>BSUD01000001.1:146119784-146156733 GCA_033239045.1 Fagopyrum esculentum
ATCCCGTTCTAATTCAACTTAGTTTTGTGACACGAGACCACTGTGGTCCCGCCTCGGTCCCTACTTACCGGCATGGAACGGTGCGGATGCCTCCGACCGTCTAACCAGCACGGGCTAGTCGCCAAGAACCTCCTAGACTCTCGCAAGAGCTAGGCAGATGATGTCACCGCCCGTTATCATACACTTGGGCCAAAATAATATAAGGTCGGTGGTCCTATTACCGGTTTAGTTGTTATAAACGATAAGGAATAAACACACACACCACCCAACACACATAGATGCTAATACAAGGAATACGAGCTAAGTAAGTCCGAAGACTTACCTCGTCACCACACTTAACTCACAACACTCTCGCTTCCTTAGGGAGGAAGCCCGTAACCTGCTCACAAGAAGATAACTATATCAACAACAACCCACTCACAATAGAAGTCTTAGAATTCTATACAAATGATCTACGCAAGACCATTTGACTCTAAATTCTAGGACCGCATCCTAGAATCCCTCATGCTCACATCACACTCAACACAAGCTAGAAGTCCTAAGACTTCTAAACCCTCGGATCTCGCAAGACCATAACTCACAACACAACTAGGATAAGCCAAACCTAACTCCAAAATCCACAAGATCATACAACCCCACCTCGAGCCTCAAAAAGCTCACAAGATCAACCATATAACTTACAACATTATAACAACCTCACAAGATAACCAACACCTCAAGCTTAGAAGCAACATTAATCCATCAAACAATATTGAATCCTCGAAACTCACCTAAGGTTCATGGCCACTACTTGGACATTCACTCTAAGTTAGGCTAGATCCAACCTAGCAAGATACTACCACTAAATATAACTAGATCGAGGGAAGGATACTCACGCGACGTCAAAAGACGAAAATCGAGCAACGGATGTCGACTTGGACTCGTTCGGCCTTTACGGGGTCGTTCCCGAACCTAGCACCAAAACTAAACAAATTTAGCTCGTACGCTAAATTTGATCGGAATATATTTATATATATATATATTACATATAACTCTAAGGAATTTGTTTTAGAAACCGAGGTTAAAATCCCGCTAAAATATTTTCCGAGGCAAAATACCCAACGTCACAACATGCGTCATAAATCCGCAATTAAATCCTTGGGCCAAAATTCGAAATTAGTTCAACAAGGGCATAATAGTTAAATCACCAAATTTGGGTCATAAACCACAAATAATATATGGGTTTATTTATGTAAATAATTTCTGCATGAGGGTATATTGTTAACATTTCAAAATATGGGTTTAAAACTGCAATATCAAAATATTGGGCACATTCTGAAATTAATTCCAACAGGGGCATAGATGCAACTTCTAAAAACAATAGGGCAAAAACTATAAATATGAAATATGGGTACTTTTCTGCAATTATACCAAAAGTGGGGCTCACTTGAAAATACCCTA
Organism: Fagopyrum esculentum; assembly: GCA_033239045.1. NCBI lineage: Eukaryota > Viridiplantae > Streptophyta > Magnoliopsida > Caryophyllales > Polygonaceae > Fagopyrum > Fagopyrum esculentum. The sequence continues at coordinate 146,121,225 of BSUD01000001.1, forward strand.
AAAGGGCTTCCTCCTAATCGACACACAAGTATGCTAGGAAGGGCAATACAGGGCGGCGGCGGCCTGCGTGGCTCCAGCAGCGAGGTTCCATGGGCGGGGCTCCTCCGGCTAGCTTCGACGGCAAGTGTAGGGAAGATCTCCGGCGACAAGGGTGCAACCCTGCTTTCAGGCGACAGAGGCAGGCGGTGCAGAGGCCAGGACGAGGCAGAGCAGGCTGCACAGATCCGGCGAAGCGATGACGTTGGTTCCGGCGGCCCTTCTTGGTCGCAGCGTGGAGCGCCACAAGACGAGGCTTCTCCGGTGTCTGGCCTGCTGCTCTCGGTGGTTGACAGCTCCCTGGCGGCAGCAGTGCCCTTCCCGGCGGCTCAAAGAGTTGCAGGGGACATAGAAGAAAACAGGGTGGAGGCTGGGTTTGGCGACGGCTGCGTGTTTCTCCGGTGGGTTCCGCAAGATGACGGCAGGGAAAGACGGTGGTGCTCCAGACGAGTTGTTTGTGGGTTGTAGGAAGGTGAGATCAAATTAATGAAGGAGAGATGAAGTAGAAAGAGGAGATCCACAGTGAGTTAGGGAGAAGAGAGGATACAGAGATTGAGAGGTTGAGGAGAGTGCTGCGCTTGCGTGAGACATGAAAGGAACAGAGGTGTAGACTGCAGGAGTGAGGTGTCACTTGTGCAGAAGCGAGGAGTCGACATTGAGAGGCCGGGGAGAGAATCTCTCATCAGCCAGCAAGGAGAAGAATAAAGAAAAGGGGAAAAGATATTGCAAAAGAAAAGAAATAAAAAAAAGATAAATGAAAATAGGGAAAGAAAAAGAGTACTATATAAACTCGATCAAACTTAATCAGAGCGGGATTTTCGGATCGGGAAATTTTCCGAATTCTTCCATGAAATAATAGCAAGGGAATACGCGAACGTATCCAAAAAAAAAATATACTCGAAAAAATAATAATAATTTACGCCGAACAATATGTTTTAAAAAAATTATATATAAATTATTTAAGCTAATAAAATATCGATAAAAGCCAAAAATAATAATTATCGAAAACGCACCAAAAAATTGGGGCGTTACAATCTATACTCTCTCTCTATATATATATATATAGAGAGAGATTGACTCTCATGTAAACAACTCTTACCATGTAAAATAAGAACAAATTGTATTCGTTATAACGTAAAATAGATGGCTGAGATTAGGCGATATTAAAGGAAAAAAAATATGTGATTAGTGGAAGAAATATTCGTCGGACCTAACTCATATATTTGACGGTATAGTCACATATATTCGATGTTTAGAGTTGTTTACATATGAGTCAGGATATATATATATATATATATATATATATATATATATATATATATATATAATTCTTCAGTCTCATTTATATAGTCATACCAAATAAGCCCTAAATTACTTGCGACTGAAGAAAAAACAAGTGAAATATGCAAATGAGTTTGACATGAATCTTACTTACAAGTAAGATTCAGGGCCCATGATAACATGATTTATGACCTTATCTTAGGCATGCATTTAGGTAGATTTTTTCTTTGTTTTGCATATATTAGTATTAGTTCATGACATGTGCGCTTGATTGAGTTCATTGTGCTAGAATAAATGTCTACACGAGTTTTTATTTCGGTTTTTCAGGTGTTTTTGCGAATTTCAGACCTAATTGATACACATGAGGATCAAGCCTCGGAATGGTGCGTAATCGGAACTCAAAGGAAGCAAAGAAACGAATTAAATGATCAAGCATTGGAGCAAAGAAGAACTTTATGTGGAATCTCGGCTGTATAATAAGAATCTCGCCCGAGATTTCCTGAATGTGCATGCTCGAGATTTCCACGGTGTGAAAGCCAACTTGAAGACCTCAAAATCTCGCCCCCGACATTGGCCAGAATCTCTCCTGAGATTGTTCATAGGTGACCGATATTCGCTCTATGACGTTTTTTTTTTAAAGTTGAAGGCTGACCCTTGCTTTTCTTGAGGTGAAGTATATTAGTGGGACTGTTGTGTTTGTCCAAGGATCCTCTTCTTTGTCATTTTCCCGTCTTAGACTCATTTGGGGGGAGAGAGAGAGAGAGCTTTGTAACAAAATTTGAATATTGAGATTTGGAGAGTGTTTTGGAGAAAGGCTTGAAGTTGTAAACTTGGATCCGAATTGTGGTGTATTCTGGAAACCTTACCTTTGTTGTTTGAAGTAAAAAACAACTAAGTATCACCTTCTTTCTCATTTTTCTATCTATGGATTGCATGTATGCTTGTTTGATGAATATGGAACTATATATGCATGTAGTAGGCTAGATCTTTGCAATTCAAGGGCGATAGATCGATGGTTATGACTTGGATGATGATAGTATGGACTTACATGTCAGTTTAGGACGATTTGGTTGCACAAACCCTAGCTATTTAGAATCCCAGCTGAGATTATTATGATCCACCCAAGATTTATTTTGTTGTGTTGTAATCAATGAGTTTGTATGTTAGGGTGTTTGATTGCTTAAATCCTAGTGTTTATTGAGTTGAATCTAGCTTATACTTGTCTAACATTAGCAAACTAGGTGAGGAATTAGACTTACCCGGTAATTTCCTCCCTTAGGTATAGGTGATGATGAAGTCTAGGTAGTAGTGGTGTAAAACCCTCTATTGGATTGAGTCTGCTAAGTTTTTGACGTCGTTGTCGGGGACTATGTATAGATTGAATTGGGTGTGATTTTTAAGAGTGTAGATCTTTCTTTTTTGATCTTTTTTTTTGTTTTGTCTTTGATTTTTATAGGATTTCATCTCACTTTTAAGTGTATGCAATAATCTCGTTCCGGGAAAGATTTAGCTCCCTTTGATCCCGAACCGGAGAAAAGTTTACGGACAATATTTAAGCAAACCAAGAAGAAGAAGAAGAAGAAGAAGAAGAAGAAGAAGAAGAGTATGGCCAGATGGAACCTCCAAGCGGAACTTGATGAAGATAGGGAGCAACTAAGGCTTACAGATGAAGCTTTGGAGAATGAGACAAGAAGATAAATGAAAGAGAAGAAGCCACCTTGAGGGAAATTGAGGACATTAGAGCAAACATGAGATAAGTGCTCTATCAAAGAGAGGAAAATGTCCAACGAGAAGTACCTCCTACTCCACCGGTGAGGAACGTTTGAGTTGGGCCAATTGTGGGAGAACCGCAAACACTTGGCCAACGGATGGATCCAGCTAAAAGGATTCATCGTCCGGGAGTCAACCTTGGTGATCCCGTCGCTCATGACTACGAGATCTGCCCTCAAGCCGTCCAAATGATCCGACACAACCAATTTGAAGGAATGGAGGGGGAGTCACCGCATCAACACCTCTTAAATTACGAGATTTTGATGGAGAGATTGAGGCCACCAAGGTTGGAGAGCAACAACCACAAGCTTAGAGCTTTTTCCTTCTGACTTAAGGATATGACTCTAGCTTGGTATCAATCAATCTCACAAGAACGAGTCAACACTTGGGAGGAAATGACAACCGAGTTCCTCACCAAAAAATTCCCTCCTTCCAAGACATTAAACTTAGAGGAAAGAGCAATGCTTTCGCGATGAAGGACAAGGAGAGCTTGTTTAAATCTTGGGAGAGGTTCAAAGAACTCCTCCTGGATTATCCCACCACGAAATCCCGAAGATCAAGTCCTTGAGATTTATTTCAAGGGACTTGATGAGGATAGTCAATTCCGACTTCAATTGCTTTCTGGAGGTACATTTGTGGAGAAGCAAACATTGGTGATAGAAAAATACTCCCATATTAAAGGTGATGATAGGAGGACAAGACCGGGAATATATGAAGTAAGTGAAACAACTATGAGCAATGCCAAACTTAAGGTGATGATAGGAGGACAAGACCGGGAATATATGAAGTAAGTGAAACAACTATGAGCAATGCCAAACTTAAGGCCATCTACAACGAGCTCAAGTCTTTGAAGGAGCTTTGCACATCAACATTAAACGCTCAAGCTCAAGTGCAAGTGCAGGCCCAAGCTCAATTGGCATCTAAGGTAAAAGATGTAAGCTATATGGGGAAGGGTAATTTTCAAGGGAGTTATAAGGTCCTAGGAATTACAACGACAACAACTTCAACTAGAATTTTCAAGGAAATAATTACCGCCCCAACCACAACCATCCCGGTTTTTCCTGTTCAAACCCGGATGGTGTATTCAACCCTCCCGCTTTCACATGTCAAACGCCACCACCGAAGCTTCCAACACAAGCTTCATAACAACCTCCTCCCGGTTTTCAAAATCAACCCCCTAAGGACTGTACGAAAATGATGTTTGAGCAATTGATGGGAAGGTTGAGCGGTTTAGAGAGCACGTTTACTTCTATTGCAAAGGCTCAAAAGGTCCTAGAGACACAAGTGTTCCAAAAGGCGGTTGAAGTACAAAGGGATCCGGGAAGGCTTCCCGGAATAACCGAGGATGATCAAAAGGGACAAGTGATGACAATTACTACAAGGAGTGGATTGAAGATGAATGATCCATTGCTCAAGGATGTTGACAAGGGAAAACGAGTGCTAGTGAAGTAAGAGCCCAAGGGAGATAGGAAGGACAAGGCAAAGGAGCCAACTTATGTCCCTCCACCACCATTCAAGCCACCACTCCCATTTCCATAATCCCGAACTAGAGCTCGATTGGACAAACACATTGGTAAATTCTTAGAACTTATGAGTAAATTGTATATTAATATTCCTTTTATGGATATGATTCTAGGAATACAAGATTATGGGAAGTTCTTGAAAGAAATCCTCTCAAACAAGAGGAAGTTGGAAGAGTATGGTGAAGTGAGGATACTATGAGATCTTCCCAACTCATGCAAATCATGAAAGAGGAGATGTCACCATAGATAAGGGATCCGGGCTCATTTTGTGTCCCCATGGGAGTTGGGGAAGGGACATATGAAGCGTTGTGTGACCTTGGAGCTAGTGTGAGCATCATACCGCTCGCACTATGCAAGAAGGTTGGACTTGGAGAGCCAAAACCGGTGAAGATGACCTTGTAACATGGCGGAGAGATCGATCATGCATCCGGTAGGGATCCTTGAAGACATTCTTGTCTAGCTTGGGAAGTTCTATTTTCCAATAGACTTTGTGGTGTTGGACATTCCGGCGGACTATCCCATTCCAATCATGCTTGGGAGACCCTTCCTAACAACTTCCGGATGTTTAGTGGATTGCAAGAATGTCACCCTCTCCTTCAACATAGGTGAAGAAAATATCAAGTTCAAGATGTCCACAATGGTGAAAGGGCCAACCTCTGAAGACGACATGTCCAATGTCCAAGATAAGGAGGAGTCCCGGAAGATGGTGAGTTCTATTTTGATCTCGAACCCTCTTGAGAAAGTGTTGAGCATGAGCATCATGGAGGAAGGGGTGGAAGAGAGTTGCAATGCAAAAAATCCGATCCTTGGAAGCCTTACCTGAAGACCCCAAGGTTGGATTTGAAGTCCTAGCAAGAGAGGAGAGAAATGCAAGAAATGTTGGCCATACTGAAGAAATCTCGCTCGAGATTTAGATTAAATCAACTAAATCGACCGATATTTTTAAGGTCGATTGCACCCTCAACCAAAATCTCTGCCCGATATTTTCATCCCAGGACCATGAAATTTTGGGGCCCCTATAATCTCACCCAAGGTTGCTTGAAAGGATGCCAAGATGTGAGGAAGCGTCTTCTATGGTTGTGGAGGCCATACAAGATGTACCGGAAGGATCGAGTTCCTTGCTGAAGGAGCCTCCTACACAAGAGATAAAGCCTCTCTCTTCTCATTTGAGGTACACTTTCCTTGGACCAAAATCTACTTATCCGGTGATTGTTAGTCCTAGCTTGAATGGTGTTGGGCTTGATAAGTTGTTGAATAAACTCAAGTTGCATAGAAAAGCTCTAGGCTACAATATTGATGACCTCATATGAATCAACCTATCTCTATACATGCATAAAAATCCTAATGGAAGATGACCATAACCCTTCAATTGAACCTCATAGAAGATTGAATCCTATCATGAAAGAGGTAGTTAAGAAAAAAGTGCTTAAGTTCCTTAATGCGGGTATTATTTTTCCTATTACGGATAGTGGGTGGGTTAGCCCAGTTCAGGTGGTCCCTAATAAGGGTGGAATAGCCGTAGTGACCAATAAGAACAATGAGTTGATACCAACTAGAATGGTTACGGGATGGAGATTGTGTATTGATTAGCGGAAATTGAATATAGCCACTAGGAAAGATAACTCTCCCTTCCATTGATCAAATGTTAGAGAGACTAGCTCAATGTTCCCATTTTTTCTATCTAGATGGGTATAGTGGTTTCTTCCAAATCCCAATCCACCCCGGTGACCAAGAAAAGACCATATTCACTTGTCCATGGGGAACTTTTGCATATAGAAGAATGCATTTCGGGTTGTTTAATGCACCCGCTACTTTTCAAAGATGCATGATGGCTATATTTTCCGAATATATTGAGAATATCATGGAAGTGTTTATGGATGATTTTTCGTGTATGGTTCCTCATTTGATGATTGCTTATCTAATTTGTTATTAGTTTTACAAAGATTTGAGGACACTAATCTTGTGTTGAATTGGGAGAAATGCCACTTTATGGTTAGTGAAGGAATTGTTTTAGGGGACTTGATATCTCACCGTGACATTGAAGTTGATAGGGCGAAGATTGAGACTATATAGAACTGCCTCCACCCACATTGGTGAAGGGGGTAAGGAGTTTTCTAGGACATATCAGTTTCTACCGGAGGTTCATTAAAGATTTCTCCAAATTTTCAAAACCTCTCACTAACCTACTAACGAAGGATGTCAATTTTGTATTCTCGAAAGAATTTCATTATGCATTATGTAGGTTAAAAAAAACCTTGATCTCCACTCCCATTATACAACCTATGGATCGGACTCTCCCATTTGAAGTAATGTGTGGTGCGAGTGATGCTGCGGTTGGGGCCGTGCTTGGGCAAAAGAAGGATGGGCTCACTCATGCCATCTATTATACTAGCAAGATGTTAGATGAGGCCCAACTCAACAACGTCACCACTAAGAAGGAGCTACTAGTGGTGGTCTACGCATTTGAGAAGTACCGCTCCTATCTTGTGTGAGTGAAGGTGATTGTGTATACCGATCATGCGGAGATCCGGTATCTCATCACAAAGAAATACGCTAAGTCTCACCTCATTCGATGGGTCCTTCTTTCCAAGAGTTTGACCTAGAGATCCGAGATAGGAAGGGGTCTGAAAACTCGGTAGCGGATCACCTTAGTTATTTGCCTCCTATCCTCATTGAGAAGGATTACATCCCGATTGATGATTCTTTTCCGGATGAGCAACTCCACATGATGGAAGAGTACCTCCTTAAAATATAAAGGGAGGATCGTTCATTGTTTGCCAACATTGTCAACTACCTCGTGTGTGACGAGATCCCTCCCAGGTTGTCTTTTTCTCAAAGGAAGTTCTTCAAGGACGTGATGCACAATTATTGGAATGAGCCGTTATTGTTTAAGTGAGGTCTAGATGGGATGTTTAGGGAGGTGTGTCCTTGAGGATGAAGTAGAGAGCATCATACGACATTGTCATTCTTTGCCTTGTGGTGGGCATGCTAGCTCTCACAAGACGTGTGCCAAGATTTTGCAATCCGAGTTCTTTTGGCCATCTCTCTTCAAAGATGTGCAAAAGTTCGTGGCATCTTGTGGCTCGCGCCAAAGAACGGGGAACATTTCAAGGAGGAACGAGATGCCCTTGAACAACATCCAAGAGGTGGAAAATGAATCTCGCCCGGGATTTCTTGAATGTGCATCCCGAGATTTCCCCAGTGTGAAGGCCAACTTGAAGACCTCAAAATCTCGACCCCAACATTGGCCAGAATCTCGCCCATGATTGTCTATAGGTGACAAAGATTCGCTCTTTGTGCAGCTTCATGACATCTTTGCTGAAGTTGCAGGTCGGCCCTTACTTTTCCTGAGGTGAAGTATATTAGGCGGATTGTTGTGTCTGGCCAAGGGTTCCCTTCTTTGTCATTTTTCCTGTCTTAGACTCATTTAGAGAGAGAGAGAGCTTTGTAACAAAATTTGAATATTGAGATTTGAAGAGTTTTTTTTTTTGACAAAGACTTAAATTTGTAAGCTTGGATCCGAACTATAGTGTATTCTGTAAACATTACCTTTGTTGTTAGAAGCAAAAACCAGCTAAGTATCACCTTCTTTCTCATTTTTCTATCTATGAATTGCATGTGTGATTGTTTCATGAATATGGAACTAGATATGCATGTTGTAGGCTAGATCTTTATGTTTCTAGGGTGATAGATCGTTGGTTATGGTTTGGATGATGATAGTATGAACTTGCATGTCAGTTTAGGATGATTTGGTTGCACGAACCCTAACTCTTTAGAATCTCGGTCTGTTCTTCATGAAATCTCGGCTGAGATTATTATGATTCACCCAAGATTTCTTTTTTTTTTTTGCGAAATGAAGGGATTGAATGATTACCCGGAATAACGAAAACAATAATTGTAAGAACGTGAGAGCTTCTTGTATCCACCATAAGTTGATAATCTAAAGCACATGCTCTTGCATACCAAAAAAACAAAGAATATATAAATTTAAAATTTTCAATGGAAATAAACTTCATTGAAAATTTGAACAATTGATCGGTACCTGTTAAAAAATAGATGATGATTGAGTTGCAATTAGATGGTCAATATATAAAGTGAAGAGTCCACCGCAATTCAAAATTGATATGTTGCTAAGATTAAGCGGTTCGCAACTCGTTCTGGTGTCTTTGGATCTTGATCCCGAAGTGTGGAACTAAGAAGCAATTTGTGAGTATCGTCAGGAGAAAAAGGCTCTAACTTCTTCAATGAAAGATGTGGTTGCATGTAAGCCTCAAGGTTGTGAATCAACAACTCTTGAATAGGCTATACGAGCCTCTTGAATAGGCTAGAAGCTCAGGCTGTGATGAAGGCCGAAGTTCAAGTGCCTTTTTGTCGACTTAAAAGGGGGAAATTGAAGGCCGAGGTTGTACAAAATGTTGTTTTAGTTGAACACCTTCAATGGAAAACGTTTCTTCGGATGAAAATGGGAACAAAAGAGGGGCATAAATATTTCTCAATTAGATTAAACTTTAATAACCTTGGTTGAGAGGGTTAAATTTTAGGATATCTAAACTCTTACTATAAGCTAATCTCATAATCTCATCTACAATCTCCATCTACAACAAAACGAATAAAAAAAATATAACACCCTAAGACTAGATGATGTGAACTAAAACCCATAAAATCTTCACATATACTATTTAATAGATGAATACATATAAAATACTAAAAATTTATAACAAAACAAACAATTTGACATTTTATACATAAATAAAATAATGTATAAATATAGTCTTGAACCGTGCATAACACAAACCTATTCTTCTGGTAGTTTAGAAGAAAGTCATTAATAATAACTTAAGTAACAAAAAACTAGTAGCACGTCTCTCTCAAACATAAACCCTATACAATTAATTAGAAATCATACCATCATTGTATATTCCATTTAGAATAAACAAAAAAACAAGAATTTCCATCATTTAAGGGTATTATTCTTCGATGCTTCGATGTTAATCACGTGACGTTCAGAGAACCTACAGGGAAACCACCAAAGTATTCTTCTTTGCTGTCTTTACAAAGTATGATGATAACAACAGTTCCATTTCATAACTTAACCAAAATATCTACACGCTTGCTTGAGCATCCAGCTTTTTAATTTATTATTTAGAGGTAAATAAACCAATGATAACAAATTAAGAACTAAACCCAAGAAAAGAACTAAGCCCACAAGTTTAATAACCATTAGAGACAAAAGGGGGAATACAAGCACAACCAAATGACCAGGTGTTTGAATGGGACATTTCTATGCATATAGCAAGATAGTAAACTTCCCCATGGATTACTAATATTTCACATTTTTCTCTACTCTACATCAGCAAAAGGATAAAACAAGGGAAATCAGAGCTATCTACTTACAATACAATGCTTCTAGGTATGATTTTTTTTACCTGCTAATGTAAGTTATTCCAGTGTACAAACTACACTCTTCCAACAGGGGAATGAGGTGGATACGAGACATAGCTTGCAGGGGCTTCTGTATGGGGACTCTCGTTAACATGCTTTGTTCGAGCAGGATCACTAGAAACCGAAGATCTTGCCCTACAAGATATACCTTCGACGGACAAATTGCTACCACTGTAAAGCCCAGATGGCCTTTTGCAATCTAAAAGTGCCACACTGGTAGCAAATGCTTGTAGAAGTGATATTGATGAGTCAAATTCAACAGAATATATCCTTTCTTTGAATGGGTTCAAGCTCAAAACAAGCTCGCTTTCCGGTCCAACCTGCACAATGTGAAACCGTAAGTTCGTTGCTGAATCAAGAAATCAGACAGGGAGGATTCAGAATAGGAGGGTGACATACCTGACTGAAAAGCTTAAACTCTTCTGATGTTTTGGATGACGTTGGCGATTTCTGGGATTCAACTTCATTCGTAAAAACTCTCAGTTGACAACCCAAATCCCATCCTCCACAGTCACAAGCTCCGCCAGATCTCCATCTTTGTGTCAGGGTTGAAATCGATCCTTTACTAGGCACGGTATGAACACCACCTGGTAGAATCACTGTGGTGTTCAGGGGAATATGACTTGTACAATCCTGCATATTGCTGGAGTCGGGACCCTTCACCTTGAGTGAACACCCTTGAGAATTTATGTGAGATGGATCAATAGGCAAGCCACTTGGATTGCCGCCAGCTGGCTTTGGAAGCTTGGCAACAATGGCTGCAAGCTCATCAGTTGGCTGAAACTCGGTAGCGTTTTGATCAACTTGACCAACATCCACTGAAAACAAAGTGAACTCTCTTATATTATCGCTGTACGTACCCTTTTGTCTTATGCGACCATGAGCTTGGCAATCTGAGACCTTCATCTGTGCTATGACATTTGGTACAAATTGACCGTTTGCTTTGCTTCCTTGACTCAACCACAATGCATTCTTTTTCTTCATTTCACGAACAGTAAAGAATGTATATATCCAACCAAAACGATTTTTCTCAACAGAACTCAAATTTCTCAGTGTAGCTGCCAGAATGTCATTATTATTGTCAACAGCGAAAGTAAAAAGAGGAAGTCCATTCTTGATGGCTACCTGCAAGAGAGCACGGAGAGGGGAAGAACCTTTTTTCACATTCTGATGGGAATCTTTAGCACCTGCTGCTTTACCAATGGCGATTGTAGATTTCACCTTCAGAGACTTTGCTTTCAAAAGATCCAATTGCTCATCAGATGATTTTCTGAGTAGCTGAGCCGACTCACGAACATTTGGTATCTTGGGCTTGATTAGTGGATCAAGTAATCTTCTAAGAGGACTGGATCTAGCTCTACACCCAGCAGGTGACTTATCTGTGTCCGAGGAGGTTGAAATAGCAGCTCTATCGAATCCGGGTTTGATAACAGGATCTTTCGAGCAAGATCGTCGCACTGGTGAATTGTCCCTAGAACCTGCACTCCTTATAATATTACCCATGGCTGAACTCAACCTCCGGATAGGTGAAGGGTGTCTTGCTTTAGTAGTTGATTCTGAGGCAGCTCGGTTGTCTAAATCCACAGAAAGAGGGGGTTTACTTGGACTCGTAAGCACCACAATTGACTTCCTCTCTTCAGCATTTCTGCGACTCTTCATCTCTAATCTTCTATTGTTGTCATCTTTCAAATAGTGGGGACAAGAAGGAAGAGCGGAAGACGTATCTGAACCATGACACTCTTTATAATTACCCATTTTGGAAGCGCTTTTCCGGCCTCCACACTCTCTTGGCATCAGATTAGCAGATACTGATGAATCGGGTAACTGAGTTAAACCCCTGTTTATTGGTGGATTTCTTCGCAGCAAGAGCACCACTGTGTTGGGTTCCTTGGAGCAATCTGGATGAGAATCTTGATTAGGAATCCGTGACTGCATGACGTCCTTCAATTCACTTTCTCTGATCCTCAGCTTTCCTTTCGAAGATGATGCCCCGTCAATACAGACAGATTCATTCTTGTCAAACATCTTCAGCCTGCCTCCTGATTGGTCTCTTCTACCGGCCTTATCCATTCCGACAACACTCTTTTGAGTAATTCTATGATTAGGGGTGGATGGAGATATCTCTTCAGACTTATCAGTGTTTAGTGCTGTACGACCCACATTCTGAGAATGACTTTCCCATGGATATACTTTTTGATAATGAGAATGTGGAACAAGATGGTAAGTCCTTTGACAGGCAGGAGAGGAACTATAACCTCTTCCTGAATAAAATTTATCTTGACAATAGGTTTTCACAGGGGAAGCTTCCAAGTCAGGTTGCAATGAAGAACAGTCCATGCTTTGCCGAGCAGAAGAACAGCTTTGACCTCTGCCAGAATGAGAAGATGACCCCTCTGTTGAGAAGCAAGATGTCCTGTGAGGCATTGGATCGTTGTTATACTTCCACTTCTCTAAATGCCTCCAATCGAGGACACCAATATTTAGTGGTTTCTCCCGAAAACTTTTCCCTTTCTCCAAATAACTCGGCAAATTTGACATGTATCTGACCAGCTCATCCTCTTTAGCCTTTCCCTCAACTGCACAACCTTGTTGGATCCCAGAAGACTTGGGTAAAAAATTGTCTGCATTCCTTGTAATCTGGTGATCAATATCAGCATATGACAAGGTTGGATTGTCTGACATAAAAACATCTTGCAGTTTTGTGCTGAGCCGAGAACGGTATGCTGTAGTATTGTCTGGCATCTGTAAGAATTTTGGGCCCCTTGGACATTTTCTAGGTTCACTGAACTCCATGAATCCTGTAAATCTATAATCCTCTCAGGACTTGCGCTAGCACTGCATTGCTCACAAGTTACAACCAATGAGCTATTCACTTGCACAGCATCAGCAAGCCACTGAGTAAAAATCTAATCTCGCTAACAGCTGCAGAGTCCATAAAGAGCCAAAATAAAACAAATGATTGACATGATAAGAAAAGCCAAATTCATTCACAAGAGAGTAGAAACAATCAAAATATTAGGCATGTAAATCAAATACATTTAGGGAATAAAAGACAAAGTTCATTCATTGCAAAATGCAAATAGCTATAATTCTTTCAAGCAGATAAACGGAAACAGAATGCTTCCAGGATCAATTGCTGAGGACCATACCCTACCCCGGATAAAAGAGTAGGAAAGTTCCTTTAATAATCACAGCCTGGAAAAATTAATGATTTAAGAAGGCTATTTTCACAACAAATTCTCAAATAGTGCAGCATGAGAAACCAAACAACCACGTATCACCATTTAAAGTTTACCAATGCCTCGAAATTACTTGATATATTATAATTTAATTGAATACCAAAAGCATTATAGAGTCGCTTACAAGGATTGCCTTCCACTGTTTTCAATTCCATTTCCGCAAGTAATTAGCAAAAACTTTAAGCCTAAGCATGATATACTTCCTTTGAAGTTCGACATAACCCCTTCAAATACAAGGACAACGAGCAAAAACACAACAATTACCAACGCCCATACAAGCAAGTGGTGTTATTCCACAAAAAAAATTTCTCAGATGAAGAAAGAATATCTCACGTAACTGTGCATAAGAAGACAAGATCCACCAATACACGGACAAAGTTCCAGAAAGATAAGGGTCAAAGTATTCTTGTGGTCTATGGAAAACCACTGAAATAGCAAGGATGAAGGATGCAACCTATAATAGTTCTAAACCCACTTACTGTGCCAAGCATATTTTAAAGGCTATAATCTAAGTTGAAATAGAAATATAGAGAAACCAATTTTGGTCAATGAAGGTTACAAATTCAAAGTTGTATACATGTATGCCAAGCGTGTTTGTAAGATACTACAAAAATCAATCAAACTTCATTTCAGTTCGTCAATGCAAAAATCTATAGAAAATGAAGCAGATTGTGTCGATTTCCAATCTAATCACAAATTATGAGCAGAAAAATAAAGGAAATGTAGCTTTTGTAATATCAAGATTTTGTAGCTCAAAAACAAGAATCATCCAAATTTCAACAAAGAAAGATTAGAGCTAGCAACCAAACAAAAAATTCAAGCTAAACTACCCTGTGCACACCCCCTTTCGCTCAAATTCACAAACATCCCAAACGGAGCAAAATCAAACTAAGAATCGGATGAAAAATAGTAGACAGGAGTAAATGCAGCTTAGGAAAACAGTAACTACTATTGATCAAGAGGCAAGAGCTGAAAGAAACAAAATAAGAAGGCTACGAGCTAACAATGGAGAAACAGTAAAGAAACAAAGCAAAGTACAAATTAAGCACGTAATTGATTAATTACAATACTAAACTCACCGTAAAAGCAAAACTGGAGTACGATGGGCGCAGAAAAGCTTCGCCGGCACCGGAGAAGAATGTAACGAGTGTCGGCGGAGTTGCAGCGAGTGGTACAATAATAGAGGCACGAGAGAGAGAGGCGCGCAAAGAGAATCGTCTCTCTGATGCGAATTGCAGTTGTCCAAAAGCTCAATGAATATGCAGGAAGAGAGAGATAGGGAGGTGAAAAGGGCTTTCCGGCCGAAACTGAAAAGGAGTGAGTGAGAGAGGAGATGGGGATGATGAAACGGACGGCTGAGATGAGATAATGGAAGGAGCATCAAAAAGGGCGCGAGGTTTGCGCAGTTGGTGGGCCCGGATTAGGCACTGATAGTAATAGTTTATACCCTACAGACTGTAGGGCAGTAGGAGCAAGTCAATTTTCATCATCTTACGTTTCGATTTTTCCCTCTCAATTTTAACTCCCAATTTCTCTTTTCAAAAAAAATTAATTACTTTCATAAAATAAAAATTCTATTAAATTCGTATCCCTTCAAATCGTTTTTTTAATCTATATAACTTATTAAAACAAAGGACACTAATGCCACGTGTCAATTAACGAGGATACCACCTCAGCATTTTTGTAAAATATTTACTGAAATGTCACTCCTAAAAAATTTATGATAGATTACTAAATTGTCATTCTTAAAAAAATAGATGCCAAATTACTAAATAAATATTAAAGATTATCAAGCACAAATAATTAAGAATATTTTAAAAAATTGAGGCTTCTTTTATGTTTTTAATTTTTTTTAAAAGATAGTCAGAATTTTTGATTATTTTGTAAAAAAAAAATTCAGGCTCCACATTTTTATCGGATTAAATCTTTTACTAAATCTCGAATTAAGCAAATAATTATTTTTTTACTAAACCTTAATTATTTTGTAAATTTTGTTATCCCACGTCGGTTATCAGAGAATGATGACACTTTGACAACATATATAAATAGACCTAGAAGGTTTGAAGGTTATACAAATCATACATTTCTGGACCTTTTGGTCAGAATAAAGTATAATACTTATTCACACCGGATTAGTAATTGTATGAGGATTGTTGTGACCTACTAATTCGTAGGTCATTTTAATCTAATGATTTGTGGGTCGTTTTGACCTACGGATTTTTAGGTCGTTGTGACCTGCTGATTTTTTGGTCGTTGTGACCTATTGATTTTTGGGTCGATTTGATCTAATAATTAGTGGGTTGTTGTGGCCCACTGATTTGTGGATCGTTGTAACCTAATAATTTGTGGGTCGTTGTGACCGGTCGTTGTGACCTATGAATTTGTGGGTCGTTGTGACCTATTGATTCGTGGGTCGTTGTGACCTACTGATTCGTGGGTCGTTGTGACCTACTAATTTGTGGGTCGTTTGTGACCTACTATGTAACACTTGACGCGTTATTTACACGAGCTCATAACATATAACTAATAAAGTTAACAACATATATTACAGTAAAAAATGTAATATGATAAGCTATTTTATTAACAAACCCGCACAAGGTGCGGGCTATAAACTAGTTGATATACATATTTAATCAATTAAAATAATTTAGTTTACTAGACTTTTTTCAGTTTTGTGTTTAGTAATTGTACTCCTTAAAACAAGACTGTGTAGAGTTTGAGAATAAATACAAAAGATTTGAGTATATTTACTTAATTGAAACATTAAAAAGTCTAATTATTACTATAGTTTTTCAAAAATGTCTAGTTATTAAAATTTTCCTTTTGATTGATTTAAAATTATTTAATTTTTAAATATTATTTATAACGATTTTAAACTGACTTTTATATAACAATTAAAATATATTAAGTGTTTGTCAAATTGTTAAAATTTGAAGTAAAATTTTGCTCAAAGTTCAATAGAAAAACAATGATAGAGATTTCAAAGCATTTTGATGGGGACATGGGACAATAATAGAATTATCTATATATTTTTTCTGAAGTAGTTCGATTTATAATTAAATAAATATAATTATTAAAATAAATAAGTTTTGACAATATATTTATTTTAATATTTATAATTTATTTTTTTCTATTTATAGAGCTCAATACACTTAAATACAAAAAATTATATAGATAAAGTGAGTAATAAATTAGTTTTAAGATTTTATTGATATTTACTATATATATTATAAATCTAACACGTCAAATTAATACATTTAGGGCCCGTTTGGTTCCAACTCCGGAAACGGAAACGAAATGGAAACGAATTTAGTCCACATGTATATCCATATTCATGAAGTTATGTGGAATCATTCCTTGGAGATTAATGCAAAATGCACTTGCTCCCTTACATTTTGTTACCCTATAGGGAATCAAAAGTAATCAAATTCTACTTCAATTCCTTTAAACCACGAGGAATGATTCCACAAACTTTCATGAACAATGGTATACATATGGACTAGATTCGTTTCCATTCCGTTTCCGATTCCGGAGTTAAAACCAAACGGGCCCTTAATACATTAAAGTTATTATGTATAAAAAATAAATATTAAATATATTTAAAAACTATAATAAATATGTTGTGTAAATGAATATATAGTTAAGTAACTAGAGTTTAGAAATAATAAATTTAGTAAAAGATATAGTGAGTTTTATAATCTGGTGTGATAAAGAGAAGGTTAAAAAATATTGAATACAAATTTACCATTTTTATTGCATTAGACTATATATATTGTGTGGTTATTTTAGCATGTATACTTATACGTAACGTTTTCTTATAACATGGACCTTTCACCTTGTTGATGTGTGAATAAATTAGATATGACATCACACTGGATGACTTAAAGAAGCCATATTTCAAACACGATTTTGTCCTCTTAGGTTAACAAAGTCGCTCTCATATAGTCCTATGCATAAATAGTGGAGATATAATATTCATAATTAACTTTTTCTTTTGCGGCATCTATATAAGGGTACGGCATCTATATAAGAGTACTGTTCAATTACGGTTCACTGTTCTGGTACGGTTGTGCGGCTGCATACGTGGCCGACACGTGTCCAATAAAAAAAATTTTCCCATAAATAAATGAAAATGATAGTTCAAAACTTATAAAGGGATAGTTCATAACTTATAAAAGTATAGTTCATGAATTATAATATAATAGTTCATAGTGCAAAACTTATAAAGGATAGTGCAAAACTTATAAAATGATAGTTCATTAATTATAATTGAATAGTTCATAGCATATAAACGATTCATTTATAAATAATTTGATATAATATATTAAAAAGTAATAGTTCATGAATTATATGAAAATAGTTCAAAGTTTATAAGAGAATAGTGCATAATTTACAAGTTATAATATGGTAGTTCAAAAAAAATTTCATTCGATTCTGAAAAAAAAAAATCAATCGTTTCTTAAAAAAAAAAAAAAAAAAATTGGACACGTATCCATCTCACACGCAGCCGCACAATCGTACCGGAAAACGTAAACCGTACCTGAACATTAACCATCTATATACCGCGGGTAAAGTTTAAAGAAGGCATGTACGAAATAAAACAATTGAATACTACTTCTTTAAACGATATAAAATTTTTTAAAAAAATTGGTGTAAATGTAGTGCCATTGTTCCATCTTTATGTTGTAACGGCAAATTTGACCACTTTGGTTGCGTATGCTTTGGCACAATACTACTTTTTATCCAATACTTTTATTGTTCTATTAAGGAGAAAGTAAATGGCATTAAAGGATTTTGTAAAATAAAAGGGAAACAATGAAAGTGGCAAACCCTAGACAGAGTTTTTATTGAGATGGTGGAGTGGAGGTGGTGGTACGTCAATCGAGGTTTAAAACTTAAGTCAACTCTCAATCAAACCTTTTTCATTTGGTCCAATTAAATAACCTCCTAATTCATTTTTTGGATATTAATTTATAAAACAAAAATGTATTGCTAACTCAAAGGGCTTATATTTGATTCAAAGTAAATTTAACTTTTTATATAACACGCCATTTTTTATTGAACTAGTTAATGTCGGTCCCTACGAATTTTTTCTAAATAAAAATACAATATTTTTACTTTTATGTATTATATATTAATTTATAAAACAATTATTTTTTATTAAATAATCGGACTAAGTATATGTGAGGATAAATTATAATTTTTAAATAAATGAAAGGATATAATTAAAAATATATTATAATAATTATTGTTATAGTATTATATTTATACCTCAATATATTTTTCCTTGTGATTCCTTGTTGGACGTGTTAGTCTTCTCCTTCCTTGTTTCTCCCTTACTTTCATGTGTTGTTGCATGCCCTTCCCTTATGTTTCACTTTTCTTCTTTCGTTCTTCCTTTTCTTCTTCCCAAGAATCAAGTTTTAGCCTTGATTCTTGTTGACCTTCCCGTTGTTGATTCGATGATGTTCACAAGCTCCCTTGGTTGAGTTGTGATTGGAGAGAAGCAAGCTTTGGCCTTGGCCGAGTTCCTTACTGTCGAAGGAGTCGACAGTCGCGTTCTGTCACGTCACCACCTCCGCACCTACACAAACCGCCCCCACGGAATCTGCCCAGTGCCGCCCCCACGCCCTGTCCAGCCACCCCTGCGGTTTTGTCTGCAATAGCCCTGTCTTTGGTGAGTTGTTTTCCTTCCTTGCTTCCCTCGTTCCTTCCCTTGGCCTGTGTTGATGTTGTTGTCCCTTCTTGTTTGTAAGATTAAGGTTGAAACCTTAGCTTGTAGAGATCTCTTAGAGATCGTTGATACTATAAGTTATAGACTACAATCAATCGTTTCATTCCTGATTCATTATGCCTTGTTTGAGTAGGCATTCCTTCCTTTCTTTCAGAAACTGAGTTGTTCGCTGACCTTTGAGTTTACCTTCGAGTGAGGTAAGTCTCTTGGACTTACTTAGTTGTGTTCCGTGTATTAGTTTGATAGTTCCGGCTTGTTAATTTGTGTTGTTGTTTATTGTTATAACTGATAACCGGACTAGGATTGACCTTTATAACCGTAATTGGCTCAAGTGTATTATAACCGGGTGGTTACCGCTTGTCTAGTTCAACATGGGGAAATTGGGAGGTGCTTTTGCGACCAGTACAACAGGTGATCGAAGGATAGGGATGAGCATATCTGGATATCCGATTTGGAAAACTTTAAAAATCCGATCGGTTTCCGACCCGAGAACACCCGGATACCCGACAGTTTTACCCAGACGGATATCCGATTCGAATATCCGATTAGATCCGAACATTTATTCTTAGACTAGTCGGATATATCCGATCTTATCCGACTTTTTCCTCTAAACCCCGGTCCGTATTCGATCCGATGATCCAAAAATATGCTCGGATCGGACTCGGATCACCAATTGTCGGATATCTTCGGATTTGGATTACCGGATCGGATTAGTCGGAACGGATATTTTTGTTCACCCCTACCGAAGGATGCTAACGGTTTTATACCGATGTTGGAGATGCATTGCCAGATATAGGTATTGTTGAGTGATCCGGATGGTGTGGTCAACTGGGGTTCCTGTACATTATAGGACGAGATCGAGTTTATATTTCAGTTATCGTTCTTTCAATTTGTTTTGAACTCGGTTGCGAGTCTTTTTAGTTTTCCCTTGCTATAACATTTGGTTTTTATTTGTTCCTTATTTAAGATCTGAAATTGTCGTTGTTACCCTAAGGGTTGGGACCCATTTGTGAGGTCTAAATCCGTAACGCTTCGAGTTCTCATAACTTGGGGTGTTACATATATATCACCCGATGATCAAACCTCACATAATAATGGGGTGTTCAAAGTCTAAACGGAATCTTCTTGGTTATCTCTTCTTTTTTTTTTTATTTCAAATATAAATATATGAATAATTATCTAAACCTATAACTATAGGTTTAAAAATATATAGTAGTAAGACTGTATGTAAATTAAAGAATAATTAACTAAAAAAACTATTAACATTCAATTCAAAATAAAATTAACTTAAAGAATATTAGAAATGTACAAACTATTAACATATATGTCAATAATAATATGACATGTTTTTTCGACAAAACTTCAATGATGCGAGAATACATGTCATAAAAAAGAAGATTAAGTGTGTGACGGAGATTTAAAAAACAATTATAAATTTTTTTTATATATAAACTTAACATAACTTATATCTATTTTTTTTATTTAATCGATTTCACTCTATTCTCATTTTCCCTTTTAATCAAATCAAATGGACATATTTTATGGCCAAAAATTGTAAGATAAAATAATTAATGATATAATGGTCCTATATATTGTAGATATGTTTTGTGATTGTGCAAAAAGTTGTTGATTAAGATGTTAATCATATGAAAATATTTGAAATCGTTTCAATAGAGACAATTGGACCGAATCATAGAGGTGGGGGGACAGACAACAAATGGTTAATAAATGAAGGCCTTTAATTGTTGGTGCAGAGATAGAGGAGAAACATCCAATTACTACAAATTAATGTCATACTTACAATTTAATTTCAACACATGCCCACCAAAACAAAGTAATCAAGTACTACTGCATGCAACTATCGAAATATATTATAAATACGTGACTTGTTGATAATGTTCTCTATTGTTTTTTTAAATGAAGAACAAGTAATATTTTATATTTCAGAAAGGAATCAATTCCTCGAATAAGGGCAAATTTTGTACACTATGTTTGAACCAATATAAAAACTATATACTTTATCATTAGGCTACATCATGGCCTTTAATATTTTATACGTCTCTAAAAAAAGTATACAAACAACTATTTAGCTTGTTTTCAAATTTTCAAGATGGTTTGATATGGTGCATTTTCTATTACAAATATGTTAAAAGGGTACAAAACGGTCCACATCGAAATATTACGGATCGGAACCGAACCCGATCTGATAATGACGGATTGGTTTTGCGAACGGTTTGAATCTGCACAACCCTATGTGCGTGAGTGTTAGGGTCGAGCTCAATTCAAGACTTATTCGATCTTTCACTTAAAATTGTAATAGTAGCTTATCGACCCAATGTATATACTCCTACAATATAAATTTATTTATATTGTGAAATGTTTTATTTATTAATGGTTGACAATGTAATCAAATATTATAAAATGTTTACTCTTTGTGAGGGAATGGGTATGATTGGAAAATTTGCAAAAAGATGGTGCAGCAATGCGAAACTAAAATGGTTTGAGAGGAGAAGTAGAGAGGAAAATTGGGAAGGTGGGGCAGAAAAGATAAAAAGGAAAAGATAAGTGGGCGGAAAATAAAGGTTGCAACTTTGATGTTTTAATCATAGTAAAGTTTGCACCTTTAAGGTTTGGATCTGGATGATGAAGACACTGAATTTGGATATCCACCCACGTGCTACGCACGTTCTGTTTTGGACTTTGGAGTACCAAATATTTTTTTTACTTTTTTCAAGTAGCTTCAGTGGCAAACATTATGTCATGGTCCATCCATGGATTTTGCAATCAAATTGCCAACATCATTTTCTCATCATTTATCTCATTAGCGATATTAGATTTATCAACTCTATAAAAATAATATGAGCTCGTTTAGAAGCGCTAGGAATCATTCCTGATAACGGAATAATTTCGAATCAATCAAAAATTATGTTTGGTTAAAGATTTTTTAACACATGAAAGTAATCTCACAATTTCCATTTCCTTTCATTACCCTTATCTAATTTCATTTCGTTTCCATTCCACCGCTCCAACCAAACGGGCATCAGTGTGTTTGGATGTTTTGTTATATTTTCTTCTTAAAAATCATGACTAATATTTTATTAATGGTTATAAGCATAGATTTAGTTAATATAAAAATAATATAATGATAAAAAATGTGATATTTTAAATTGTATATATTGTATTCATATACTATTTACCATATATTACAAATAACTTGTTTTCGAAATATTGATATATCAACTATTCATGGCCTTATTTATATGTGAAAGTATTTGGCCAAATAGGCCATATCTATTTCCATTAGGTTTGTGTACCCCTTCAATTTTTATCACTTTCATTAAATTGGAGTTGAAATATAAGATGTTTGATTAAAAATACATTTACTAAACGTATTTATACTATAAACCTAGTTAATAGAAATAAATTTCAAAAAAAAACTTACTTAACTAATTTAAACTTTATATATATACACTTACGTGAAAAGTTGGGATTTGCATCATGCATGTTTATTGTCTGTCATTGTCTCTTATTGGATACTACTACTCTTTGTTCCACAAATCAATCATATTATATATTTTCCTGAATATTATGTAAAAATTAATTGACATGAAAGATAAAATATAACGAATTTAGCATATAAGTTAATAGATTAGTTTAGTTAGTCTAAGAGCGGAGCCCATCTCATGAAACTCTTGTATAGTCGTATTGGGCTGGATCCTTAGAGTCATAATTTACCCATATTTTTAACTAGAAATGGATTAGTTGTGAAAAGGTGAATATGTTGTAGTGTGTAAACGGTAAAAGTGAAAGCGCGTAGAGTATAGTAAAAACCCGGTAGTATCTGAGTGTGAAAATGAGAAGAATTAGAAAGAGTAATGATAAGTATGGGAAGAAGCATAGCATGTAAATATGTGATTATATGTGAAGATATTTTTGTCATTTAGGTTGTTAGTCTGACAACATACATGAAAGGAATCTTATTCACGGGATCCCAACAAGACTATGATCCATCCCTGCCAAGACTTTTGCTAAACGTTTCACATTTTAATGTACAAATCTCTACTAACATATTCAAATCATATTCTGAAAGTCTGTTTATCATTATGTGAGATGCATTTAGTCTAGATTTTAGATGGAACATTATCTTGTATAGTCGTACAAAGATCAATCTTTGTGCAATCAAGACATTTCTAAGCTCCAGCACTTTTCGTTAGAAGATTGAAATAATCATATCCGAATCTATACCGGATCCGGTGAATAAACATGCTATTAGAGAATATGATAATTTAATCTAATTCATTTCCTATAAAAGAAAATAAAGACTTTTCTGGAATTTATATACGTGGTTTAAAGTAGTTAAAGTAGAATTGATTAGTTTTATATGGTATAGTGAAATAAAAGAAAATAAAACAGATTTTTTTATTAAAAATGAGAAATATTGACGTGAACTAAATTCAACCCCACTCCCACTGCATTTCCATTTTTGAGGTTCAAATCAAAAGGTGTGTTTCTGAATCTCTTCTAAGCACATCGCAAGCCCATTGGGCTTCTTAGAGGTCTTCATGCAAGGTTAGGTCGTTCGTGGGCCGGCCTCAACATGACTAACATAAAAGGCAATCCATTTTTAGATAATCTTGTTATCGAGAATACTCCAAATCACTCCAGCTTCGAGGTAATGCTCTCACTTCTATTAACTTTGATTCTTCTATTGCTCCAAGGAATGATTTTAGTCGAATAGAGTGTGCGCACCAAGTGAGAATCTGTTTGCGGAGGGAGATAGGCAGCCATTCTGGACTAACAACTTAAAATACGCAATTCAAACTCAGGTTGCTTACTATTCAAGATATCTATTTCTCATTATTTTTATTCAAAATGAGACCGCTCTTTTGTTATTCAAAACTGAAACTGGAAGACTTGGAAGACAATCAAAGTCAATAATCCACAACGAAAGCGACATGCAACCTCAGCAGTTGATTTCAAATCAGCAATGCTCTCGATTGCACATTACATTGTTTTTGAAACCTCCACTCTGCAACTAGCTCACACTTTCTTACCAAACCGATTTCAATCAAACCGAGCTAGTTTCAATGGCAGATTCATACGCGTTCCATGCTGTGGCTGCGGAGAAGATGATGGAAGAGCTTCGGAGTGCGTTCGCCTCCGGGAGAACAACCAGCTATGAATGGAGAGTGGGGCAATTGAAGGCGTTGATCAGGATGATCGAAGAACATGAACAGGATATCATTGAAGCTCTCCGTTCGGATCTCAACAAGCCTGAATTTGAAAGCATCATTTTAGAGGTTCAGTAATTTGATTGATTTGTGCGTAAATCTGATTTTAGGTTGAATTCATTCTCATTTCTGTTCTAATTTTGGTAAAGCAGATTGTGCTCATCAAGAATAACGTTGAGTATGCTTTGAAGGGGTTAAAGCAGTGGATGAAACGAGAAAAGGTAGATTTTGCCTCAAACGTATTCAATTTTGACAAGATTTGTTCAATTTTTTATTTCAGCTTCTTGATGATCATATACGCAATCGATTGACCCTTTCTTATTATCAGGTGAAAACAACACTGCTGACATTCCCGTCATCAGCAGAAATTGTGCCGGATCCTTTAGGTGTTGTGTTGATCCTCTCTACTTGGAACTATCCATTTGGTAAGTAAAGACTTATAAGAGTGAATGTTTTTAGGGCTATCGTATGAAGCAAGTTTGATTTTAAACGAGTTGAATAACAACCTACTTAGGGCCCCGTTTGGTTTTCACTCTCAAAACGAAAACGTATCTAGTCCGTATAGTCTTATTCAGGATTTTTCTAGAAATCATTAGTTGTGGTTTGAAATAATTGGAGTAGAAATTGATTACTTTTGATAAGGAATGATTCCAAAATTCATTTTCCATTCCGGTTCCGTTTCTGGAGTTACAACCAAACGGGGCTTAGCGTGGACTTGCAATATATATAGATCATATTTGCTTCAACAATTTGATGTTTCTTTTGTATAATTGACCTTTCTTTGTAGCTCTATCGATTGATCCTGTGATCGGAGCCATAGCAGCGGGTAACGCTGTGGTGTTAAAGCCATCTGAAGTTGCACCTGCAACATCTAAGTTACTGGCCAAATTCGTGAAAGAATACATGGATAACTCTGCAATTAGAGTTGTTGAAGGAGCTGTTCCTGAAACCACTTTGTTGCTTGAGCAACGATGGGATAAAATATTTTACACTGGTAATCATCAAGCTTTCAGAATTTCTCAGATCAGTTGTGTTTTGTTCATTCTTCCTCTTTTGATTTTCTTGATATTGTTCTAGGCAATGGAAAAATTGGAAGGATAGTGATGGCTGCTGCTGCTAAACATCTCACTCCTGTTGCTTTGGAACTGGGTGGCAAATGTCCTGTTATCGTCGATTCAGATGTCGATCTAAATGTAATAAACTACTTACTGAACATGAACATGAACATAAACATATCAAACTCGACTTATTCAGCTCGAATATACTGATTAAAATGCTTATCCTCATGTTCTGCAAGGTTGCTGCTAAACGAATTGCTTTAGGGAAGTGGGGATTCAACAATGGACAAACCTGTGTTACTGTTGATTACATTATAACTACAAAGGACTTTGCTCCAAAGCTGGTAACTGAGACTCCTAATTGCCAAATGATGCTAAAATTTGCTGTGAACTAAGACATTCTTGTTATCCAGGTAGATGCTATAAAGCAATGTATCGAGAAATTTTACGGGACAAACCCATTATACTCCAAGGACATCTCTCGCATTGTAAGTGCTGGCCACTTTGATCGTCTCTCAAAGTTGTTGGACGATGACAAAGTTTCCGGCAAAATCGTCTTAGGAGGTGAAAGGGACAAGGAACAAATGTAAGTACTGAACATTGCCCGGTTTTGCTCCCACAATAGGTATATACATAATGCCAATAATATGAATGACTTGTATGTTGCAGACGGATTGCTCCCACGGTTTTGCTAGATGTCCCTGAAGATGCTTTGATCATGAATGAAGAGATATTCGGCCCGTTGCTCAGCATTGTGACAGTATGAACAACTACTGTAATGCTATAGCAATGGATTAGTCTTTGTATCGTAATGTTATTGTAATGGATGAATCTCTGTAGGTGGATAGGGTGGAGGAAAGCTTTAAATTGGTAAACTCAAAACCAAAGCCACTTGCTGCATATCTGTTTACAAACAACAAAAAGCTGATGAATGAATTCACAAGCAAGATCTATGCTGGAGGGATCTGTATCAATGACATTGCTCTACATGTAAGTATCATCCTCGCCCTCATCAGGCTAATATATTATACTTATGGGTTAGTTTACTGATTGGTTGAGGCACACAGATAGCAATCCCGACACTGCCATTTGGCGGAGTGGGGGAGAGCGGGATTGGCGTATACCACGGGAAGTATTCGTTCGAAGCATTCAGTCACAAGAAGGGTGTTATGTATAAGAGCTTCATGGGCGATGCAACAGCAAGGTACCCTCCTTACATGCCATGGAAACTCCAGTTGGTGAAATCTCTACTGACTGGTTCCATTTGGGGTGTCATCAAAGCTCTCTTTGGATTCTCTGACCAAACTTCTTACAAAGCAAAGACATCATAAATGTCAATATCTCAGAGTTTAGTGGATGATGCGCATACTTGTATTTGTTTGGTGTAACATATAAATGCGACCACGCATATACTTTGTTTATCCTTTTTATCAATGAATGCCCGACCCAAGTGTAGCATCTTGTTTTGACCAAATACGATTTGGATTACTGGTCGTATATACGGCTAATTATTTATTAGATACGAATTCTAAACATGTCATCTATATCCAAATCGGCTTTTAGCCTTATTGGATAATCGCGCGAATATGATTAGTGATCTGAATTACTTTAGGCAAAATTGGAAAATGTGTATATACATAAATCGAGATCTATATAAAATAAATTCAAGTTCTTGGAAGCTTGGTATAATGGAGGCAAATATATATAGAGATGGAGGTTTGATCGTGGAATTGAAGAAAAATGGAAGAAGGATTGTGGAAGGGGTAAGTATAAAAATGGAGAATTTTGATAGCTAGTATTTACGGTCATGTCTAGAATGATAAATGAATGAATCTAGATTAATATAACAATAGGTGGTATGTGGTTATTTTTTTAATTTTTTTTAAACCCATATAATCTCATCCATTATCTATATGTACAACCAACCACATAGTTAATCCCCTCAATTTTAATCTAAATACCCTAGTCCCAAATATTAAGAATCCCCTCAATTTTAATCATAATAGCTATGATAAAAAAAAAATCCTTGACTGTTACAATGTATTGCACGACGTTGGTACCCAACCAACCAAGTAATAGACTTTCCTTATTCTTCACCAAGAAGAACCTCGTATTCATCATCAATCTCGGAGAGGATAGGGATCGACGATGAAGCCATCTTTGAGATGTCACCCATGCTGATTCGACATTATGGGCAACATGCCGAAGATGGATCCATCGCAAACCCCTATGTCGCGTAGAAAAATGATGGTGAACATGATGTTCTTTTGGGAAAGTATATGGAAATTTTGGGCCGGTTTACTTCAGGTTTTTAATGGATCGGGTAGCATATCAACTGGGCGGGTCAATTGGGTTCGAAGTCGGGTCAATTTATGTTTGGGTTGATTTCATGTTGGGTCAAAACAGGTTTAATTACTTAACATCTTGATCTGAGTCATTAGTTTGTAGGCTTGGATCTGGGTTACCCAATTAGGTCACGTAGCTCTAATAATATATATATATATATATATATATATATATATATATATATATATATATATATATATATACACATACACATACACAATTTTTTCATTAAAACTTATGTGCAGATATTAATCAGATCCTGATATCCAAATTCAAAGTTATAGAATCTCAATCCAAACATGATCTGAACTATTGGATCTGGTCGTATATACGACTAGTTATCCATTCGATCCGAATTCTAAAACATGTCATTGATATTCGAACCGACTTTTAGATGGATTCAACAATTATCCGCGAATATGATTAGTGATCTGAATTACTTCATGCAAATCTAGAAAATGTGTTTATATATGACTAGATCTGTATAAAAAATAAAATTCAAGTGAGAGAGAGAGAGAGAGAGAGTGGTGATGGTGGAATTGAAGGAAGATGGAATAAGGATCGGGAGGGGGTAAGTACAAAAATGGAGAATTTTGATAGCTAGCATTTAAGGTCATGCCTTGAATGATGAATATATAAACAAATGAATGTTAACATTGGGTGAATGAGGCTATTTCTATCTTTTTTAAACCCATAAATCTCATTTATTATCTATATGTACAACCAATGACATAGTTAATCCTCTCAATTTTAATATAAAAACCCTTATTCCGAATATTAAGAATCCAACCGCGTGTTTAACAACTTATAACCAGAAAAACACCAACGTTAAATGACATAATGACAAGCATAACTATATAGGCAAGACCTACCCGAACGGCGATGCGGAAAAATCCAAAAACTGTGTCGTCTTTTTTGCTGAAATGGCAATGGAGAGTCACTCGACCATAATAACTAGGATGAAAAACACCTTCAGTGTTACGACGTATTGCATGACATTGGTACCCAACCAACCAACTAATTTAATTTCCTTATTCTTCACCAAGAAGAACATCATATCCATCACCATTCGCCAAAGGGGATAGAGGTTGGCGATGAAGCCATCTTTTATATGTCACTCATGTCAATTCGACGACATTGACAACATGCAAAAGATGGATCCATCACAAACCCCTCCGTCTCGCAAGAAAAAGATGATGAACATAACATTTTTTTTGAGGAAGAAATGGAAATTTTGGGCCGTTTCGCTTTAGTTTTTAATGGATTGGGTAGAGGTGCCATTTGGGGCGGTCAATCGGAATCGAAGTCGGGCCAATTTATGTTCGGGTTGATGTCGTGTTGGGTCAAAATAGGTTTGATTGCTTAACATCTTGATTCGAGTCGGTTTTGGGTCGGACAATATGTAGGGTTGAATTCAGGTTGCTGACTTGATGTTTTTCACGGTGGTTATTATTTCTTATCTAAATATTGACCAAACTTAATTCACCAAAATGAGTATAGTAAACAAGTAAGGGTCGAACCCAAGAGAGAAGAGATCATTAATAAAGAACAAAAGTGATTAAACTATCAAATATGTGTAACAAATGGGGGTGATTGTTGTTAAGGTGACAAAACAAAAGCATGTATATAATAAAGATGATGATATCAAAATTATAGACAACAACTACACTTGGTTGGTTATTTACTTTCAAGTCAAGTTGGTTGTGGTTGATCCTAGTTCTCTTTGAAGCATTCTAGCATTTGTCCTCACCTTGATCATATGTATGTATTAATTCAATCAACCCTAATATAACTTAACATAATATCCAATCTGTAAACCTACAAGATCAAATAGAATGTTAGCATTCAAACAAAGATAAAGAGACATATAAAAGACAAACAACACGTTTAGTTATATTCCTTTCACAATAACACTTGCAACCCGCTTATGCCTATTATGTTTTGCTATTGAATGAGTGACTAGAACCCGGAACCAATAAATCTTCGCACTTTGTATAGAACACACTACTTAGATGATCAAGCTAGGTAGAAAGCAAGATACAAACAACATTAATCACAAGGAATAAAACACAAATGACTTGAATTCAATCTTCAATTATAGAAAACCTATAACCAAGCTTTGTATGAAAGCTTCAACCAACCAAATGTAGCTAGAGGACCTTAGCACTCCATACAAGACAAATAACAAGAAATAGAGATTTTTGGATGTGAATGAGATGATTCTAACACAATTCCATCACCTGTATTTATACTAATTTAGATACTAAAGTGTAGTAAAGGGACGACCTAAAGCGTCATTTTAAATGTCATAAAATGAAGGTGTAAACCGTCAAGTTTATTACGATTGTTGCATATCCGCGGGCGCAGAATAGTGCAATTCAAAACAAAACGCTTCATCTTCAAAGGAGCCGCGGCCGCGGTTTGGATATCCGCGGTCGTGGGGTCTTCTCCGGCTCTTGAAACGTTTATGACTCTTCACTTTCTGTTGTTGATGCACGTGTGCAGTTTGGTGGATGCCGCGGGTACGGGAAGGTGAAGAGTTGGACTCTTCAAAATCGAGGCCGCGGGGTGGATTCCAAAGCGTCGCCAAGGAAAATGTCTAAAGGCGCGGGTGTGTAGTATCACCACGGGCGCGGCCAAATGCCGTCGCAATTGAGCTGATACAAAGCGTCGGCTGTTGGCTTGCCCGCGAGCAAGAGTGCAGGGGCACTGGTCATGGCTCTGAATGTGGAGTTACTGCGGGTGTGACCCAATGCCACCGCGGTCGTGGTGACAAAGAACTATGGACACTTGGATGGCCGCGGGCAAGGGTGCGCTGGGCACCATGGGGGCGATGAGATCCGGCCGCGGGTGCGGTCTTCAACAGAAATTTCGTCTTGGACTTCTCTTTGTTTCTTTTCTTCTTCTAACCATTGCTAAGTCCTTGGGTTTTTTCATTGTATGCTCCTTCAACTGGATTTACACAATTGGCACCAAAATACAACCATTTGACTCTAAAAACATGCTTAGACTACCTAAATAAGATAGTGATTTCATCACCTATCAAATTCTTCCTTGATTAGACTCTTACTCGCCCTGAGTAAACTAAATCCTACCAAATGTTCATTAAAAGCCTTAGGAAGCATGGTGAAACAAAAAAGTAATCAAAAGCAAGAAAATAGTAAAACAAAACATCCTACCAAGTGATGTGAAAAGAAAGTACTACCATCTATCTCCTTATTGCTCCAAGAGTTGCCTACCCGAATTCCTCGTTATAGCTCCTCTTCTTATGTCGCCAACGCCAAAAGAAATGAACCTATCACTCGGATTTGTCACTCATTTTTCCAAGGCGCCCTTTCGGGTTTTCACCTTGCCACTTCTTTCTTCTAAGATGGTCTCATCTCACATTACTCAAGTCCATTTTTACACCAACCTAATGTTGGTCGGACTACTTGTTTTTTACCTTATCCGCCCTTTCAGGATTTCGACTTATCCCAAGATTTTTCTTTGCCTTTTTTTCAAAATTTGGCCTTTTCTCTGTCTTTTTTTGACTGAATTTCAATTGTACAAACATATATATCAAATTGTACAAACACGATCAAATACAAAATAAAGTCTAATATAACATCCCTCCCCCATGATTGAAGTACACTTTGCCCTCAAAGTGTTAAAATGAAGGTAAAAATGAAATAAATAGGGAGAAGGAATATCTCACTGGTGAGATGGTCCAGGTGGACCATCTGGGTGCTTTGATGGGTACGGGAAGTGGGAGAAAAATGCTCCTGTCGCTGATATAACTCAACAATTTGCCGACTTTGTGCATCTATGTGCTCAAAAATCTGTCGGCTCTTCTCATCAATGCGAGAGCTCATCTTTACCTCATATCCGTCTGTCAGGCTTGCTAATGCTGGTCGATGTGAGCGTGCATCCTCTGCTCATAGCTTGACTTCCACTCCTCTTGCTGGTGAGCGAGTTGAGAGAAGACCCTGATAGCATGAATTATAGTCTATATTTTAGGGTTTGTTTGGACGTTTTATCTTTCATAATCTGCATGTTTGTATGTATATTATGTGATTTTACTACCATTTCATCTACCTTTGCGAGAATCAAAGTCTACACCTAGTTTTGTTGTAATCATAGGTAAAATGGCACGTTTTGCATCAAAAAAGGAGCAAAAGGAGTCATGAGTCATTTGGAGCTACATCCAGGGAGCATAGCCATGGATTAAAGATTTACTTTGGAGCACATTTGAGAGATTTCACATCCTGTTGTGACTCACCTCGGTTGACCACAGATTCACCTCGACCGAGGTGATCCAGAGACGCCGACTCGACCGAGGCGAACACCTAGGACGCGGCGAGAATATTTTATTCTTGGATGAGATCTTTTAAAATTGGAAAGTGATCTTATATTTTTGGGCTTGGCTCCTGGAAGGAAGAAGATATGCAGAATCATATATTTTACCTATATTTATGGGAAAATATCTTTCTAAGATTTATTATCTTTGGAGGGTTATTTTCTTATAAAAAGGGTTGGATTTCCACAAATCCAACATCCCGCTTACGTGCTTAGACAACCCCGCATAGCCCGCATACATCTGGCAGCAGCCACACTCCAGATTTGGAGATTCGAAGAACCTTGTTGAAGGTTGAAGGAAGATTGAAGATCATAGCTTTTATAGCTTTTTGGAGGGTTTTGTAAGATTGTATTTATTTCCCTTCCTTGTTGTCTTGTCTTGTTGGATTGCTATCCAAGGAACGCTTTTGTTGTGATATTTGATTCAGTTATTGAAGTCTTTTTCATTAAATTCTTCTTGTTCAAATATTCACCTTCTTCCCATATATTTAATACTTTCATAATGATGATGAGTGGCTAATTTCCTTTTGTGATTCTAGGGTGATTGGCTGAAGGTTGTGGGAAAAACAATGATAGAATAATCTTAGATTTCAGTAGGATCCTGAAAGTTCGAGTCTTTAACCTTAACCCTAAGCATCTCGTTCAGTCGATGAACATCTCGGCCGGGGTGGAATTCTTCTGACCGAGGTGACTTATCCGATTCTAAACAGAAAGTTAAGTGTTAGAGTTTGCCAAATCCTATTCTTATTACACCTTTCTGGTTCAATGCAAGCTTAGGATGAGACTTACCCGGTAATTCCTTAGTTTGTTTACCATCGATCATAAGTGTAGGTAATAAAGGTTTATCCTTTATTGGGGTTTGAGTGTGCTTCTATCCCATCTTTGTGAGTTAGCCTGAGACTTACCCAGTAAAGGTTGATTCTATTCCCTTAGATGGTATGTTAGTTTGAGATTATAGTTCTTTATCTTAATTCCTTGAGACTTACCCGGTAATAGGAGTTACGGTTTAGGATTAGTGAATAATGAGACTTACCCGGTGATCTATTCCACTTTAGTAACACCTTCCCTATGCAAAAATCTCAGCTTTGTCCGCTTATCTATAGATCTTGAGTTGGAACCACAACTAGATGCTTTAATCCCTAGAATCGCATGTTCGCTTTATTGACTTCTTATTCATCTTTGATTGTGTTCATTGCTCTTTGTGGTTAGTATTCATTTAAGCATACCGTTATTGACT
Source organism: Fagopyrum esculentum (assembly GCA_033239045.1). Taxonomy (NCBI): domain Eukaryota; kingdom Viridiplantae; phylum Streptophyta; class Magnoliopsida; order Caryophyllales; family Polygonaceae; genus Fagopyrum; species Fagopyrum esculentum. The sequence continues at coordinate 146,154,457 of BSUD01000001.1, forward strand.
TTGTTTCACCAAGTCCCTGTGATCGACCCCTGGAATTCCTTGCTTTTTACTACGATTGACCCGTACACTGCGGGTTCGCATCCTTGTTTTAAGCTTAAGTCTAGGGTTATAAATTTAAAGCTTGCACACACCGTTTGGAGCGAACAGACCCTCTCCGCCAAACCTATCTGTCAAGCGTCATGTTGAGTGTTCAAAGCCCTCATATGGGCTATCATTTACTTGTAAAATGGATATAATCCAATAGGAATCTCCTCATCATCATCGACAACAAGCTCAAAGGTCTGAGCGGGGAATCCACTCGAGCTCGCAACATACCGCTCAATAATAGATACGCGCCTCAGCCTTGGAATGACCGGGTCGGCGCAAATATAGAAGTCAGCCAACCCATGTCCATAAGGTAATGAACGGGGAAAGTATGTGATGTGGCTCTGATCATGAAATGAAGTCCAAAAGTGGTGCTCACCCTCAGTCTTCAACATCTTGCAACGCCGAAGGAAGGGAACAATAAAAAGAGGAACTGGGAGTGGGTTCTCTAGTACTGAGATGTTCATAACCTGAGAAACAATGAGGGTAATGAACCCTTCTCCCACAATGTCTCTCAGCCCTCCTCTCTTGATTCGCTTCAAAGCGGCCAATAATAGGTGGATTTAATCCGGAAAGGCATCACAATTCGGAAATCTCACATAGTAGCAACAGACTAGAAAGCAAAGAAATCACCGGTTGAAGAACCGAATTTCCATTCCTCAGTGGGGTCCTTGGTGACCCCAAATACATCTCTCAACTACTCTAAATCAACATAGTAAATCTATTTTCAAATTTAAATGTTAAAGCAGTGAATACATGGTCTTCCACCTCACCCTAAAATGTGGCAATGACTTGCCTAACCAGCTCAGGATAGACAACAACCTACTCCCCTAGCAGATTTCGAGCCCAACATGATTGAGATGATGCTGCATACTCTCCAATATACCCAACTTCTCTAAAGTCGGAACATGTAAAAACTTAGTTGTAATCACATCTCTGTTTTTCACAATTTCATATCGCTGCCCATCCTTGGTTGTCATCCTAATCTTTCGCCCTCTATCCATTCTAACAATACAACTCAACAATTGAATCAAAATTGATTGAAAAAGGCAAAAATCGACCTTTTTTTAATGAAGAATCACGGTTGGATTTTTTTGCGGCGGTTGCGGGGTCACAATCTAGAATGTTGTGGTTGCAGAGACTTTGTGGATGCGGTCATGGGATATTTCTGATGCCGCAGTCGTAACCTGTTTCCAGTTGCGGTCGCATGAGAGATTTTCTTGACAAATTGCGAAGGACCGAGCGACCAGTTGGAGGTGATCTCCAAAACTTGCTATAGCTCCTCAATGTGGTGGTGTTGGTGGCAAGTCATAAGTTGTGGAGACAGAACAAGCAGAGTTGATGGTGAGTGGTGGTGGCGTGGTTATGGATGATTAAGGTTTAGATGGGAGAGGTGAGATGCTGAGGAAGTTTGGTGGTGAAATGGTGAGGGTGGTGGCAAGGTGGCGGTGGAGAAAGTGGTGAAAGTGACGGAAAAAGGTGGTGACGGTCGTGGCGGCAAGAGTTGGCGGTCGTAGATGTGGGCACAAGGAAATCGCGGGAGAGGCAATGATGAGTGGTGTGAGTGATTTTTTTGTAAAGGTGTTAGGGTTATGCAAAAGCATTTTTTACCTGCTGTGTGTTGCCGTGGTCGCGGCTCCTCCTAGACGCGGGACGGGGTCTCTTGGGCTGCCCGCGGTCGCGGGGTTCTAATCCACGGGGGCGGGATCGCCTGGGCTTACCGCGGTTGTGACTCTTATCATACGCGGGTGCGGATAGACCACATAAAGACTTCTACTTCTACTTCCTCGGGTTGCCTCCCGAGTAGCGTCTTTGTTTTACATAGTTGGCTCGACGTAGAACCTTGCTTTGAGTGTGTTCGTCTCTTCCAGAACCATATCGTCAATTGGATCATTGGAAACTCCTTCATGTTACATCTTGAGCCTTTATCCATTTACCTTGAAGACCTTATGTGTTTGTGGACCATATAGATCCACAACACCGTATGAATACACCTCGATAATGACGTACGGACTTGTCCACCGACAAGACTTTTATCTATGGTCGTTTTTATCTTATCAAAATATAATCCCGACTTAGCACTAAAACGAGTATAGTGGTTAAGTAAGGGTCGAACCCAAGAGAGTTTTATTATTCCTATTAAATGCAATTATTGATTATAGATTCAAGTGACAAAAAGGGGGGGGGGGGGGG
>BSUD01000001.1:146156951-146315139 GCA_033239045.1 Fagopyrum esculentum
AGTGACAAAAAGGGGGGGGGGGGAGGGGGTTGAGTGAATTTATGAGCACAAAACTTATGAAAGAAAGTAAGACAACGAGTAAGACAATAATGGGTGAATCTACACTAGGTTGATTCTTAGCATGCGATTGCTACTTTGGTGAGTTCCTTTTTACAAGTTTTCAAGTAATCTCCCGTCTCGATCATATATATGTGTTGAGCCAACCGGCATCAACACAACTTAACAGGTTAGTGTTCCGTAAACCTACAAGAACAATTAACAAGTTAGCTTTCAAACAAAGACTAAGGATATAAAGAAAAGATTAAAACCGTTAAACTTATCTTTATATTTGTGTTCCTTTCCTTTAAGCAATTACAATCCGTTATTACTTAAAGTTTACTACTAGATTAAAGACCCGAACCCGGAATCTATTAATCCTAGTTCTTTGCATGCACTTTAGAACCTAAGGTGATCAATCTCAAGTGATAGTAAAACATGCAATTAGACAATAAAGATCAAGGAAACACAAAGTATTACTGAATGAAAACTTATATTCAAAAGAACTTACAACCAAAGTAACAATGCAGCTTCAAACCCACCCAATGTAGCAAGGTAGTTAGCAACTCATTACAAAGGTAGCAAGATAATTTTAATGGAAAAAGTGGATTCTAAAATTGGATACTCTAATAATCAACCCTAGGTCTATTTATACTACAAATGGCACTAAATAGGAGTAAATGACCAGCCCAAAACAACCACCTTTAATGCCATAAAGGTGGTGTAAACAACCGGAGTAAAGCCTCTGTCGCTGAACCGCAGGGGCGGCTTTCAGATCCGCAGGGGCGGTTCAAGCGAAAACGTTTGATCTTCTTCGTAGCTGCAGGGGCGGCCTAGCACTTCCGCAGGGGCGGGTATTTAATGGTCTTCAAACGTCTGACTCTTCAACTTTCTGTCGCTTCAGATGCTGAGCCGCAGGGGCGTCCCAGTGTCAACGCGGGGGCGGTGACACTGACTCTTCATCTTCCAGCTCCCAGGTTGAGGTGCAGGCAGAGGCGCGGGGGCGCTAGTCTTTGCTTCTTCAGGGCAAGTCACCGCAGGGGCGCCAAGGGTTGACGCAGGTGCGGTGACAGTCTTCGTTCTTGGCACTGGCGAAGGCGCAGGCTGCGCTCCGGAATATGGTGTCACCCGCAGGGGCGGTGACACTGCTCCACGGGAGCGGTGAGGCAACAGAAGCTTTGCTTCGTGAATGATCTTCACTCCTAAGTGCTTATAACTCCTTTATCTTCTTTTAGTCTTCTTCTTCTGGACCAAGGAGTTAGTAGCATAAACCGACACTAATGCGATAAAAAGACTCTAAAAACTATCCTAAATGATAGTGATTCCATCACCTATCAAACTCCCCTATACTTAGACCTTTTACTCGTCCCGAGTAAAATACAGTTTGTAAACTCAAAGACCTCAAGAAGCATGGGCAAGCAGAAAAGACAATGAAAACAAAAGAAAAGCCAAGAAAGAAAGAAGGAAAAGAGAGGAAATGTGAGAAAAAGGTGAGAAAACTACCATCCTTATTGCTCCAAGAGTGACCTACCCGGACAACCTCCTTATGACTCCCCTTCTTATGTCGCCAAACGCCGGAAAGGGAACCTACACTCGGTGCCGCTCATTTTGCGAAGGTGTCCTTTCGGGTTTTCACCTTGCCACTCTTCTTCTTTTTCTTTGATGATCTCACTTGGAACTGACATTCCTCAAGTCCAATTTTGCACCAACCTAAGGTTGGTCAGTCTACCTTCTTTTTGCCTAAACCGCCCTTTCGGGTTTTCGGTTTATCCAAGGATTTTCATACCTTTTTTTCATTTTCTTTGGCTTTTTCTTCTTCTTTTTATTTTTATTTTTATTTTTTTCTGAATTTCAAACTGAATTTAAACTACCAAAAACTCAATACAAACATACTAAAAAACAACTCAAATAGACTGTACATGCAATGATATGTCCCTCCCCCATACTTGAAGTACACTTTGTCCTCAAAGTGGAAAATGAAGCAAACATAAATGTGGGAAAGGTAGAAATGATGATACCACTAGTGGGATGGTCCGGCTGGACCATCCGGACCCTCCTCTGGTGGGTACGGGAAGTGGCTGAAGAAGTGCTCATGCCGGCGGTAGATATCCTCAATGCGGGTCTGCTGAGCCTCCATCCGACGACCAAAAGAGGTCTCAAAGCTGGCTTTCCAAGCCAGCTGCTAAGACTCCAACTGCTGCTGCTGGACGATCTGCCAAGCTTTCTGCCTCTGGTCGAAGTGGGAGGTCATGGAGGTGGCAAAACTCGTCTGCCAGTTCTGCTGCTGCTCAAGCATGGTCCGCTGGTACTCGGTCTGCCATGCCTGATGTTGGGTGGTCACGGCCGTCATATGAGCCTGCAGGCTCGCAAGAGCCGGGTCCTCCTCGGGTGGCACAGTAGGCATCTCCTCGTCGTTGGGGATGGGCATGTGCTCCTCATGGTGGGCCCGGCTGGAGGTCGCAACATGCCTCTCCACAATGGCCACCTAAGGCCGCCTTGGCACGAAAGGATCAGCCGGAATGTAAAGCTCGGAAAGCTCGTCCCCAAGTGGCAGTGGCCGTGGGAGGTAGGTGATGTGGCTCCCGTCAGAAAAAGAGAGCTAGAAGAGGTTGTCTCCGTCCCTCTTGAGGAGCTTGCACCTCCTCAACATCCCCTCTGTATAGAGGGGTGCCTCCAACCCATCCTCTAGGCTGGAAAGATCCATAACATGTGAGGCGATCAAGGAGATCACCCTACCGCCAACAATGTCCCTCGACTTGTTCTTCCTAATCCGCTTCAAAGCGGCAAGGAAGAGGGACAACCAATCCATCACCTTCTCGCTCATCGGAAGGCAAGGGTACAGCAGTAGGAGGTCCTTGAGGGCGACCTTGTTCTCCTCTTTGTATCCACAGAAGACACTTATGAGGATCTTGGAGACCAGCCTCAAGCTAGGGTGAGTGAGTTTGTTGGAATACTCACCCCCTGCATGAAACTTTGATCCGGTAGCTGCCTACCAGAATTCACATAGGTCCGGAGTCGGGACTGGCTCCCACCAATTCTCGGAGGGGTTGAGAGTCACCCCGAAGGCTTCCTGTATCTGGTTGTAATCAAGTGTGTATTTTGTCCTGTTGAACTTGAAGGTGAGTCCAAGACACACATGATCCTCCTTCTCCATGGTGAAGGTGGCTATGAACTGTCGGCTGAGCTCGGGATACGTTGGAGCACTCTTTTCTAGAAAGTCTCCGAGCCCAACATTGGCTAGAAAGTACTGCATGCTCTCCAGCATGCCTAACTTCTCTAAGGTAGGAATGTGCAAAAACCGAGTTGCATACACAACCCGATCTTGCACAATCCTATAGCGAGTCTTTTCACCCTCCGACATCTTGTGCTGCCTTTGTGGTTCCCTTCTTGAAGATAATCAAGCAAAAGAATTAGCAACTTTCAAAAACAGGGAAAGAAGACGAACCCTCTGTTGTGTTTTCCGCAGGGGCGGCTGAAGAGGCGCAAGGGCGGTGAGGCGCAGCTGCGGCAGCTTGCAGGCGCAGGGGCAGGAGAAGTGCAAAGGGCTATTCTGGGCAGCTACGAAGGTGGTTGATAGCATGAATTATAGTCTATATTTTGGGGTTTGTTTGGACGTTTTATCTTTCATAATCTGCATGTTTGTATGTATATTTTGTGATTATATTACCATTTCATCTACCTTTGCGAGAATCGAGGTCTACACCTAGTTTGTTGTAATCGTAGGTAAAATGGCTGATAGCATGAATTATAGTCTATATTTTGGAGTTTGTTTGGACGTTTTATCTTTCATAATCTGCATGATTGCATGTATAATATGTGATTATATTACCATTTCATCTACCTTTGCGGGAATCGAGGTCTACACCTAGTTTTGCTGTAATTGTAGGTAAAATGGCACGTTTTACATCAAAAAGGAACAAAAGGAGCTATGAAGTCATTGGAGCTACATTGAGGAGCATAAGGAACCATCCAGGAAGCATAGTCATGGATTAAAGATTTACTTTGGACCAGCTTTGAGAGATTTTACATTCAGTTGTGACTCACCTCGGTTGATCAGAGATTCATCTCGACCGAGGTGATCCAGCGACGCCGACTCGACCGAGGCGAACACCTAGGACGCGGCGAGAATATTTTATTCTTGGCTGAGATCTTTTATCTTTGGAAGGTGATCTTATATTTTTGGGCTTGGCTCCTGGAAGGAAGGAGATCATATATTTTGCCTATTTTTATGGGAGAAGATCTTTCTAAGATATTTTATCTTTGGAGGGTTATTTTCCTATAAAAAGGGTCGGATTTCCCACAAATCCGGCATCCGCTACCACCCCCGCTTAGCACGTTATACACCATTGAAGACTGCGAGATCCAGCATACATCGCTGCAGCCATACTCCAGTTGGGAGTTTTGAAGAACCTTTTTGAAGGTTGAAGGAAGATTGAAGATCATAGCTTTTATAGCTTTTGGAGGGTTTTGTAAGATTGTCTTTAATTCCCTTCCTTGTTGTCTTGTCTTGTTGGATTGCTATCCAAGTAACGCTTTTTTTGTGATATTTGATTCAGTTATTGAAGTCTTTTTGATTGAATTCCTCTTGTTCAAATATTCACCTTCTTCCCATATATTTAATACTTTCATAATGATGATGAGTGGCTAATTTCCTTGTGTGATTCTAGGGTGATTGGCTGAAGGTTGTGGGAAAAACAATGATAGAATAATCTTAGATTCCAGTAGGACCCTGAAAGTTCGAGTCTTTAAGCTTAACCCTAAGCATCTCGTTCAGTCGATGAACATCTCGGCCGGGGTGGAATTTGGCTGACCGAGGTGACTTATCCGATCCTAAACTGAGAGTTAAGTGTTAGAGTTTGCCAAATCCTATTCTTATTACACCTTTCCTGGTTCAAAGCAAGCTTAGGATGAGACTTACCCGGTAATTCCTTAGTTTGTGTACCAACGATCATAAGTGTAGGTAATAAAGGTTTATCCTTTATTGGGGTTTGAGTGTGCTTCCAGCCCATCTTTGTGAGTTAGCCTGAGACTTACCCGGTAAAGGTTGATTCTATTCCCTTAGATGGTGTGTTAGTTTGAGGTTATAGTTCTTTATCTTGATTCCTTGAGACTTACCCGGTAATAGGAGTTACGGTTTTGGATTAGTGAGTAGTGAGACTTACCCGGTGATCTACTCCACTTTAGTAACACCTTCCCCTTGCAAAAATCTCAGCTTTGTCCGCTTATTTTTAGATCTTGAGTTGGAACCACAACTAGACGCTTTAATCCCTAGAATTGCATGTTTGCTTTATTGACTTCTTATTCATCTTTGATTGTGTTAATTGCTCTTGTGGTTAGTATTCACGAAGCTTACCGTTATTGACTTTGTTTCACCGAGTCCCTGTGATCGACCCCTGGAATTTCTTGCTTTTTACTACGATTGACCCATACACTGCGGGTTCGCATCCTTGTTTTAAGCTTAAGTCTAGGGTTATAGATTTAAAGCTTGCACACACCGTTTGGAGCAAACAAGTTTTTGGCGCCGTTGCCGGGGACTTGGTCTAGACTGAGCCGGTACGGTTTGCTCTTGGGGCACTTGCCCCCGTTTCATCTAACCACTCTACTTGAGTGACTTTTGCAGGTTCTTTCTTAGGTATATGTGAAGAACCCGCACTGGGAAGGAAATCGTTCCTTACGATCCCGAACCAGAAAAGACATACCAGCGACGCTTAAGAGAAGCGAAGATGGCCCAACAAGACAACCGCGATCTTGAGGCCAAATTGAAAGAGGCGTTAGAGCTGCTACGCCTCAGCAAGGAAGAACTAAGGCGAGAGAAGGAAGAAACTCGCACCAAAACTGAAGCAATCGAAGCAGAAATGGCCGTCATACGAGACCAGATTCTACTTCGACCGAGGGATAACCCAGTTCCCGATACTGGACCGAGGCAGGTTCCAGTTGCTGACCCTCGACCGAGGCAGGTCCCAGTACCAGACGCCCCGGCCGAGATACATCCACCTCGGATGCCAGTCTGAGATGTTCTTCTTGCAAGAATCCCACAAACCCTAGGTCAAAGGATGGACCCTAATCAACAACTGAGGCGTCCAGGAGTCAACCTAGGAGATCCAGCGGACCATGACTATGAACTTCGACCGCAAGTTCTATCCATGATTCGCCAATGCCAATTCGGAGGGATGGAGAAGGAATCACCACATCAACATCTTCAAAACTACGAGATCTTGATGGAAACCTTGCGACCTTCCAGAATTGAAAATAACAACTACAAGCTAAGACCTTTTTACTTTTCTTTAAAAGATAGAGCTCTTACTTGGTATCAATCTCTTCCTCCAGGTAAAATCAGCACATGGGAGGAGATGACTACGGAATTCTTGACCAAATTCTTCCCCCCCTCAAAGACAGCTGAAATGAGAGGGAAGATCAATGCTTTCATTATGAAGGACAAGGAGAGCCTGTCCAAGTCATGGGAGCGGTTCAAGGATATCCTTTTGGATTGCCCACATCATAGGATTCCAAAAATCAAGTTGTTGGAGATCTACTTCAAAGGACTGGACGGAAGCACCCAGTTCAATCTCAAACTACTCTCCGCCGGTACCTTCATGGACATGGCGATTGACGAGGCTTGGGACTTCATTGAGAAGCAAGCCTTTCATATGGAGAAGTACACCCACCAAGGAGCTGAAGGTGGAGTTAAAAGAGTCAACTTTCAAGAGACTCAATCCAACAACAATCAACTCACGTCTTTGAAGAATGACGTGAAGCAATTGAAGGAACTCTTGGTTGCTCAAACCAAGAAGGAAGAGTAAGGACAAAGGAACAACAACAATGGATACCGTAACAACAACAATGGTTTCCGGAACAACAACTACAACAACAACAACAATAGAGGGTCCAATAGCAACAATTGGAGGACAAACAATCAAAACAACCAAAATCCTGGTAATAATTATTCTAACTCCAACTCTAATAATTCCTCTAACCCTTTCCTCTATTCCCCTTCTTCTTCTTCTACTCCATTGAAGAGCCAGGGGCAAGGATCAAGTTCGTCTCAGCCGGAAAAGAAAGACGCAGTTCTGGAGGCTATCTTGATCAAGCTTAGTGCTATGGAGAATTCTATGACTTCATTTTTGAGGGCCCAAAAGTCCTTCGAACAACAACTTGCAAGTAGGGCAAATGAAGCGCCAAGAGATCCAGGGAAGCTCCCATTAAAGATGGAAAGCAACCCTAAAGGCCAGTGCATGGCCATAACGACGAGGAGTGGACTCAAAACTGTAGATCCAGTACCTCGTTCGACGCAGACCACCTCGGTCCAGATCCAGTCGAAGAACACCTCGACCGAGATACCACCCAAGGCAGAGCAACAGAAAGCGGAGGGGAAAACTGAAGTTTATGTTCCACCTCCTGCATACAAACCACCACTTCCATTCCCCCAGTTAAGGGCCAGAGCACATCTAGACAAGCACTTTGGTAAGTTCCTTGACTTGATGAATAAGCTGCATATTAACATTCCTTTCCTTGATGCTATTCTAGGAATGCCCGCCTATGGGAAGTTCTTAAAGGAGATCCTATCAAGGAAAAGGAAATTGGAAGACTTTGGTGAAGTTAGGATGACATCTAAATCCTCGGAGCTTATTAAGATCATGAAGGAGAAGATGCCACCTAAATTAAGAGATCCCGGCTCATTTAGCATTCCCATTCAAGTTGGGGATGTCACTTGTGAAGCCCTGTGTGATCTAGGAGCCAGCGTGAGCATCATCCCGCTGGAGCTATGTATGAAGATCGGACTAGGAGAGTCCAAGCCGGTCAAGATTCGACTTTATATGGCAGATCGCTCCATCACCCATCCCGTGGGCATCTTGGAGGACGTTCCGGTCAAGTTAGATAACTTCTATCTACCTATAGATTTTGTTGTACTTGACATTCCCGCAGATTATCATGTTCCTATTATTCTCGGGTGGCCATTTCTAGCAACTTCGGGTTGTAACGTGGATTGCAAGAACGCCAAGTTGAAATTCAACATTGGTGGCGATGAGGTGGAGTTCGCACTACTTGCAGCCATGAAAGTGGAGCAACTAACTGATGATATCTTCAACATCTACGATGAAGAAGAATCAAGAGAATTGGTGAGCTCTATCCTTATTAACGATCCACTCGAAAGAGTTATAAGTTTTAGTTTAATAGAGGAAGGTATAGATGCTTCTTGTGACGCAGATATACAGAGCTTGAAGGCACTAGAAGAAGATCCAGGAGCTAAAACTGAGACGCTAATCCAGGAGATGAAGATCTCCAGTTTCGGTTCCAGTTACAGTACCTCGACCGAGGCACCTTCTGGACTGAGCGAGGCGACTGAAGAACATCTCGGTCAACGCCTCTGCACCTCGACCGAGGTCGATGGCGAGACGACTTCAACAAGACTTCTGAAAGTCCGGTTTCTGAACCCACTCCACTGAAAGGAGGAAGCAAGGGCCCCCCTCAGAAAGCACCCCCAGTTGTGGAGCTTAAACAACTCCCTAGTCACTTGAGGTATGTCTTTCTTGGACCGGATTCTACTTATCCCGTTATTGTTAGTGCTTCCCTTTCCGAATCTGAATTATCTAAGTTAATGCATGTCTTGAGAAAGCATCGAAAAGCTATAGGTTATACCACGGATGATCTTATTGGCATTAAGCCTTCTTTCTGCATGCATAGAATTCAATGGAAGATAATCATAAGACTTCACGGGAACCTCAAAGACGGTTAAATCCGATCATGAAAGAGGTTGTGAAGAAGGAAGTTCTTAAGTTGTTGGATGCAGGTATTATTTATCCTATCTCGGACAGCAAGTGGGTTAGCCTGGTGCATGTAGTTCCGAAGAAAGGAGGGATGACCGTTGTGACGAATAAGAACAACGAGTTGATCCCAACTAGGACCGTTACGGGCTGGAGGGTTTGCATTGATTATAGGAAGCTGAACACGGCAACTCGGAAGGATCATTTTCCGCTTCCCTTCATCGATCAAATGCTCGAACGGTTAGCCCAGCATTCACACTTTTGCTACTTGGACGGCTATAGTGGATTCTTCCAGATTCCTATCCATCCGGATGATCAGGAGAAGACCACTTTTACTTGTCCATGGGGGACATTTGCCTATCGGAGGATGCCATTTGGATTGTGCAATGCACCCGCTACCTTCCAGCGATGCATGATGGCTATCTTTTCCGAGTACATAGAGGAGATCATGGAGGTATTCATGGATGATTTTTCTGTATATGGTTCCTCTTTTGATGATTGCCTATCTAACCTTTCTCTAGTGCTTAAAAGATGTGAAGACACCAACCTTGTTCTGAATTGGGAAAAGTGTCATTTTATGGTTAATGAAGGCATTGTACTAGGACACCTCGTTTCTAATCGAGGTATTGAGGTCGATCGAGCTAAGATCGAGACTATTGAGAAACTCCCTCCTCCTTGTTCTGTTAAAGGTGTGAGGAGTTTTCTCGGGCATGCAGGTTTCTACAGGAGATTCATCAAGGACTTCTCTAAGATTTCTAAACCTCTAACTAACCTCTTGAATAAAGATGTTGTTTTTGAGTTTTCGCAGGAGTGTCTTGATGCTTTTTACAGGATTAAGGAAGCGTTGATCTCCGCTCCCATTATCCAACCTCCTGGTTGGACCTTGCCCTTTGAGGTCATGTGTGACGCTAGTGATGTAGCCGTAGGAGCGGTGCTTGGACAGAAGAAGGATGGCCGGACCACCGCCATTTACTATGCTAGCAAGACGCTAGATGTAGCCCAGCGCAACTACGCTACCACTGAGAAGGAGTTGTTGGCGGTCGTATATGCTTTCGAGAAGTTTCGTTCCTATTTAGTACGGACGAAAGTCATTGTCTACACCGACCATGTTGCCATCCGTTACTTGCTAGCTAAGAAAGATGCCAAGCCACGCCTTATTCGATGGGTTCTCTTGCTTCAAGAGTTTGACTTAGAGATCCGCGATAAGAAGGGATCCGAGAACTCCGTTGCGGATCACCTCAGCCGGCTACCGGAATCTTCCCGCGAGACGGATGACCCACCCATAGACGATTCATTCCCCGATGAGCACTTACACTTGTTGGAGCGTTTGATAGATTTACTTACTTCACCCCACGATGGAGGTGAAGTATGGGGTGAGGGAACCTCCCATCACATATAGAGACGCATCATGGTCTAGCTAGCGACCTTAAACCAAGCGCTTTTTGGGAGGCAACCCAAGGTATTGCTTTCTTTTCCCGTTTTCTAGTCTAGCTTAGATAGTTTGCTTTTGCTTTGTTTTGTTTGTTTTTGGCGTCCTAGACAGATGACAGGAGACCTCTAAGGAAGGAGCATAACTGGAAGTACAGAATGATCGAGAATTCGAGAAGATGAAGTTTGACTGAGACACCTCGGTCCAGTCGAGGCCACCTTGACCGAATTGATTCTTGAGCAACCGAGGCGACTAGGGTTTCTGCAGAACCACCTCGGTCCGTACCACCTCGGTTCAGTCGAGACCATCTCGACCGAGGTCACAGCAGTTCCAGGAACAGTATAAAAAGGGAAAAAAAATCTGTTTTTACTTTTTTACCCTCTTCGACTCGACCGCGGCGCCTTCTCACCTCGTTTCCTCAAATCTTGCTCGTTTTCGAAGATTTCCGCTTCCAAACTGCGATTGAAGAGTAGAGGATCCATTTGCAAGTCTAGATCTGCGAAGAAATCGAACGAATCGACCGAAACGAGGTAAAAACAGTCGAAACCCTAACTCGTTCATTCGTTTCGATTTGGGCTTTGGTTGCCCTTGAATCTGCTGAGAAAAGGCTTAAGTACCCCATAGGAAGCAATTGTAGTGATTTTTGGGGGAAAAGAACTGGATTTCTGAGAGTTGAATCGCGAACTGTTTACGCCTCGGTCCAGTCGAACTGCGCCTCGGCCGAGGTGATTCCTGAGTGTTGTCAGTGACCGAGGTGATCTGACAGTAGTTGAGAGAAAATGAGTTCCGAACGTTGCCTTGCCCTCAGAGATAGATCCTCACCTTCCCCTCCTTCCTCTTCTTCCCGACCTTACCGCCCGGTGATCCACGAGAGATGCCGGGTAGATTATGAGCGTATAGCTAGCCGTCCAGTGATTGCACCACGTTTCCTGAATGTGTCAGCTTTTGATTGCCTAGGGGTAGATGGAGACCTTAGGAGGATGATCACTACAGTTAGACTGGATCAGTTTACTGAGATCCGAGCCCCAGCCTACTTGGAGCCGACCCTAGAGTTCGTTAGCTCCTTCTCCTACCATCCCACAAAGCAGTATGTGAAGTACCGGTTGATGAACCGGAACTTCTTAGTGCCACTCGAGATTTGGAGAGAGATTTTCGGCTTTTCTGAGCCCACCGCCACTGACTTCCCTTCCCGATCTGTAGCTAGGGACTTCTGGGGGTAGATTGCCCATATTACTGAGCACGCAGATAGATGGCGCCCTGGAGATTCCAGGGAAAAGGTCATCTTCCACCTAGCCTTTAGGTTAGCCCATAGAATATTCAGCGAGACACTTCTGGCGCGTATTGAGACGCCCCAGAAGATCCGACAGGGCGAGCTTTTCAGTCTCTACTATATGGTTACGGGGGGTTTCCCGGACTTTGGCTTGATCTTGGCAGAGGACCTGCACAAGATCAAGGCCAAAGCGAAGGGAGACATCTGTTGCGGAGGTCTTGTCACCCACATAGCTGCTTATCATGGCATGGACCTCAGTGCTTGTACGATGGTGGCGGCTCCGAAGCCGCTTGGATTGTAGGAGATGATCACTGGGAGGATTCTAGTTCCCCGAGGTTTGACCACTCCATATGTGGCTATGCCGTGGGAGCTGACTGCACCACAGGGGATCCGATGGTCTGCCCAGTTCACCGTTTACGATCCACACTATTGGCAGACCGCCTGGGCTCCACTGATGGAGGATTACAGGGGAGCAGCAGCTGCCCCAGCTGAGGATGAGGAGGAGGAGGCTGATGACGAGGATACAGTGGATGAGAGAGATGGTGGAGTCCCGATGGATACAGGGACAGATACTGCAGGGACGAGCGCGCCGTTGATCATAGATCTGGATGATGATGATGAGACTTAGCCTGCACCAGCTGAGACTTCTCCGGTTAGACCTGCTAGACGGAGGAGGCGCAGAGTGAGAGATCCAGCTGCCCACAGACGGATCGATGACCTGACGGATCAGGTTATTGATTCATATGCTGCATTGTCGCTGGATATCCGCGAGATGCAGGAGAGGCAGCATTATCAGCATATTATGGCCCAACTTCAGTTCGAGCGCGTCATGGGTTATCCGTTCGACCCGACTCAGTATCCATACGTGCCACCACCACCACCACCGGATCGCGACTATTGATGAGCTGCAAGACTTTCTTTATTATATTTTTATGCAGTTCAGCTATTTATCCGGTGAGTACTCTTATTTCTAGACTTATATTGACCCACTGGGACAGTGTGTCCCAAGTATGGGGTATTCGATGTACTTATTTGATGACTATTTGATGTATTTATTCGATGACTTCGATGATTACTTTATCGGATATTTCATGTTTATGCTTCACTTCTGCATTTATATGTTTATCTGAGATTGCATGCATATTTACAGGTTATTTGATTGAGAAAAACGTCGAAACTGAAAAAAAAATGGTTTTAAAAATTTTTTTTGACCTCGACCGAGTCAGTCTTGGCCAAACGAAGCGTTTCTCCTCGGTTGAACCAAGAACACCTCGACCGAGGTGGGTTAACTGAGAGTTTTCGTAAACGATTTTTGTGTTACTTATCTGGATATGATCTCAGTGAAGATCTTGTTTACTGACTGGTTTTAAATTCTTTATGTGTTTGAAAGGTTTTATAATATGTTTAAGTTGCTAAATGCTTTGTTTGAAATTTTTGGCATGTTTAATACTTTGTTTTTATCTAAATTATGTTGAATTTGAAGGTTGACACCACACTATGAGTTCTCTCACTTTCTTCCTGGAAAGACCAAGGCAATTCATTCTTCTCTCTTCTTCTTCTTGATCATGCTTAGCCCCTCATATACATTTTGCCTCCCTTTACCTATCCGGGAATTTGGAAGCAAGCGAAGCGGTGAAAGCAAGTGAAGTAAAGTTGAGAAGTTGGCTGGAAGTGAAAGTGTTAGAAAATAACAATAGGTTTGGGGAAGTCAATCATGAAGATGAGTAACTCGACACCATTCACATAGCCAGGTGTTTGTGTCTTGCCAAAGTCGGATTGAGCGATATTCCTAACGGGTCATGGTATGTGCATCAAGGGTTTGATGCATCTCAAGAAATTGATGATTGCTGATTTCCTAGGCTTCGGTTATTGTGCACCTCTGTCCATGCATCCCAAAAAGTAAAGTAAAAAGAAAAAGTGTGAAATAAGCAAAGCTTATTGGTGGAAGATGTTGCAAGTCAAAGTGAAAGTGAAGTTCATCCTTTTCCCGGATTCTAGCACCACATTACCTTACATACATCCCTACCCTACACGTTTCTTGACCTTTTCTTTTGGGAAGCCCTTGAGACCTTGAGCTAGTTGATTGACTTAGTGATTTAAACTGGATTATACATGATTAATTTTGATAATTATGACTTATTATGCATTCTATGATTTTATGCAAAGATGAACAACTTTCCTATATTTATAAAATGTTTTGAGCATATTGAGTTTTTAAATTCCATGAAGTATTCTCTTAGAGTGATCTATGATTGTAACATACCATAAAAATGTTTTTGAAAGACTTTTCATTGATTTTTATGACTTATAATCCATTCTATCTTGTCTTCTATATGCGGAACTTGCTTGGGGACAAGCAAGGGCTATGTATGGGGTATTTTGATAGCATGAATTATAGTCTATATTTTGGGGTTTGTTTGGACGTTTTATCTTTCATAATCTGCATGATTGCATGTATAATATGTGATTATATTACCATTTCATCTACCTTTGCGGGAATCGAGGTCTACACCTAGTTTTGCTGTAATTGTAGGTAAAATGGCACGTTTTACATCAAAAAGGAACAAAAGGAGCTATGGAGTCATTGGAGCTACATTGAGGAGCATAAGGAACCATCTAGGAAGCATAGCCATGGATTAAAGATTTACTTTGGACCAGTTTTGAGAGATTTCACATTCAGTTGTGACTCACCTCGGTTGATCAGAGATTCATCTCGAACGAGGTGATCCAGCGACGCCGACTCGACCGAGGCGAACACCTAGGACGCGGCGAGAATATTTTATTCTTGGCTGAGATCTTTTATCTTTGGAAGGTGATCTTATATTTCTGGGCTTGGCTCCTGGAAGGAAGGAGATCATATATTTCGCCTATTTTTATGGGAGAAGATCTTTCTAAGATATTTTATCTTTGGAGGGTTATTTTCCTATAAAAAGGGTCGGATTTCCCACAAATCCGGCATCCGCTACCACCCCCGCTTAGCACGTTATACACCATTGAAGACTGCGAGATCCAGCATACATCGCTGCAGCCATACTCCAGTTGGGAGTTTTGAAGAACCTTTTTGAAGGTTGAAGGAAGATTGAAGATCATAGCTTTTATAGCTTTTGGAGGGTTTTGTAAGATTGTCTTTAATTCCCTTCCTTGTTGTCTTGTCTTATTGGATTGCTATCCAAGGAACGCTTTTGTTGTGATATTTGATTCAGTTATTGAAGTCTTTTTCATTGAATTCCTCTTGTTCAAATATTCACCTTCTTCCCATATATTTAATACTTTCATAATGATGATGAGTGGCTAATTTCCTTGTGTGATTCTAGGGTGATTGGCTGAAGGTTGTGGGAAAAACAATGATAGAATAATCTTAGATTCCAGTAGGACCCTGAAAGTTCGAGTCTTTAACCTTAACCCCAAGCATCTCGCTCAGTCGATGAACATCTCGGCCGGGGTGGAATTCGTCTGACCGAGGTGACTTATCTGATCCGAAACTGAGAGTTAAGTGTTGGAGTTTGCCAAATCCTATTCTTATTACACCTTTCTGGTCCAATGCAAGCTTAGGATGAGACTTACCCGATAATTCCTTAGTTTGTGTACCTAAGATCATAAGTGTAGGTAATAAAGGTTTATCCTTTATTGGGGTTTGAGTGTGCTTTCATCCCATCTTTGTGAGTTAGCCTGAGACTTACCCGGTAAAGGTTGATTCTATTCCTTTAGTTGGTGTGTTAGTTTGAGGTTATAGTTCTTTATCTTGATTCCTTGAGACTTACCCGGTAATAGGAGTTACGGTTTTGGATTAGTGAGTAGTGAGACTTACCCGGTGATCTATTCCACTTTAGTAACACCTTCCCTATGCAAAAACCTCAGCTTTGTCCGCTTATCTTTAGATCTTGAGTTGGAACCACAACTGGATGCTTTAATCCCTAGAATTGCATGTTTGCTTTATTGACTTCTTATTCATCTTTGATTGTGTTAATTGCTCTTGTGGTTAGTGTTTACAAAGCTTACCGTTATCGACTTTGTTTCCCTAAGTCCCTGTGATCGACCCCTGGAATTTCTTGCTTTTTACTACGATTGACCAGTACACCGCGGGTTCGCATCCTTGTTTTAAGCTTACGTCTAGGGTTATAAATTAAAAGCTTGCACACACCGTTTGGAGCGAACAAGTTTTTGGCGCCGTTGCCGGGGACTTGGTCTAGACCGAGCCGGTACGGTTTGCTCTTGGGGCACTTACCCCCGTGTCTACTAACCACTCTACTTGAGTGACTTTTGCAGGTTCTTTCTTAGGTATATGCGAAGAACCCGCACTGGGAAGGAAATCGTTCCTTACGATCCCGAACCAGAAAAGACATACAAGCGACACTTAAGAGAAGCGAAGATGGCCCAACAAGACAACCGCGATCTTGAGGCCGAGTTGAAAGAGGCGTTAGAGCTGCTACGCCTCAGCAGGGAAGAACTAAGGCAAGAGAAGGAAGAAACTCGCACCAAGACTGAAGCAATCGAAGCGGAGATGGCAGTCACACGAGACCAGATTCTACTTTGACCGAGGGAAGATCCACCTATTGATCCTCGACCGATGCAGGTCCCAGTTGCTGACCCTCGACCGAGGCAGGTTCCAGTACCTGACGCCCCGGCCGATGTACTTCCACCTCGGAGGCCAGTCTGAAATGTTCTTCTTGCAGGAATCCACAAACCCTAGGTCAAAGGATGGACCCCAATCAACAACTGAGGCGTCCAGGAGTTAACCTAGGAGATCCAGCGGACCATGACTATGAACTTCGACCGCAAGTTCTGTCTATGATTCGCCAATGCCAATTCGGAGGGCTAGAGAAGGAATCACCACATCAACATCTTCAAAACTATGAGATCTTGATGGAAACCTTGAGACCTCCGAGGATTGAAAACAACAACTACAAGCTAAGACCTTTTTACTTTTCTTTAAAAGATAGAGCTCTTACTTGGTATCAATCTCTTCCCCCAGGAAAAATCAGCACATGGGAGGAGATGACTACGGAATTCTTGACGAAATTCTTTCCCCCCTCAAAGACCGCTGAAATGAGAGGGAAGATCAACGCTTTCATTATGAAGGACAAGGAGAGCTTGTCCAAGTCATGGGAGCAGTTCAAGGACATTCTTTTGGATTGCCCACATCATGGGATTCCAAAGTTAGAGTTATTGGAAATATACTTCAAGGGACTGGACGGAAGCACCCAGTTCAATCTCCAAATACTCTCCGCCGGTACCTTTATGGACATGGCGATTGACGAAGCTTGAGACTTCATCGAGAAGCAAGCTTTGCATATGGAGAAGTACACTCACCAAGGAGCTGAAGGTGGAGTTAAAAGAGTTAACTTCCAAGAAACTCAGCCCACCAACAATCAACTCACGTCTTTGAAGAATGACGTGAAGCAATTGAAGGAACTCTTGGTTGCTCAAACCAAGAAGGAAGAACAAGGGTAAAGGAACAACAACAACGGATACCGTAACAACAACAACGGTTCCCGGAACAACAATTACAACAACAACAACAATAGAGGATCCAATAGCAATAATTGGAGGGCAAACAACCAAAATAACGGTAACAATCATTCAAACTCCAACTCTAACGATTCCTCTAACTCTTTCCTCTCTTCCCCTTCTTCTTCTTCTACTCCATTGAAAAGCCAGGGGAAAGGATCAAGTTTGTCTCAGCCGGAAAAGAAAGACGCAGTTCTGGAGGCTATCTTGATCAAGCTTAGTGCTATGGAGACTTCTATGACTTCATTTTCGAAGGCCCAAAAGGCCTTCGAAAAACAACTTGCAAGTAGGGCGAATGAAGCGCCAAGAGATCCAGGGAAGCTTCCAGCAAGGACGGAAAGCAACCCTAAGGGGCAGATCATGGCCATAACTACGAGGAGTGGACTTGTAGATCCAGTGCCTCGGTCGGTGCCAGTACCGACGAAGACCACCTCGGTCCAGATGCAGTCGAAGAACACTTCGACCGAGATGCCAACCGAGGTGGAGCCACAGAAAGCGGAGGGGAAAACTGAAGTTTATGTTCCACCTCCTGCATACAAACCACCACTTCCATTCCCCCAGTCAAGGTCCAGAGCACACCTAGACAAGCACTTTGGTAAGTTCCTTGACTTGATGAATAAACTGCATATTAACATTCCTTTCCTTGATGCTATTCTAGGAATGCCCGCCTATGGGAAGTTCTTGAAGGAGATCCTATCAAGGAAAAGGAAACTGGAAGACTTTGGTGAAGTTAGGATGACATCTAAATCCTCGGAGCTCATTCAAATCATGAAGGAGAAGATGCCACCTAAATTAAGAGATTCCGGCTCATTTTTCATTCCCATTCAAGTTGGAGATGTCACTTGTGAAGCCCTTTGTGATCTAGGAGCCAGCGTGAGCATTATTCCGCTGGAGCTATGTGTGAAGATCGACCTTGGAGAGCCCAAGCCGTTCAAGATTTGAATTTATATGGTGGATCTCTCCATTAGGTAACTTCTATCTACCTATAGATTTTGTTGTACTTAACATTCCCGCAGATTATCCTGTTCCTATTATTCTCAGGAGGCCATTTCTAGCAACTTCGGGTTGCAACGTGGATTGCAAGAACGCCAAGTTGAAATTCAACGTTGGCGGCGATGAAGTGGAGTTCGCATTGCTTGCACCCATGAAAGGGGAGCAGCTAACTGATGATATCTTCAACATCTACGATGAAGAAGAATCAAGAGAATTGGTGAGCTCTATCCTTATTAACGATCCACTCGAAAGAGTTATTAGCTTCAGTTTAATGGAGGAAGGTATAGATGTTTCTTGTGATGCAGATATACGGAGCTTAAAAGCACTGGAAGAGGATCCAGGAGCAAAAACTGAGAAGCTAATCCAGGAGACGAAGATCTCCAGTTTCAGTTCCAGTTGCAGTACCTCGACCGAGGCACTTCCTGGACTAAGCGAGGCGACCGATGAACATCTCGGTCAACGCCTCTGCGCCTCGACCGAGGTCGAAGGCGAGACGACTTCAACTGAGACTTCCGAAAGTCCAGTTTCTGGATCTACTCCACTGGAAGGAGGAAGCACGGATCCCCCTTAGAAAGCACCCCCAGTTGTGGAGCTTAAACAACTCCCAAATCACTTGAGGTATGTCTTTCTTGGACCGGATTCCACTTATCCCGTTATTGTTAGTGCTTCCCTTTCTGAAACTGAATTATCTAAGCTTATGCATGTCCTGAGAAAGCATCAAAAGGCTTTGGGTTATACTATAGATGATCTTATTGGCATTAAGCCCTCTTTCTGCATGCATAGAATTTTAATGGAGGATGATCATAAGACTTCACGGGAACCTCAAAGACGGTTAAATCCGATCATGAAAGAGGTTGTGAAGAAAGAAATTCTTAAGTTGTTGGATGCAGGTATTATATACCCTATCTCGGACAACAAGTGGGTTAGCCCGGTGCATGTAGTTCCGAAGAAAGGAGGGATGACCGTTGTGACGAATAAGAATAACGAGTTGATCCCAACTAGGACCGTCACGGGCTGGAGGGTTTGCATCGACTATAGGAAGCTGAACACGGCCACACGGAAGGACCATTTCCACTTCCCTTCATCGATCAAATGCTCGAGCGGTTAGCCCATCATTCACACTTTTGCTACTTAGACGGCTACAGTGGATTCTTCTAGATTCCTATCCATCCGAATGATCAGGAGAAGACCACCTTCACTTGTCCATGGGGGACGTTTGCCTAAAGGAGGATGCCATTTGGATTGTGCAATGCACCCGCTACCTTCCAGCGATGCATGATGACCATCTTTTCCGAGTACATAGAGAATATCATGGAGGTATTTATGGATGATTTTTCCGTATATGGATCCTCTTTTGATGATTGCCTATCTAACCTTTCTCTAGTGCTTAAAAGATGTGAAGACACTAATCTCGTTTTGAATTGGGAGAAGTGTCATTTTATGGTTAATGAAGGCATTGTGCTAGGACACCTCGTGTCTAATCGAGGTATTGAGGTCGATCGCGCTAAGATCGAGACTATTGAGAAACTCCCTCCCCCTTGTTCTGTTAAAGGTGTGAGGAGTTTTCTCGGGCATGCAGGTTTCTACAGGAGATTCATCAAGGACTTCTCCAAGATTTCTAAACCACTAACTAACCTCTTAAATAAAGACGTTGTTTTTGAGTTTTCGGAAGAGTGTCTTGATGCTTTTTACAGGATTAAGGAAGCGTTGATCTCCGCTCCCATTATCCAACCTCCGGATTGGACCTTACCCTTTGAGATCATGTGCGATGCTAGTGATGTAGCCGTAGGAGCGGTGCTTGGGCAGAAGAAGGATGGACGGACCACCGCCATTTACTATGCTAGCAAGACGCTTGATGTAGCACAACGCAACTACGCTACCACCGAGAAGGAATTATTGGCGGTTGTATATGCTTTCGAGAAGTTTCGTTCCTATTTAGTAGGGGCGAAAGTCATTGTCTACACCGACCATGCAGCCATTCGTTACTTGTTGGCTAAGAAAGATGCCAAGCCACGCCTTATTCGATGGATTCTCTTGCTTCAAGAGTTTGATCTAGAGATCCGCGATAAGAAGGGATCCGAAAATTCTGTTGCGGATCACCTCAGTCGGCTACATGCATCTTCACGTGAGAAGGACGACCCGCCCATAGACGATTCATTCCCCGATGAGCATTTACACTTGTTGGAGCGTTTGATTGACTTACTTACTTCACCCCACGATGGAGGTGAAGTATGGGGTGAGGACACCTCCCATCACATTTGAGAGACGCATCATGGTCCAGCTAGCGACCTTAAACCATGCGCTTCTTGGGAGGCAACCCAAGGCATTGCTTTCTTTTTCCTTTTTCTAGTCTAGCTTAGATAGTTTTTGCTTTTGCTTTGCTTTGTTTTGTTTTGGCGTTCTAGACAGAAAACAGGAGACATCTAAGGAAGGAGCATAACTGGAAGGACAGAAGTTCGAGAATTTGAAAAGACGGAGTTTGACTGAGGCATCTCGGTTGCTATCAGAGCACCTCGACCGAGATGATTTTTGAGCAACCGAGGCGACTAGGGTTTTCTGAAGAACCACCTCGGTCCGTACCACCTCGGTCCAGTCGAGACCATCTCGACCGAGGTGACAGCAGATCCAGAAAGGGTATAAAAAGGGGGATTTATTTTCTCTCTCCTCTATCTCACCCTTCCTCGACCGCGGCGACAGTTCACCTCGCCTCTTTCGTTTCTTGCTCGTTTTCGAAGATTTCTGTCTCCAAACTACGATTGAAGGATAGAGGATTGTGTTGCAAGTACAAATCTGCAGAAAATTGAACCGATTCGGCCGAAACGAGGTAAAACGAACCGAAACCCTAACCTCTCCGTTTCGCTTCGATTTAGGTTTTGGTTGCCCCTGCATTTGTTGAGGAAAAGCTTAAGTACCCCATAGGAAGCAATTGTAGTGATTTTTGGGGGAAAAGAACTGAATTTTTAGAAGGAATTAGAATCTAGTTATCCTCCTTGGTCCAGTCGAGCTGTGCCTCGAACGAGGTGATTCTTGAGTGTTGTCAGTCGACCGAGGTGACCTGACAGTTTGATTTTCTGAAAATGAGTTCTGACCGCCGCCTTACCCTCAGGGATAGATCCTCACCTTCCCCTTCTTTCTCTTCTTCCCGACCTTACCGCCCGGTGATCCATGAGCGACACCGGGTGGATTATGAGCGTATTTCCGGCCGTCCAGTGATTGCACCACGCTTCCTGGACGTGTCTGCTTTTGATTGCCTCCAGGTCGACGAAGACCTTAGGAGGATGATTTCTACAGTTGGGCTGGATCAGTTTACTGAGATCCGAGCCCCAACCTATTTGGAGCCGACCATAGAGTTCGTTAGCTCCTTTACTTACCTCCCCACAAAGCGTTCTGTGAAGTACCGGTTGATGAACCGGAACTTCTTAGTGCCACTTGAGTACTGGAGAGATATTTTTGGCTTTCCAAAGCCCACCGCTGTTGACTTCCCATCCCGATCAGTAGCTAGGGAGTTTTGGGGGCAGATTGCCCATATTGTTTAGCACGCAGATAGATGGCGCCCTGGAGATTCCAGGGAGAGGGTCATCTTCCACCTAGCCTTTAGGTTAGCCCACCGGATCTTCAGTGAGACACTTCTGGCGCGTACTGAGATGCCCCAGAAGATCCGATAGGGAGAGCTTTTCAGTTTGTACTGCATGGTTACTGGGGGTTTCCCGGACTTTGGCTTGTTGTTGGCAGAGGATCTGCACAAGATCAAGGCCAAGGCGAAGGGAGACATCTGCTGCGGAGGGCTTGTCACCCATATAGCTAGCTATCAGGACATGGATCTCAGTGCTTGTACGATGGTGGCGGCTGCCAAACCGCTTGGATTGCAGGAGATGATCACTCGGCGGATTCTAGTTCCCCGAGGTTTGACTACTCCGTACGTGGCTATGCCATGGGAGCTGACTGCGCCACAGGGGATCAGGTGGTCTGCCCAGTTTTCTGTTTATGACCCTCACTATTGGCAGACCGCTTGGGCTCCATTGATGGAGGATTATAGAGAGGCAGCAGCTGCCCCAGCTGAGGAGGAGGAGGCTGATGATGAGGAGACGGTTGATGAGAGAGAGGGTGGAGTCCCGATGGATACAGGGACAGATACTGCAAGGACGATCGCACCACCAGTTATAGATCTGGATGAGGAGGACACTGAGCCTGCACCTGCTACTTCTCCAGTGAGACCTGCTAGGCGTAGGACAAACCGACGCAGGGATCTAGATGCTCACAGACGGATCGATGACCTGACGGATCAGGTTATTGATTCATATGTTGCTTTGTCACTGGATATCCGCGAGATGCAGGAGCGGTAGCACTACCAGCACATGATGGCCCAGATTCAGTTTGAGCACATCATGGGCTATCCGTTCGACCCGACCCAGTATCCGTACGTGCCACCACCACCACCACCGGATCGTGACTACTGAGAGCTGCAGGATTTTCTTTATTATTTTATGCAGTTCAGCTTATTATCCGGTGAGTATTTTTATCCTTTAGACTTATTTTGACCCACTGGGACAGTGTGTCCCAAGTATGGGGTGTTTATGTGGTGTATTATTTGACATCTGATGTATGACTTCACTTGACCGGATATTGATATTTTATGCTTCACTTTTGCTTCTATATGTTTATCTGAGATTGCATGCATACTTACAGGTTATTTGATTGAGAAAAACGTTGAAATTGAAAGAAAAAAAACTGGTTTTAAAAAATTTTTTTTTGACCTCGACCGGGGGAGTTCTGGCCGAACGAGGCGTTTCACCTCGGTTGACCTAAGAACACCTCGACCGAGGTGGTTTAACTGAGAGTTTTCGAAAACAATTTTTGTGTTACTTATCTGGATGTGATCTCAGTGAAGATCTTGCTTACTGACTGGTTTTAAATTCTTTATGTGTTTGAAAGGTTTTATAATATGTTTAAGTTGCTAAATGCTTTGTTTGAAATTATTGGCATGTTTAATACTTTGTTTTTATCCAAATTATGTTGAATTTGAAGGTTGACACAACAAGATAAGTTCTCTCACTTTCTTCTTGGAAAGACCAAGGCAATTCATTCTTCTCTCTTCTTCTTCTTGATCATGCTTAGCCCCTCATATACAATTTGCCTCCCTTTACCTATCCGGGAATTTGGAAGCAAGCGAAGTGGTGAAAGCAAGTGAAGTTAAAGTTGAGAAGTTGGCTGGAAGTGAAAGTGTTAGAAAGCAATAATAGGTTTGGGGAAGTCAATCATGAAGATGAGTAACTCGGCACCATTCACATAGCCGGGTGCTTGTGTCTTGCCAAAGTCGGATTGAGCGATATTCCTAACGGGTCATGGTATGTGCATTAAGGGTTTGATGCATCTCAAGAAATTGATGATTGCTGATTTCCTAGGATTCGGTTATTGTGCACCTCTATCCATGCATCCCAAAAAGTAAAGTAAAAAAAAGAAAAGTGTGAAATAAGCAAAGCTTATTGGTGGAAGATGTTGCAAGTCAAAGTGAAGTGAAGTTCATCCTTTTCCCGGATTCTAGCACCACATTACCTTACATACATCCCTACCCTACACGTTTCTTGACCTTTCTTTTGGGAAGCCCTTGAGACCTTGAGCTTGTTGATTGACTTAGTGGTTTAAACTGGATTATGCATGATTAATTTCGATAATTGTGACTTATTATGCATTCTATGATTTTATGCAAAGATGAACAACTTTCTTATATTTATAAAATGTTTTGATCATGCATTGATTTTAAATTCCATGAAGTATTCTCTTAGAGTGATCTATGATAGTTGTACACCATAAAAATGTTTTTGAAAGACTTTTTCATTGATTTTATTGACTTATAATCCATTCTATCTTGCCTTTTATATGCGGAACTTGCTTGGGGACAAGCAAGGGCTAAGTATGGGGTATTTTGATAGCATGAATTATAGTCTATATTTTGGGGTTTGTTTGGACGTTTTATCTTTCAAAATATGCATGTTTGTATGTATATTTTGTGATTATATTACCATTTCATCTACCTTTGCGAGAATCGAGGTCTACACCTAGTTTTGTTGTAATCGTAGGTAAAATGGCGCGTTTTGCATAAAAAAGGAGCAAAAGGAGCTATGGAGTCATTGGAGCTACATTCAGGAACATAAGGAACCATCCAGGAAGCATAGCCATGGATTAGAGATTCACTTTGGACCAGATTTGAGAGATTTCACATTCAGTTGTGACTCACCTCGGTTGATCACAGATTCATCTCGACCGAGGTGATCCAGGGAAGTCGACTCGACCGAGGCGAATACCTAGGACGTGGCGAGAATATTTTATTCTTGACTGGGATCTTTTATCTTTGGAAAGAGATCTTATATTTTTGGGCTTGGCTCCTGGAAGGAAGAAGATATGCTAGATCATATATTTTACCTATTTTTATGGGAAGAGATCTTTCGAAGATATCTTATCTTTGGAGGGTTATTTTCCTATAAAAAGGGTCGGATTTCCCACAAATCAGGCATCCGTTATAGAGCGGCTTACACCCTGTTATACGCGGAACACTCATTACACCACATAGCATGCAACAGCCATACTCCAGTTGAGAGATTTGAAGAACCTTTTTGAAGGTTGAAGGAAGATTGAAGATCATAGCTTTTATAGCTTTTTGAAGGGTTTTGTAAGATTATCTTAGATTCCCTTCCTTGTTGTCTTGTCTTGTTGGATTGCTATCCAAGGAACGCTTTTGTTGTGATATTTGATTCAGTTATTGAAGTCTTTTCATCAAATTCTTCTTGTTTAAATATTCACCTTCTTCCCATATATTTGATTATTACTTTCATGATGATGAGTGGCTAATTTCCTTGTGTGATTCTAGGGTGATTGGCTGAAGGTTGTGGGAAAAACAATGATAGAATAATCTTAGATTCCAGTAGGACCCTGAAAGTTCGAGTCTTTAACCTTAACCCCAAGCATCTCGCTCAGTCGATGAACATCTCGGCCGGGGTGGAATTCGTCTGACCGAGGTGACTTATCTGATCCGAAACTGAGAGTTAAGTGTTAGAGTTTGCTAAATCCTATTCTTATTACACCTTTCCTGGTCCAATGCAAGCTTAGGATGAGACTTACCCGGTAATTCCTTAGTTTGTGTACCTAAGATCATAAGTGTAGGTAATAAAGGTTTATCCTTTATTGGGGTTTGAGTGTGCTTTCATCCCATCTTTGTGAGTTAGCCTGAGACTTACCCGGTAAAGGTTGATTCTATTCCCTTAGATGGTGTGTTAGTTTGAGGTTATAGTTCTTTATCTTGATTCCTTGAAACTTACCCGGTAATAGGAGTTACGGTTTTGGATTAGTGAGTAGTGAGACTTACCCGGTGATCTATTCCACTTTAGTAACACCTTCCCTATGCAAAAACCTCAGCTTTGTCCGCTTATCTTTAGATCTTGAGTTGGAACCACAACTGGATGCTTTAATCCCTAGAATTGCATGTTTGCTTTATTGACTTCTTATTCATCTTTGATTGCGTTAATTGCTCTTGTGGTTAGTATTTACGAAGCTTACCGTTATCGACTTTGTTTCACTAAGTCCCTGTGATCGACCCCTGGAATTTCTTGCTTTTTACTACGATTGACCCGTACACTACGGGTTCGCATCCTTGTTTTAAGCTTACGTCTAGGGTTATAAATTTAAAGCTTGCACACACCGTTTGGAGCAAACAGTGGTGGTGCTGAGGGCGTTCCGATGGCTTTCTGGTTGGTGGAGACGTTGCCTGAGATGCTTAAAGTGGAGGGTAGAGAGTGTGAGAGAGGTAGGAACGGTTGTGGGGTTAACGTTGGAAGGGGGTGTTAGAGGTTGTAGTGCGGCATAGGGGTGTCGGAGCTTGTGGTGGTGGAGTTGCAGAGGTGACGCAGGGGCGTCAGAGCAGTTGGTCCGTGAGGGGAGCGTAGGGGCGTGGCCGTAAGGGAGTAGGGTTCGAAAGGGGAGTTTTGTGTGTGGTGAAGGGAGAGGGTAGGTGGGAGTGGTAGGTGTAGGTAATTTTCGAGATCCTTATTTTTTTCTTTTCTGGGTAAACCCGCAGGGGCGGGGGTTTGTCGCCGCGGGGGCGGTGACAAGGAAGAGGGGGCACGTAGGTTCAGCGCCGGGGGCGACGCTGAGGATGTGTGTCAAGGATGGCCGCCGTAGGGGCGTAAGGGAGTCACCGCGGAGGCGGTGCCAGTATGTTGCAGACGCTGGCCCAGCGCCGGGGGAGGTGCTGGGCATGGGTGTCACGGGGGCGGGGACACTGAGTCGCAGGGGCGGTTTTATTGACAGAGGCTCCTCTTCTTATTCCTTCGGGTTGCCTCCCGAGCAGCGCCTTTGTTTTACGTCGTTGGCTCGACGTAAGGGCTCTACTTCTCTGACTGTGCTTCCTCCAACACCATCTCATCAATTTGATCGTTCTTTTCTCCTTCAAGGTAAGGCTTTAGCCTTTATCGGTTTACCTTGAACACCTTGTGCGTTTGGGGATCATAAAGATCCACAGCTCCGTGAGGGTATACTTCGGCTACCACGAACAACCCTGTCCATCTTGAACGCAACTTACATGCGAAGAGTTTCAAACGTGATTGAAGGAGAGGTACCTTATTTCGTGCCTTGAAATCCTTCCGGAGAATGTTTCGCTCATGCCATGCTTTAGTCTTTTCTTTGTACGCCGTGGCATGGTCATATGCATCTAATCTCAATTCCTCCAACTCTTGCAATTGGAGCTTCCGGAATTCTCCCACTTCCTCTACGCTCATGTTGCACTTCTTTACCGCCCACCAAGCTTTGTGCTCTTGCTCCACCGGAAGGTGGCTATCTTTCCCAAACACGAGCCTGAAAGGAGACATCCCTATAGGAGTTTTGTAGGCTGTCCGATATGCCCATAGAGCGTCGTTTAGCCTTGCACTCCAAACCTTCCTTCCGGGAGAGACCGTCTTTTCAAGGATGGTCTTTATTTCCCGGTTAGATACCTCAGCTTGGCCATTTGTTTGTGGATGATAAGTTGTTGACACTCGTTGGTGGACGTGATACTTCTTAAGGAGAGCCGTGATCGTCTTGTTGTGGAAATGGGTTCCCCTATCACTTATTAAGGCTTTCGGAATTCCAAATCTTGCAAAAATATTCTCCTTAAGGAAAGCTGCAACCACTTTTGAATTATCAGTTTTGGTGGCCTTTGCTTCCACCCACTTGGAAACATAGTCCACCGCAAGTAAAATATATTTGTGCCCGAATGAAGTAGGAAACGGCCCCATGAAATTAATCCTCCAAACGTCAAATATTTCGCAATATATAAGAGAGGATTGGGGCATTTCATGTCTCCTTGAAATATTTCCTACCCTTGGCATCTATAACACACTTTGCAAAACGCAAAAGCGTCTATAAAAATGTGTGGCCAAAAGAAACCGGCATCCAAGAATTTTCTTGCAGTTTTGTTTGCCCCAAAGTGCCCCCCACATGCTTCAGAATGACAAAAAGTTAGGACGGAGTGTACCTCATTATCCGGAATGTAACGGCGGATCACTTGGTCACTACAATGCTTCTAGAGGTAAGGATCATCCCAAACGTAGTGTCGAGCTTCAACCTTTACCTTCTCTCGCTGTGCCTTGGTGAAGTCTAGGGGATACTCCTTCCTGACATTGAAGTTCACAATGTCAGCAAAGCAAGGCTTAAAAGACTGGAGCTTTAGAAAAACCTGTGTCGACAATTCCGCAGGGGCGCCTAGACTGAGCCGCACGGGCGGCTGGCCGCAGGGGCGGGAGGTGTGAGGTGCGGGGGCGGTTACACAACAAAGAGTTGTGTAAAATGTATAGTCTGGAAAACTTTCAGCTATCTCTTTTCATTTTCCTGGTTCCTCTTCTTACTTTACAAGCCTACTCAAATGATCGGCCACCAGGTTCTCAACCCCCTTCTTGTCCCGTATCTCTAGGTTAAACTCATTTAGAAGGAGCACCCAATGAATTAATCGTGACTTTGCTTCCTTCTTCACCATGAGGTACCTAAGAGTTGCATGGTCAGTGAAGATAATTACCTTTACCCCAAGTAGGTATTGTCTGAATTTCTCAAGGGCAAAAACCACCGCTAACATTTCCTTCTCGGTGGTAGAGTAATTCCTTTGCGCTCCATTGAGTGTCATAGATGCATAATGGATCACATGTGAAGCCTGTCCGTCTTTCTGTCCTAAAACAGCTCCAACGGCGTAATCGCTGGCGTCACACATGATTTCAAAAGGTTTCTCCCAATCCGGAGAACGGATGATTGGTGCGCTGGTGAGACATGCCTTCAAAGTGTCGAAAGCTTTCTTGCAACTCTCATCCACTATGAAGGTGACGTCTTTCTTGAGCAATTCACATAAAGGTGCCGAGATCTTCGAAAAATCTTTGATGATATGTCGGTAGAAACCTGCATGACCAAGAAAAGATCGGATTTCCTGAACATTAGTAGGATAAGGTAAACTTTGAATTACATCAACCTTTGCCTTATCTACCTCTATCCCTTTGGAGGATATTACATGTCCTAGCACAATTCCTTGCTCCACCATGAAATGGCATTTTTCCGAATTAAGAACTAGATTGGTTTCAACACATTTTTCTAGAACAAGTTTTAAATGTCCTAAACAAGCATCAAAACTGTCTCCATGGACGGTAAAATCATCCATGAAGACTTCAATAAAATTTTCTATGTATTCGGAGAAAATACTTATCATGCATCGTTGGAAGGTGCCGGGTGCGTTGCAAAGTCCAAATGGCATTCTGCGGTACGCAAAAGTGCCAAATGGGCAAGTGAACGTCGTCTTTTCTTGATCTTCCGGTGCAATAGCTATTTGGAAATAACCTGAATATCCATCAAGGAAGCAATAGTATGGATGACCGGCAAGACGTTCCAATATTTGATCAATAAAAGGTAATGGGAAATGGTCTTTACGTGTTACCTTGTTGAGCTTGCGGTAGTCAATGCAAACTCTCCATCCGGTTTGCGTTTTGCTTGGGACCATCTCTCCATTTTAATTTTCCACCATTGTGATGCCTCCTTTCTTTGGAACCACTTGGGTTGGACTAACCCAAGTGCTATCCGAAATAGGGAAGATCATATCCGCTTGGAGGAGCTTCAACACCTCCTTCTTGACCACATCCATCATTGGCGGGTTCAACCTCCGTTGAGGTTGCCTAGAGGGTTTGGCTTCATCCTCAAGTAAGATCCTATGCATGCAAGTTGATGGACTTATCCCTTTGATGTCCGCAATGGTCCATCCAAGGGCCGTCTTGTGTTCTTTCAACACTTTCACCAACTTGTCTTCTTGACCGGTAGTCAACTTGTTGGAGATGATCACCGACAAGGTATTGTTATCTCCAAGGAAAACGTACTTGAGGTGGGATGAAAGGTCCTTCAATTCTATTTCTGGTGCCTGCACTATAGATGGACCAAGCTTCTCGCTTGGGGTTAGTAAAGTGGGCCCAATGGCCAAATTGGAGATAGGTAGCCTTTATGCCCATCTAATTAGGCTAGGACCTCTTTCATGCTAGATGTTAATACATATTCTGATTTGAAACCATCAATGTCATGCTCAATTACATTTTTCAATTCATCAACATCAGAATTATCAAATACATCTTGCACAAAAGGTTCAACAATGTCAAATACCACATAAAGAATGATCATCACTAGGAAATTTCATTGCATCGTAGATGTCAAATTCCACTACTTCACCATCAAACTCCATGGTTAGTTTGCCACTAACATAATCAATTTTAGTCCTAGCAGTTTTTAGAAATGGCCCACCTAATAATATTGGTGCAGCATGCAAATCATTTTCCATATCCATTACGAAGAAATCAACAGGAAATATTAGGTTGTCTACCATTACTAATACATTTTCAATTATCCCTTTAGGGTACACATTAGATCTATCAGCAAGTTGTACTACAATCCTAGTTTCCATTAATGGCCCAAGGCCAAGTGATTTGTAAATAGAATATGACAAAACATTGATAGAAGCACCGAGATCAAGCATGGCTTTTTCAAAACGGGTTTCCCCTATAACACAAGGAATGCTTACCATGCCCGGATCGCTGCACTTCTTGGGCATTCTCCGTTGGAAAACGGCCAACACATGCTCACTTACTTACACTTTTTGTTTCCCCCTCAGCTTTTGATTTCTCTTGATAGTGCAAAGTTCCTTCAAGAAATGAGCATATTTAGGAATACTCTTCACTAACTTAAGGAGGGGAATGTTTACCTCGCATTAGGAGAAGGTCTCAAAGAGATCTTTGTCCTCAATGATTCTTCTCTCCTTTAGAGCCTCAGGAAAAGGCGCTGGTGGTTTCTCAGAGTACACTGGCGGGAACTTAGGCCGGATGTAAGAATCCTTCTCAGCAGAACTTTCTATCGAGTTTTCTGCAGGGGCGTCAGTATGCAGGCACAGGGGCGGCTCAGGGGTTGTCACCGCAGGGGCGGAGACATCCAGCCGCAGGGGCGGCGTCTGATCGGTACTGGGCGCAGTTGTAGCCGCCGGGGCGGCTTTAGGTGCGGTAAACTGTCAGAGGGTTTGCTTTGTGATTCTTTTGCTGGTTTTTGTTGTATTTACTTCCCACTCCTTAATGTTAGGACACTAACATTCTCCTTGGGGCTTATAACCGTCTAGAAGGCAATCCTCTGGAAAATCTAGCTTCGGTCCTTGTAATGACTTCCGCCATTTGCCCAACCTGTTTTTCAAGGTTCTTGATGCTGGATTTTGTTGTTTGGACATGAGTGGCAAAATGTTTAGTCAAAACCTGCAACATATCTTCAGTTGTTTGATACTTACCTTGTCGGGGATGTTGTTGTTGGTTTTGTTGATCCCTCCAACGATAGTTTTGTTGATCACGCCAGTTGGGCATGAAATTCTACACATAGGGATCGTTCCTAGGCCTTTGCTGCTGTGGCTGTCCATAACCCATTGCATTCACCTCAACATCGTCATCCTGGGCTGGAGGACACATGTCCGTTGGATGGTATGGGTCACCACACACTCTACATGCCTTCAGCTATTGTGGGGTTCCCATAAGTGTTAATCTCTTCACCATTTCCTTCAGTTCCGCAAGCTCAGTGGAGATCTCACTCTTCCTGGAATTCACAGCATGAACACCTCTCTTGGAAGGAGTCCTTCCAAAGTTCCGGGTCCCTTCAGCTAGTTCCTGTAATTTTTTCAAAGCAAGGTCAGGGGTAGAGTTAAGAATGTTACTTCCACAAGCCGCATCGACGATCCTCCTTTCATTGTCTAGCAAGCCATTATACAAGTACAAGACTAGATCTTGAGTCGGATATCCGTGGAAAGGACAGCAGGATCGGAGGCATGCGAATCTTTCGAAGTACTCATAGAGAGTTTCGTTCGCCTCTTGCTCGATTTTTCTCATAGCTTTCTTCAAGCTATTTGCCTTCTTGGCCGGGAAGTATTTCTCCAAAAACGCCTTGTAGAGGTTCTCCCAAGTGTCGATACTCCCGGATGGAAGGTGGTAATACCAATCATCCGCTGCATCTTTGAGTGTGAAGCCGAATGCCCTCATCTTGATTTGGTCTTCGGTAATGTTGGCCTCCCAAGGTGTTTGATGGGGTCTTCACCACTTAGCCCATGGAAAGATGGAAGCAAGTGAATGTGACCCGGTTTGAGCTCAAAGTTGATTCCTTCCCCTAATGCCGGTATAGTAACCGCAAGAGGGTTTTGAGCCAAAGTGGGCTGAGTGAGTTGACGAAGAGTACAATCAGCCATTTCTTGTTGGAGTCGTTGTTGTCTACGTTGCCGGATGTGCGTTCTCTCAATTTCTGGATCAAAGGAAGCAAAGCCGGAGTTAGTAGCATGGGTTTGAACCATAAAAATGGTTCAAACTATAATCAATAACAATAAAATAAAAATAACCGAACTCCCCGACAACGGCGCCAAAATTTGACAAGACTTTTATCTATGGTCGTTTTTATCTTATCAAAATATAATCCCGACTTAGCACTAAAACGAGTATAGTGGTTAAGTAAGGGTCGAAACCAAGAGAGTTTTGTTATTCCTATTAAATGCAGTTATTGATTATAGATTCAAGTGACAAAAGGGGGGGGGGGGTCGAGTGAATTTATGCGCACAAAACTTATGAAAGAAAGTAAGACAACGAGTAAGACAATAATGGGTGAATCTACACTAGGTTGATTCTTAGCATGCGATTGCTACTTTGGTGAGTTCCTTTTTACAAGTTTTCAAGTAATCTCCCGTCTTGATCATATATATGTGTTGAGCCAACCGGCATCAACACAACTTAACATGTTAGTGTTCCGTAAACCTACAAGAACAATTAACAAGTTAGCTTTCAAACAAAGGCTAAGAGATATAAAGAAAAGATTAAAACCGTTAAACTTATCTTTATATTTGTGTTCCTTTCCTTTAAGCAATTACAACCCGTTATTACTTAAAGTTTACTACTAGATTAAAGACCCGAACCCGAAATCTATTAATCCTAGTTCTTTGCATGCACTTTAGAACCTAAGGTGATCAATCTCAAGTGATAGTAAAACATGCAATTAGACAATGAAGATCAAAGAAACACAAAGTATTACTGAATGAAAACTTATATTAGAAAGAATTTACAACCAAAGTATCAATGCAGCTTCAAACCCACCCAATGTAGCAAGGGAGTTAACAACTCATTATAAAGGTAGCATGATAATTTTAATGGAAAAAGTGGATTCTAAAATTGGATACTCTAGCAATCAATCCTAGGTCTATTTATACTACAAATGACACTAAATAGGAGTAAATGACCAGCCCAAAATAGCCACCTTTAATGCCATAAAGGTGGTATAAACAGCCGGAGTAAAGCCTTTGTCGCTGAACCGCAGGGGTGGCCTTCAGATCTGCAGGGGCGGTTTAGGCGAAAACGTTTGATCTTCTTCGTAGCCATAGGGGCGGCCTAGCACTTCCGCAGGGGCGGATATTTAATGGTCTTCAAACGTCTAACTCTTCAACTTTCTGTCGCTTCAGATGCTGAGCCGTAGGGGCGTCCCAGTGTCAACGCGGGGGCGGTGACACTGACTCATCTTCCAGCTCCCAGGTTGAGGCGCAGGAAGAGGCGCGGTGACGCTGGTCTTTGCTTCTTTAGGGCAAGTCACCGCAGGGGCGCTAAGGGTTGACGCAGGTGCGGTGACAATCTTTGTTCCTGGCGCTGGTGAAGGCGCAGGCTGCGCTCCGGAATATGGTGTCACCCGCAGGGGCGGTGACATTGCTCCATGGGGGAGGTGAGGCAATAGAAGCTTTGCTTCGTGAATGATCTTCACTCCTAAGTGCTTATAACTCCTTCTTTATCTTCTTTTATTCTTCTTCTTCTGGACCAAGGAATAAGTAGCATAAACCGATACTAATGCAATAAAAAGACTCAAAAAACTATCCTAAATGATAGTGATTCCATCACCTATCATCCACCTTGAATGGAGTTTTCATGCAAAGAGCTTTAGTGGAGATTGGAAGAGAAGAACCTTGTTACCTGGTTTGATATCCTTCGGAGGATATTCAGATCATGTCAAACCTCCGTTTTCTCCTTGTATGCGGTGACATTGTCATAAGCATCAAGACGTAGTTCTTCCAATTTATGCAGTTGCAATTTTTTAAAGTCTCTCACCTCGTTGATTTGCATGTTGAACTTCTTCACCGCCCACCAAGCCTTTTGTTCTAGCTACACGGGTAGATGGCAAGCTTTGCCAAATACTAGCCTAAACGGTGACATGTCAATGGGGTCTTGTAGGCCATATGGTATGCCCACAATGTGTCATTGAGCTTAGACTCCAATCTTTCCCCCCAGGGGTCACCATTTTCTCTAGAATGGTCTTGATCTCCCTATTGGACACTTCCGCTTGTCCATTAGTTTAGGGATGATATGCCGTGGATACTCTTTGATTAACGTGATACTTCTTCAGTAGGGCTGTTATGATCTTGTTGCAGAAGTGTGTTCCCCTATTGCTGATTAGAGCCTTAGGAATTCCAAATCTTGCAAACATAGTATCTTTAAGAAAATCTGCCACCACTTTAGAATCATCAGTTTTGGGGCATTTTCTTGCACTCACTTGGAAACATAGTCTACCGCAAACAATATATAAGTATTACCCAAGGAGTTAGGAAAAGAGACCATAAACTTAATTCCCTAAACATAAAAAATTTCACAAAAATAAGTGACGATTGTGGCATTTCATTTCTCCTAAATATGTTACCTATACATTGACATCTACCACACACTTTACAAAACACAAAAGCATCTCGAAAGATGTGTGGGAAAAAGAATCCAACATCTAATACTTTTCTATCATCCCAAACATAATGGCTAGCTTTTGCCTTCATCTTATCCCTCTGAGCATTGGTGAAGTCTGGTGGATATTCTCCATTGACAAGAAAGTTAACGATATCAGCAAACCAAGACTTAAAGGAATGGAGTTTATACAATACCTCTGCTGAGTTTTCCGCGGGGTAACCCGATTAAGCTGCAGGGGTGGTTCCTCGAGCACCGCGGTCGTGCAGGCATTTAGCTATAGGGCGGGGTTTGGTATTTGCGGTCGCGGTTACCCTGTGCCGTGGGTGCGGCTAATGAAAAAGAGATGCTCAAAAGTGTATTGTCTAGGAAAATTCTAAGAATTGCCTTCTATTTCCGGGTTTGGCTTCCTCATTGACCAGCCTGCTCAAGTGGTCTGCCACCAATTTTTCCGCTCCTTTCTTGTCCCGGATTTCTAAGTCAAACTCACTTAGAAGTAGGACCACAAAATCAATCTTGTCTTGGTCTCTTTCTTCGTCATTAGGTAGCGTAAGGCTGCATCATTAGCGTAGATGATCACCTTGACTCCTAACAAGTATTGCCTGAATTTCTCCAAGGCAAAAACCACCGCCAACATCTCCTCTTCCGTGGTGGAGTAGTTCTTTTGGGCTCCATTCAACGTCATGGATGCATAGTGGATCACATGGGATGCTCTTCCTTCTTTTTGTCCTAAGACCGCTCCTATAGCATGGTCACTTGCATCACACATTATCTCGAATGGTTTAGCCCAATTTGGTGATTGGATTATGGGGGAACTAGTGAGGCACTTCTTTAGTTGATCAAAGGCCCTCTTGCATCCTTTTTCTACCATGAATGTAAAATCCTTCTTCAAAAGCTCACACAATGGTGCGGAGATCTTGGAGAAATCCTCGATGAACCGGCGGTAGAAACCTGCATGGCCTAAATACCATTAGCAAAAATTAT
The DNA here is from genome assembly GCA_033239045.1 of Fagopyrum esculentum. Lineage (NCBI taxonomy): Eukaryota > Viridiplantae > Streptophyta > Magnoliopsida > Caryophyllales > Polygonaceae > Fagopyrum > Fagopyrum esculentum. The sequence goes on from BSUD01000001.1 coordinate 146,192,196, forward strand.
GTGGCCTAAGACGATCCATTTAGCGAAAATTATGTCGCCTAAGATGATCCCTTGTTCAACCATGAAGTGACATTTTCCGAGTTTAGCACTAGGTTAGTTTCTACACATATTTTAAGCATAAGTTTCAAATATCCTAAACATGCATAAAAACTATTCCTATGTATGGTAATGTCATCCATGAATACTTCAATGAAAATTTTAATATATTCGAAAAAAATACTTCGCAAGCATCTTTGAAAGGTTCCGTGAGCGTTACATAGTCCAAATAGCATTCTACGGTATGAAAATGTGCCAAAAACACATGTAAACGACGTCTTCTCTTGATCTCCCGGTGCTATGGCCACTTGGAAGTAACATGAGTAACCATCTAGAAGGAAATAGTAATAATGCCCCACAAGACGATTGAGTATTTGATCAATAAAGGGCAAAAAGAAGTGGTCCTTTCGGGTTACCAGATTTAGCTTACGGTAGTTGATACACATCCTCCATCCGGTTTGTGTCTTGCTTGACACCATTTATCCGCACCGATTTTCCACCATCGTGATTTCTCCTTTCTTTGGAATAACTTGGATCAGGCTGATCCACTTGCTATCCAAAATGGGGAAGATTGTATCCGCTTGAAGGAGCTTTATGACCCCCTTCTTCACCACATCCATCATAAGTGGGTTGAGCTGCCTTTGTGGTTGCCTTGATGGTTTTGCATCATCTTCAAGGAGAATCCGGTGCATGCAAGTAGAATGAATAATTCCCTTCCGCTATTGTCCATCCCAAAGCCGTCTTGCGCTCCTTAAGTGTTTCCACCAACTTCTCCTCTTGTTGCGTTGACAGTTTGCTAGATACAGTTACGGGGAATGTGTCATTGTCGCCAAGGAAAGCATACTTGAGATATTGGAGGAGTTCCTTGAGTTCAATTTCTGGAGCATGAACAATAGAGGAAACAAGTTTCTCGCTTGGAGTTAGAAGAGTGGACCGAATGGTCAAAGGTGTGATTGGAAGCCTTTTGTGTCCATCTAATTAGGCTAGAACCTCTTGCACATTAGATATTAAAGCATATTTTGTTTTGTTAGCACCTATGTCATTCTCAATAATATTCTTCAGCTCATCAAAATCAGAAATGTTAAAAACATTTTGCACAATAGGTTCAATTATGTCAATGAAGCATAAAGAATGGTCATCAATGGGATGTTTCATAGCATCATAGACATTAAATTCAACAACTTCACATCAAATTTCATAGTTAATTTACCACTAACATAGTCAATCTTGGTCCTATCCGTTTTAAAAAATGGTCTTCTTAGCAAAAATAGGTGCAACATGCATGTCATGTTTCATATCAACACAAATAAATCAGCCGGAAATATTAAATTATCAACCATAACTAACACATCTTCAATTATTCCTTTAGGGTAAACATTAGATCTATCGGCTAGTTGAACAACAATTCCGGCTTCATGCAATGGTCTGAGACCAAGTGATTGATAGATAGAATATGACAACACATTTATAGAAGAGCCTAAGTCTAGCATGGCTTTGTCAAAGCGAGTTTCTGCTATGACACAAGGAATGCTATGCCTTACCCGGATCGCAAAGTTCTTTTGGCATCCGTCTTTGAAAAACCTCATAAACATGCTCACTCACCTTCACCTTTTGTTTTCCCTTGAGATTTTGGTTTCTCTTGATGGTGCATAATTCTTTCAAGAAACGAGCATATTTAGGAATACTATTCACTAGTTTGAGGAGAGGAATGTTTACCTCGTATTTAGAAAATGTTTCAAACAAGTGTTTGTCCTCGATCACTCTCCTCTCCTTGAGTGCTTCTGGAAAGGGGAAGGTGGTTTCTCTGAGTAGAGAGGTGTAAAGTTTGGATGGACATAAGAATCCTCGTCAAAGGCACCTTTTGTTGGTGCTGCCGCGGTCGCGCCTTCTTGCAGCCGCGGTCACGCCTTCTTGCAGCCGCGATCGCGCCTTCTTTCAGTCGCGGGGCATTTCACCTTTTTCTCCCACGGTAGAGGCTTCACCTTGCAGTGGGTGCAGCGTCACATGAGAGGATGGCGCAGGCATGGCCGCAAGCAAGGCTAGACTTTTTGATTTTTGTTTTTCCGACTCAATTCCTTGATTTGTGTTCAGGTTCTTCCCGCTCCTTAAAGTCAATGCACTCACATTCTCCCTTGGATGTACAACTAATTGGGAGGGCAAGTTTCCTGAGGTTCGAGCTTCAATCTTCGTAATTGCCTCCTCCATTTGTTCAACTTGCTTCTCCAAGTTTTTGATGCAAGATTATGTACTTTGAACATGAGTAGGAAAATGTTTAGTTAAAATTTGCAACATTTCCTCAATTGATTCATAATTACTAGGACGATGTTGCTGTTGTGGGTTTGGTTGATCCTTCTGTTCGCTCAAAAGTGTGCGTCAGTAGTTTTAAATTTATATCTAGAACTTAAGCAAAAGCGAACCCGCAGTGTACGGATCACCTGTAGCAAGGCAAGAAATTCTAGAGTCGAACTCAGGGATTTGGTGAGAATAAAATCAATTTCAAATATCTGACAAAGTGCAAAAACTTTTGTGATTAATAAAGAGACAAATGATTCCAAGGATTCAAGTATCCGACTGCGGCTTTCGATTCAAAACACTTCTAAAGATCAAAGGACAAAGTTGATGTTGCCAAGGTTATGTGTTTCAAAGGTAGGTATCGTACGGTGAAGTTCCAAAACCTATTTATCTAATCCAAAGGTTCTCTCTATAAGGGTTGTTGAGGCTGCAATATTGAAAGATCTAAAGCCAAGAATTACACTCAAACTAACTACCCAAAACCCAGAATATGACTCTCCAAGGTAAAGATAGAAAGCACACTTAAACCTTAATAAAGGATGTTGAGTCTCTCTATTACCCAAATCTTGTAACCTTAATCTATTAAATGTAGAATCAATGATGAAGTCTCTTGACACACTTAACTAGAGGTTAAAAAGGTTAATCAAGGTTGGGATTTAGGCAAGGATTAACTTTGGTTAAAGAATAAATCAATTAAAGATCTTCAGGGGAATAAATCAACCTGTTCATAGATAAATCGTCCGATTTTTCCCAAGAACAAGGCGATTTTCCTGTTGTCGCAAAGTCTAAATCTCAACTCTCAGGGTCCAAATGGTTAAATGAGTTCAGTCTATCATTATCTAAGCCTCAATCATCAACTATTCTCCCTAGAATCACAAGGTTTTTAGCCAACCATTTTCAAAATCAAATCAAAATTAAGATTGAATGAATAAAACCAAATAAACCCAAACTTTGAATAAAAACCTAATAGTCTCCTAATTTGTAAACAAATCTCAAGTCCAATCAAAGTATCTCTCAAAACGCTTAGTAATGTGTTCACAAACCACAAGAATTGGAAAGGTTAACAAAAGATCTCACAATAATGGTAAAGATTGACTTCTCGGCACTTCCTTTCAATCTCCTTCCAAGAATCTTCAGTCTCTGCAAATTGTGTAAATATTTCCCGTTGTGGAGTCCCGATTTTCGTTCTTAGGGTTCCAATGTATAGTTCCTTGCTAATGGGCCGCTTGGAAAAACACGTATCAAGCCCACAAGTGATGGGCTTTGGGTCGTGATATTTCTTTAGCCGAAAGCTATGAAAAATTGTGCTGTCAAAATAATGAAGGAAACTGTTTGATTTTTAGGTAGAAAATCGTCCGATTTTTATAGACAATGGCACGATTTTTTTCAACAGAGAATGCTCGTGTCTTGGCTTGTTTCCTTCCTCCCTTTTGTGACTCTTTTACACAACTCCTTTGCTCTTTGTGACTCCTCTAAGACTCCTTAAGCATCCTTAATAGCCTTAGATGCTCATTGCTCCACTTTTGCTTCCAAATCCACCGGATTTACCTACAATTCAACCAAAACTCGTGTAGACCTCTATTTTCTGAATATAAATGAAATAAGCCTAAAAGGTATACAAATTCTCTATAAATGCAAGGTAAACTGAGGTAAACCTCTACAATATGCATGATTATGATGGTATATAACTCATGTCATCACCTTCCACCTAAATTTACCATAAACACGCCATCCCGGATTATAATTTTGTGCATAGGGATCATTCTTTGACATTGTTGTTCATACCCTCCTATATCATTTACTTCAACACTAGAGTCCTCTTGAATCTAAGGACATTTGTCCGTTGGATGGAACGGATCTGCACATACGCCACATGCCTTCCATTGTTGTGGAGTTCCCAATAGAGTTATCATCTTTACCATTTCTTTCAACTCGGCAATTTCACTTGACACTTCCGGGCGACCGGGGTTTACATCATGGACCCCTCCTTTGGTAGTAGTCCTACCAAAGTTCCTTGTACCTTCTACCATTTCCTGAATTTTTTTCATAGCAAGTTCAAGAGTGGAATATAGGATATTACCTCCACAAGCGGAATCAATGATTCGCCGTTCATTGTCTAGCAATCCTTTGTACAAGTACACCGCAAAGTCTTGGGTAAAGTACCCATGGAATGAACATCTTGACCTTAGCCTTGCAAATTCTCATAGTACTCATAAAGAGTCTCATCGGTTTCTTGATCAATGTTGCTAATGACTTTCTTCAAGTTGTTGGCCTTCTTTTCCGGAAAGTACTTCTCTATGAAGGCTTTGTGCAGATTATCTTGTGTCTTGATGCTCCCGGATTGTAACAACCGGTGTTATTTGGAGAATTGAGAGCTCCAATAAATAAAGTTGCAGTTGAGAGAAATGATCGGGACATCGGATATGTCCTAGATGTGAAATAATATGAAAAGACAAAATAGACAAAAGAGTCGCTATTCCGATTCTTAGCGGTTAAGAAATGCATCTTAGGAATGTCCCTTTTACGAGATAGTTATGGATTAACTATCCCGATAATATTCCGGAATTTCTATTCCAATTTGGTAAAATTTGGAGACCGAAAATTATAACCGCGTTTTAATTAAATGTTTTGGATAAACATTTTATATATATATATATATATATATATATATATATATATATGGTTAATTATGTAATAAAGAATGGCGGAGGGCTTCTTCAATAATCCATATGTATACAATATTATATATATATATAATAAAATAATAAAAGTAAACTTACCTAGCCTAGATATATATATATTATATCTATATATATGTATAAAGAGACGGCTGGCTACAATTCATCTTCATCCTCCAATTTCACTTCAATTGTGATTTACAGAGACATAGCCGACCGAACGAGTAAACCTTCGACCCATACTCAACCTCCCACAAACGTTCCATCTTTGATCCATTTTCAAATTCGCTTGTACCAACGAGTCTCTTATCTTGTCCTCTACATCATGGTACAAATCTATTTTCCGTTTGTTAGCTTTTTGGTAAAGCTTCCGTTTACCGCTATCGGAACACTGACGGACCACCGCAAGTCATCAAACGTATGGTTTCATACCGTGCTCTTACTCCCCGTATGGCCAGGAGTCCGTACCTTCTTCCGGATCATATATCGGGTAAGTACCAAATAAGTTATGAATTTATTCATTTTCCGTATTGCGGGTTAGTATAAATTGACCTTAAGTTGGTTAAAATGGACAATTGGAAATTCCATTATGCTCATTACATTATTCTGGTAATTATGAGATTTTTAGTTTGATGATGATATCATGAGTTGGATATATGTCCTGATGTGGCTTTAAGGTTTAACATATTATTCGAGGTTATAGGATGTATATGATCCCTATGGATCCCTTTGGGTCTAGGTGTGACCCTTTGCTTGATAAGAGATGTGACATCTCTTTATGCCTTATTTATAGGCTGTGTTGTTTCTACAGTGTTGAGGTGATCGAGTTGTGGTTGAGCTTTATACGAGGTTGAGGTAAGTCCGTAGGACTTACTTAGCAACCATCCTTATATTGGGTGTTTGCATGAGTAGTGTGTGCTTTATATGTTTGCTATGATAGCATGAGTTGTCGTTTATACCGACCTATGTTTTATTGACTGCCCCACTGCGTGGCTGTGATAACCTTTCCCTTTCATCCCGTAGTGGAGTTTGGGAGGTTCTTTTACGTCAGACCATTCTGGTTTACAGGAAGGACACAATCCACTCCCATAGGGTACACGGATTGTGTGACCGATACTCGTACAGCTGGATATAGCACTCAGAGGCGGGGATGTATCGGTCTTCGTGTCACATACTTTCATTTATATATATATATATATGTACGACTTGAGTGAATGACTATTATAAAAAGATGATAAACTGGGTAAATGTGTGATATCATGCTGATGTGTTTATCCTTACATGATTGTGTTTGTGCTTATGCATTACTCTATATATGTATGGTTAGCTAATGGTTTATTACCATTTTGTAGATGCCCCATAGGATAGACACACTGCTGGGTGATCTAGCAGAGTGGTAGGCCAAGGACCTCTCGTACATAGGATGTTGGTCTTTTGGGGGTTGTTTACCTTTCCCTCCTGCGTGAGGATGATCTTTTGTTACCTCCTGTGTGAGGACGTTATTGTTTATACTCGGCTATGTTGTTTTATCTTTTGGTTGTACAATTTATACAGTTTTATGTATTTTTTTTATATCTGTCAATGCCATGTTGTAAGGTCCAATGAACTTGTTGTCAGGCTAGGGTCAGGATCCATTGTGTGATCTTAGCCCAATGTGGCATCCCGAGTCCCACGGATTCAGGGTGTTACAAAGTTGGTATCAGAGCCTTAGGTTGACAACAATGGCACTTGCTACCTGCAATGAGGTTTGATAGGTAAAAATAAACAGAACCCGACGGGGGTCTGACGTTTTCAAAAGGTTTTTGGTTTTAAGTGTGGTTTTGGGTTAAAATGTACGAGAAGTCGCCACCTCTGCTATGGATCTCTACAGTATAGACATGTGTATATATGTATTGTGGATTATGTTTGTATATGTGTTAAGTATATATATATATATATATATATATATATACATATGGCCTATATAGAGCCTTATAAGTTAGGTGTGCATACCCCGCAGATGGCTCAGACTAGAGGTGCTTCTGTTGTAGGCTGGGGTAGAGGTAGACCACCTCTTCCTCCGGGTGTGGTAGGTGAGGGACCAGTTTCCGCTGCTGATCCACCAGTGGTGGAAAAGGTACATGAGGAGGTTGTTGAGAGTGTCGTCCCAGAGACGAGGAGTGGTGGATCGAGGAGACATCATTCACATCGAGTCCAGTCTGATGATTCAGATCGTGTCTCCATGGGGGGGGGGGTGTGGGCAGAGTTTAGAGAGTACCTTAGACATTTTAAGGAGGCTGTCAGAACTGGCAGACGAGTTCCAGATCTACCAGGGCATGAGGGATCTTCTGAGATGTCTCAGGGAGCCACACAGGTGCCAGCTATGCCGGCACGTGCTGCTGAGACAGTATGAGCTGTAGAGGAGACCAGAGGGCCTCGACCAGATGCTTGGTTGAAGGCATTCCATCAGCAGGGAGTACCACCCTTCTCAGGAGAGATTGGTTTACAGACTGAGGTATGGATAGGACATGTAGACTAAGCTTTAGAGTCTATTAGATGTCTTGAGGGCAGACGGATAGAGCTAGTTCAGTCTCTATTCCGTGACCTTGCACATCAGTGGTGGAGGACTGTACGAGCCAGAGCCACTAGCTATGATCGCATGAGGAGTATGATCCGAGAGCAGTTCTGCCCTGCCTCACTGAGGAGGGAGAAGTTGCAGGATTTTGTGGAGGCCAGTTTTGAGGATGTACCTATTGGAGACGCCATCCACCGCTTCCAGACTGAGTTGGCTTTGCTGGGTCCAGGTGCACCATCTGAGGACTAGCATGTGTACTTGTTCTCCTGTCGTCTGAGGGAGAGCACACGTTCATATATGGCGGGATTCCATTGCGAGTCCCTAGCTGACTACTAGGACCGAGCTTCTTCTAATAAGAGGGAGCGAGCCAGTCAGAGGAGAGCTTATTAGACGGGACGGTATGAAAGAGGCAGCGCACTGGGCAGACCAGTGGAGTTGGAGGAGCATCTGGTTCTAGAAAAGACCAGAGACGTTACCCCTCATCTGTAATGACTGTAGACAAGGGACGACATTTGTTAGCATGAAATATTGTGATATTTTAGGCACGTTTTCTAAGTGTATTTGATTCATATTGATAGTCATTGATTGAGCATTGATGCATTTGTGAGCTAGTTTGTCTATAATGTCGATATAGAGATCTACACAAGCTTTATGTTGATTATAGGTGATTAAGAGCTATTTCCGAACGGAATCGAGCAAGGATGGAGTTGTTGAGCTATGTCCATGGATTGAGGACATTCTTAGGAGCAAAAGGAGTGTCAACTTGAGGAATGCACGAGGCTAGAGAAGAATCACGTTCTTGCCCTAAACCACGCTCTAAAATACGGCCGTACTACTTTCCACGTTCAAGTCCACGGTTGTGGAACCCTAGCAAGTGAAGCGTGATTCATTCCAGTAACTTCTACGGTCGTGGAATCATTGGTTCAAACCGTGTTGATTTCCACGCTCTAAATTACGGTCGTGGAACCTTCCACGACCGTGATCTTGGCGATCTTTTTCGCCATATTTTAAGTCACGATCTCCTACACAATTGGGCCGGGCCGATATTTTATCTACACTATAAAAGGACGGACGAAGAGAGATCTTTGCACCTCTGCTTAGACGCAGTTTTACCTTCGCTTACGCATAGACGCATCTGACATTTTGCGCTTGGAATTGCCCTAATTTTGCTTTGAGCGGAAGTTGAGTTTGAGAGATTTTGGCGCAGCGCTATTGTGATTTCCGGATTGACGGAAGATCGAAGATTCGGAAGATCGTTCGCTAGAAGATTTCTCTTCTTGTTTAGGTTTGATTTAGAAGACGGATTGACATCCCGTTCTTCTTTCTTATCAAAGATTTGTGTTTGTTACCCTATTCCGAATCTAGTGACGATTATTGTTCTTGCTTGTGACTTTGAGATTGATTTGAAGTTTATTAAAGGTTTTCGGAAGTTTTCATCTTTCAATCTTTTAATTCTTGAATTTGATATCAATATGACCATTGTTGGCTAAAAACCCTTAACAATTCTAAGGTGAAGGGTTGATAGTTGTGGCTTAGATGATGATAGATCGATCGTAAACAGATTGGACCCTGAGAGTTAGAGAGAATCGCCGACGAACCCTAAATTACGGGTTGTTCTTGAGTCCACGGCCGTGGAACCTCAAGAACTAAACGTGATTTCCCTTAAGTTTACGAACTTGCTTTTACTTTAATCCAAAGTTAAAGATTCGCTTTAACTTAGTTTAGGCTTGTCCTTTCTAGGTGGTAGTGAAGCCTCAACAACCTCTACCTCGATTGTGAGTGTCATAACCTTAATCGATTTAGTTAGTCTTGATCCTTGGATTACAAGTTTGGGTATTTGACTTTAATTCTTACCTTTAGAACCTTTTTATATTGAAGCCTCAACAACCTGTATAGAGAGTGTCTTGTAGGTGAGTCATATAAGGTTTTTGGAACTTCACCGTACGATTACCTTACATTAGCATACCTTTGCATATCTTAACTCTGTTCTTATATCATTAGTATATCTTGAATCGATAGCCACAACAGGATACTTGGATCTTTAGGATTGTTGTTTTCCCAATAATTCGAAAAGCTCTTACATTTACTCGCTTGATAATCTGCAACTGAATTTGTTCCCCCCAAATCCCTGTGTTCGATACTCTGGAATTCTTGCTCAACTATATCGATCCGTACACTACGAGTTCGCTTTCTTGATTTCTAGTTTTATAATTAAAGCTTATTTGCACGCACGCTAAGTGGCGAACAAGTTTTTGGCGCCGTTGCCGGGGATTTGGTTTAGGCCAAATTCGGTTATCGGTTGTCAAGCTTGGGAGCTTCTCCCTTGTTATTTGATATCTTTTCAAGTGCATGCGCAGGTCTAGGAACACCAGAGATCTCTTGCCTCTTGATCAAGAGCTTGAGAAGACTTTAAGGCAAAAGCGCAAGGAAAAGAAGATGGCTGAAGAACACGAACGTGATCTTCAAGCGGAGTTAGCGGAGAAAGAAGCTCAACTCCAATGGAATGAGAATATTCGCCGGGAGGAAATGGATCGTCATCAATCTCAAGTTAACGATCTAAAAGATATGATGTTCCAGATGAGGATAGAACTAAGCAACCTCAAGAATAAGGGAAGCAAGAAATCCTCAAGGAGATCATTAAGGTCGAATAGGGGTCATTCATCCGCTGATGATAGCGACTCTTCCATGCCACCGTTAGAGGAGATTGATCCAAGGATGAATGTGAATCCATTCGCTCCACGGACGACCGCAAACCGACGCATTCCACCTAGGAATGTAAGGGTGAACCGTGTAGATGATGAGCCAAGGACTCTTGGCCAAAGGATGGATCCAACGCAGCAACCACGCCGTCTAGGTGTGAACTTTGATGCTGATGATGTACAAGGGTTTAGCTTCAACCCTCAAGTTATTACTCTTGTTCGCCAAAACCAATTTGGTGGGACAAGCGCTGAATCTCCACACCAACACTTGCAAAACTTTGAGTGTATGATGGAGACAATGAGGCCAAAGAACGCGACTACCAACAATTATAAGCTCAAACCTTTCTTCTTCTCCTTGAAGGGGAAAGCATTGTCTTGGTACCAAGCTCTTCCAAGTGAAAAGCTTGAGACATGGGAAGACCTCTCCGCGGAGTTCCTCACTAAGTTCTTTCCTCCATCCAAAACGGCGGAACTTAGAGGTAAGATTAATGCTTTTTCCATGAGATCTAACGAAAGTTTGTTCCAATCTTGGGAAAGGTTTCAAGATTTGCTTTTGGATTGCCCTCATCATGGCATATCCAAGCTTGCATTGCTAGAGATATACTATAAGGGGCTGGATGCGGGGATACAATTCAACCTCCAATCCCTCTCATGTGGTACGTTCATGGACATGAGAGAAGATGACGCTTGGGACTTCATTGAGAAGCAAGCAAGGGTCATAGAGAAGTATTCCCACCAGAAAGTGGAGGGAAATTGTGTGGAGCAAGGAGCGAAGCTCACACAAGAAGCTCAAAATCAGATTTTCTCCCTCAACAATGAGATCAAAGAGTTGAAGGAGGCAATCAAGACCAACTTTCCAAAGCAACAAGGAAAGGATGTTGGCTATTTGGGCAACAACAACAATGGCGGTGAGAACACAAACCGCAACAACAATAATAACCAGAACAACAACCGGAATAATTGGAATGGCAACAACAACAACCGGAACAACAATTGGAACAACAATAGGGGTTCAAACAATAACAATTGGCGCTCCAATCAACAAAATTCCGGTAACTCTTATCCTTCCAATTCTAATTCACTAACTCCACCTTCCTCTTCCTCTACTCCTTTGAAAAGCCAGGGGCAAACATCTAGTGGAGGAAACACTTCGGGGAAGGAGAAGCCCGATCCCATGTTGGAAACGATATTGGGAAAGCTTCAAGGGTTGGAAAACCGCATCATTAAGGTTGATGATCAAATTTCTAAGGTTGATAAAGCCCAAAAGGTTTTGGAAAACCAAATGTTCAGCCATGCGGAGGAAGTTCCTAGGAATCAAGGGAAACTTCCAGGAAAGACGGAGGACAACCCTAAGGGAAGGGTGATGGCAATCACAACTAGGAGCGGAGTGACTACCACCGATCCGCAGCCTAAGTTTGTTGAAGTCTCCGCTGAGAAAGACAAAGAAAAGGGGAAGGAGAAGGAAGATGTCTACGTTCCTCCTCCGGCTTACAAACCTCCCCTACCATTTCCTCAATCTAGAGCGAGAGCACGCCTAGATAAACAATTTGGTAAGTTTATAGAACTCATGAGCAAGCTACATATTAATATACCTTTCATTGATGCTATTGTAGGTATGCCGGCTTATGACAAGTTCTTAAAGGAGATCCTCTCTAACAAGAGGAAGTTAGAGGACTTTGGAGGAGGTTAAGATGAGTTCGGATTCTTCGGATCTCATCAAGACTATGAAGGAGAAAATGCCTCCAAAGTTAAAGGATCCAGGGTCGTTTTGCATTCCCATAGGAGTGGGAGATGTCACATATGATGCTTTATGTGACTTGGGAGCAAGTGTGAGCATCATACCACTTGCATTATGTAGGAAGATCGGTTTAGGCGACCCTAAACCGGTCAAGATGACGTTGTACATGGCGGATCGATCCATTACTCGCCCCGTCGGTATTGTAGAAGACGTCCCAGTCAAGCTAGGTAAATTCTTTGTTCCTATTGATTTTGTTGTGCTTGACATTCCTGCAGATAGTCCGGTCCCGATCATACTCGGAAGACCGTTTCTTGCAACTTCCGGCTGCATAGTCGATTGCAAGAATGGTAGACTCGCTTTTGATATAGGAGAAGAGAAAGTAGAGTTCGTTCTTTCCACTCTACTAAAGGAGCCCATCTTTGATGAAGATATATTCAATATCCAAGATGAAGAAGGGTTATCTAGGGAGGAGGTAAGTGCTATTCTCTTCAACGATCCTTTACAAAAGGTTATTACTATGAGTCTAACGAATGTAGGGGAAGAAGAGGAGTGCAATGAGGCAATTGAAGCCTTAGAAGCACAAGAAGAGGTTTATGAAGTGGAGTTTGAAAGACTCCACGATGAGGCAGAAAACGTGAGAATCCACGGCCATACACTATATTCCACGGCCGTGGATTTCACCAACAAAACCGTGTCCCACTCAAGAGGGTTATACGGTCGTGGAGAAGGCAGAGCAACCGTATTTCCTTCCCACGCCCTAAACCACGGCCGTGGAGAATGCAGGGGAACCGTAATTCTGGCCGTGGAAGAGGGTGATCGAACCACTTCTTCAGCTTCTTTTGATTGTTCTCCCACACTTTCTAATTCCTTAGAAACTTCTAAGGAAACATCGGAAGCTCCACAAGAACCATTGGAAGCTCCGAAAGCAATGGAACTAAAGCCACTTCCTACTCATCTAAGGTACGCTTTCCTAGGATCTAATTCTACCTTTCCGGTTATTGTTAGTGCCGATCTAAGCATAGATGAACATAATGAGCTCATGGTTGTCCTTAGGAAACATAGAAAAACTTTAGGATATACTATTGAAGACTTAGTAGGAATCAAACCTTCCCTATGCATGCATAAAATACTAATGGAAGAGGACTTTAGGACTTCAAGACAACCTCAAAGGCGGTTAAACCCGACCATGAAGGAGGTTGTCAAGAAGGAAATTCTTAAACTTCTTGATGCAGGTATCATCTATCCTATCTCCAATAGTAAGTAGGTGAGTCCGGTTCAAGTAGTTCCAAAGAAGGGAGGAATGACGGTCATCACCAAGAAGAACAACGAACTCATTCCTACCCGAACCGTAACGGGATGGCGGATGTGCATAGACTACCGCAAGCTTAACAATGCAACGAGGAAGGATCACTTCCCATTGCCATTCATTGACCAAATGCTTGAAAGGTTAGCACAACATTCACATTTTTGCTATCTTGATGGTTATAGTGGTTTCTTTCAGATTCCGATACACCGAGATGATCAGGAGAAGACCACATTCACGTGCCCATGGGGTACGTTCGCTTATAGGAGAATGCCGTTCGGGCTTTGCAATGCCCCAACCACCTTTCAAAGGTGCATGATGGCCATCTTCTCCGAATACATCGAGGAAATTATGGAAGTCTTCATGGATGACTTCTCCGTATACGGTTCCTCTTTTCACAATTGTCTTTAACCTTGCTCTTGTTTTACAAAGGTGTGAAGACACTAACCTAGTTCTTAATTGGGAGAAGTGTCAATTCATGGATTAGGAAGGAATTGTTTTAGGACACCTAATCTCTAGTAGAGGGATAGAGGTGGATAAGGCGAAAATAGAAACTATAGAGAAACTTCCTCCCCCAACTTCGGTGAAAGGGATAAGAAGTTTCCTAGGACATGCTGGATTTTATAGACGCTTCATTAAAGACTTCTCTAAAATATCAAAACGGCTCACTAATCTATTGATGAAGGATGCAGTTTTTGAGTTTTCGCAGGAATGTTTGGAATCGTTTAACACTATTCGGCAAGCTCTAATTTCAGCACCCATTATCCAACCTCCAGATTGGACTCTCCCCTTTAAAGTTATGTGCGATGCTAGTGACGTAGCTATAGGAGCTGTTCTTGGACAACGAAAGGAAGGACGAACCCATGCCATATACTATGCTAGCAAAACGCTAGATGAAGCGCAGCTCAACTACGCCACTACCGAAAAGGAATTTTTAGCCATAGTTTATGCTATTGACAAGTTTCGCTCTTATCTTGTAGGTGTAAAGGTGATTGTCTACACGGATCATGCTGCGATCCGGTACCTCCTTGCAAAGAAGGATGCGAAGCCAAGGCTAATTAGATGGATTCTTCTCCTACAAGAATTCGATCTAGAGATCCGCGACAAGAAGGGTTCAGAAAATTCTGTTGCGGATCATTTGAGTCACCTAACACATCTAGAGGACGACCACTTACCCATCGATGACTCATTCCCGGACGAACACCTACACATTATTGAAGAGTGCATCGATGTGATCTCCAAAGGTAACGAACCATGGTTTGCTGATTTTGTTAACTATTTGGTTTGTCAGGAGATACCACCCGGATTATCCTACGCACAAATGAAGAAGTTCTTTAAGGATGTCCGAGAATACTTTTGGAATGAACCTCTCCTTTTCAAAAGAGGTCCGGATGGAATCATTCGGCGATGTGTGCCGGAAGATGAGATGCAAAGTGTCATCCGCCATTGTCATTCACTACCTTGTGGAGGACACGCTAGTTCGAACAAGACTAGCGCAAAGGTATTGCAATCTGGATTCTTTTGGCCTACCTTATTTAGAGATGTGCAATCCTTTGTTTCTTGCTGCGATGCTTGTCAAAGAACATGTAATATCTCTAGGAGGAATGAGATGCCCCTCAACAACATCCAAGAGGTGGAGATTTTCGATGTTTGGGGAGTAGACTTTATGGGACCATTCCCATCTTCTTGTGGAAACCAATACATACTCTTGGTGGTGGGTTACGTTTCTAGATGGGTAGAAGCGATTGCCTCTCCCACCAATGATGCCATGGTGGTGGTTAAGTTCTTCAACAAGACCATTTTTCCACGATTTGGGACACCAAGGACTATCATTAGTGATGGAGGTTCTCACTTCATTGCCCGACGCTTTGAAGCTCTTCTAGCTAAGTATGGGGTTACTCACAAGATCGCCACCCCTTATCATCCACAAACTAGTGGACAAGTTGAGATCTCAAATCGGGAGATCAAAGGAATCCTAGAGAAGACGGTTTCAAGGACTAGGAAGGATTGGTCTTTGAAGCTTGATGACGCATTGTGGGCATACCGGACTGCGTACAAGACTCCCATAGGAACCACACCATACAACCTTGTGTATGGGAAGTCTTGTCACTTACCGGTAGAGTTGGAGCATAAGGCGTTTTGGGCTATTAAGTGGTTGAATTTCGGCATGAAGGAAGCGGGAGAGAAGCGTCTCTTAGACCTTAGTGAGCTGGAAGAACTCCGCTTGAATGCCTATGAAAACGCCAAGATTTACAAGGAGAGAGCAAAGCGTTGGCATGATAAGCACATCATTCCAAAGGACTTCAAAGAAGGAGATCAAGTTCTCCTCTTCAATTCAAGGCTTCGTCTCTTTCCACGTAAGCTTAAATCTCGTTGGACCGGACCTTTTCTAATTAAGCGTATTTTCCCCCATGGTGCAGTTGAAGTATGGGGTGAAGCGGGCGGAAACTTTAAGGTGAACGGCCAACGACTCAAGAAGTATACGCCGGAACTCCAAGCTGAAGAGTTCGCGCCTACCGCACTCGAATAAGTGCGAGATTGGTCTAGCTACGGACCTTAAACAAAGCGCTTCTTGGGAGGCAACCCAAGGTATTGCATTTTTGTTTTTGTTTTCGATTCATAGTTTAGTTTAGTTTAGTTTAGACATTTTTGCTTTGTTTTGCCTTCGATTCCTTCCGGTATGTTCGTGTTTTTGGATGTAGGAACGATGGAAAAGGAAAAGGGAAGGGTAATGTTGAAGAAAAGTGACGAAACTTGAACTTTGGAGCTTTACAGAGAGTTCCACGGCCTAAACCACGCTCGTGACAGCTACAGTGACCGTAATTTCCAAAAGCCTTTGAAAAATCACCAAAACCACGGTTCCGTACAATTCCACGGCCGTGGAACACCCCGACAGACCGTGATTTTCAAAATTTTGCCTGTCACTATATAAACCACGTTCTTCACAAAAACACTTCACAAAACCCCTTCCACGACCCAAATCGCCGATTCCACGCCCCTCCTCCCAAATCTTCGTTCGTTAATCGTTTTCAACGATTCTTCTTCCCAAATTGAAGCAAATTCAACCACCAACGAGATCCAAGCAATGAATCGAGCGGCAAATCACCAAGGAATGCACAATTCGGATTTTAAAATCCGAAACCTAGGTTTTTTCCACTCTTCTTGATCTTTGTCAATTTGGTTCGTTTTTGCTAGAAATTTTAGGAAGAACTGATTGAAATTGGAAGAAATTAGACTAGGGCTGCCTGATTGCTGAGTTTGAGTGTTGATTGTTAAGATTTGAGAAAAACTGAGACGAATCACGGTCCCTAGCAGTTCCACGGCCGTGGAATCATCAAGAACAGCCCGTAATTTTGAACAGTGATGGACTTCGTGAGGAGAGTTTCTGGGAGAATTAAGGAGAAGAAGAATGACCAAAACAAGAAGAGGAAGGGTAATCCCTCTTCTTCTTCATCCTCTAGAGTACCACCACCTTCTTCCCCTTCATTTCCATCATCACCTTCATCACCCTCACCTCCTAGCCCTAGAGTACCGACCATTCATGAGGATCACCTCGATGCATTCGAGAGGATCCATGAGAGGGCTTTGATTAGACATAGGTACCTATTGTTAGAGGATCTAGCTCCTCTTAACATCATAGATGACCTTACTTGGCTCTTGGATAGAGCCGGACTTATTGTCTTCTCGGCTATCCGAGAAGACGCTTATGAGGAGATTACGAGGGAGGTTGTGACGTCTTTCGAGCACAGCCATGTGGATAGGACCGTTTCTTTCCGTCTTATGGAAAGAAACTATGATTTTACCATCCGTGAGTTCGGGACCTTTTTCGGGTTCCACGAGACCTTTAACGGTCGTTTTCCTAGTGGCGTTTGCGCCAAAGATTTTTGGGAGGAAGTTGCTATGATATACGCCAACGAGGACCGCTGGCAACCTGCTGACACCAAGGCTAAGTTGATGTACCACTTAGCCTTGAAGATTGCTCACCGTGTTCTTTCAGAGTGTCTCTTCCCTAGGACGGAGACGCCCCAAAAGATCAAGACGGATGAGCTATTTCTGTTATACTCTATGCTGTACGGGCGCCGAGCTGACTGTGCCACCCTCTTAGCTGCTACTATGAGAAAGCTTAAGAAAAAGAGGAAGGGCAACATTGGATATGGTGGGATAGTTACCCACCTTGCTAGGAGTTTGGGAGTTGATTTTTCTGCATGTACCCGCATACCAGCCGTACCCTTAGGACTTCATGCCTTCATGACTAGAGGTCTCATCTTCCCCACACATAGAGGACCGCCTTATGCGGCTATGCCTTGGGAGAGCAGGACGGGTAGGGGTATTGAGTGGCTACATGAGTATTCCATTATGGCAGGACACCATAATTGGAAGGAGACGTTCGCTGCCATGCATGCGAACAAGATTGCAGCTCCCCCATATGTCCCACCACCGCCAGTAGTTGAGGAGGAGGAGATGAGGGATCAGTATGAGGGTGGAGGAGGAGCAGAGCAGAAGTTTGGCACGTTTCCGGATCAGCCGGATGCGGCCCCCGATATGCCTAGACGTTCTCCACGTCCCGCCAGAGCTTCAGGCTCGTCTTCTCGCCGCGCAAGCGTGAGTGAGAGACCCACATGGGCTGAGACACCTCCTGCATGGTATGGAGCTCCACCTCCATGGTCTACACAGGTACCATCAACACCAGCACCAGCACCAACACCGTCCGACGCTCCAGCATGGTACATCCAGGCTCCAGGATGGTATGAGCAGATGCCGGATTGGGCTACTGGTCTTTCGGAGAGAGTAGGAGCATTGGAGATTTGAGCCGATGCTAGAGATGGACGCTTGGACGACCTCGATCACATGATGAGAGATGTCTACCGCCAGCAGTTTGGGCGGTTTTATGATCCTAGCTTCTGTCCATTCCCGCCTCCACCAGCGCCGCAGTGATGATGATGATTGTCCGACAGTTTTAGCCGCTCCACCGCCACTTTGTGAGTTTCTTTTTCTTTTCTTTCTTTTTCTTTCTTTCTTTTGAACATTAGGGACAATGTTTGTTCTAAGTATGGGGTGGGGTGTGACTAAAAGTTTGTAATAACTCTTACTCACTATGTTTGCTTCTATTCGAGACTATCTTGCATGTTCATTATATTGTTGCACGTTTCATTATTGCATTGCATGAAAAAGAGTTTGAAAAAACCCATAAAAATTGAAAAATTTTGAAAATTTTGTGCTTCTAATGAATTGAGATGATTTCCATGATAATCGCTACTTGTGAATTGAGTTTGATGACAATTGCATGCTTAAACGAATAGTGAATTGAAAAGAAATTGAATGAGTTGATCACACCTCTTTTGCAAGTTTCATAATGTGATGAATGTTACCTAAATCATATTGAGGAATTGAAGTTGAAATCGCACTATAAGTTCTTATGCTTCTTGTTGAGATGATTAAGGCAATTCGATTCTTTCTTTCTCCTTTCTTTGATCATTTAGCCCCTCATTGAAATATTGACCTCCTTTACCTATCCGGGAATTTGGAGGAGTTGATTGAAAAAGGCATGTATGATGTGGGAGGGCCATGAGAGCAATTATTTGCAATTAAAGGAATAGAAAGAAATTGTAGGTTTGGGGAAGTCAATCACGATAATGAGTAACTCGGCACCATTCACATAGCCGGGTGTTTGTGTCTTGCCAAAGTCGGATTGAGCGATATTCCTAGAGGATTATGGTATGTGCGCTAAGGGTTTGAGGCATCTCATAAAAATTGAGAAACGCCAATCTCCTAGGCTTCGGTTTTTGTGCACCTCTATCCATAACTCCAAAAGTAAAGTCGAAAAATGAAAGGAAGAGAGCGAAGCTCTAAGTTGAAGGTGTTGCAGAAACCGCAAGAGAAGAAGAAAAGAGTAGTTGTCCACTTTCCCGGATTCATGCACCACATTCCTTAAAGTTTCCTTCCCTTTCCACATTCTAGACCTTTTTCTTTGAAAGTCCTTAAGATCAAAAGAATGTTATATGGCTTGGTGATCTAAATTGAAGTTTCTTATGATTGATTTTGATAATGTTTAAGGGTTATGATGTTTGTTTGGAATTTGATTGATTGATGAGCTTTCTGTTCGCCCCTAGAGGTGTGTGCAAATAAGCTTTAAATTTATAAAACTAGAATCAAGCAAGCGAGCCCGCAGTGTACGGATCGATATAGTTAAGCAAGAATTCCAGAGTATCGAACACAGGGATTTGGGTGGAACGAACTCGATTGCAGGTTATCAAGCGGTGAATATGAGAGTTTTGCAAATATTGGGAAAACAACAATCCTAAAGATCCAGGTGTCCAGCTGTGACAATCGATTCAAGATATACTAAATGATATAAAGACAGAGTTGAGATATGCAAAGGTATACTAATGTAAGGTAATCGTACGGTTGAGGTTCCGAAAACCTTATGTAACTTACCTAAAAGACTCTTCCTATACAGGTTGATGAGACTCAATATAGAAAGATTCTAAAGACAAGGATTAGTGTCAAATACCCAAACCTATAATCTAAAGATCAAGACTAACTTATCCGATTGAGGTTGTTGAGGCTCACAATCGAGGTAGAGGTTGTTGAGGCTTCACTACCACCTAGAAAAGACAAGTCTAAACTAAGCTAAGCAAATCTTTAACTTTGGATTAAGGTAAAAGCAAGCTCGTAAACTTGAGGAAATTACGGTTGGATCTTGAGATTCCACGGTCGTGGAACTCAAGAACAGCCCGTAATTTAGGGTTGTCGGCGACAATTCTCTAACTCTCAGGGTCTAATCTGTTTGCGATCGATCTATCATCATCTAAGCCACAACTATCAACCCTTCACCTTAGAATTGTTAAGGGTTTTTAGCCAATAACAGTCATATTGATATTAATTCAAGATTTAAAAGATAAAAGATGGAAACTTTCAAGAACTATCAACAATCTTCAATTGAATCTCAGAATCGCAGTCAAGAACAAGTGTTTATCAAAAGATTCAAAACGGAATAAGCAATCAAAATCTTAGGAAAGAAAGGAAACGGGATGTCAATCCGATCCTAAATCAAACCTAAGCAAGAAGAGGAATCTTCTTGCAAAATCCTCCAAGAACTTCAATCTTCCACACGAAGATCACAAAACAGCAACTCTCCAATACGAACTTTGGAACTTCAATGAAATCTCCAAAATCACCTCCAAGAATGAGGGTTTGTGTGTTGCTAAGCTTGCGTTTTTGCCGCTAAACTTAGGGTTGAAGAGTCGTAAGCGAGGTGACGGAATCTTGCTTCATCCGTCCTTTTTATAATGCAGGGCAAAAAGTCGGCCCGGCCCAATCTTCAAAAGATCATGGCTTCGAAACGTGGCGAAAGGATTCGCCAAGATCACGGTCGTGGAAGATTCCACGACTGTAATTTTGAGGCGTGGAAACAAAACACGGATAGCTTCCACGGCCGTAATATCTCCTGGAATGAACATCGAATTCTGACTCACAATCCACGGCCGTAATTTAGGGTAAAACCGTGATTCTTGCCTTCATTCGTGCATTACTCAATCTAATACTCCAAATTGCTTCCAAAAGGTGTCCTTGATCTAGAGGTACATCAACTCAACTTTCCTTTGCTCGATTTCGTTCGGAAATAGCTCCAAATCACCTATAATCAACATAGAACTCGTGTAGACATCTATATCGACAATATAGGCAATACTAGCTCATATATGCATAAAGCTCAATCAAAGACTATCAATATGAATCAAATACGATTAGAAAACGTGCCTAAAATGTCACAATATTTCATGCTAACAAATAACCCCATACTTAGCATTTGCTTGTCCCTAAGCAAGGTCTTTCAAAAAGCTTTAAACAAGAGTTAGGATGAAATATGTGTACCTTCTTTTGGATGAAAGTGGCTTCTAAAGAATAGATCATTCTCAAACCTTGCTTCAATCGTTTTCAAACTTTCACACACTTAATTAGAGAGTAAGAGGCAAAGAAAAAATCATGAATCATTTTAGCTTCCAAACAAGCATTATAACCTTCAAACATTATCAAAATCAATCATAAGAACTTCAATTTAGATCACCAAGCCATATAACATTCTTTTGATCTTAAGGACTTTCAAAGAAAAGGTCTAGAGTATGGAAGGGAAGGGAAACTTTAAGGGAGAGTGGTGCATAAATCCGGGAAAATGGACAACTACCTTCTTCTTCTTTTGCGGTTTCCGCAACACTTCACTTAGAGCTTCACTCTCTCCTTTTCATTTTCCGACTTTACTTTTGGAGTTATGGATAGAGGTGCACAAAAACCGAAGCCTAGGAGATTGGCGTTTCTCATTTTTGCGAGATGCCTCAAACCCTTAGCGCACATACCATAATCCGCTAGGAATATCGCTCAATCCGACTTTGGCAAGACACAAACACCCGGCTATGTGAATGGTGCCGAGTTACTCATCGTCATGATTGACTTCCCCAAACCTATAATTTCTTTCTAATCAATTGATTGCAAATATATGCTCTCATGGCCCTCCCACATCAAACATGCCTTTTTCTCATTCACTTTCCAAGTTCCCGGATGGGTAAGGGAGGCTAATATTTCAATGAGGAGTTAGATGATCAAAGGAAGAAGAAAGAAAATATCGAATTGCCTTAATCATTTCAACAAGAAGTATAGGAACTTATAATGTGATTTCAACTTCAACTTCTTACATGATTTAGGTAACATTTTCACATTATACAACTTGCAAAAGAGGTAAAATTTATTCATTCAATTTCTTTTCGAATTACCATCCTTTCAAGCATGCAATTGTTATCAACTCAATTTGCAAGTAATGATTATCATGGAAATCATATCGATTCGTTAGAAGCATCAAATTTTCAAAATTTTTCAATTTTTTATGGGTTTTTAAAGTTCTTTTTCATGCAATGCAAGAATGAAACGTGTAACATACAATGAACATGCAATGATAGTCTCGGAATAGAAGCAACATATAGAGTAGAGTTATTACAAACTTTTAGTACATCCCACCCCATACTTAGGACGAACATTGTCCCTAATGTTCACAAGAAAGAACAAAAGAAAGAAAAGAAAAAGAAAACTCACAAATGGTGGCGGGAATGTCTAAAAACGAGTTGTCCGGTCATCTATCACTGCGGTGCCGGTGGAGGTGGGAATGGAGAGAAACTCGGATCATAGAACCGCCCAAACTGCTGGCGGTAGACGTCCCTCATCATGTGGTCAAGGTCGTCTAAGTGTCTGTCTCTAGCATCCGCCCGGATCTCTAATGCTCCGACTCTCTCTGAAAGTCCGGTAGCCCAATCCGGCATCCTCTCATACCACCCCGGGGGGTGATCATACCATCCGGGAGCATCGGCTGGTGCTGGTGCTGGTGCTGGTGGTGGTGGTGGTGGTGCTGCTGGCTGCGTAGTGGACCAAGGAGGGGGTGTGTCGTACCAGGTGGGAGGTGTAGTCATCCACGTGGGCCTCTCGCTCACGCTAGCGCGGCGAGATGACGAGCCTGAAGCTCTAGCTGGGCGTGGAGAGCGCCTAGGTACATCCTGGGCCGCATCCGGCTGATCCGGAAACGGGCCGAACTCCTGCTCTGCTCCTCCACCACTCTCGTACTGCTCTCCCATATCCTCCTCATCCTCAGCTGGTGGTGGAACGTAAGGGGGAGCTACAAGCCTGTTCGCATGCATCGCAGCGAACGTCTCCTTCCAGTTGTGGCGTCCCGCCACAATGGAATACTCTGGCAGCCACTCAATACCCCTGCCAGTCCTACTCTCCCAGGGCATGCCCGCATAAGGCGGACCTCTATGTGTGGGGAAGATGAGTCCCCTAACCATGAATGCGTGTAGTCCTAGAGGTACGGCGGGTATGCGGGTGCAGGCTGAGAAGTCAACACCAAACGTCCTAGCTATGTGGGTCACTATCCCACCATATCCAATGTTCCCTCTCGATTTGTTCTTGAGCTTGCTCATTGTCGCCGCCAAAAGAGTAGCACAATCTGCGCGGCATCCATGAAGCATAGCGTAAAGAAGGAATAGCTCATCCGTCTTGATCTTTTGGGGCGTCTCCGTCCTAGGAAAGAGACACTCCGAAAGAACACGGTGAGCTATCTTCAAGGCCAAATGGTACATCAATTTGGCCTTGGTATCAGCTGGATGCCAACGGTCCTCGTCGGCATAGATCATAGCCACTTCCTCCCAAAAATCCTTGGCGGATACGTTCCTAGGGAGTCGACCGTTGTAGGTCTCATGGAACCCAAAGATGGTCCCGAACTCGACAATGCTAAGATGGTAGTCTCTATTCATGAGACGGAAGGAGACGGTCCTATCAACATGGCTGTGCTCGAAAGATGTCACAACCTCTCGGGTGATCTCCTCATAAGCGTCTTCACGAATGTTCGTGAAGACAAGCAAACCGGCTCTATCCAAGAGCCATGTAAGGTCATCTACTATGTTGAGAGGATGTAGATCCTCCAACAACAAATATCTTGGACCTATCACTGTCCTCTTCTCTATTTTCTCTAGTGCGGCTATGTAGTTTTCGTGTATGATCGGAATGCTAGGAGGAGGGGGTGAAGATGGAGGTGAAGGTGAGGATGGGGGTGAGGGAGATGAGGGTGGTGGTGCCCTAGATGTGGAGGGGTTGCCCTTTCTCTTCTTATTCTGTTCCCCTTTCTTTTCCTTAATCCTTCCCGAAACTCTCCTCACAAAGTCCATTCTGTTGAGAATTACGGTCTGTTCTTCCAAAACCACGGCCGTGGAACCTCTGTAGACCGTAATTCGACACAGAAATTCTCAATTCTCAGCAAATCAGCAATCAAACTCCACAACAAGCAGTCCTAATCTAATTTCTTCCAATCTCAATCAGTTCTTCCTAAAAATCTCTAACAAAAACGAACAAAAACGACTAGAATCAAGAAGAGAGCAAAAACCTATTTTTCGGATTGAAAAATCCGAAATGCGGGTTTGTTGATCGTTTTCCACTCGATTTGTTGCTTGGATCCTGTTCTTGGTTGGATTTGCTTCAGTTTAGGAAGAAGAATCGTTAAAAACGATTAAAGAACGAAGATTTGGGAGGAGCTGCGGGTTTTCGGTATTTAGGGCGTGGAATTTGGGGGTTTTGTGGTGTTTTTGTGGTGAAGTGTGGCTTTTATACTCGCAGGCAAAATTTCAAAAATCATGGTCTATCGGGGCATTCCACGTCCGTGGAAATGTACGGACCCGTAATTTTTGTGATTTTTCACAGGCCTTTGAGAATTACGGTCACTGTAGCTATGACGACCGTAATTTAGACCGTGGAACTCTCTGTAAAGCTTCAAAGTCCAAATTTCGTCACTTCTCTTCGACATTATCCCTCCTTTCTCCTTTTCCATCGATCCTACAACCAAAAACACGAACATACCGGGAGAAATCGAGGCAAAAATAAAGCAAAACTTCTATTCTAAGCTAAACTATGAATCGAAAACAAAAACGAAAATGCAATACCTTGGGTTGCCTCCCAAGAAGCGCTTTGTTTAAGGTCCGTAGCTAGACCAAACTCGCACTTATTTGAGTGCGGTAGGTGCAAACTCCTCAGTTTGGAGTTCCGGTGAGTACTTCTTGAGCCGTTGGCCGTTCACCTTAAAACTTCCGCTAGCTTCACCCCATACTTCAACTGCACCATGGGAGAAAATACGCTTAATTAGAAAAGGTCCAGTCCAACGAGATTTTAACTTACCTGGAAAGAGGCGAAGTCTCGAATTGAAGAGGAGAACTTGATCTCCTTCTTGGAAGTCCTTTGGGATGATATGCTTATCATGCCAACGCTTTGCTCTTTCCTTGTAGATCTTAGCGTTTTCATAGGCGTTCAAACGGAGTTCATCCAGCTCGTTGATGTCTAGGAGACGTTTCTCTCCCGCTTCCTTCATGCCGAAATTCAGCCATTTGATAGCCCAAAACGCTTTGTGCTCTAGCTCTACCGGCAAATGACAAGACTTCCCATACACAAGGTTGTATGGTGTGGTTCCTATGGGAGTCTTGTATGCAGTCCGGTATGCCCACAATGCATCATCTAGTTTCAAGGACCAATCCTTCCTAGTCCTTGAAACCGTCTTCTCTAGAATTCCCTTGATCTCCCTATTTGAGATCTCAACTTGTCCACTCGTTTGTGGATGGTAAGGGGTGGCGATCTTGTGAGTAACCCCATACTTGGTTAGAAGAGCTTCAAAGCGACGGGCTATGAAGTGAGAACCTCCATCACTAATGATCGTCCTTGGCGTCCCGAATCGCGGAAAGATGGTCTTGTTGAAGAACTTGACCACCACCATGGCATCATTTGTGGGAGAGGCAATTGCTTCGACCCATCTAGAGACGTAATCTACCGCCAATAGTATGTATTGGTTTCCACAAGAAGAAGGGAATGGTCCCATGAAATCGACTCCCCAAACGTCGAAAATCTCCACCTCTTGGATGTTGTTGAGGGGCATCTCGTTCCTTCTAGAGATATTGCCTGTTCTTTGACAAGCATCGCAACAAGAAACAAAGGATTGCACATCTTTAAATAAAGTAGGCCAATAAAATCCAGATTGCAATACCTTTGCGCTAGTTTTGTTCGAACTAGCGTGTCCTCCACAAGGTAGTGAATGACAATGATGGATGACACTTTGCATCTCATCTTCCGGCACACATCGCCGGATGATGCCATCCGGACCTCTCTTAAAGAGGAGAGGCTCGTTCCAATGGTATTCCCGGACGTCCTTGAAGAACTTCTTCCTTTGTGCGTATGACAGTCCGGGTGGTATCTCCTGGCAAACCAAATAGTTAACAAAATCAGCAAACCATGGTTCGTTACCTTTGGAGACTACCTTGATGCACTCCTCTATGATATGTAGGTGTTCGTCCGGAAAGGAGTCATCAATGGGTAAATGGTCGTCCTCTAGATGTGTTAGACGACTTAAATGATCCGCAACAGAATTTTCCGAGCCTTTCTTGTCGCGGATCTCAAGATCGAATTCTTGTAGGAGAAGAATCCATCTAATCAGCCTTGGCTTCGCATCCTTCTTTGCAAGGAGATATCGGATCGCAGCATGATCCGTGTAGACAATCACCTTTGCACCTACAAGATAAGAGCGAAACTTGTCAATAGCATAGACAATGGCTAGAAATTCTTTTTCCGTAGTGGCGTAGTTGAGCTGGGCTTCGTCTAGCGTCTTGCTAGCGTAGTATATGGCGTGGGTTCGTCCTTCCTTTCGTTGCCCAAGGACAGCTCCAATGGCTACGTCACTAGCATCACACATAATCTCGAAGGGGAGAG
This sequence comes from Fagopyrum esculentum, assembly GCA_033239045.1. Taxonomy (NCBI): domain Eukaryota; kingdom Viridiplantae; phylum Streptophyta; class Magnoliopsida; order Caryophyllales; family Polygonaceae; genus Fagopyrum; species Fagopyrum esculentum. Next base: position 146,218,774 of record BSUD01000001.1, read on the forward strand.
TCCAATCCGGAGGTTGGATAATGGGTGCTGAAATTAGAGCTTGCCGAATGGTGTTGAACGCATCTAGACATTCCTGTGAAAACTCAAAAACCGCATCCTTCATCAATAGATTAGTGAGAGGTTTTGATATCTTAGAAAAGTCCTGAATGAAACGTCTATAAAATCCAGCGTGTCCTAGGAAACTTCTTATTCCCTTCACCGAAACTGGGGGAGGAAGTTTCTCTATGGTCTCTATTTTAGCTTTGTCTACCTCTATCCCTCTACTAGAGACTAAGTGTCCTAAAACGATTCCTTCCTTAACCATGAATTGACACTTCTCCCAATTAAGAACTAGGTTAGTGTCTTCACATCTTTGCAAAACAAGAGAAAGGTTAGAAAGACAATCGTTAAAAGAGGAACCGTAAACGGAGAAGTCGTCCATGAAGACTTCCATGATTTCCTCTACATATTCGGAGAAGATGGCCATCATGCACCGTTGAAAGGTGGCTGGGGCGTTGCAAAGCCCGAACGGCATTCTCCTATAAGCGAATGTACCCCAAGGGCACGTGAATGTGGTCTTCTCTTGATCATCCGGATGTATCGGGATCTGAAAGAAACCACTATAACCGTCAAGGTAGCAAAAGTATGAATGTTGTGCTAACCTTTCAAGCATTTGATCGATGAATGGCAATGGAAAGTGATCCTTCCGCGTTGCGTTGTTGAGCTTGCGGTAGTCTATACACATTCGCCATCCAGTCACGGTTCGGGTAGGAATGAGTTCGTTGTTCTTATTGGTGATGACCGTCATTCCTCCCTTCTTCGGAACTACTTGAACCGGGCTCACCCACTTGCTATCGGAGATAGGATAGATGATACCTGCATCAAGAAGTTTAAGAATTTCCTTCTTGACAACCTCCTTCATGGTCGGATTCAACCGCCTTTGAGGTTGTCTTGAAGTTCTAAAGTCCTCCTCCATTAGTATTTTGTGCATGCATAGGGAGGGTTTAATTCCTACTAAGTCCTCAATAGTATAGCCTATAGCTTTTCTATGTTTCCTAAGGACAATCATGAGCTGTTCATGTTCATCTATGCTTAATTCGGAACTAACGATAACCGGGAAGGTGGAATTAGATCCAAGAAAAGCGTACCTTAGATGAGTAGGAAGTGGTTTAAGTTCCATTGCTTTCGGAGCTTCCAATGATCCTTGAGGAGCTTCCGATGTTTCCTTAGAAGTTTCTAAGGATGTTGAATGGTTTGGAGAAGAATTAGGAGAAGTTGAAGAAGTGTGCCGATCGCCCTTTTCCACGGTCAAAATCACGGTTTCCTCTGGTTTTCCACGGCCGTAATATCCTCTGGAATGGAGGTCGAATTTGGTCGTGGAATCCACGGCCGTGGAATACAGAGTATGACCGTGGAATCTTGTATTCTCAGCCTCATCGTGGAGTTTCTCAAACTCCACTTCATGCATCTCTTCTTGTGCTTCTAAGGCTTCAATTTCCTCTTTGCACTCTTCTTCTTCTCCTATATCGGTTAGACTCATAGTAATAACCTTTTGCAAAGGATCGTTAAAGAGAATCGCACTTACCTCCTCCCTAGATAAACCTTCTTCGTCTTGGACATTGTAAATATCCTCATCAAAGATTGGCTCCTTCACTAGAGTGGAAAGAACGAACTCTACTTTCTCTTCCCCAATGTCAAAAGCGAGTCTCCCATTCTTGCAATCGACCATGCAGCCGGAAGTTGCAAGAAACGGTCTTCCGAGTATGATCGGGACCGGACTATCTGCAGGAATGTCAAGCACGACAAAATCAATGGGGACAAAGAACTTGCCTAGCTTGACCGGGACGTCCTCTACAATGCCGACGGGACGAGTAATGGATCGATCCGCCATGTATAACGTCATCTTCACTGGTTTAGGGTCGCCTAAACCGATCTTTCTGCACAATGCAAGTGGTATGATGCTCACACTTGCTCCCAAGTCACATAAAGCGTCATATGTGACCTCTCCCACTCCAATGAGAATGCAAAATGACCCCGGATCTTTCAGCTTTGGGGGCATTTTCTCCTTCATAGTCTTGATGAGGTTCGAAGAATCCGAACTCATCTTGACCTCTCCAAAATCTTCTAGCTTCCTCTTGTTAGAGAGGAGCTCCTTCAAGAACTTTCCATAAGCCGGCATACCTACAATAGCATCAATGAAAGGTATATTAATATGCAGTTTGCTCAAGAGTTCTATGAACTTACCGAATTGCTTGTCTAGGCGCGCTCGCGCTCTAGATTGAGGGAACGGTAGGGGAGGTTTGAAAGCTGGAGGGGGAACATAGACGTCCTCCTTCTCCTTCCCCTTTTCTTTGCCTTTCTCTACGGGGACTTCAACAAACGTAGGCTGCGGATCGGTGGTAGTCACTCCGCTCCTAGTTGTAATCGCCATTACCCTTCCCTTAGGGTTGTCCTCCGTCTTTCCTGGAAGTTTCCCTTGATTTCTAGGAACTTCCTCCGCATGGTTGAACATTTGATTTTCCAAAACCTTTTGAGCTTTGTCAACCTTAGAAATTTGATCATCAACCTTGATGATGCGGTTCTCCAACCCTTGAAGCTTTCCCAAGATTGTTTCCAACATGGGATCCGGCTTTTCCTTTCCCGTATTGTTTCCTCCATTTGATGATTGCCCCTGGCTTTTCAAAGGAGTAGAGGAAGAAGAGGGTGGAGTTAGTGAATTGGAATTGGAAGGATAGGAGTTACCGGAATTTTGTTGATTGGAGCGCCAATTGTTGTTGTTCGAACCCCGATTGTTGTTCCAATTGTTGTTGTTCCGGTTGTTGTTGTTTCCATTCCAATTGTTGTTCCGGTTATTGTTCCGGTTATTGTTGTTGCGGTTGGTGTTATCACCGCCGTTGTTGTTGCCCAAATAGCCAACATCCTTCTCTTGTTGCTTTGGGAAGTTGGTCTTGATAGTCTCCTTCAACTCTTTGATCTCATTGTTGAGGGAGAAAATCTGATTTTGAGCTTCATGTGTGAGCTTTGCTCCTTGCTCCACACGATTTCCCTCCACTTTCCGGTGGGAATACTTCTCTATGACTCTTGCTTGCTTCTCAATGAAGTCCCAAGCGTCATCTTCTCTCATGTCCATGAACGTTCCGCATGAGAGGGATTGAAGGTTGAATTGCGTTCCCGCATCCAGCCCCTTGTAGTAAATTTCTAGCAAGGCAAGCTTGGATATGCCATGATGAGGGCAATCCAAGAGCAAATCCTGAAACCTTTCCCAAGATTGAAACAAACTTTCGTTAGGTCTCATAGAAAAAGCATTAATCTTACCTCTAAGTTCCGCCGTTTTGGAGGGCGGAAAGAACTTGGTGAGAAACTCTGCGGAGAGGTCTTCCCACGTCTCTAGTTTCCCACTAGGAAGAGCTTGGTACCAAGATAGCGCTTTCCCTTTCAAAGAGAAAAAGAAAGGTTTGAGCTTATAGCTGTTGGTAGTAGCGCTCTTTGGTCTCATTGTTTCCATCATACACTCAAAGTTTTGCAAGTGTTGGTGCGGAGATTCAGTGCTTGTACCGCCAAACTGGCTTTGGCGAACAAGAGTAATAACTTGAGGGTTGAAGCTAAACCCTTGTACATCTTCAGCATCAAAGTTCACACCTAAATGGCGTGGTTGTTGTGTTGGATCCATCCGCTGGCCAAGAGTTCTCGGCTCATTATCCACACGTTCGACCCTCGCATTCCTAGGTGGAATGCGGCGGTTAGCAGCTCCTTGTTGATTGAAAGGATTTATATTGATCGTGGGATCAATCTCTTCTAGCGGAGGCATGGAAGAATCACTATCATCGGTGGATGAGTAGTTTCTTCTTCTAGACCTTGTCCTCCTTCTCGAGGACTTCTTCCCCACCTTATTTTCAAGATCGCTCATCTTTATTTTCATTTGGACGATCATGTCTTGTAGACCGTTAACTTGAGTTTGATGACGATCCATCTCATCCTGGAGGAGAGTCTCATTCCATCGGAGTTGAGCTTCCTTCTCCGCCAACTTAGTTTGAAGATCGCTTTCGTTCTCTTGAGCCATCTTCCTTTCCTTGCGCTTTTGCCTCAAGGTTTTCTCTAACTCTTGATCAAGAGGTAAGAGATCTTCGGTGTTCCTAGACCTGCGCATGCACTCAAAGAAAAGTCAAATAACGAGAGCAAGCTCCCAAGCTTGACAACCGGCTACCGGATTCGGACGAAGCCAAATCCCCGGCAACGGCGCCAAAAACTTGTTCGCCCCTAGAGGTGTGTGCAAATAAGCTTTAAATTTATAAAACTAGAATCAAGCAAGCGAACCCGCAGTGTACGGATCGATATAGTTAAGCAAGAATTCCAGAGTATCGAACACAGGGATTTGGGTGGAACGAACTCGATTGCAGGTTATCAAGCGGTGAATATGAGAGTTTTGCAAATATTGGGAAAACAACAATCCTAAAGATCCAGGTGTCCAGCTGTGGCAATCGATTCAAGATATACTAAATGATATAAAGACAGAGTTGAGATATGCAAAGGTATACTAATGTAAGGTAATCGTACGGTTGAGGTTCCGAAAACCTTATGTAACTTACCTAAAAGACTCTTCCTATACAGGTTGATGAGACTCAATATAGAAAGATTCTAAAGACAAGGATTAGTGTCAAATACCCAAACCTATAATCTAAAGATCAAGACTAACTTATCCGATTGAGGTTGTTGAGGCTTCACTACCACCTAGAAAAGACAAGTCTAAACTAAGCTAAGCAAATCTTTAACTTTGGATTAAGGTAAAAGCAAGCTCGTAAACTTGAGGAAATTACGGTTGGATCTTGAGATTCCACGGTCGTGGAACTCAAGAACAGCCCGTAATTTAGGGTTGTCGGCGACAATTCTCTAACTCTCAGGGTCTAATCTGTTTGCGATCGATCTATCATCATCTAAGCCACAACTATCAACCCTTCACCTTAGAATTGTTAAGGGTTTTTAGCCAATAACAGTCATATTGATATTAATTCAAGATTTAAAAGATAAAAGATGGAAACTTTCAAGAACTATCAACAATCTTCAATTGAATCTCAGAATCGCAGTCAAGAACAAGTGTTTATCAAAAGATTCAAAACGGAATAAGCAATCAAAATCTTAGGAAAGAAAGGAAACGGGATGTCAATCCGATCCTAAATCAAACCTAAGCAAGAAGAGGAATCTTCTTGCAAAATCCTCCAAGAGCTTCAATCTTCCACACGAAGATCACCAAACAGCAACTCTCCAATACGAACTTTGGAACTTCAATGAAATCTCCAAAATCACCTCCAAGAATGAGGGTTTGTGTGTTGCTAAGCTTGCGTTTTTGCCGCTAAACTTAGGGTTGAAGAGTCGTAAGCGAGGTGACGGAATCTTGCTTCATCCGTCCTTTTTATAATGCAGGGCAAAAAGTCGGCCCGGCCCAATCTTCAAAAGATCATGGCTTCGAAACGTGGCGAAACGATTCGCCAAGATCACGGTCGTGGAAGATTCCACGACCGTAATTTTGAGGCGTGGAAACAAAACACGGATAGCTTCCACGGCCGTAATATCTCCTGGAATGAACATCGAATTCTGACTCACAATCCACGGCCGTAATTTAGGGTAAAACCGTGATTCTTGCCTTCATTCGTGCATTACTCAATCTAATACTCCAAATTGCTTCCAAAAGGTGTCCTTGATCTAGAGGTACATCAACTCAACTTTCCTTTGCTCGATTTCGTTCGGAAATAGCTCCAAATCACCTATAATCAACATAGAACTCGTGTAGACATCTATATCGACAATATAGGCAATACTAGCTCATATATGCATAAAGCTCAATCAAAGACTATCAATATGAATCAAATACGATTAGAAAACGTGCCTAAAATGTCACAATATTTCATGCTAACACTTTCTTTACTCTTTACTCTTTGATTAAGTGTATGAAAGTCTTATAAACGATTGAAGCAAGATTTGAGAATGATCTATTGATTAGAAGGCACATTCATCCAAAAGAAATATTGCTTTGAGAAGGTACACATATTTCATTCTAACTCTTGTTTTAAAGCTTTTGAAAGACCTTGCTTAGGGACAAGCAAGTTGCAAGTATGGGGTTATTTGTTAGCATGAAATATTGTGATATTTTAGGCACGTTTTCTAAGTGTATTTGATTCATATTGATAGTCATTGATTGAGCATTGATGCATTTGTGAGCTAGTTTGTCTATAATGTTGATATAGAGATCTACACAAGCTTTATGTTGATTATAGGTGATTAAGAGCTATTTCCGAACGGAATCGAGCAAAGATGGAGTTGTTGAGCTATGTCCATGGATTGAGGACATTCTTAGGAGCAAAAGGAGTGTCAACTTGAGGAATGCACGAGGCTAGGGAAGAATCACGTTCTTGCCCTAAACCACGCTCTAAAATACGGCTGTACTACTTTCCACGTTCAAGTCCACGACCGTGGAACCCTAGCAAGTGAAGCGTGATTCATTCCAGTAACTTCTACGGTCGTGGAATCATTGGTTCAAACCGTGTTGATTTCCACGCTCTAAATTACGGTCGTGGAACCTTCCACGACCGTGATCTTGGCGATCTTTTTCGCCATATTTTAAGCCACGATCTCCTACACAATTGGGCCGGGCCGATATTTTATCTACACTATAAAAGGACGGACGAAGAGAGATCTTTGCACCTCTGCTTAGACGCACTTTTACCTTCGCTTACGCATAGACGCATCTGACATTTTGCGCTTGGAATTGCCCTAATTTCGCTTTGAGCGGAAGTTGAGTTTGAGAGATTTTGGCGCAGCGCTATTGTGATTTCCGGATTGACGGAAGATCGAAGATTCGGAAGATCGTTCGCTAGAAGATTTCTCTTCTTGTTTAGGTTTGATTTAGAAGACGGATTGACATCCCGTTCTTCTTTCTTATCTAAGATTTGTGTTTGTTACCCTATTCCGAATCTAGTGACGATTATTGTTCTTGCTTGTGACTTTGAGATTGATTTGAAGTTTATTAAAGGTTTTCGGAAGTTTTCATCTTTCAATCTTTTAATTCTTGAATTTGATATCAATATGACCATTGTTGGCTAAAAACCCTTAACAATTCTAAGGTGAAGGGTTGATAGTTGTGGCTTAGATGATGATAGAGCGATTGTAAACAGATTGGACCTTGAGAGTTAGAGAGAATCGCCGACGAACCCTAAATTACGGGCTGTTCTTGAGTCCACGGCCGTGGAACCTCAAGAACTAACCGTGATTTTCCTTAAGTTTACAAACTTGCTTTTACTTTAATCCAAAGTTAAAGATTCGCTTTAACTTAGTTTAGGCTTGTCCTTTCTAGGTGGTAGTGAAGCCTCAACAACCTCTACCTCGATTATGAGTGTCATAACCTTAATCGATTTAGTTAGTCTTGATCCTTGGATTACAAGTTTGGGTATTTGACTTTAATTCTTACCTTTAGAACCTTTCTATATTGAAGCCTCAACAACCTGTATAGAGAGTGTCTTGTAGGTGAGTCATATAAGGTTTTTGGAACTTCACCGTACGATTACCTTACATTAGCATACCTTTGCATATCTTAACTCTGTCCTTATATCATTAGTATATCTTGAATCGATAGCCACAACAGGATACTTGGATCTTTAGGATTGTTGTTTTCCAATCATTCGAAAACCTCTTACATTTACTCGCTTGATAATCTGCAACTGAATTTGTTCCCCCCAAATCCCTGTGTTCGATACTCTGGAATTCTTGCTCAACTATATCGATCCGTACACTGCGGGTTCGCTTGCTTGATTTCTAGTTTTATAATTAAAGCTTATTTGCACGCACGCTAAGTGGCGAACAACATTGTTACCATTGTGGTGATCCTGGCCATCTGAAGCCAGATTGTCCCAGACCAGTTGTGACTTGTTACACTTGTGGTAGACCCAGGACATCAAGCTGCCTTCTGTAGGCAGGGTAGAGTTGCATCTCAACAGGGTTCTTCCCCTGCTAGTGTAGCGGGAGGTGGTCAGAGGACACCTCAACAGTAGACACAGGGACAACAGAGAGTCCTAGATCGTCCATCTACTCAGGGATATGCTCCCGGGCCGAGTAGAGGTAGAGGTCGTGGTGGGAGTACCACGGATGTCAGAGGAGCTCAGGGTAGAGCTTTTGAGTTGATGAGTGCAGAGGATCCACCTGCACCGGCTGCTACATGTACCATTCTCCTTCATGGTTTACCTGTTAGAGTTTTGTTTGATACTGGTGCTACGCATTCATTTATTTCTGATACATGTGTTGAGCGTCAGAGTTTCGCTACCATAGAGGGGATACCCTTTACTATAGGGTTACTTGATGGTAGTTGGGTCAGAGTTACCCGTGAGATACATAGTTGTCCCCTTCGTTTAGGGACTCGTGTTTTACTTGTTGACTTCTTAGTCATGACATTAATACATGAAGACGTCATATTAGGTATGGATTGGATGCGTAGACACCGTGCGGTTTTGGATGTTGGTAAACGGACTATTACAGTCTCTACCGAGGTTGGTCAGATTGAGGTCTTCCGAGGTTGGGACCTTGGGAAGACAGGTTCTGTTATCAGTGCCGTACGAGCAACTAGACTGATTGCACAAGGATGTGATGCCTTCTGGTGCTATGCCATGAAGGATGGAGAGAGTCCGGCTTTGGAGGACATTCCAGTGGTTTGTGAGTTTGTAGATGTGTTTGTGGAGCTGTCGAGCTTGCTACCTCAGAGGAGTGTGGATTTCAGTATAGACTTTGAGCCTGGTATGAGACACATCTCAAAGGCCCCATATCGTATGGCACCTGCCGAGATGTTGGAGCTGAAGAAGCAACTTGAGGAGTTGGCTGAGAAGGGCTTCATACGCCCTAGAGTTTCACCATGAGGTGCACCTGTCCTCTTCGTGCGGAAGAAGGACGGATCGTTCTCAACTTTGCATTGATTACATAGAGTTGAACAAGGTGACCATCAAGAACAAGTATCCACTGCCTCGTATTGATGATCTACTTGATCAGCTTCAGGGAGCGACAATATTCTCCCGGATTGACTTACGCTCAGGGTACCACCAGTTGAGGGTGAGAGAACAGGACGTGCACAGGACAACATTTCGTACCCGCTATGGACACTACGAGTTTGTAGTGATTCCATTCGGGCTGACGAATACCCCAACAGTTTTCATGGAGTTGATGAATAGTATCTTCATCGACTTCCTTGATCAGTTTGTGGTGGTCTTCAATGATGACATTTTGGTATACTCTCGTAGCAGAGAGGAGCATGCCAGTCATTTGAGGACGGTTTTGCAGATTTTGAGGGATAGAGAGCTGTATGCCAAGCTCTCTAAGTGCGAGTTTTGGATGTTTGAGGTTGCTTTTCTTGGACACATCGTCTCCGCCGATGGGATTATGGTTGACCTGACGAAGATTGAGTCTGTTGCTGCATGGGCAACACCGACGAACGTCAAGGAAGTGCGTAGCTTTCTTGGCCTAGCCGGTTATTACAGACGCTTTGTGGAGGGATTTTCTGTGATTGCCCGTCCATTGATGAGTCTTCTGAGGAAGACTACCAAGTTCGTGTGGACCGACCAATGTGCCCAGAGTTTTGAGGAGTTGAAGAGACGTTTGACTTTTGCTCCTGACCTGGCACAGCCAGAGGGCTCTGATGATTTTGTGGTCTACAGTGATGCATCCAAGGTAGGCTTGGGATGTGTGTTAATGTAGAGAGGCAGAGTGATTGCTTATGCGTCTAGGCAGCTGAAGACGTATGAGGACAACTACCCGACTCACGATCTGGAGTTGGCAACGGTAGTTCATGCTTTGAAGATCTGGAGACATTACTTGTATGGTGCCACATGTCAATTCTTCACAGACCATAAGAGTCTGAAGTATATTTTCACGCAACGGGAGTTGAATAACCGCCAACGTCGATGACTTGAGTTGATCAAGGACTTTGACCTTGAGATTTTGTATCATCCTGGAAAGGCGAATGTTGTAGCTCACACCTTGAGCAGGAAGACGCCTCGAGAGAAGGCGATTGCCAGATTGACAATTCAGCCTCAGCTTCAGAGGGATATAGCTTGGATAGAGATGGATATCCATTTTCTAGATGAGGATGCCCAACTACATGCTTTAGAGGTTTTACCTGGTCTATTGGATGAGATCCAGCAGAAGTAGGGGACCTGCCCGACCTTGATGAGGATCAGAGAGAGGATGTCTCGTGGAGAGGCACCACAGTTCTCCATTGAAGCAGATGGAGTGATGAGGCGACATGACCGCATCTGTGTACCTACTGATGCAGAGTCGAGACAGAGCATCTTACACGAGGCTCACTGTACACCGTACTTTGTACATCTAGATACGAGTAAGATGTACCATGATGTGAGACGTTCATATTGGTGGGGAGGGCTGAAGCCCGATGTAGCCAAATTTGTGGCTCAGTGTGCGACCTGTCAGTAGGTCAAGATAGAGCATTGTAGATGTGGAGGTGAGCTCCATCCACTGTCAGTACCGCAGTGGAAGTGGGAGGACGTCTCCATGGACTTTGTGACGGGACTGAGACCTAGTAGGAGTTTTGATGTCATTTGGATTGTTATTGATAGACTGACGAAGACGGCACATTTCATTCCTATTAGAGAGATGTGACTAGTGAGAAGATTAGTTGAGGAGTACACTAGACAGATAGTGAGACTCCATGGTGTACCGAGGACGATCGTCTCTGATTGAGATGGACGGTTTACCTCAAGGTTTTGGCAACAGATTCAGACTGCTTTGGGGACGAGTCTACACTTCACGACTGCGTTTCATCCCCAGACAGATGGTCAATCAGAGAGGACCATCAAGACCCTGGAGGATATGTTGCGAGCTTGTGTGTTGGATTGGGGGACAAGGATGATCTGATAACCTCCCACTAGTTGAGTTCTCATACAACAACAGCTGGAATGCATCTATTGGGATGACTCCTTATGAGGCACTGTATGGACGTAGGTGTCGTGCACCTTTATGCTGGAATGAGCCAAGCAGTATTAGTGGGATAATGCCAGAGCAGATTTAGGATGATATGACTCGAGTAGCGCTGATTAGAGAGAGGATGCTGGCTGCACAGAGTCGCTAGAAGTCGTATGCAAACAAGAGGCGTCAACCTCTAGAGTTCAGGGTGGGAGCTCATGTCAGTATCTCCGACGCGTGGCGTCAAATGTTTTGGCATAAAGGGGAAGTTGAGTCCCCGATATGTCGGTCCTTTTGAGATACTGGATAGAGTTGAGAGGGCAGCCTACAGATTAGCATTGCCTCCGAGGTTCAGAGGGTTTTCACCCTGTGTTTCATGTGTCTCACTGAGGGAGTATATACCAGATCCGAGGCACATTGTGAGTTATGATGATTTTGTGGTGGAGCCAGACCACACCTTTGCTGAGCATCCTATTACAGTCCTAGAGCGAGGTGTGAGACGCATGCGTTTGCAGGACATTCCCATGATGAGGATACAGTGGTCTAGACGTGGACATGAGGAGGCTACATGGGAGACTGAGGATGGTATCCAGAGGAACTATCCAGAGTTTTATGCTAAGATAGATGCACATGTAGGATCACCGAGTAGATCTTAGTGTTATCTTGGTGAGTGTTGTGATTATATGATTATGTGCTCATGTGCTTATATGCCTTGATGTGTTTATTCATGCTAGCTATGATGTGATGTATGATCTTATTAGATCTTGATGTGCTAATGTGATTTATGATCATAGCTGGAGATGGTTCTTTCCTCCATGCTATTTGAGTGTGATTAGGATTTAGCTGGAGATGGTTCTTTCCTCCACGCTATCTTGATGGACATAGTCTTACTGGAGATGTTTTTCCTCCATGCGTTGTGTATGAGTATATTTTGGCTAGAGATGTCCTTCCTCTATGCCCTGTGATGTGAGTATGGCAAGAGATGTGATTCCTCTATGCCTTTGGGATAGCGTTATGATCCTGTTTTCTAGAGTTGATGATTCCTCCATGCTTGTGTTTGAGGTTATAGAATAATATAGGTTGTGACCTTTTTGAGCGGAGATGTGATACCTCCGATAGATAGAGTTATACCTCGGCATATGGGTCCGAAAGGATTTGGGTTTGTTCAAGTTTCGGGACGAAACTTGTTTTTAGGGGGATATAATATAATAACCGGTGTTATTTGGAGTTTGAGAGCTCCAATAAATAAAGTTGCAGTTGAGAGAAATAATCGGGACATCGGATATGTCCTAGATGTGAAATAATATGAAAAGACAAAATAGACAAAAGTGTCGCTATTCCGATTCTTAGCGGTAAAAAAATGCAGCTTAGAAATGTCCCTTTTACGAGATAGTTATGGATTAACTATCCCGATAATATTCCGAAATTTCTATTCCAATTTTTATATATATATATATATAATAAAAATAATAAAATTAAACTTACCTAGCCTAGATATATATATTATATCTATATATATGTATAAAGAGGCGGCTGACTACAATTCATCTTCATCCTCCGGTTTCACTCAATTGTGATTTACAGAGAGAGAGCCGACCGAACGAGTAAACCTTTGACCCATACACAACCTCCCACAAACGTTCCATCTTTGATCCATTTTCAAATCCGCTTGTACCAACGAGTCCCTTATCTTGTCCTCTATATCGTGGTACAAATCCATTTCCCGTTTGTTAGCTTTTTGGTAAAGCTTCCATTTACAGCTATCGGAACGCCGCCGGACCACCGCAAGTCATCAAACGTAAGGTTTCATATCATGCTCTTACCACCGTATTGCGGGTTAGTATAAATTGACCTTAAGTTGGTTAAAATGGACAATTGGAAATTCCATTATGCTCATTACATTATTCTGGTAATTATGGGATTTTTAGTTTGATGATAATATCATGAGTTGGATATATGCCTTGATGTGGCTTTAAGGTTAAGCATATTATTCGAGGTTATAGGATGTAAATGATCCCTATGGATCTCTTTGGGTCTAGGTGTGACCCTTTGCTTGATAAGAGATGTGACATCTCTTTATGTCTTGTTTATAGGTTGTGTTGTTTCTCCAGTGTTGAGGTGATCGAGTTGTGGTTGAGCTTTATACGAGGTTGAGGTAAGCCCGTAGGACTTACTTAGCTATCATCCTTATATTGGGTGTTTGCATGAGTGGTGTGTGCTTTATATGTTTGCTATGATAGCATGAGTTGTTGTTTATACCGACCTATGTTTTATGGACTGCCCCACTGCGTGGCTGTGATAACCTTTCCCTTTTATCCCGTAGTGGAGTTTGGGAGGTTCTTTGACGTCAGGCCAATCTGGTTTACAGGAAGGGCACAATCCACTCTCATAGGGTACACGGATTGTGTGACCAATACTCGTACATCTGGATATAGCACTCAGAGGCGGGCGCGGCTAAATGCAGCCGCAGTCACAGTGACAAAGGTCTATGACACTTGAATAGCCATGGTTAAGGGCGCGGGGTGTGTTGGGCACCTCGTGGGCGGTAAGATCCGGCCGCGGGTCCGGTTCTTTAATAGAAACTTCATCTTGGACTTCTCTTTGTTTCCCTTCTTCTTCTTCCAACTATTGCTAAATCATTGGATTTCTTTATTGTATGTTCCTTCAACTGGATTTACATAGTTGACACCAAAATTCAACCATTTGACTCTAAAAATATGCTTAGACTACATAAATAAGATAGTGATTTCATCACCTATCACCTGCCAATGCCAACTAGATCACATAGCTCTTAGATATATATATACACTTTTTCCATTAAACTTATGTGAAGATAAATATGATCCCGATATCCAAATTCAAAGTTATCGAACCTCAATCCAGATATGATATAGATTACTGAATCTGGTCGTATATACAACTAATTATCCGTTAAATACAAATTCTAAAACATGTTATTGGTATCCAAATTAACTTTTAGCCAGATTGAACAATTATAAAAATGGAAAAGTTTGGTATGATGGAGGCAAATATACATAGAGATGGAGGTTTGATGGTCGGATATGAAATAAATTTCGCGTGCTTGAAAGTTTAGTATAAAGGAGGTAAATATACATAAAGATGGAGGTTTGATGGTGGAATTGAAGAAAGAAGGAAGGATTGGGGTGGGATAAGTATAAAAATGGAAAAGTTTGATACCTAACATTTAAGGTCATGCTTGGAATTGAAATGATAAATGAATAAATGTAGATTAATCTACGTTAACAATGGATGTATGAAGTTATTTCTATCTTTTTTCAACCCATGTAATCTCATATACAATCTATATATACAACCAAACACATAGTTAATCTCCTCAATTTTTATCTAAAAACCCTACTCCCAAATATCAAGAATCCAACTGCGTGTTTTACAACTACAACCGGAAACCCCCCGACGTTAAACGACATAATGACGAGCAAAACGGAATTAGGCGTGACCCACCCTAATGGTAGTGCGGAGACAGCCAAAGACGGTATCGTCGTTTTTGCTGAACTTGCAACGGGGAAGTCGCCCGACCATAATAGCTAGGATGAAAACACCTTGAGTGTTACGACGTATTGCACGGCGTTGGTACCCAACCAACCAACCAACCAATAGAATTTCCTTATTTTTCACCAAAAAGCACTTCATATCCATTACCATTTGCCAGAGAGGATAAGGGTTTGCAATGAAGCCATCGTTTATATGTCCCCCCTGCCGATTCGATGGTACGGACAACATGTAAACGACAGCTCAATAGCAAACCCCTATATCTCGCAGGAAAAAGATGATGAACTTAACATTCTTCTAAGGAAGAATATGGAAATTTTGGGCCGGTTTACTTCAGGTTTTTAATGGATTAGATACCGGTGTCAATTGGGGAGGGTCAATCGGGTTCAAACTCAGGACAATTTATTTTCGGGTTGATGTCGTTCGGGTTGATGTCATGCTGGGTGAAGACAGATTTGATTGCTTAACATCTTGATTCGGGTCGATTTTGGGTCGGACAATATGTGGCATTGAATCCGGATTACCCATGCCAATTTGGCCACATAACTCTTAGATATATACACTTTTTCCATCAAAACTTATGCAAAGATATTAATCAGATCTGGATATAGATTCAACGTTATAGAATCTCAATCCAGATATGATCCGGAATACTAGATCTGGTCGAATATATGGCTAATTATCCGCAAAATAAGAATTCTAAAACATGTTATTGGTATCCAAATCGGCTTTTAGAAGAATTGAATTAGTTTGGGTAAAATTTGAAAATGTGTATATATACAAATGGAGATTTGTGTGTGAATAAATTTCAAATGCTTGAAAGTTTGGTATAATGGAGACAAATATATATAGAGATGGAGGTTTGACGGTGAAATTTTAGGAAGATGGAAGGAATGGGGAGGGGGTAAGTCTTAAAATGGGAAAATATAATAGCTAGCATTTAAGTTCATGCCTAGAATGATAAATAAATGAATGTAGACCAATCTACGTTAACAATGGAGGGATAAGGTTATTTTTATCTTTTCTCAACCCATGTAATCTCATATATTATCTATATATACAACCAAACACATAATTAATCTCCTCAATTTTAATCTAAAAACCCTACTCCCGAATATCAAGAATCCAACTGTGTGTTTGACAACTACAACGGAAACCACCCGACGTTAAACGACATAATGACGATCATAACAGAATTAGGCGTGACTCACCCTAATGGTAGTGCGGAGAAGGCCAAAGACGGTATCGTCGTTTTTGCAGAACTTGCAACGGGAAAGTCACCCAACCATAATAGCTAGGATGAAAACACCTTGAGTGTTACGACGTATTGCACGGCGTTGGTACCCAACCAATCAACTAATAGAATTTTTTTATTCTTCACTAAAAAGAACGTCATATCCATTACCATTCTCCGAGAGGATAAGGGTTTGCGATGAAGCCATCGTTTATATGTCACCCCTGTCGGTTCGACAGTACGGGCAATATGTTAACGAAGGCTCAATAACACTTTATTCCACCAAAACTTATGCAAAAATGTTAATCTGATCTGGATATGGAGATTCAACGTTATAGAATCTCAATTTTGATATGATACGGAATACTGGATCTGGTCGTTTATACGGCTAATTATCCACAAAATAAGAATTCTAAAACATGTTATTTGGATCCAAATTGACCTTTAGTAGGATTGAACAATTATCCGCAAAAATATTTAGTAATTTGAATTATTTTAAGTAAATTTAGAAAATGTGTATATATACAAATGGAGATGTGTGTATGAAAAAATTTCAAATGCTTGAAAGTTTGGTATAATGGTGACAAATCTATACTACTATAAAAGGGAGACTTCCCCTAATGAATAGTCAATTTTCAATACCCTTTATTATTATTTTTTAATGATCTCAAATTCAACTTTGGTAGTGGTTTGTTGACTCATCTTGTAAAATATTACGTGTCGTCTCCTTGGCGTCACCTCTGATTTCGCGTTGTAGCATCCGCATCGTTCGTCCTCTTTCAAATTAGGTTTCATACACACCCTCTTCTTGCTTTGCCTCCTCTTCACCGCCCCTTCCTCCCCTTCCATATCCTCCGGAGAATCATCTGCCTCCACTCCTTCCTTCTCCTCCAACTTCCAATCCTTCGCCTCCCACACGGCCTCACCATCCTTGTCGTCGCCATTGAAGTCGAGGACATCGGGAAACATTCTCCGCCACCGCTTGTAATGGTGGAATCTCGGTGACCGATCCCGTTGAACTTGATGGCGTGATTCACTCACCTCGGTCCATCTTTACGGTGATGTCGTTCTTTGTGTTAATTTTGTTTTAAGAATAAATTCATTTTGACTAGTTATAGACTATCCCGCCACTATATTTGGTAGTTGAATTAGTGGAAATTCTTCACATTTGGTATCAGAGCCCGGTGATTCTAGAAAGCAATCTTGAGTGAAGAAAGATCCCTCACAAAAATTCCTCACTTCGATGGCCATTACGACCATTGGAGTGAATTGTTTGAAAACTTGTTGAGAGCAAAAAGCCTATGGAACTTGGTGGCAGAAGGGTACTCGGAGCCGGCAGCGGTAAGCGAGTTAACTCCGGGACAATGAAGACAACTAGAAGAGTTGAAGGTGAAAGATCATCAAATTAAACACTATTTGTTTCAAGCGATAGATTGATCTGTGTTCGAGCAGATCTTGGATCGCAACACATCCAAGATTATTTGGGACTCAAGGAAGAGCAAATTTGGTGGATATGAAAGGGTGAAACGATCACTTCTCAATTCTCTAAGGAGAGAATTTGAAGTTCTTGTCACGAAGACAAATGAGAAGATCGATGAGTACTTTGGCAGAGTGATGGCTGTTTCAAACAAGATGAGAAGCAATGGGGAGAATATTTCAGACTCAAAGATCGTAGAAAAAATTCTTCGAACTTTGACTGATTAGTTCACATATGTGGTGATTTCCATAGAGGAATCAAAAGATACGGGAAAAATGTCTATTGATGAATTGCAAATTTCATTGGCTGTGCATGAACAAAAATTCAAGCAACCACAACATGAAGAAGATCAAGTCTTGAATGTTAGAGGTAGAGGCAAAGGTTCTTACAGAGGCCGAGGAAGGGGCAAAGGGCATTCTTTCAATAAAGCATTGATCGAATGCTACAAATGTCATAAGTTTGGGCATTTTCAATATGAGTGCCCAAACTGGAATAATGCAGCACATTACACAACAATGGAGGACGACGATGAAGTCTTGCTAATGAACTTCCTGGAACTCAAAGGAACGAAGAAATGTGAAGCCTAGTTTGTGGACTCTGGATGCTCAAACCACATGCGTGGTGATAAAGGTATGTTCACAAGGTTGGACACTACCTTCACACAGACTGTCATACTTGGGTGTAATCACAAATTAATGGTTAATGGAAAAGGTGTGGTGACAATTATGATTAAGGGAATGAATAAAAGATGTAGCATATATCATCCTACCAAAGGAAAGATAGTTGAATCTGTTATGAGTGCCAACCGGATGTATGTCTTACTTGCTGATTGAAGAACCGTTAGGTGAATATAAAGGATAAAGATACTCTAGAAGGGGGTTTGAATAGAGTATGAGAACTAAATTAATCTCAAGGCCTTTAAACCAATTTCAAGGGCCTTGATGTCGATCTGAATTCTTTGTGAAGCTTTGATATCAAGGGCTTTGAAACAAATTTCAAGGGCCTTCACTTTAAACACCTGCAAAACAATGTTAATCACAATAACCAAGATATAGTGCGGAATGTAAAAGATCGACACAAGGACATGTTTACGAAGTTCGGCTCTAAATAGCATACTCTCTATCCCAGGGTATAGCCTTAGGATCTAACTATCTATTATCAGCTTCAAAGAGTCCTAGATACAAATTAGAAGAAATCCCATTCTTCTCTCACTATAGCCAATGCTACGATCTAGCTCCAACTCTTCACCTTGCTACAGTAGTCTAGTTACTTCGTAGAGTGACACACACTCGAGTATAACACTCTTTAGATATGTCAATGGAGCTCTCTAGTTTTATCTATCTCTAGGGGATAAAGCTTTTTAGAAAAAGAGAGAAAGAAAAACTATTAAACGAATGAAGATGATTTTTGGATCGCTTGAAGACTATTGATATTTCCGTGTAAGCTTATTTTCTTCTTCTTCAATCGCCATCTTCATTTATAACCTTCTATGGAGAAGTCTTCTAGCCGTTGGAAAGATGACCGTTTGGAGATCACTCTTCTTCTCCATGAAGATCGCTTCTTGGTTGAGATGAGATAGACGTTGTGGATCTTCATCTCCTGAAAACGCGTTGATCTCTCGCTCCTTGATCTTCTCATATTTGTTGTAACAATCTTCAAATCCAGAGGAGAGAATCTTCGTGCTTTTCGGTTAAGGATCTTTGAAAGATCTTCTTTGATGGCCGGTTGAGATCTTAACTTGATCATATCTTTTTGTTTGAGCAAATCTCTCGTGGAAGATCTTCTTAGTGATTTGAAATCTTTGAACGTGCGTCCTTGACTTCTTCGTTCCCTTGGAATTCATTTCAAGGCCTTCGTCGTTTGAATACTCTAAACTCCTTGTGTTTCAAACTCTTCCAAGGTCCTTTGAAGTCTCTTGCAAAATGATGACATGAATTATATACCATTATAATCATGCATATTGTAAAGGTTTACCTCAATTTACCTTGCATTTAGAGAGGATTTGTGTACCTTTTAGGCTTTATTCATTTATATTCCGAAAATAGAGGTCTACACGAGTTTTGGTTGAAATTGTAGGTAAATTCAATGGATTTGGAAGAAAAAGTGGAGCAAGGAGCATCTAAGGTTATTAGGAAAGCTTAAGGAGGCTTAGAGGATTCAAAAAGAGCAAAGGAGTTGTGTAAAAGGTTCACAAAAGAGAGGAAGGAAACAAGCCAAGAGACGAGCATTCTCTGTTGAAGAAAATCGTGCCAATTTGTACATAAATCGGACGATTTTTATTTGTAAAAATCGAGTGGTTTCCTTTGTAAATTGGATAGCAAATTTTCTTAGCTTTCGGCCCAAGAATTAACACGACTCAAAGCCCATCACTTGTGGACTTGAGAAGTGTTTTGCCAAGCAGCCCATTAGCAAGGAACTATACATTGGAACCCTAGGAACGAAAATCAGCACCTCGCAGCGGGAAATATGTACACAATTGAGATAGATTGAAGATTTTTGGAAGGAGATTGAAGGGAAAGTGCCGGGAAGTCAATCTTTGTCATTAGTGTGAGATCCTTTGTTTCCTTTGCGATTCTTGTGGTTTGTGAACTCATTATTGAGTTTGATTTGAGATTTGTTTACAAATTTGGAGATTATTGAGTTTTTATTCAAAGTTCGGGTTTATTTTATTTATTCATTCAATCTCAATTTTAATTTGATTTTGAAAATGGTTGGCTAAAACCCTTGTGATTCTGGGGAGAGAATAGTTGATGATTGAGGTTTAGATGATGATAGACTGAACTTATTTAACCATTTGGACCCTGAGAGTTTAGATTTTAACTTTGCGACAAACAAGAAAATCGCCCTGTTCTTGAGGAAAATCGGATGATTTAATTAAGATCCGGTCGATTTATTCCCCTGACGATCTTTAATTGATTTATTCTTTAACCAAAGTTAATCCTTGCCTACATCCCAACCTTGCTTAACCTTTTTAACCTCTATTTAAGTGTGGGAAGAGACTTCATCATTGATTCTACATTTAATAGATTAAGATTACAAGATTTTGGTAATAGAGAGACTCAACATCCTTTATTTAAGGTTTAAAGTGTGCTTTCTATCTTTACCTTGGAGAGTCATATCCTGGGGTTTGGGTAGTTAGTTTGAGTGTAATTCTTATCCCTAGACCTTTCTATATCGCAGCCTCAACAACCCTTATAGAGAGAGCGTTTGGATTAGACAAATAGGTTTCGGAACTTCACCGTACGATATCTACCTTTGAAACACATAACCTTGGCAATATAAACTCCGTCCTTTGATCTTTAGAAGTGTCTTGAATCAAAAGCCGCAGTCGGATACTTGAATCCTTGAAATCATTTACCTCCTTTATTAATCACAAAAGCTTTTGCACTTTGTTAGATAATTGAAATCGATTTTATTCTCACCAAATCTCTGAGTTCGACTCTAGAAATTATTGCCTTACTACAGTTGATCCGTACAGTGCGGGTTCGCTTTCCTTTAAGTTCTAGATATAAATTTTAAAACTAGTGACGCACACTTTTGAGCGAACAAGTTTTTGGCGTCGTTGCCGGAGATTTGGTCTAGACCAAATTCGGTTTTCGGTTGTCTAGCTTGGGAGCTCTTGCTCTTGTGATTTGATTTGTCTACTTGAGTGATCTTTGCAAATTCCTTAGGTATATGCGAAAGACTAGGTCTACCAAAGATCTAGTTCCTTTTGATCCCGAATCGGAGAAAACTTTAAGAAGAAAGTTGAAGGATAAAAAGATGGCTGAAAATAACGAGAGAAACATCCAAGCGGAGTTGTATGAAGCTCAACTTCAACTTAAGTTGAGTGAGAAGGCTCGTCAAGAAGAATTAACAAGTCATCAATTCCAAATTGATGAGCTCAAAGCAATGATGTTGGACATGAAGTTGAAGCTGAATGACGCCAAGAAGAAGAAGGTCAAGAAACCAACTAAGTCCATTAGAGTTGAATCATCCGATGATGAGGATGATGATATGTCACCACTTGAGGACATTGATATGGTGATCCATCCCGTTCGTAACAACCCTAGACCACCGGTTGTTCCCCGCATTTTCATTGGAGATGTGAGAGTTGCTCATGAAGGGGATGAACCAAAGACTCTTGGGCAAAGGATGGATCCAATTCAGCAACCGCGCCGTCTAGGTGTGAATTTCGGAGCTGAGAATATCCAGGAATTCAATTTTAGCCCACAAGTTATCACCATGGTTCGCCAAAGTCAATTTGGTGGAATAAGTGCTGAATCTCCACACCAACATTTGCAGAATTTTGAGATTCTCATGGAGACATTGGAGCCGAAAAGGGCTACCAACAACAACTGCAAGATCAAGCCGTTCTTCTTCTCTTTGAAGGACAAAGCTCTATCTTGGTATCAAGCTCTTCCAGCTGGAAAGCTTAACACATGGGAGGATCTATCTTCGGAGTTCCTCACCAAGTTCTTTCCGCCCTCCAAAACGGCAGAATTGAGAGGTAAGATTAATGCATTTTTGTGAAACCTAATGAAAGTTTGTTTCAATCTTGGGAAAGGTTTCAGGATCTCTTATTGAATTGCCACACCATGACATTTCAAAGCTGGAATTGTTGGAGATCTACTACAAAGGGTTGGATGTGGAAACACAATTCAATCTTCAATCTCTCTCTTGTGGTACGTTCATGGACATGAGAGAAGATGATGCTTGGGACTTCATTGAGAAGCAAGCCCAAGTGATTGAGAAGTATTCCCACCGGAAGGTGGATCCTAATAGCCAGAATCAAGGAGATCCGGGAGCTAAGTTGAATCAAGCTGCACAAACACAAATATTCTCCCTCAACAATGAGATCAAAGAATTGAAGGAAGTCATAAAAACTAGCCTTCAAAAGGCGAAGGAGCAAGAGGCCAACTATATGGGGAGAGATAACAACCAAGGGTATAAGAATGACTACCGGAACAACAACCGGAACAACAATTGGAATAAAACAACAGCAACTCCAACAACAACAATTGGAGATCCAACCAACAAAATCCAAGTAATCCCTATTTACATGCTGAAAAAGCTTTAACATCTCCATCTTCTTTTACTCCTTTGAAGAGCCAGGAGCAATCATCAAATGGATCGAACAAGACGGAGAAGGAGAAGCCCGATCCCATACTGGAGACGATCTTAGGAAAGCTCCAAGGGTTGAAGAGTTACATAACTTCGGTTTATAAAGCTCACAAAGCTTTAGAAAACCAAGTATTCAGACAAGGCCGGAAAAGTCCCGAGAGATCAAGGGAAGCTTCCCGGAAAGACGGAAGACAACCCAAAGGGAAGGGTTATGGCGATCACTACTAGAAGTGGTGTAACAATCACCGATCCTCAACCCAAAGTAGTTGAGACCACCACCGGAAAAGGGAAGGAAAAAGAGAAGGAAGATGTTTATGTTCCTCCTCCCGATTTTAAACCACCTTTACCTTTTCCTCAATCTAGAGCGCGGGCGCATCTAGATAAATACTTCGGTAAATTTATTGATCTTATGAGTAAGTTGCATATTAATATACCTTTTATGGATGCAATTTTAGGTATGCCAGCTTATGGGAAATTCCTAAAGGAAATCCTCTCTAACAAGAGGAAGTTAGAAGATATTGGAGAAGTCATGATGAGCACGGAGTCATCCGAACTCATCAAGACGATGACGGAGAACATGCCACCCAAGCTGCGTGATCTAGGATCATTTTGCATACCCATCACCTTAGGAGAGGTTACTTATGATGCACTTTGCGACCTTGGAGCAAGTGTGAGCATCATACCACTTGCTTTGTGCAAGACGGTTGGTCTAGGAGAGCCTAGACCGGTGAAGATGACACTTTAAATGGCCGATCGTTCCATCACCAGGCCTGTTGGGATAATAGAGGACATTCCCGTAAAACTCGGTAAGTTTTATATTCCTATAAATTTTGTCATTCTTGACATCCCTGTAGATTATCCAGTTCCCATCATTCTTGGGAGACCATTCCTTGCAACCTCTGGATGCATGGTAGATTGCAAAAATGGACAGCTATCCTTCAATATAGGTGAAGAGAAAGTGGAGTTTGTACTCTCCTCTTTAATCAAAGAGCCAGCTTTGAGAGAAGATGTTTTTAACATCTTTGATGAAGAAGAGTCTAGAGAAGTGGTGAATTAGATCTTGATGAAAGATCCACTTCAAAAGGTTCTTAGTATGAGTATCATGAAGGAAGGAGTAGAACATGATTGTGATGATGAAGTAAAAGCATTGAAAGATGCAGAGGAAGAGCCAGGGGCAGGATTTGAAGAGCTGGAAATAATCAATCAAAGCACCTCCTTCATTGGAATTGAACCCACTCCCTATACACTTAAGGTATGCATTCCTTGGGCCTAACTCTACATATCTTGTTATAGTTAGTGCAAATTTGAATGATGATGAACTTGAGAAGCTTATGGATGTTCTAAGACAACATAGGAAAGCATTAGGCTATACTATTGATGACTTGATAGGCATTAAACCTTCTCTATGTATGCATAAAATCTTAATGGAAGAGGATTACAAACCTTCACGTCAACCTCAAAGACGGTTAAATCCGATCATGAAAGAGGTCGTGAAGAAAGAAATCCTTAAGCTACTTGATGCAGGTATCATCTTCCCTATCTCTGATAGCAAGTGGGTGAGTCCCGTGCAAGTGGTACCAAAGAAAGGAGGCATTACCGTTGTTGCCAATATGAACAACGAGCTTATTCCCACAAGGACAGTTACGGGATGGAGAATGTGCATCGACTACCGTAAACTGAATGTGGCCACCAGGAAGGATCATTTTCCCCTTCCTTTTATTGATCAAATGTTGGAAAGGTTAGCCCAACATTCTTATTACTTTTGTTATCTAGATGGAAATAGCGGTTTCTTTCAGATTCCCATTCACCCGGATGATCAACAGAAGACGACCTTCACGTGCCCTTGGGGTACGTTTGCCTATAGAAGGATGCCATTCGGCTTATGCAACGCTCCAGCCACCTTTCAAAGGTGTATGATGACAATCTTTTCGGAGTATGTAGAGAATATCATAGAAGTATTCATGGACGACTTTTCGGTATATGGTTCTTCCTTTGATAACTGTCTCTCTAATCTTTCACTAGTCCTCAAGAGATGTGAAGACACTAACTTAGTTTTAAACTGGGAGAAGTGTCATTTTATGGTCACCGAAGGAATTGTGTTAGGTCATTTAATATCGAATAGAGGAATAGAGGTTGATAGATCTAAGATAGAAACTATAGAGAAACTGCCTCCTCCATCTTCGGTGAAAGGAGTTAGAAGCTTTTTAGGACATGCAGGCTTCTATAGGAGATTCATAAAAGATTTTTCTAAGATTTCAAAACCCTTAACTAATCTTTTAATGAAGGACGCAACTTTCGAGTTTTCAAAAGAATGTTTAGATGTTTTTTGCACGATCAAAGAGGCTTTGATTTCAGCACCCATTATCCAACCACCCGATTGGACTCTTCCTTTCAAGATTATGTGCGACGCAAGTGACGTCGCTATAGGAGTTGTACTTGGACAAAAGAAAGATGGTCGTACACACGTCATCTACTATGCTAGCAAGACGCTAGACGAAGCTCAACTGAATTATGCTAATACGGAAAAAGAACTTCTAGCCGTAGTTTATGGTTTTAAAAAATTTCGTTCCTATCTTGTATGTGCGAAGGTGATAGTCTATACGGATCATTCAACAATCCGTTACTTGTTCACAAAGAAGGATGTGAAGCCAAGGCTTCTAAGATGGATCCTGCTCTTACAAGAGTTCGATCTAGAGATCCGTGACAAGAAGGGCTCGGAAAATTCAGTTGCTGACCATCTTAGTCGTCTTCCACACCTCACCAATGAGGCGTATGAGCTCCCTATCGACGAATCATTCCCTGACGAACAACTCCACGAGATTAAAGAATGTCTTCAACATATCTCGAAAGGCAATGATCCATGGTCTGCTGACATTGTAAATTACCTTGTTTGTCAGGAGATTCCCCCGGGACTTTCATAAGCTCAAAGAAAGAAGTTCTTTAAGGACGTCCGACACTTCTATTGGAACAACATCTTATCTTCAAGAGAGGTCCCGATGGCATATATAGGAGATGCAATCCGGAGGATGAAGTGGAAAGTGTCATCCGCCATTGCCATTCTCTACCTTGTGGAGGACATGCTAGTTCCCACAAGACATGTGCTAAGGTACTTCGTTCCAGTTTCTTTTGGCCTACCTTATTCAAAGATGTGCAAAAATATGTTGTTGCTTGTGATGCTTGTAAAACGACATGTAATATTTCTAGGAGGAACGAGATGCACCTCAACAACATACAAGAAGTGGAGATTTTTGACGTATGGGGAGTAGACTTCATGGGACCATTCTCATCCTCTTGTGGAAACCAATACATACTTCTAGCCGTAGACTATGTCTCAAGATGGGTAGAAGCAATCGCTTCTCCTACTAAAGATGCAATGGTATTGGTGAAGTTCTTTATTAGAACGATCTTCCCAAGGTTCGAGACTCCCCGAACCATCATTAGTGATGGAGGAACGCACTTCACAGCCCCTCGATTTGAGACTCTATTGGCTAAGTATGAGGTGACCCATAAGATAGCTACGCCATACCATCCGCAAACTAGCGGACAAGTTGAGATATCCAATAGAGAGATCAAAGGAATTTTAGAGAAAACTGTCTCTAAAACACGGAAGGTTTGGTCAATGAAGCTCGACGATGCGTTATGGGCGTACAGGACCGCCTTTAAGACACCTATAGGTACGACTCCATATAACCTTGTTTATGGATAATCTTGTCATCTACCTATAGAGCTAGAGCATAAAGCATATTGGGCTGTCAAGTGGCTCAACTTTGACATGAAAGAAGCCGGAGAGAAGCGGCTATTGGACATCAACGAGCTAGAAGAGATCCGGCTGAATGCGTATGAGAACGCAAAGATCTACAAGGAAAGAACGAAGCGTTGGCATGATAAGCACATATTCCAAAGGGTTTGAAAGAAGGAGATCAAGTTCTTCTATTCAACTTAAGGCTTCGACTCTTCCCAAGTAAGCTTAAATCCCGTTGGACAGGACCTTATGTAATTAAACGTATTTTTCCCCATGGTGCAGTTGAAGTATGGGGTGAACAAAGCGGAAGTTTCAAAGTAAATGGCCAGCGGTTGAAGAAGTACACACCGGAAGATCCGGTTGAGGAGATAGCTCCTATCCTCCTCCATTGAACATCAAAAGAAACACCGTCCAGCTAAAGACGATAAATCAAGCGCTTCTTGGGAGGCAACCCATGGTAGTATAGTTCTTTTCTTTTCTTTTCACTTAGAATAGCTTAGTTTAGTTGTTTTGCTTTCTTTTGTCTTGTTTTTGTTTGTTCCTTGTTGCACTCTTGGTTTGTTTGTGTAAAAAATTGCAAGAACTAGGTCCAAATTGGGAAATCAATGAAGAAAAGGGACACAAAATAGTTCAAATTGCAATCTTCAAAGAAAATAAGGAAGGAAATCGAGCTACACAAAATACATCGAACGATTCAGGAATAGAGCAAGACGATTTTTGGCAACAGGGAGAAAAATCGGGCAAAAAATCGACCCCCTGTGGAAAAATCGTCCGATTTTCTTCCTTGAGCAGAGAAAGTGAAGAAAAATCGGACCGACAAATAAATCGACCCAATAAATTGTCCGATTTTCTTTGCAAAACCTCCGGCCTATATAAAGCCTTCACCACTCGATTCTTTCATTCCACACTTCTCCATCCCGATTTCCATTCGTCCCAAAGAGCTGAAAATTGCCTACCCTCTCATCTCCTCGTTTCTTAATCGTTTTGAATGATTCTTGAGCCCAAACTGAAGTACTTTCGACAAGGAACAAGGATCTAGCAACAACAAGGTTGAAAAACTGCTCATTCATTTGGAATTCAGGTTTTTCAATTCGAAACCTAAGTTTTTTGCTCGATTTTGATTCTTGCCTAGAAATTGTTTGTTTGTTGAGATTGATTGAGGGGTTTGCTTAGAAATACCCCTAGGATACTGTGTGGTGTTAGTTTGCTCAGAACTTTACAAATTTGTGAGTTGTGTTGAAATCGACAAAAAAATCGACCCAGCCCAGATAAATCGTCCGATTTTTACTTAGAATAGGGCGATTTTTTCGTGTAGAATGGAGACTTTGAAAAGAATCACTAGAAATGTGGGGAAGAAGAAGGGATCTTCCTCCAAAGCCCCACCACCACCCTCCCAAGCTAAACCAAAACTCCCTCCTCCCCTCTCCAAACATAAGAAGAGATATGAACATCTCTTAGATCGTCCCTTCACCCCTCCTCGATACATTGTGCTAGATGACTTAGACTCTTTGTTTGTTCGAGAGGATGTGGACATGATGCTAGATATAGTAGGACTGAGTCAGTTTGCCATGATTAGGGAGGATGCTTACACCGAGATCACCCTAGAATTCCTAAGTACATTTGAGCATGACCCTAGAGAGAGGACGGTCTCTTTCCGCCTCATGAACCAAAACCATGCCATGACCATTGATGATTTCGGGGATTTGTTTGGTTTTCCCTATTCTTCTGCAGGCACATTCGCGAGAGGAGTGAGTGCTAGTGCCTTTTGGGAAACCATTTCAGTGGGAGAGTATGGAGGTGATAAGTGGAGACCCGGGAATTCGAAGGAGACTAGTATGTACAACCTTTCCTTTAAGGTAGTGCATAGGATTCTTAGTGAGAGCTTGTTTGCATGGACGGAGACTCCACAGAAGCTCAAGGACGATGAGCTCTTTATTCTGTATTATATGACTTGTAGCACCATTCCCGACATCACCTATATGCTTGCTGATAGCATGAATTGTTGTCTATATTTTGGGGCCTGTTTAGACGTTTTATCTTCAATAGTGTGCATGTTTGGATGTATATTATGTGATTATATTGTCGTTTCATCTACCTTTGCGGGAATCGAGGTCTACACCAAGTTTCGTTGTAATCGTAGGTAAAATGGCACGTTTTGCATAAAAAATGAGCAAAAGGAGCTAAGGAGTCATTGGAGCTACATTCAGGAGCTTAAGGAAGAATCCAGGATTCATGGAATTGGACTAGAGATTCACTTTGGACCAGATTTGAGAGATTTCACGTTCAGTTTTGATTCACCTCGGTTGACTACAGAGTCACCTCGACCGAGGTGATCCAGAGGAGCTGACTCGATCGAGGCGAACACCTTGGACGCGGCAAGGATATTTTATTCTTGGCTGAGATCTTTTATTTTTGGAAAGAGGATCTTATATTTTTAGGCTGGATTCCTGGAAGGAAGAAGGTAATTTAGCCCATATATTTTACCTATTTTTATGGGAAAAGATCTTTCTAAAATATCATATCTTTGGAGGGTAATTTTCCTATAAAAAGGGTTAGATTTTCCACAAATCAGAAGGCCGCATACACCGCTTAGGGCTGAAGGGTGTGTTATACCACCGATCACACAAGACAACCGTTTCACCCCACTATAATTGGGAGATTTGAAGATCCTTTTTGAAGGTTGAAGGAAGATTGAAGGAAGAAAGTTGATAGCTTTTATAGCTTTGTGAAGGGTTTTGTAAGATTCCCTTAGATTCCCTTCATTGTTGATTGTCTAGTTGGATTGTGATCCAAGGAACGCTTGTTTGTTTGGTAATTGATTCAGTTATTGAAGCCTTTCTCTTAAAGTTTTCTTGTTCAATTATTCACCTTCTTCCCTTATATTTGATTATTGCTTTCATGATGATGAGTGGTTA
The DNA here is from genome assembly GCA_033239045.1 of Fagopyrum esculentum. Classification (NCBI taxonomy): domain Eukaryota; kingdom Viridiplantae; phylum Streptophyta; class Magnoliopsida; order Caryophyllales; family Polygonaceae; genus Fagopyrum; species Fagopyrum esculentum. Next base: position 146,247,705 of record BSUD01000001.1, read on the forward strand.
ATTTCCTTGTGTAATTCTAGGGTGATTGACTGAAGGTTGTGGGAAAAACAATGATAGAATGATCTTAATCACAGTAGGACCTTAAAAGCTCGAGTCTTTATCCTTAACCCTAGAACATTTCGCTCAGTCGATGAACATCTCGGCCGGGGTGGAATTCGTCTGACCGAGGTGACTTTTCTGATTCGAAACTGAGAGTTAAGTGTTAGAGTTTGCCAAACCCTATTCTTATTACACCTTTCCTAGTTCAATGCAAGCCTAGGATGAGACTTACCCGGTAATTCCTTTGTTTGTTTACCCAAGATCATAAGTGTAGGTAATAAAGGTTTATCCTTTATTGGGGTTTGAGTGTGCTTTCATCCCATCTATGTGAGTTAGCCTGAGACTTACCCGGTAAAGGTTGATTCTATTCCCTTAGTTGGAGTGTTAGTTTGAGGTTATAGTTCTTTTTCTTAATTCCTTGAGACTTACCCGGTAATAGGAGTTACGGATTGGGATTAGTGAGTAGTGAGACTTACTCGGTGATCTATTCCACTTTAGTAACACCTTCCCTATGCAAATATCTCAGATTTGTCTGCTTATCTTTAGATCTTGAGTTGGAACCACAACTAGATGCTTTAATCCCTAGAATTGCATATTTCCTTAATTGACTTTTTATGATCTTTGATTGTTATAATCGCTTTTGTGGTTAGTAGTTGCATTGACAAACCTAAACCTGCTTTGTTTCACTAAGTCCCTGTGATCAACCCCTGGAATTTCTTGCTTTTTACTACGATTGACCCGTACACTGCGGGTTCGCATCCTTGTTTTAAGCTTACATCTAGGGTTATAAACTTAAAGCTTGCACACACCGTTTGGAGCGAACAAGTTTTTGGCGCCGTTGCCGGGGACTTGGTCTAGACCGAGCCGGTTGCGGTTTGCTTTCGGGGCACTTGCCCTTGTTTCTACTAACCACTCTACTTGAGTTACTGTCGCAGGTTCTTTTAGGTTTATGCGAAGAACCCGCGCTGGGAAGGAAATCATTCCTTACGATCCCGAACCAGAAAAGACATACAAAAGACGCTTGAAAGAAGCGAAGATGGCCGACCAAGACAATCGCGATCTTGAGGCCGAATTGAAGGAGGCGTTAGAACAGCTACGCCTCAGCAAAGAAGAGATGAGACTGGAGAGGGAAGAAACTCACGCAAGGACTGAAGCGATCGAAGCAGATATGGCAGCTTTACGAGACTAGTATCTACCTCGACCGAACCCAGATCATCGACCGAGGCAAGACCCTGCTCCAGATCCTCGACCAAGGCAGAATCCAGTACTTGTCGCCCCGGCCGAGATACTTTCACCTCGGATGCCAGTCCGAGATGTTCTTTTTGCAGGTATTCCACAAACCCTAGGGCAGAGGATGGACCCTAATCAACAACTGAGGCGTCCAGGAGTCGACCTAGGTGATCCAGCGGACCATGATTATGAGCTTCGACCGCAAGTTCTTTCCATGATTTGCCAATGCCAATTTGGAGAGCTAGAGAGGGAATATCCACATCAACATCTACCAAACTATGAGATCTTGATGGAGACCTTGAGACCTTCAAGGCTGGAAAACAACAACTACAAGCTAAGGCCTTTCTACTTCTCTTTGAAAGATAGAGCTCTTACTTGGTATCAATCTCTTCCTCCAGGAAAAATTAGTACTTGGGAGGAGATGACGACGGAATTCTTGACAAAATTCTTTCCCCCCTCTAAAACCGCTGAAATGAGAGGGAAGATTAATGCTTTCATCATGAAGGACAAGGAGAGCTTGTCCAAGTCATGGGAGAGGTTTAAAGACATTCTTTTGGATTGCCCACATCATGGGATTCCAAAAATAGAGTTGTTGGAGATATACTTCAAAGGACTGGACGGAAGCACCCAGTTCAACCTTCAACTACTATCTGCCGGCACGTTCATGGACATGCCGATTGACGAAGCTTGGGAGTTTATAGAGAAGCAAGCTTTGCACATGGAGAAATACTCCCACCAAGGAGCTGAAGGTGGAGTTAAAAGAGTCAACTTTCAAGATGCTCCGCCTAACAACAATCAACTCACGTCTTTGAAGAATGAAGTGAAACAATTGAAGGAACTCTTAATTGCTCAAACCAAGAAGGAAGATCAAGGATCAAGGAACAACAATGGATACCGTAACAACAACAACGGTTCCCGGAACAACAACTACAACAACAATAGAGGATCCAACAGCAATAATTGGAGGGCAAACAACCAAAATTCGAGTAACCATCATTTTAACTCCAATTCGAATGATTCCTCTAATCCTTTCCTCTCTTCCTCTTCTTCTTCTACTCCATTAAAGAGCCAGGAGCAAGGATCGAGTTTGTCCCAGCCAGAAAAGAAAGACGCAGTGCTGGAGGCCATCTTAATCAAGCTAAGCTCTATGGAGACATCCATGACTTCATTTTCGAGTGCACAAAAGGCCTTAGAACAACAATTCTTCAATAAGGCGAATGAAGCGCCAAGAGATCCAGGGAAGCTTCCAGCAAGAACGGAAAGCAACCCTAAGGGCCAGATTATGGCCATAACGATGAGGAGTGGACTGAAGGCTGTAGATCCAGTGCCTCGGTCGATGCCAGTACAGACGAAGACCACCTCGGTCCAGGTGCAGTCGAAGAACACTTCGGCCGAGATGCCAACCGAGGTGGAGCCACAGAAAGCGGAGGAGAAAACTGAAGTTTATATTCCACCTCCTGCATATAAACCACCACTTCCATTCCCCCAGTCAAGGGTCATAGCACATCTAGACAAGCATTTTGGTAAGTTCCTTGACTTGATGAATAAACTACACATTAATATCCCTTTCCTTGATGCTATTCTAGGGATGCCCGCCTATGGGAAGTTCTTGAAAGAGATTCTATCAAGGAAGAGGAAGCTGGAAGACTTTGGTGAAGTAAGGATGACATCTAAATCCTCGGAACTTATTCAAATCATGAAGGAGAAGATGCCACCCAAGTTAAGAGATCCCGACTCATTTTGCATCCCCATTCAAGTTGGGGATGTCACTTGTGAAGCATTATGTGATCTAGGAGCCATCGTGAGCATCATTCCGCTGGAGCTATGTGTTAAGATCGGACTTGGAGAGCCCAAGCCGATTAAGATACGGTTATACATGGCGGACCGCTCCATTACCCATCCCGTGGGCATTTTGGAAGACATTCCGGTTAAGTTAGGTAACTTCTATTTACCTATAGACTTTGTTGTGCTATATATTCCCGCAGATTATCCTGTTCCTATCATTCTTGGGAGACCATTTCTAGCAACTTCGGGTTGCAATGTGGATTGTAAGAACGCCAAATTAAAGTTCAACATTGGCAGAGATGAAGTGGAATTCGCATTACTTACGGCTATGTAGGGAGAACAGCTAGGAGATGATATCTTCAACATCTATGATGAAGAAGAATCAAGAGAATTGGTGAGCTCTATCCTTATTAACGATCCACTTGAAAAAGTTATTAGTTTTAGTTTAATGGAGGAAGGTATAGATGCTTCTTGTGATGCAGATATACGGAGCTTAAAGGCGCTGGAAGAAGATCCAAGAGCTAAAACTGAAAGACTAATCCAGGAGAAGAAGACCTCCAGTTTCGGTTCCAGTTGCAGTACCTCGACCGAGGCACTTTCTGGATCGAACGAGGTGACCGAAGAACATCTCGGTCAACCTCTCTGGACCTCGACCGAGGTCGAAAGCGAGATGATGTCAACTTAGAGTCTAAAAATAACAAACTTCTTACTCCCTTCTCTGATATTCATACTCAGTTGGTGGAACACTCTCTCCACCAAATTTCTGATAATAAAGGACCATGGTATGCTGATATTGTTAATTATCTTGTTTGCCAGGAAATACCACCCGGATTGACGTACGCTCAAAGGAAGAAATTCTTCAAGGACGTACGCCACTACTACTAGGATGAACCGCTTCTCTTTAAGCACGGGCCGGATGGGATGCTTCGAAGATGCATTCCGGAAGATGAAGTTAATAGCGTCATACGGCATTGTCACTCACTTCCTTGTGGAGGGCATGCTAGCGCCAACAAGACATGCGCTAAGGTATTACGTTCCGGTTTCTTTTGGCCCACATTATTTAAGGACGTGCAAACGTTTGTTGTCTCTTGTGATGCATGCCAAAGAACAGGGAATTTATCTAGGAGGAATGAGATGCCACTCAATAACATACAAGACGTTGAGATCTTCGATGTATGGGGAGTAGATTTCATGGGACCTTTCCCATCGTCTAGAGGAAACCTCTATATTCTTCTAGCAGTTGATTACGTCTCTAGATGGGTTGAAGCCATTTCTTCCCCCACTAATGACGACATGGTGGTTGTGAAGTTCTTTAACAAGACTATCTTTCCACGTTTTGGGACTCCACGCATCATCATCAACGATGGAGGGACGCATTTCATCAACCGGAAGTTTAAGGCACTTCTATCGAAGTATGGGGTGACCCACAAGGTAGCAACCCCCTTATCACCCTCAAACTAGTGGGCAGGTCGAGATCTCGAATAGAGAAATTAAAGTAATCTTGGAGAAGACTGTCTCTAGAACGAGGAAGGATTGGTCCATGAAGTTGGACGACGCTCTTTGGGCTTACAGGACCGCATTCAAGACTCCCATTGGTACCACCCCTTATAATTTGGTATATGGGAAGTCTTGTCATTTGCCCGTTGAGTTAGAACACAAAGCATATTGGGCAATCAAATGGTTGAACTTCGACATTAAGGAAGCCGGTGAGAAGTGACTATTGGATATCAATGAGCTGGAGGAGTTGCGTTTGAACGCTTATGAGAATGCCAAAATCTATAAAGAAAGGACGAAGAAATAGCATGACAAGCGCATCATTCCTAAGGAGCTTAAAGAAGGAGACTTAGTTCTACTCTTCAACTCCCGCATCCGCCTCTTTCCAGGTAAGTTGAAATCTAGATGGATTGAACCTTATGTTGTGAAACATGTTTTCTCTCATGGTGCAGTTGAGATTTGGGGAGAAACGAGTGGCAACTTCAAGGTCAACGGTCATAGACTTAAGAAATACAAACCGGAAGTTCCGGTTGAGGAGGTTGCACCGCTATACCTCGTTTGAGAGACGCCGTACGGTCCAGCTAGCGACCTTAAATCAAGCGCTTCTTGGGAGGCAACCCAAGGTATTACTTTCTTTTCCCGTTTTCTAGTCTAGCTTTAGATAGATTGCTTTTGTTTTGCTTTGTTTTGTTTTTGGCGTCCTAGACAGACAACAGGTGACATCTAAGGAAGGAATACAACCCAGGAGCACAATTGGAAGGACAGAAGTTCGAGAAATTGAGAAGATAGAGTTTGACTGAGACACATCTCGGTTGCTGTCACAACACCTCGACCGAGATGATTCTTGGGCAACCGAGGCGACTAGGGTTTCTGAAGATCCACCTCGGTCCGTACACCTCGGTCCAGTCGAGACCATCTCGACCGAGGTAACAACAGTTCCAGAAAAGGGTATAAAAGGGGCTGAAGATTTCTCTCTCTTCTTTTTACCCTCTTCTCGACCGTGGTGCATTTTCCACCTCGTTCCTCCGTTCTTTGCTCATTTTCGACGATTCTTGCTTCTAAACTGAGAGGAAAGGATAGAGGATCACATTGCAAGCACCAATCTGCAGAAAGAACGAACCGAATCGACCGAATCGGGGTAAAAATCAAAAAAACCCCTAACCCTCCTCCTTTCCACTGTTTCCTTTCGATTTGGGCTTTGTTGCCCCTGCATTTGCTGAGAAAAGGATTAAGTACCCCATAGGAACCTTGGTAGTGATTTTGGGGGAAAAGAACTGCATTTTTGAGGGAATCGATCGAGCAGTTTTTCGCCTCGGTCCAGTCGGCCTGTGCCTCGGCCGAGGTGTTCTACAGAGTTGTCAGGACGATCGAGGTGGTCTGACAGGTCACATAAATTATGAGTTCTGACAGGCAGATGGTCTTGAGGGACAGATCGTCTCCTTCTCCTTCTTCTTCCTCCCGTCGTACTAGACCGGTGATCTACGAGAGACACCATGTCGATTATGACCGCATAGCGGCCCGTCCAGTGATTGCACCCCGCTTCCTGGACATTTCAGCTTTTGACTGCCTCCACGTTGATGATGATTTGAGGCATATGATTTCTGCTGTGGGGCTGGAGCAGTTCACAGAGATTAGAGCTCCGGCCTATCTAGAGCCGACCCTGGAGTTTGTCAGCTCCTTTACCTACTTGCCTACCGAGCGCGCCGTAAAGTACCGGTTGATGAACCGGAACTATTTGGTTCCTTTAAATCACTGGCGGGATATCTTTGGCTTCCCGATTCCTACAGTTGCTGATTTTCCCTCTCGAGCTGTAGCTCGAGCGTTTTGGGGGCAGATTGCTCACGTAGTTGAGCATGCAGACAGATGGCGACATGGAGACTCCAGGGAGCGGATTATATTTCATCTTGCTTTTAGACTGGCCCATAGGATCTTCAGTGAGACTCTTCTGGCGCGTACTGAGATGCCCCAAAAGGTCAGGCAGGGGGAGCTTTTGAGTTTATATTGCATGGTGACTGGAGGAGTCCCAGATTTTGGATTGATGATGGCAGAGGATTTGCATAGGATAAAGGCAAAGGGGTAAGGCGACATCTGCTGTGGAGGTATTGTGACTCATATAGCGAGTTACATGGATATGGACCTTAGTGCTTGTACCATGGTGGCGGCTGCCAAGCCGCTTGGACTTCAGGAGATGATCACTCGGAGGATACTGGTTTCCCGAGGACTCACTACGCCATATGTGGCGATGCCATGGGAGCCGACTGCACCTCAGGGGATCAGATGGTCAGCTCAGTTCTCCGTGTTTGATCCACACTACTGGCAGACTGCGTGGATTCCACTGATGGAGGATGCTAGAGAGGCAGCAGCTGCAGCAGCTCAGAGGCCAGCTGATGAGGACGAGGCTGAGGATGGTGATGATGATGTTGCTGAGGATGGTGGTGTTCCTATGGATACGGGCACGGATACAGCTGGGACTAGTGCGCCGGTCATCGATTTGGATGATGACGAGACTGAGGAGGAGCCGGCTGTAGCACCAGCACGTCCTGCTAGGCGCAGGGTACGCAGGCAGAGGGATCTAGATGCTCACCGTCGAATTGACGATCTGACGGATCAGATGATAGACTCCTACGCTGCCACGTACCTGGAGATCAGAGAGATGCAAGAGAGACTACACTACCAGCACGTGATGACTGAGATTCAGTTTCAGGATGTCATGGGCTATCCTTTCGACCCATCTCAGCACCTGTATGTGCCACCACCACCACCACTAGATCATGATTATTGAGAGCTTGCACGATTTTCTTTCTTTATTTATTATGCAGCTCAGCTATGTCCGGTGAGTACCTTATTTCTCTAGACTTATTTTGACCCATTGGGACAATGTGTCCCAAGTATGGGGTGTTGGATGTATTATTTGACTATGGATGTATGACTTGACTCTATCAGATATTTATGTTTTATTTTGCTTATTTGAGATTTCATGCATGCATACAAGTTATTTGATTGAGAAAGACGCCAAAATCTGGAAAGAAAAAAAAAAATTGACCTCGACCGAAGTAATTCTGGCCAAACGAGGTACTTCACCTCGGTTGACTAGAACATCTCGACCGAGGCGTTTTAACTGAAAGGAAATTTTCGAAAACGATTTTGGTGCTTCTTATCTGGATATGACCTTAGTGAAGATTTTGTTTGTAGATTGATTTTGAAATCCTTATATGTTTGAAAGGTTTTATGATATGTTTAAGTTGCTAAATGCTTTGTTTGAAATTTTTGGCATGTTTAATACTTTGCCTTTATCAAAATTATGTTGAATTTGAAGGTTGACACCACATTATGAGTTCTCTCACTTTCTTCCTGGGAAGACCAAGGCAATTCATTCTCTTCTCTCTTCTTCTTCTTGATCATGCTTAGCCCCTCATATACATATTTGCCTCCCTTTACCTATCCGGAAATTTGAAAGCAAGCAAAAGTGAAAAGCAAGTGAAAGAAAAAGTTGAAATGTGGCTGAAAGTTAGAAAGAAACAAATAGGTTTGGGGAAGTCAATCACGATGATGAGTAACTCGGCACCATTCACATAGCCGGGTGTTTGTGTCTTGCCAAAGTCGGATTGAGCGATATTCCTAACGGGTCATGGTATGTGCATCAAGGGTTTGATGCATCTCAAGAAATTGATGATTGCTGATTTCCTAGGCTTCGGTTATTGTGCACCTCTGTCCATTCATCCCAAAAAGTAAAGTAAAAAAGGAAAAGTGTGAAATAAGCAAAGCTTATTGGTGGATGATGTTGAAAGTCAAGTGAAAGTGAAGTGATGTCCTTTTCCCGGATTCTAGCACCACATTACCTTCTACACATCCCTACCCTACACGTTTCTTGACCTTTCTTTTGGGAAGCCCTTGAGACCTCGAGCTTGTTGATTGACTTAGTGGTTTAAACTGGATTATACTTGATTAATTTCGATAATTATGATTTATTATGCATTCTATGATTTTATGCAAAGATGAACAACTTTCTTATATTTATAAAATGTTTTAAGCATATTTTTATTTTAAATTCCATGAAGTATTCTCTTAGAGTGATCTATGATTGTAACACACCATTAAAATATTTTGAAAGACTTTTTCATTGATCTTCATGACTAATAATCCATTCTATCTTGTATTTTATATTCAGAATTTGCTTGGGGACAAGCAAGGGTTAAGTATGGGGTATTTTGATAGCATGAATTGTTGTCTATATTTTGGGGCCTGTTTAGACGTTTTATCTTCAATAGTGTGCATGTTTGGATGTATATTATGTGATTATACTGTCGTTTCATCTACCTTTGCGGGAATCGAGGTCTACACCAAGTTTCGTTGTAACCGTAGGTAAAATGGCACGTTTTGCATCAAAAAGGAGCAAAAGGAGCTAAGGAGTCATTGAAGCTACATTCAGGAGCTTAAGGAAGAATCCAGGAATCATGGAATTGGACTAGATTTGAGAGATTTCACGTTCAGTTTTGATTCACCTCGGTTGACTACAGAGTCACCTCGACCGAGGTGATCCAGAGGAGCTGACTCGACCGAGGCGAACACCTTGGACGCGGCAAGGATACTTTATTCTTGGTTGCGATCTTTTATTTTTGGAAAGAGGATCTTATATTTTTAGGCTGGATTCCTGGAAGGAAGAAGATAATTTAGCCCATATATTTTACCTATTTTTATGGGAAAAGATCTTTCTAAGATATCTTATCTTTGGAGGGTAATTTTCCTATAAAAAGGGTTGGATTTTCCACAAATCAAAAGGCCGCATACACCGCTTAGGGCTGAAGGGTGTGTTATACCACCAATCACGCAAGACAGCCATTTCACCCCACTATAGTTGGGAGATTTGAAGAACCTTTTTGAAGGTTGAAGGAAGATTGAAGGAAGAAAGTTGATAGCTTTTATAACTTTGTGAAGGGTTTTGTAAGATTCCCTTAGATTCCCTTCATTGTTGATTGTCTAGTTGGATTGTGATCCAAGGAACGCTTGTTTGTTTGGTAATTGATTCAGTTATTGAAGCATTTCTCTTAAAGTTTTCTTGTTCAATTATTCACCTTCTTCCCTTATATTTGATTATTGCTTTCATGATGATGAGTGGTTAATTTCCTTGTGTAATTCTAGGGTGATTGGCTGAAGGTTGTGGGAAAAACATTGATAGAATGATCTTAATCACAGTAGGACCCTAAAAGCTCGAGTCTTTATCCTTAACCCTAGAACATTTCGCTCAGTCGATGAACATCTTGGCCGGGGTGGAATTTGTCTGACCGAGGTGACTTTTCTGATTCGAAACTGAGAGTTAAGTGTTAGAGTTTGCCAAACCCTATTCTTATTACACCTTTCCTAGTTCAATGCAAGCCTAGGATGAGACTTACCCGGTAATTCCTTTGTTTGTTTACCCAAGATCATAAGTGTAGGTAATAAAGGTTTGTCCTTTATTGGGGTTTGAGTGTGCTTTCATTCCATCTGTGAGTTAGCCTGAGACTTACCCGGTAAAGGTTGATTCTATTCCCTTAGTTGGAGTGTTAGTTTGAGGTTATAGTTCTTTTTCTTAATTCCTTGAGACTTACCCGGTAATAGGAGTTACGGATTGGGATTAGTGAGTAGTGAGACTTACCCGGTGATCTATTCCACTTTAGTAACACCTTCCCTATGCAAATATCTCAGATTTGTCCGCTTATCTTTAGATCTTGAGTTGGAACCACAACTAGATGCTTTAATCCCTAGAATTGCATATTTCCTTAATTGACTTTTTATCATCTTTGATTGTTATAATCGCTTTTGTGGTTAGTAGTTGCATTGACAAACCTATACCTGCTTTGCTTCACTAAGTCCCTGTGATCGACCCTTGAAATTTCTTGCTTTTTACTACGATTGACCCGTACACTGCGGGTTCGCATCCTTGTTTTAAGCTTACATCTAGGGTTATAAATTTAAAGCTTGCACACACTGTTTGGAGCGAACACTTGCTAACTATCTAGGAAAGATAGCCAACAAGGCAAAGGGTGACCTATGTACTGAAGGCCTTGTCACTCATGTGGCGAAGGCATTGGAGTTAGATTTTTCAGATTGCACTTTAGCTGAGAGTGCCCAACCTTTAGGTTCACAGAGATTGGTAGCGAGACAGGTCTTGATTCCTCGAGGTAGATGAACTCTTCATGTGCCCATGCCGTGGGCAAAGGATCCATCAAAGAAGCCGTCCGAGATAGTGTGGAAGTCCGGATACACCATTCGGAACAAGAGGAACTAGAAGGAGACATTTGTACTCATGCTTGACGAGGTAGCTCCTCCTTCTGGTTATTATGATGATGATGCAGGTGACACTGAGGACGAGGAGGAGCATGAGGATGGAGCATACCAGGGGAACATGCTAGAGTTCGAGAGTGACACTTATAGTGGACATGCCACGTATGCCATGAATACCGATACTCATGGTGCAGGACCTAGCCGGACTAGTCGAGGTACCGAGGTGACGGAGGATAAGATGCAACCACCCCGTCATTCTTGTGCACATGCTCCTAGCCAGGGTAGAGGACGTGGACGCGGACATGGACTCCCCCGACACTTTAAAGACTTGGTTTCTAGTTTCCAGGGTCTATGCACCGACTACTAGGATCTTCACTCCGATTTTCAGGCCCTACACACCGACTACAGCGCCCTGAACACTCAGTTCACGGCGTACCGCCGGGAGACGGATGCTAGACACTCCTCCTATGATGGTCAGATGAGGGACATGTACTATCATCAGTTTGTCCACTTCTACGATCCCAACGCACCGATGTATCCATATCCACCTCTACCACCGCCACTGACCGAGGATTGAGTTTCCACTCCATTTTACATTGTAAGTATTTTTCTCCATCTTATGCTTGATTTTTCACATTGGGGACAATGTGAAGGTTAAGTATGGGGTGGGGTACTTACAATCTCTTTTACTTCATTTTCGCACTCTATGTACTTTGTGTTGCACTTGACGAATTGGCTTACAATAATTCTTGCACTACTTGCTTTCCACTATGACATTCGCATTTGTATGCTTTATTCGAAAATTATGAGTTTTCAAAAAAAAATTGGTACTTCTTATGATGGAAATGACCTCTATGACGAAAATTGTGATGTGAAAAAGGCAAAAAGATGACATAATTATGTTGAGATTTTAATTATAGCATGAATGAGTTTGCTTTTCTTACTTGAATGCATGAATAGTTTATATGATCTTGATGTTTTGATAAGAGAATGAAATAATGGTCGAAGCTATATTATAAGTTCTTTTGCATCATATAAGAATGACCAAGGCAATTCACTTTTTCTCTAGTTCATATCTTGTTCATGCTAGCTCCTCAATGAAATATTTGACCTCCTTTTTACCATCTGGGAATTATGATAGGTGATTGTAAAAGGCATGCTTGATGTGGGAGGGCCAATATAAATGTGTTAAGTGAAAGTTTAGCAAATTATAGGTTTGGGGACGTTGAACATGAGGATGAGTAACTCGGCACCATTCACATGGCCGGGTGTTTGTGTCTTGCCAAAGTCCGATTGAACGACAAGTCCTAACGGGATATGGTATGTGCATTAACGGTTTGAGGCATCTCGGAAATTGAGATTCGCCGATCTCCTAGGCTTCGGTTATTGTGCACCGTTGTCCATACTCTCAAAAAGTAAAGTACAAAGAAAGCAAAAATTTTACATGCAAAGCATGTGTGGTGAAGTTAAGTTCTTGAAAGTATTGTGTTGTTCCTCTTTCCCAGATTAGCATCACATTTCCTTAAAAGATTTCCCACCCTTAACACGTTTCTTAGATCTTCTTCTTTGATTGGAAGACCTTGAGACTTTTATGCATATGTTTAAGACTTCATGGCTTAGATTTGTTTGATTTTAATTGTCTCTACATCCTTATCATGTCCTTTATTTGTGTCTTTGAGAAGGAAAAGAGAGTTAGTTCATATTGTGATTATTATTGATGCATGTCTTGTCTTCCTATGTCTTGAAATATCACTTTGAGGGTGATCCAATAAGAAGAAGCACTTCCAAACAAAAGGTTTTTGAGTTTTCATATATACAATCCATGACATCTTGTATTCTAGGTTTGAATCTTGTTTGGGGACAAGCAAGGGGCAAGTACAGGGTATTTTGATGACATGAATTATATACCATTATAATCATGCATATTATAGAGGTTTACCTCGATTTACCTTGCATTTAGAAAGGATTTGTGTACCTTTTAGGCTTTATTCATTTATATTCCAGAAATAGAGGTCTACACGAGTTTTGGTTGAAATTGTAGGTAAATTCAGTGGATTTGGAAGTAAAAGTGGAGCAAGGAGCATCTAAGGTTATTAGGGAAGCTTAAGGAGGCTTAGAAGATTCACAAAGAGCAAAGGAGTTGTGTAAAAGGTTCACAAAAGAGAGGAACGAAACAAGCCAAGAGACGAGCATTCTCTGTTGAAGAAAATCGTGCCAATTTGTACATAAATCGGACGATTTTCATCTGTAAAAATCGAGCGGTTTCCTTTGTAAATTGGATAGCACGATTTTCTTAGCTTTTGGCCCAAGAATTAACACGACTCAAAGCCCATCACTTGTGGACTTGAGAAGTGTTTTTTTCAAGCGGTCCATTAGCAAGGAACTATACATTGGAACCGTAGGAACGAATATCAACACCTCGCAGCGGGAAATATTTACACAATTGAGAGAGATTGAAGATTCTTGGAAGGAGATTGAAGGGAAAGTGCAGGGAAGTCAATCTTTGTCATTAGTGTGAGATCCTTTGTTTCCTTTGCGATTCTTGTGGTTTGTGAACACATTATTGAGTGCTTTGAGAGATACTTTGATTTGATTTGAGACTTGTTTACAGATTTGGAGATTATTGAGTTTTTATTCAAAGTTCGGGTTTATTTGATTTATTCATTCAATCTCAATTTTGATTTGATTTTGAAAATAGTTGGCTAAAACCCTTGTGATTCTGGGGAGAATAGTTGATGATTGAGGTTTAGATGATGATAGACTGAACTCATTTAACCATTTGGACTCTAAGAGTTTAGATTTTAACTTTACGACAAACAGGAAAATCGCCCTGTTCTTGAGGAAAATCGGACGATTTAATCAAGATCCGGTCGATTTATTCCCTTCAACGATCTTTAATTGATTTATTCTTTAACCAAAGTTAATCCTTGCCTACATCCCAACCTTGCTTAACCTTTTTAACCTCTATTTAAGTGTGGGAAGAGACTTCATCATTGATTCTACATTTAATAGATTAAGATTACAAGATTTGGGTAATAGAGAGACTCAACATCCTTTATTTAAGGTTTAAAGTGTGCTTTCTATCTTTACCTTGGAGAGTCATATCCTGGGGTTTGGGTAGTTAGTTTGAGTGTATATCTTATCCCTAGACATTTCTATATCACACCCTCAACAACCCTTATAGAGAGAGCCTTTGGATTAGACAAATAGGTTTCGAAACTTCACCGTACGATATCTACCTTTGAAACACATAACCTTGACAATATAAACTATGTCCTTTGATCTTTAGAAGTGTCTTAAATCAAAAGCCGCAGTCGGATACTTGAATCCTTGGAATCATTTACCTCCTTTATGAATCACAAAAGCTTTTGCACTTTGTTAGATAATTGAAATCGATTTTATTCTCACCAAGTCCCTGAGTTCGACTCTGGAATTTCTTGCCTTATTACAGCTGATTTGTACAATGTGGGTTCGCTTTGCTTTAAGTTCTAGATATAAATTTTAAAACTAGTGACGCGCACTTTTGAGCGAACACAAAACCTGCACTTTCAATACTCCAAACCACCATACCAAACCAAGCAACTCGATATATAGACAACAATTCATTGGTTAGTGTATCAAACTACTTCATTTGTGTTTAAGTCTTCCATCATCAACCCTTGTATAACTTTATAATCAAGGTGGAGTTTTGACTGATTATGTCAATAAGAGAGAGAGGAAGAAAGGTGCTTACAAGTTGATATTTTGACAAAGCACAGTTGTGGAATCATCGGTATGAACATCTTAGCTACAAGGGGTTGCATTCCTTGCACAAAAGGGAGATAATTACTAGTCTGCCAGAAATTGAACAAGCAAAGATCACTTGTGAAGCATGTATGAAGGGAAAGCAACATCGAATACCATTCCCAAAACAGAGTGTGTGTCTAGCTAACTGAAAAACTACAGCTCATTCATTCTGACATACGTTGTCCAACTACTCCTTCATCAAACAACAAAAAGAGGTACTTAGTTTTATAGATGATTTTTCTAGAAAAACATGGATATTCTTTATACTTGAAAAATCAAAAACTTTCCTTCACTTCAAATTGTTTAAAGCTCTTGTGGAGAAGGAATCAAATATGTATATCAAGTGTTTACGAAACTGATAAAGGAGGAGAATACAATTCTGAGGAGTTCCGAAAGTATTGCAAGGAACATGGAATTAAAAGGCAACTAACTACATCCTACAACCCTCAACAAAATGGAGTTGCTGAGCGTAAGAATCGAACTATTATGAATATGGAAAGGGCTGTTTTAATTGAAAAGGGTGACCCAAAGACTTTCAGGCCAGAAGCTGTACAATGGGCAAATCATGTCCTTAACAGGTCTCCTACCTTGGCTGTTAAGGATATGACCTCGGAGGAAGCATGGTGTGGTGGTAAGCCATCTGTGGAACACTTCAGAATTTTTGGATTTGTAGGGTATGTTCACATTCCAAATGCTGTTAGGCAAAAAATATTACAAGAAAACAAAATTGGGTAACACATTTCATTTGAAATATGTTTATTTAAGTTCGACCCTTATTCGTGTATTCTCACGATTCTAAAACAATATTGATACACTCTTGATGACCTCTTCAATTTTTCTTGAGTATTTGGGTTGCACCCGACGGGTTGCCTACATACCTTCTCTCAGAAGGATCAAGCCTTACATAGTTCATAGAGATACTTTTGCGGACTTTGATTTTCATGGATCATAGGTCAGATCCAAACCCACCTTCTATGAAGGGTTGTCTAAAATCCGCAATTATCACTTGTATTTCTCCACTTTTTACGCATCACCGGAATCATTCGGACCCACCTTCTAAAGGGTTTTCCAAATTACCCGACTATCATTTGCGTATGAAAAATTCTAAGTTGAGTATAATTTTCATATTCTTCTTTTTTTTTGTTTAGGGTATGACTGAACTCGACGAGTTTCCTAAGTATCCGTTTCAACGGAATCAAGTCAAACGTAGTTCTCAACTTTAACAAATCTTGAGGTTTTGGGTGTGACCGAACTCAATGAGCGTCTTGCTTTATACCGAGCTTCCTACGTATCCGTTTGAGACGGAATCAAGTCACCGTAGTTCATCATAACTTAGAAAATCATTAACTTAATATCCGCGATTGAAATCGACGATTAATTTGGTCAAGTTTCCTACGCACCCTTTTGTATGGATCAAATCGGACGTAGTTCTAAACTCAAAAATCGAACTTTGACGTATTTGAAGCTTGTGATTGAATCCGATTATTTATTAAATCGAGTTTTCTACTTACTCACACGTAGTTCTGCCCTGTGCTCTCTTTATTCGCCCTTTTCATAGACCAAATAAACTTGAGCTTGATATTTTGGTTTCAAGGAGTGTGATAATGCAATATCCTTGTCCTCCATTATAGAATTTGATGTAGTGCCCAACAACTTTTGAGATCGGTTGCACCACAATTAACTTGTAACATTCGAAACTATTAGTTTCAATCTGACTATGGGTCTTCATTCCCTGCATAAGGTGGAATAAATACAAGAGACATTCAACGAGGAAAAGACACTATATCGAGTAAAAGTTTTGATCGTGTCAGTGTTGGACAACTGGTTCTTCTTCGTTGTTGACTCTTATCATTTGATTGATTCACATCTATTATATCTTGAATTTTTACGCGCTCTTAGATTTAAATTTCCTACTTTGTCTGGTCAATTGATCCAATTTCATGTGATGGATACATGGTTTGTGTTGATGTTCATATGTTTAGGCATTGCTCCCTTTTCTCCTTTTCATAAATAGATTTAAATTTACATGTTTGATTAAGGCTTCAAATATTTGATTGACAAGTTATTTATTGATCTTGTAACAGATTTTTGTGACAGCTTAACTGTTGATGGCTATGTCAACTGACTGTTCTACTATATACCCATTGCTTATGTGAACAAGTTGAAGATGCATAACCTCCGTGTGAGAGATTGAGAAATTTGCCTTAGGGTTTCCATCGTCGGATGGGTTGTATATATAGATAAACGTTATACATAATTACAAAAGACAGACCCTTATTTACAAATATTTACATATTCTATCATACCACGGCAGTCGAAACTGGAGGAGGCATTACATTGAGACTGGATCTAAAATCTAGAAACAGTTGACGTGACATGCCTTTTGTAAAAATATTTGCACACTGAAAAGCTGACGGTACGTGAAGAACTCGAACGTGACCGCAGGCAACCTTATCCCGAATGAAGTGAATGTCAATCTCAATGTGCTTAGTTCGTTGATGTTGAACTGGGTTGTTGGCAAGATAAGTAGCAAATATGTTGTCCGTGTAAACAACGGATGCCTTGGCGAGCGGGCAATTGAGCTCAAGAAGGAGGTTGCGTAGCCAAGAATACTCAGAAACAACGTTGGCAACTCCTCTATAATCTGCCTCTGCACTAGAACGGGAAACTACAAATTGCCGTTTTGTAGACCCAAGATTAAAGTGCCATTGAAGAAAACACAGTAACTTGATGTAAACCGGCGTGTATCAAGGCAGCTTGGTCAATCGGCATCTGTATATGCAATGAGATCAGACTTTGGAGAAGGAGATATGTTGATACCTAGAGATGATGTGCCAGCTATGTAGCGGATGATACACTTGAGAGCAGCAAAGTGAGATTCCCGAGGATCATGCATAAATAAACATATCTGACGGAAAGCAAAATTTATGTCAGGTCTTGTGAAAGTGAGGTATTGCAGTGCCCCTTCCAGACTTCGAGATAAGGTCCGATAAGTGAAAGGAGGGATAGAGGAGGCGCTGAGTTTGATGGTGGGTTCAGCTGGAGTCGCCGCTTGCTTGCAATTAGTCATCTTTGCTCGGGCAACAATCTCTCGAGCGTATTTGTCCTAGGATAGGAAAAAACCTGAAGGTAGACGCTGAATTGAAATGCCCAAAAAATATGATAGGGGACCAAGATCGGACATAGCAAATTCTTTACTGAGGGAGGCAATGAGAGTATTGCGGAGGTCATCAAATGAAGCAGTGAGAATGATATCATCAACATAAAGTAATAGATAAGCAAGCTGATTTCCATTCCGATATATAAAAAGAGAGGAATCGCTCTTACTTCTGATAAAACCAATGCTGAGCAAATACCCTACAAAACGTTGATACCAAGCCCGGGGTGCCTGTTTGACGCCACAAAGAGATTTCTTCAAAAGGCAGACATGAGACGGGTGAGTAGAATCAACGAACCCTGGAGGTTAAAACATGTGGAATGTCTCATTGAGATGCCCATGGAGCAAAGCATTCTTGACGTCAAGTTGGTGGATAGGCCAAGAGCGAGACACAACAAGTCTGAGAATTGTCCGGATAGTGGCCGGTTTGACAACCGGACTAAAAGTTTCATCACATTCTATGCCAATTTGTTGGGAACAACCGTTAGCAACAAGACAGGCTTTATAACGTTCAAGGGAACCATCCGACCGTAGCTTATGGCGAAATATCCACATACACCTCACAATGTTAGTTCGGGGAGGACGACGAACAAGAACCCAAGTACCATTCCGTATAAGGGCTTGATATTCGTCGGTCATGGTTGTGGACCATTGCCGAACTTGGAGAGCCGACTTATGGGATGTGGGTATAGGGGATAGGGCGGGTGAAGTTACTGTATTGAGATCGAAAATGGTACGTGGTTTGAAAATTCCGCTAAGGGACCGAGTAGTGGGCCGGTTTATATTGGAATTGGGTGGAATGTGGGAATGCTCATTAGAGGGTGTGGGATTGGATGGTATTACTAGGCCAAGGAGACATCGTGTAACAAGCGATGGTGGGCCTGGTGGGTTGTCCGGAAGTGGGCCAGAGGGAGAGGAAGAAGAGCGGGGGCTAGGTGGGCCGGGTTGAGGGATACTGGGTATCACAGTAGAGGAGGACGGGGGTGGGCTACTGGGTAGCGCAACAGGAGGTGGGATGGGCTGGCCCAACGCAGGAGCAGAAGGATGGGCCTGGGCGGGAGCATCTGCATGGGCTACAGCAGGAGCTGGCGGCTGGGCCTGGTAAAACTGTGCCATTTGTTGAGCTGAAATGTATGGGGAAATTCCGGGGTCCAAATCTAGTGCAGAAGGGGATGAAGATATGGGGACGGATTTTGAGAACGGAAAAATAAACTCATCAAAAGTGGCATGCCTCGAGATGATAATTTTATTTGTGCCCAATTCTAAACATTTAAAAACTCTATGATGTTTAGGATATCCGAGAAACACACAAGGTGTGGAACGGGGATTGAATTTGGGAGAAATGGTAGCGTTTTGATAAGGGTAGCAAAGGCACCGAAAAACACGGAGGTGAGTGTAAGATGGTTGGGAACCGTATAACACTTGGGTGGGGGTTCGATTTTGGATTGTGGTGGAGGGAAGAATGTTAAGAAGGTAGCAAGACATGTCTAAGGCATGTGACCACAAAGAGACGGGTAGCGAGACGTGAAAAAGAATGGAACGCATCATGTTGTTGATGGTGCGAATGACACGTTCGGCTTTGCCATTTTGGGAGGAAGTGTGGGGGCAAGAGAATCGAAAATGTATGTCATGAAGGGCGAAAAATGAGTGAAATTGATGATTGTTAAACTCGCGGCCCGTGTCACATTGAAAATTTTTGATAGGTACGTTGAATTGAATCTTGATAAAATGATGAAATTGCACAAAAAGATCAAAAACTTGAGATTTGAATTTGATGAGGAAAATCCAAAGAAAGTGTGAATAATCATCAAGAACCAATAGATAATATTTGTAAACTTTCCGACTAGAGACTGGGGAAGTCCAAAGATCGCTATGTATGATATCAAAAGGTGCAACTGTAGTAGTAACAAACAGTTCAAACGGGAGCCTATTATGTTCGGGTTTATGTCGTTCAGGTTGACGTCGTGTTGGGTCAAAACATATTTGATTGCTTAACATCTTGATTCGGGTTGATTTTGGGTCGGACAATATGTAGCATTGAATCCGGGTTACCCATGCCAATTAGGTCACATAACTCTTAGATATATATACACTTTTTCCATCGAAACTTGTGCAAAGATATTAATCAGATCCAAATATGCAGATTTAACGTTATAGAATCTCAATTCAGATATGATACGGAATACATGATCTGGTCGAATATACGGCTAATTAACCGCAAAATAAGAATTCTAAGACATGTAATTGGTATTCAAATCGGCTTTTAGAAGGATTGAACAATTACTCGCAAAAATGTTTAGTGATTTGGATTAGTTTAGGTAAATTTTGAAAATGTGTATATATACAAAGGGAGAACGTATATGAAAAATTTTCAAATGCTTGAAAGTTTGGTATAATGGAGGCAAATATATATAGAGATGGACGTTTGACGGTGGAATTAAAGGAATATGGAAGGAATGGGGAGGGGTAAGTCTGAAAATGGGGAAATCTAATAGCTAGCATTTAAATTCATGCCTAGAATGATAGATGAATAAATGTAGATTAATCTACGTTAACAATGGATGGATGAGGTTATTTTTAACATTTGTCAACCCAAATAATCTCATATATTATATATATATAACCAAACACATAGTTAATCTCCTCAATTTTAATCTAAAAACCCTACTCCCGAATACCACGAATCCAACTGCGTGTTTGATAGCTACAACCGAAAATTCCCCGACGTTAAACGACATAATGACGAGCATAACGGAATTAGGCGTGACTCACCCTAATGGTAGTGCGGAGAAGGCCAAAAACGGTATTGTCGTTTTTGATGAACTTGCAACGGGAAAGTCATCCGACCATAATAGCTACGATGAAAACACCTTGAGTGTTACGACGTATTGCACGGCGTTGGTACCCAACCAACCAACTTATAGAATTTCCTTATTCTTCACCAAAAAGAACGTCATATCCATTACCATTCACCGGAGAGGATAAGGGTTTGCGATAAAGCCGTCATTTATATGTCACCCCTGCCGATTCGACGGTACGGGCAACATGCAGACGACGGTTCAATAGCAAACCCCTATGTCTCGCAGGAAAAAGATGATGAACTTAATGTTATTGTAGGGAAGAATATGAAAATTTTAGGCCGGTTTACTTCAGATTTTTAATGGATTGGGTACCAATGTCAATTAGGGAGGGTCAATCGGGTTCGAACTCGGGCCAATTTATGTTCGGGTTTATGTCGTTCGGGTTGATGTCGTGTTGGGTCAAAACATATTTAATTTCTTAACATCTTGATTCGGGTCGATTTTGGGTCGGACTATGTATCGTTGAATCCGGGTTACCCATGCATATTAGGTCACATAACTCTTAGATATATATACACTTTTTCAATCAAAACTTGTGCAAAGATATTAATCTGGTCCGAATATGCAGATTTAACGTTATAGAATCTCAATCCAGATATGAACCAGAATACTGGATCTGGTCGAATATACGGCTAATTAACCGCAAAATAAGAATTCTAAGACATGTAATTGGTATTTAAATCGGCTTTTAGAAGGATCGAACAATTACTCGCAAAAATGTTTAGTGATTTGGATTAGTTTAGGTAAATTTTGAAAATGTGTATATATGCAAAGGGAGATCCGTATATGAAAAAAATTCAAATGCTTGAAAGTTTGGTATAATGGAGGCAAATGTATATAGAGATGGACGTTTGATGGTGGAATTGATGGAAGATGGAAGGAATGGGGAGGGGGTAAGTCTAAAAATGGGGAGATCTAATAGCTAGCATTTAAGTTCATGTCTAGAATGATAGATGAACAAATGTAGATTAATCTACGTTAACAATTGATGAATGAGGTTATTTTTATCTTTTGTCAACCCATATAATCTCATTTATTATCTATATATATAACCAAACACATAGTTTATCTCCTCAATTTTAATCCAAAAACCCTACTCCCGAATATCACAAATCCAACTGCGTGTTTGATAGCTACAACCGGAAATTCCCCGACATTAAACGACATAATGACGAGCATAACGGAATTAGGCGTGACCCACCCTAATGGCAGTGCGGAAATTTTAGGCCGGTTTACTTCAGATTTTTAATGGATTGGGTACCAATGTCAATTAGGGAGGGTCAATCGGGTTCAAACTCGGGCCAATTTATGTTCGGGTTTATGTCGTTCGGGTTGATATCGTGTTGGGTCAAAACATATTTGATTGCTTAACATCTTGATTCGGGTCGATTTTGGGTCGGACAATATGTAGCGTTGAATCCGGGTTACCCATGCCAATTAAGTCACATAACTCTTAGATATATATACACTTTTTCCATCAAAACTTGTGCAACGATATTAATTTGATCTGGAGATGCAGATTTAACGTTATAGAATCTCTATTTAGATATGAACCGGAATACAGGATCTGGTCAAATATACGGCTAATTAACCGCAAAATAAGAATTCTAAGACATGTATTTGGTATTCAAATCGGCTTTTAGAAGGATTGAGCAATTATTCGCAAAAAGGTTTAGTGATTTGGATTAGTTTAGATAAATTTTGAAAATGTGTATATATACAAAGGGAGATCCGTATATGAAAAAATTTCAAATGCTTGAAAGTTTGGTATAATGGAGGCATTTATATATAGAGATGGACGTTTTACGGTGGAATTAAAGGAAGATGGAAGGAATGGGGAGGGGGTAAGTCTAAAAGTGGGGAAATCTAATAGCTAGCATTTAAATTCATGCCTAGAATGATAGATGAATAAATGTAGATTAATCTACGTTAACAATTGATGAATGAGGTTATTTTTATCTTTTGTCAACCCATATAATCTCATATATTATCTATATAACCAAACATATAGTTATTCTCCTCACTTTAATCTAAAAACCCTACTCCCGAATATCACGAATCCAACTGCGTGTTTAATAGCTACAACCGAAAATTCCCCGACGTTAAACGACATAATGACGAGCATAGCGGACTTTGGCGTGACTCATCCTAATGGTAGTGCGGAGAAGGCCAAAGACGGTATTGTCGATTTTGCTGAACTTGAAACGGGAAAGTCATCTGACCATAATAGCTACGATGAAAACACCTTGAGTGTTACAACGTATTGCACGGTGTTGGTACCCAACCAACCAACTAATAGAATTTCCGTATTCTTCACCAAAAAGAACGTCATATTCATTACCTATTCACCAGAGAGGATAAGGGTTTGCGATAAATCCGTCGTTTATATGTCACCTCTGCCGATTCGACGGTACGGGCAACATGCAGACGACGGTTCAATAGCAAACCCCTATGTCTCTCAGGAAAAAGATGATGAACTTAACGTTCTTGTAGGGAAGAATATGAAAATTTTAGGCCGGTTTACTTCAGATTTTTAATGGATTGGGTACCAATGTCAATTAGGAAGGGTCAATCGGGTTCGAACTCGGGCCAATTTATGTTCGGGTTTATGTCGTTCGGGTTGATGTCGTGTTGGGTCAAAACATATTTGATTGCTTAACATCTTGATTCGAGTTGATTTTGGGTCGGACAATATTTAGCGTTGAATCCGGGTTACCCATGCATATTAGGTCACAAAACTCTTAGATATATATACACTTTTTCCATCAAAACTTGTGCAAAGATATTAATCAGTTCCGGATATGCAGATTTAACGTTATAGAATCTCAATTCAGATATGAACCGGAATACATGATCTAATTGAATATACGGCTAATTAACCGCAAAATAAGAATTCTTAGACATGTAATTGGTATTCAAATCGGCTTTTAGAAGGATTGAACTATTACTCGCAAAAATATTTAGTGATTTGGATTAGTTTAGGTAAATTTTGAAAATGTGTATATATACAAAGGGAAAATCCGTATATGAAAAAATTCCAAATGCTTGAAAGTTTGGTATAATGGAGGCAAATATATATAGAGATGGACGTTTGACGGTGGAATTAAAGGAAGATGGAAGGAATGGGGAGGGGGTAAGTCTAAAATTGGGAAAATCTAATAGCTAGCATTTAAATTCATACCTAGAATGATAGATGAATAAATGAGATTAATCTACGTTAACAATGGATGGATGAGGTTATTTTTATCTTTTATCAACCCATATAATCTCATATATTATCTATATATATATAACAAAACACATAGTTAATCTCCTCAATTTTAATCTAAAAACCCTACTCCCGAATATCACGAATCCAACTGCGTGTTTGATAGCTACAACCGGAAATTCCCCGACGTTAAGTGACATAATGACGAGCATAACGGTATTAGGCGTGACCCACCCTAATGGTAGTGCGGAGAAGGCCAAAGACGGTATTGTCGTTTTTGTTGAGCTTGCAACGGGAAAGTCACCCGACCATAATAGCTAGGATGAAAACACCTTGAATGTTACGACGTATTGCACGGCGTTGGTACCGAACCAACCAACTAATAGATTTTCCTTATTCTTCACCAAATGGAATGTCATATCCATTACCATTCGCCGGAGAGGATAAGATTTTGCTATGAAACCGTCGTTTATATGTCACCCCTGCCGATTCGACGGTACGGGCAACATGCAGACGACGGTTCAATAGCTAACTCCTATGCCTCGCAGGAAATAGATGATGAACTTAACGTTCTTCTAGGGAAGAATATGGAAATTTTAGGCCGATTTACTTCAGGTTTTAATGGATTGGGTACCAATGTCAATTAGGGAGGGTCAATCGGGTTCGAACTCGTGCCGGTTTATGTTCGGATTGATGTTGTGTTGTATCAAAACAGATTTGATTGCTTAACATCTTGATTCGGGTCGGTGTTGGGTCGGACAATTTGTATGGTTGAATCCTGATCACCCAATTGGGTCACATATCTCTTAGATACATATACACTTTTTCCAGTAAAACTATGCAAATATATTAATCCGATCCGGACATCCAGATTTAAAGTTATAGAACCCCAATCCAGATATGATCTGAATTACTGGATTGTGTCGTATACACGGCTAATTATACGATCCAAACTAGTAATTACTACAACCCAACTGGATATCTTGAAAATCCGTTTGATCCTAACTAGTGTCTACTACACCCCATTTAGATATCTCGAAAATCCGTTTGATCCGAACGCGTAACTACTACAACCCAATTAGATATCTCCAAAAGATTAATCATGAAACAAATACCAAAATTTATACTAAATTAAGTGAAATCAGAAAGAAAACGAGTCATAAGCAACACGAAGGTTGATTTGCAACTTACCGTTGTCGGAACAAGGAAGCTAGTCATTACCTGTTGAGTGTTTGGAACTAGAAAGGGCGACAGTGATGAGTAGCGATTGCAGTGTAAAATTCAGAGGAACATAAGAAAAAGACAATGGGACAAATCTGGAGGGGAGAAGAGTCATACTCTATATATGTCCCGAGAGAGAGTTGAAGGTTCAATTAGTAACATTGTAACTGTACTTAATATTCACAAAAAAGGCCACTAAATAACAAAATAACAAGCATCAGTTTGCGATGAACCAGAAGAAGAACGAAAACGAGCAGCTCTAAATTATTTATATCAGAAAGTTTTTTTTGGTGAAGTTCTTGTAATGTTAACAGCAAATGATCCAATTAACATCAAGAAAAATGAGCAGCTCCAAATTATTCAAAAAATGAATCTGAAGAAGAACGAAAACGATCAGATCCAAATAAGAGCAACAAAACGAGCAGATGATCAAAGGAATTAACAACAAAATAAACCAGCAGCAGATCCAATTAATTCAGGAAGAAGAACATACCTTCGGTTGACGGGAGAGAACGAGCCGGAGAGGAACATGCCTTTGGTTCCTTCTGGCTACTGGTGTTCCAAACGGAGAAGAACGAAGAAGAAAGGGAAATGGTTTTAATTGATGGGGTAAAGTGATGTGAGAATTTGGTATTTATATTAAATCGATAAAATCCTATATTCCATGGTAAATATTCCCTCAAATTTAGGCGATTGTGACTCTTACCCCTAATTTTAATGGTGTTTTGTGTTTATTTTAGGCTAGTCATTAAGGGATTTTAGGGTTATATTTTTTTTCTTTCTTAATTAAAAAAATGTAAAAATACTTGGTTGTTTAGAGGGTTCGAAATCCGGTTTGCTACAGAATTAAAACGTAAACTTATAATTTACAATCTTATATATATTATAGGAGTAACATCTAAATCCACGTGTCTCACCAGTAGAATTCCAATATCACATGTCATTTTAACAATTAATAACAACTATAAACCTTTTAATTAAGTTTCTTAAATTTTAAATCTTAAATCTTATCATAAATCTTAAATTTTTAAATTCAGTAATTTCAATAAGGTTGTTAAAATCCAAAAAAAAAAATTATTAAAAATTTGACTCATATTCCTCGACCCACAAATTTTTTTAAATCTTTCATCATGTATTTAAAATTTTTTGTTATATTTATAGTGTATAAATTATATATAATTCTAATAAAATAATTTTATATTTATACATCTATAATAGATATTAAGTCATATCCCGTGCAGGGCACGGGTAATACACTAGTATAATTATTAAGCTGATGTGATAAGTTACTAGCAGGACACGTGTATTAGTTGATCATGTGTATAAATGTGAACTTATAATTCATTCTATTGTAAATTTTTTTGTGAGAAAATGAAAAAAAAATAGAAGAAGAAACTTTTCCTTCTTGTTTACATTGAACACAACTCAATCACGATCCACGATTTAGTACGATATCAGAGCATGTGTGAGTCAACTGAGAAGAAGAAGATTGAGTTTTTGAATTGTGTTATTGGTAATTTTATTGGAACAATATTTTAAAATTTTAGTGCGCCGGGTTTTTTCGGGCAAATTTTATGTGGGCTCCGTCCATCGTCAACAACGACGTCCGAAGTTATGTGTACGAAACACAAAACTTGGGAAAAAAGGAACAAAAACTAGGGGAAAAAAAAGAGTTGAATCCTTATGGTATATAAGGAGGAAAAACGCTTAAAGGCTGTGCCCTTTGGGTCACTATCTTTTTCAATGGAAGTGGGCATAGCTAACCGACCACAAGCGAGCCGAGGTGTGGCTTAGGCTATCTAGGTCATGACGAGAACGGTTGAACTGATGGAGTTGGGTGGCCACTCAAGGCTATTATTTTTTGGCTCAATCTAGTAATGGACTACACAAAGTTAAGAAAGTAGGGCACAAGCTTGTAATCACTTCAAAAGTCAAACAAGCAAAAAATTAAAATTTTAAATTCGTATTTTACTCATAAATTTTGATTTAATGGAATATTTGGAGTTACAAGTCTCACATTAAAAGCGTTGCTCTCCTTTGTCTTTTGAGCTCGCCTATAAAAATGGAGTCACGTCTTCTAATTCGAACACACGACCAAAACAAAAGACAAAACGTCTTCTCCAAAACTCGAACGTGCAACACAGAAGCGGTTTGCCAAATTTCTAAAGAAATTACGAGACTTGGATCTAGTGCAATTTTATCATGGGATTCGGAACGTCATTCAAACCGATGTAATCCGGGGTGTTTTCAAAATTAAGGATATACCTCTTCTATTTCGACTCGACACATACTAACAGTATTGTAATCATGCGGATTTTTTCTTTATCTTTGGTGTTCTTATAGTTTTCGGAAGAATTCATGAAAATTACGTTCCTACAATCTTAATTCTGAAAAATGAAACTTTCTTTCGTAAAATTTTTGTGCACTAATGTTTCTTTGAGTTTTGCAAATTCATAATTCGAAGAAATTATTGCCGGAAACATAAATGTTTTTGGCAAACTAGCAATTTACGTGCAAGAAGCTTTGCATCCGGGATATAGTTTTTTAGCATTTCGGTTTATTGAAAGAAAAAATAATAATAATTCCGACTTTTTTTTCTAAATGATTAACAGATTTTTGGTTTTTACTTTTCTCACCGACATTTGATTTTTAAATCGAAAACAATCGTTCTTGTACGGATTTCGAAATTATTAAATAATTAGTTTTGATTTGTAATTTTACCCGACCTAAAGAAGTTACAAAAAAACAATCCACTAATTCTTGCGTGGAATTTTTGTTGATAAAGAGTCTTAAATTTGAGTGAATTGAGTGCAATCACCAAGATGTATGCCGTTTATACGTTCATGAGGACACAAGCACCAAGAAGTATGTTGTTTATATGTTCATGAACTATCGAATGGTAGTCTCGAGGCCAATCATGGAACAAGTTGAAGAGATGCAACTCTTAGCTCATGAGATATTAGTGTGATAACCCTTCATTCCATAGAGTCCCTACGACCGCGTAGGTTCTTGCTTGCATGAGCGGGCCACCACTGGCGCGGCACTATTGGGCCGCGGTCGCGGCTAAGGCGGTCGCAATCGCTTTCTTTGACCTCTTGACTTTGCTTTCCGGCTACTTTACCCTATAAGTTTGCTCTCCTTCTTCAGATGAAGGGTTTCTTGCTTTCTCCAGGTTTCTTCATCTCCTTCTTGGATCTTCTTCTTTCCTTCCTTCTTCCTTGGATTTCCTCTTATTTGATTTTGAATCTGTATCAAGCTTTGGAGTGGTAATGAGGATGCTAATGTGTTGATGGTTGTTGTTGTGGAAGGTTAAGCCCTGCAACTTATGTTTTTCCCTAGTCTTGGTCGGAGTAGTGGTGAGTGGCTTCCCTCCTCTTCTCTTTTCCTTCTTCTCTTCCTACCTTCTTTCTTAGATCCAATGGTTGGATCTTTGTTGATGAGTTTGTGGACGTTTGGATGTGTATATTTATGTATATATGAAGGCTAAAGTGCCTGAGTGTGACTCCCTGGGGTAGAGACGAAAGTGGAGCAAGAGATCAATCGAACAACTCTTAGAAGCTGTCCTCTGTTGAGTTTTCCGCCCCGAGCCTCGTCAAAGCTCCCCCCTGCGGCCTGTGTGTCATCGCCCCAACGGCCATGAGTCGTCGTTGTTGTGGCCTCATAGAACAACTCTTTTCAGAACTTACCAAGTGTTGGTAAGTTCTCTTCCTTCCTTGTTTTGGGCTTGGGTTTAGAATCATGCTAGAGTTTTGTATGAGAGTTTGATGATGTTATCCTGAGGTGGATGTATGCCTTGATGTGGCTTTAAGGTATAGTATATATTCGTGGTTTATACGATGTTTATGATCCTTATGGATCCCCTGGATCTAGGTGTAATCCCTTTAATTGATAGGAGGTCTGATACCTCTTTATGCCTTGTTATCAGGCAGTGCATTCCTACGAGTTGGAGGTTGATCGTGGTTGAGGGTATTCTGAGATTGAGGTAAGTCCATAGAACTTACTTAGCTGCATTCCTATATTGGATATATGCATGAGTGGTGATTGTTATATACTTTGTAGCATGCAATGTTGATTATTACCGACGTATAACTAGCCCCTTGTAGTGGAAGTGAAAACCTTTTTCTTTCATCCTGATGGAGTCTGAGAGGTTCTCTGTGGTCATGTCATACTTGGTATACGGACCGGATATGTCACCTCCCCATTCCATATGGCCTACGGGGGTGTGTGCCAGATGTTACTCCGGGATAGCTATTGTACCCAACGGCGAGAATGATATACTCTTATACTCTCGTGTCACAATTATAATTATGGTCTGAGTGTATACGTTATAAAGATAATTAAACGAGTAAATATGTGATAGTATGTTTGGTGTTTACAATATTTTAATGTGTGTATGTACTTATGCATTATCTTATATATGAATTGTTAGCTAACCGTTTCATACCGTGTTGTAGATCCTTTGCATGTTAGGAAGACTGTAGAGTGATCTGGAGGAGTGATCAGCCGAGGACTTCCGTACATCTAGGATGTTGGGCTTTTGAGTTATGTTGTATATATGTTGTGGATGTTTTATACTCGGCTATGGGGTTTTGTATATATTATGTTACCAGATGTTTCAGTTTTATAAAGGATGTTTTATATTTATGTGTGTCTTGTTGTAAGATCTAGTGAACTTATTGTCAAGTTAGGGTCAGAACCCATTGTGAGGCCCTAACCCAGTAGCATTCCGAGCCTTGCGGATTTGGGGTGTTACAATTAGTAGAAGGGATGCAAATCTATGAGGCATTTGAAGTGGAGGCCTTCATTGGGAAGCTCCCTTCATCTTGAAAAGACTTCAAGAACTACCTGTTCGCTCCAAACGGTGTGTGCAAGCTTTAAATTTATAACCCTAGACTTAAACTTAAAACAAGGATGCGAACCCGCAATGTACGGGTCAATCGTAGTAAAAGCAAGAAAATTCCAGGGGTCGATCACAGGGACTCGGTGAAACAAAGTCAATACGGTGTGCTTATGTCAATACTAACTACAAGAGCGATTAACACAATCAAAGATGAATAAGAAGTCAATAAAGCAAACATACAATTCTAGGGATTAAAGCATCTAGTTGTGGTTCCAACTCAAGATCTATAGATAAGCGGACAAAGCTGAGATTTTTGCGTGGGGAAGGTGTTTCTAAAGTGGAGTAGATCACCGGGTAAGTCTCACTACACATTAATCCTAAACCGCAACTCCTATTACCGGGTAAGTCTCAAGGAATCAAGATAAAGAATTATAACCTCAAACTAACATACCATCTAAGGGAATAGAATCAACCTTTACCGGGTAAGTCTTAGGCTAACTCACAAAGATGGGATGGAAGCACACTCATACCCCAATAATGGATAAACCTTTATTACCTACACTTATGATCGTTGGTAGACAGACTAAGGAATTACCGGGTAAGTCTCATCCTAAGCTTGCATTGAACCAGAAGGGTGTAATAAGAATAGGATTTAGCAAACTCTAACACTTAACTCTCAGTTTAGGATTGGATAAGTCACCTCGGTCAGAAGAATTCCACCCCGGCCGAGATGTTCATCAACCGAACGAGATGCTTAGGGTTAAGGTTAAAGACTCGAACGTTCAGGATCCTACTGGAATCTAAGATTATTCTATCATTGTTTTCCCCACAACCTTCAGCCAATCACCCTAGAATCACACAAGGAAATTAGCCACTCATCATCATAATGAATGTATTAAAATATATGGGAAGAAAGTGAATATTTGAACAAAGAAGAATTTAATGAAAAGACTTCAATAACTGAGTCAAATATCACAACAAAGCGTCCCTTGGATAGCAATCCAAAAAGACAAGACAACCAATGAGGGAATTAAAGACAATCTTACAAAACCCTCCAAAAAGCTATAAAAGCTATAGACTTCAATCTTCCTTCAACCTTCAAAAAGGTTCTTCGAAACTCCCAACTGGAGTAGGCTGCTGCTGCTGCGTGCTATAAACCCTGATCGACGGTATAGCGTGATATCGGAATTGTGGAAATCCAACCCTTTTTATAGGAAAATAACCCTCCAAAGATAATAAATCTTAGAAAGATATTTTCCCATAAATATAGGTAAAATATATGATTCTGCATATCTCCTTCCTTCCAGGAGCCAAGCCCAAAAATATAAGATCACTTTCCAATTTAAAAGATCTCATCCAAGAATAAAATATTCTCGCCGCGTCCTAGGTGTTCGCCTCGGTCGAGTCGGCCTCTCTGGATCACCTCGGTCGAGATGAATCTCTGGTCAACCGAGGTGAGTCACAACTGAATGTGAAATCTCTCAAAACTGGTCCAAAGTAAATCTTTAATCCATAGCTATGCTCCCTGGATGTAGCTCCAAATGACTCATGACTCCTTTTGCTCCTTTTTGATGCAAAACGTACCAAATTACCTGCAATTACAACAAAACTAGGTGTAGACCTCGATTCTCGCAAAGGTTGATGAAATGGTGGTAAAATCACATAATGCACATACAAACATGCAGATTGTGAAAGATAAAACGTCCAAACAAACCCCAAAATATAGACTATAATTCATGCTATCAAAATACCCCATACTTAGCCCTTGCTTGTCCCCAAGCAAGTTCCTCATATAAAAGATAAGATAGAATGGATTATAAGTCAAGAAAATCAATGAAAAAGTCTTCCAAAAAACATTTTATGGTGTGCAACTACCATAGATCACTCTAAGAGAGTACTTCCTGGAATTTAAAAACTCAATATGCTCAAAACATTTTATAAATATAGAAAAGTCGTTCATCTTTGCATAAAATCATAGAATGCATAATAAATCATAATTATCAAAATTAATCATGTATAATCCAGTTTAAACCACTAAGTCAATCAACAAGCTCAAGGTCTCAAGGGCTTCCCAAAAGAAAAGGTCAAGAAACGTGTAGGGTAGGGATGTATGTAAGGTAATGTGGTGCTAGAATCCGGGAAAAGGATGAACTTCACTTTCACTTTGACTTGCGACATCTTCCACCAATAAGCTTTGCTTATTTCACACTTTTTCTTTTACTTTACTTTTTGGGATGCATGGACAGAGGTGCACAATAATCGAAGCCTAGGAAATCTGCAATCATCAATTTCTCGAGATGCATCAAACCCTTGATGCACATACCATGACCCGTTAGGAATATCGCTCAATCCGACTTTGGCAAGACACAAACACCCGGCTATGTGAATGGTGCCGAGTTACTCATCTTCATGATTGACTTCCCCAAACCTATTATTGCTTTCTAACACTTTCACTTCCAGCCACTTCTCAACTTTAACTCCACTTGCTTTCACCACTTTGCTTGCTTCCAAATTCCCGGATAGGTAAAGGGAGGCAAAATGTATATGAGGGGCTAAGCATGATCAAGAAGAAGAAGAAGAAGAAGAGAATGAATTGCCTTGGTCTTTCCAAGAAGAAAGTGAGAGAACTTAACCTGCGGTGTCAACCTTCAAATTCAACATAATTTGGATAAAAACAAAGTATTAAACATGCCAATAATTTCAAACAAAGCATTTAACAACTTAAACATATTATAAAACCTTTCAAACACATAAAGGATTCAAAACCAGTCAGTAAACAAGATCTTCACTGAGATCATATCCAGATAAGTAACACAAAAAATCGTTTTCGAAAACTCTCAGCTAACACACCTCGGTCGAGGTGTTCTTGGTTCAACTGAGGTGAAATGCCTCGTTTGGCCAGAATCTCCCCGGTCGAGGTCAAAATTTTTTTTTTTTTTTTTAAAACCATTTTTTTTTTCGGTTTCGACGTTTTTCTCAATCAAATAACCTATAGGTATGCATGTAGTATCAGATAATCATATAAATGCAGAAGTGAGGCATAAATAAAATATCCGATAAATAGTAATGTGCGTCATACATCAAAAGTAGTCGAATAACATCAAGTAGTCATAATCAATACAAACAAATACCCCATACTTGGGACACACTGTCCCAGTGGGTCAAATAAAAGTCTAGAAAATGAGAGTACTCACCGGATAAATAGCTGAACTGCATAAAAGAAAATAAAGAAAATCCTGCAGCTCCTCAGTAATCTCGATCCGGCGGTGGTGGTGGTGGCACGTACGGATATTGTGTCGGGTCGAACGGATACCCCATGACACGCTCGAACTGAAGCTGAGCCATGACGTGCTGATAGTGCTGCCTCTCCTGCATCTCGCAGATATCCAGCGATAATGCAACATACGAGTCAATAACCTGATCCGTCAGGTCATCGATCCGTCGGTGGGCAGCTCGATCCCTCACTCCGCGCCTCCTGCGTCTAGCAGGTCTGACTGGAGAAGTCTCAGCTGGTGCAGGCTCCGTCTCCTCCTCATCATCTAAGTCGATGATCGGTGGCGCGCTCATCCCTGCAGTATCTGTCCCTGTATCCATCGGGACACCACCCTCTCTCTCATCCACTGTCTCCTCATCGTCGTCATCCTCCTCCTCCTCAGCAGGGGCACCTGCTGCCTCTCTGTGATCCTCCATCAGTGTAGCCCAAGCTGTCTGCCAGTAATGAGGATCAAAGACTGTGAACTGAGCAGACCAGCGGATCCCCTGTGGTGCAGTCCGCTCCCAAGGCATGGCGATGTATGGAGTGGTCAAACCACGGGGAACTAGAATCCTCCGTGTGATCATCTCCTGTAATCCCAGTGGCTTCGGAGCCGCCGCCATCGTGCAAACACTGAGGTCCATCCCGTGGTAGGTAGCGATATGGGTGACTAGACCTCCGCAGCAAATGTCTCCCTTTGCCTTGGCCTTGATCTTGTGCAGATCCTCTGCCAAGAGCAAGCCAAAGTCTGGGAAACCTCCTATAACCATGCAGTAGAGGCTGAAGAGCTCGCCCTGTCTGATCTTTTGGGGCGTCTCAGTACGCGCCAGAAGTGTCTCGCTGAAAATCATGTGGGCTAGTCTGAAGGCTGGATGGAAGATGACCTTCTCCCTGGAATCTCCAGGGCGCCATCTGTCTGCGTGCTCGGTAATATGGGCAATCTGCCCCAAGAACTCCCTAGCTACGGATCGGGAGGGGAAATCAGTGGCGGTGGGCTCAGAGAAACCAAAAATCTCTCTCCAAACCTCCAAGGGAACTATGAAGTTCCGGTTCATCAACCGGTACTTCACAGACTGGTCTGTGGGGAGGTAGGAGAAGGAGCTAACAAACTCTAAGGTCGGCTCCAAGTAAGTTGGGGCTCGGATCTCAGTAAACTGATCCAGCCCGACAGTAGCAATCATCCTCCTAAGGTCAGCATCTAACCCTAGGCAATCAAAAGCCGACACGTCCAGAAATCGTGGTGCGATAACTGGACGGCTAGCTATCCGCTCATAGTCTACCCGACATCTCTCGTGGATAACCGGGCGGTAAGGACGGGAAGAAGAGGAAGAAGGGGAGGGTGAGGATCTGTCTCTAAGGGCTAGGCGACAATTTGAACTCATCTTCACTCAACTCTGTCAGACCACCTCGGTTGCTGGCAAGACTCAAGAACACCTCGGTCGAGATGCAGTTCGACCGGACCGAGGCGCAGCAGTTACGATTCCAATTCTCAGAAATTCAGTTCTTTTCCCCCCAAAATCACTACAATTGCTTCCTAAGGGGTACTTATGCCTTTCCTCAGCAAAATCAGGGGCAACCAAAGCCCAAATCGAAACGAATGAACGAGTTAGGGTTTCGACTTATTTTACCTCGTTTCGGTCGATTCGTTCGATTTTCTTGCAGATCTGTTGTTGCAATCGGTTCCTCTACCCTTCAATCTCAGTTTCGAAGCAAAAATCGGCGAAAACGAGCAAGATCTGAGAGGGAGCGAAGTTGAAGTCGCCGCGGTCGAGGTGGGTAAAGTAAAAAGGTGAAAAATAAAAATTTTTCCCTTTTTATAATGTTCCTGGATCTGCTATCACCTCGGTCGAGATGGTCTCGACTGGACCGAGGTGGTATGGACCGAGGTGGTTCTGCAGAAACCCTAGTCGCCTCGGTTGCTCAAGAATCAACTCGGTCGAGGTGCTCTGACAGTAACCGAGATGCTTCTATCTTCTCAGAATCTCGAACTTCCGTCCTTCCAGTTATGTTCCTTCCTTAGATATTCCCTGTTGTCTGTCCAGAACGCCAAAAACAAAGCAAAGCAAAGCAAAAACAAAAACTATCTAAGCTAGACTAGAAAACGGGAAAAGAAAACAATACCTTGGGTTGCCTCCCAAGAAGCGCTTGGTTTAAGGTCGCTAGCTGGACCATGCTGCGTCTCAAATGAGGTATATTGGTGCAACCTCCTCAACCGGCGTTTCCGGTTGGTATTTCTTAAGTCTATGACCGTTGACCTTGAAGCTTCCGCTAGTTTCGCCCCATATCTCAACTACACCATGAGGGAAAACATGTTTCACAACGTAAGGCCCGGTCCATCTAGATTTCAACTTACCTGGAAAAAGGCGGAGGCGGGAGTTGAAGAGTAGAACTAAGTCTCCTTCGTTAAGCTCCTTTGGGATGATACGCTTGTCATGCCATCTCTTCGTCATTTCCTTGTAGATTTTGGCATTCTCAAAAGCGTTCAAACGCAGCTCCTCCAGCTCGTTAAGTTCCAATAGTCGCTTCTCACCAGCCTCTTTGATATCCAAATTCAACCATTTGATAGCCCAATATGCCTTGTGTTCCAATTCAACGGGCAAATGGCAAGACTTCCCATATACCAAATTATAAGGAGTGGTACCTATGAGAGTCTTGAATGCGGTCCTGTACGCCCAAAGAGCATCGTCCAACTTCATGGACCAATCCTTCCTCGTTAAAGAGACGGTCTTCTCCAAAATTGCCTTGATTTCTCTATTCGAGATCTCGACCTGTCCACTAGTTTGAGGGTGATAAGCAGTTGATACCTTGTGGGTTACCCCATACTTCGATAGAAGTGCTTTGAACTTCCGGTTGATGAAATGCGTTCCTCCATCGCTAATGATGATGCGTGGAGTTCCAAATCGTGGAAAGATGGTTCTATTCAAGAACTTCACAACCACTTTGGCATCGTTAGTAGGAGAAGCAATGGCTTCAACCCATCTAGAGACGTAATCAACTGCAAGGAGAATGTAGAGGTTCCCTCCGGAGGATGGGAAAGGTCCCATGAAGTCAATCCCCCATACATCAAAGATTTCCACTTCTTGGATGTTATTAAGTGGCATCTCGTTCCTCCTTGATAAGTTCCCTGTTCTTTGGCATGCATCACAAGATACAACAAAAGATTGCACATCCTTAAATAATGTAGGCCAAAAGAAACCGGAACGCAATACCTTAGCGCATGTTTTATCGGTGCTAGCATGCCCCCCACAAGGAAGTGAATGACAATGCCTTATGATGCTATTAACTTCATCCTCCGGAATGCACCTTCGAAGCATCCCATCCGGTCCGCGCTTGAATAGCAGCGGCTCGTCCCAATAGTAATGTCGTACTTCCTTGAAGAATCTTTTCTTTTGAGAGTACGTAAATCCGGGTGGTATCTCCTGGCAAACAAGATAATTCACAATATCAGCGTACCAAGGACCTTGATTATCAGAAAGTTTGTGGATGGAATGCTCCACCAACAGTGGATGAATATCAGAGGAGGGAGTAAGAAATTTGTTATTCTCAGCAATCTCAGTTGACATTATCTCGCCATCGACCTCGGTCGAGGCGCATAGGCGTTGACCGAGATGTTCTTCGGTCGCCTCGCTCAGTCCAGAAAGTGCCTCGGTCGAGGTACTGCTACTGGATCCGGGACTGGAGATCTTCGTCTCCTGGACTAGCTTTTCAGTTGTAGCTCCTGGATCCTCTTTCAGTGCCTTTAAGCTCCGTATATCTGCATCACAAGAAGCATCTATACCTTCCTCCATTAAACTGAAGCTAATAACTCTTTCGAGTGGATCGTTAATAAGGATAGAGCTCACCAATTCTCTTGATTTTTCTTCATCGTAGATGTTGAAGATATCATCAGTTAACTGCTCCCCTTTCATGGCTGCAAGTAGTGCGAACTCCACCTCATCGCCACCAACGTTGAATTTCAACTTGGCGTTCTTGCAATCCACGTTGCAACCCGAAGTTGCTAGAAATGGCCTCCCGAGAATAATAGGAACAGGATAATCTGCGGGAATGTCAAGTACAACAAAATCTATGGGTAGATAGAAGTTACCTAACTTGACCGGAACGTCTTCCAAAATGCCCACGGGATGGGTAATGGAGCGATCCGCCATGTAAAGTCGAATCTTGACCGGCTTGGGCTCTCCAAGACCGATCTTCGTGCATAGCTCCAGCGGGATGATGCTCACGCTGGCTCCTAGATCACAAAGGGCTTCACAAGTGACATCCCCAACTTAAATGGGAATGCAAAATGAGCCGGGATCTCTCAACTTAGGTGGCATCTTTTCCTTCATGATTTTGATAAGCTCCGAAGATTTAGATGTCATCCTAACTTCACCAACATCCTCCAGCTTCCTCTTCCTTGATAAGATTTCTTTTAAGAACTTCCCATAGGCGGGCATACCTAAAATAGCATCAAGGAAAGGAATATTAATATGTAGCTTATTCATCAAGTCAAGAACTTACCAAAGTGCTTGTCTAGATGTGCTCTGGCTCTGGACTGAGGGAATGGAAGTGGTGGTTTGTATGCAGGAGGTGGAGTATAAGTTTCTGTCGTCCCTCCTGCTTTCTGTTACTCCGCCTCGGTTGGCATCTCGGTCGAGGTGTTCTTCGACTGGATCTGGACCGAGGTGGTCTGCGTCGAGCGAGGTACTGGATCTGCAGTTTTAAGTCCACTCCTCGTCGTTATGGCCATGCACTGGCCCTTAGGGTTAGTTTCCGTCTTTGCTGGAAGCTTCCCTGGATCTCTTGGCACTTCATTCGCCCTATTAGCAAGTTGTTGTTCGAAGGACTTTTGGGCCCTTGAAAATGAAGTCATAGAATTCTCCATAGCGCTAAGTTTGATCAAGATTGCCTCCAGAACTGCGTCTTTCTTTTCTGGTTGAGACGAACTTGATCCTTGCCCTTGGCTTTTTAATGGAGTAGAAGAAGAAGAAGGAGAAGAGAGGAAAGGGTTAGAGGAATCATTAGAGTTGGAGTTTGAATGATTGTTACCGTAGTTTTGGTTATTCGCCCTCCAGTTGTTGCTATTGGATCCTCTATTGTTGTTGTTGTAGTTGTTGTTTCGGGGACCGTTGTTGTTGTTACGGTACCCGTTATTGTTGTTGTTCCTTTGCCCTTGATCTTCCTTCTTAGTTTGAGCCATCAAGAGCTCCTTCAATTGCTTCACGTCATTCTTCAAAGACGTGAGTTGATTGTTGTTGGATTGAGTCTCTTGAAAAATGACTCTTTTAACTCCACCTTCAGCTCCTTGGTGGGTATATTTCTCCATGTGCAAGGCTTGCTTCTCAATGAAGTCCCAAGCCTCATCAATCGCCATGTCCATGAAGGTACCGGCAGAGAGTAGTTGGAGATTGAACTGGGTGCTTCCGTCCAGCCCTTTGAAGTAGATCTCCAACAACTCGATCTTTGGAATCCCATGATGTGGGCAATCCAAAAGGATATCCTTGAACCGCTCTCAAGATTTGGACAAGCTCTCCTTGTCCTTCATAATGAAAGCATTGATCTTTCCTCTCATTTCAGCGGTCTTTGAGGGGGGAAAGAATTTGGTCAAGAATTCCGTGGTCATCTCCTCCCATGTGCTAATTTTTCCTGGAGGAAGAGTTTGATACCAAGTAAGAGCTCTATCTTTTAAAGAAAAGTAAAAAGGTCTTAGCTTGTAGTTGTTATTTTCAATTCTGGAAGGTCGCAAGGTTTCCATCAAGATCTCGTAGTTTTGAAGATGTTGATGCGGCGACTCCTTCTCTAGCCCTCCGAATTGGCATTGGCGAATCATGGATAGAACTTGCGGTCGAAGTTCGTAGTCATGATCCGCTGGATCTCCTAGGTTCACCCCTGGACGCCTCAGCTGTTGATTAGGGTCCATCCTTTGACCTAGGGTTTGTGGAATTCCTGCAAGAGGAACATCTCGGGCTGGCATCCGAGGTGGAAGTACATCGGCCGGGGCGTCAGGTACTGGAATCTGCCTCGGTCGCGGGTCAACTACTGGATCCTGCATCGGTCGAGGATCAACAGGAGGATCTTCCCTCGGTCGAAGTAGAATCTGGTCTCGTATGACTGCTATCTCAGCTTCGATTGCTGCAGTCTTGGTGCGATTCTCTTCTTTCTCTTGCCTGAGTTCTTCCTTGCTGAGGCGTAGCAGCTCTAGCGCCTCTTTCAATTGGGCCGCAAGATCGCGATCGTCTTGTTGGGCCATCTTCGCTTCTCTTAAGCGTCGCTTGTATGTCTTTTCTGGTTCGGGATCGTAAGGAACGATTTCCTTCCCAGCGCGGGTTCTTTGCATATACCTAAGAAAGAACCTACAAAAGTCACTCAAGTAGAGTGGTTAGATGAAACGGGGCAATCGCCCCAAGAGCAAACCGTACCGGCTCGGTCTACACCAAGTCCCCGGCAACGGCGCCAAAAACATGTTCGCTCCAAACGGTGTGTGCAAGCTTTAAATTTATAACCCTAGACTTAAGCTTAAAACAAGGATGCGAACCCGCAGTGTACGGGTCAATCGTAGTAAAAGCAAGAAAATTCCAGGGGTCGATCACAGGGACTCGGTGAAACAAAGTCAATACGGTGTGTTTATGTCAATACTAACCACAAGAGCGATTAACACAATCAAAGATGAATAAGAAGTCAATAAAGCAAACATGCAATTCTAGGGATTAAAGCATCTAGTTGTGGTTCCAACTCAAGATCTATAGATAAGCGGACAAAGCTGAGATTTTTGCGTGGGGAAGGTGTTTCTAAAGTGGAGTAGATCACCAGGTAAGTCTCACTACACATTAATCCTAAACCGCAACTCCTATTACCGGGTAAGTCTCAAGGAATCAAGATAAAGAATTATAACCTCAAACTAACATACCATCTAAGGGAATAGAATCAACCTTTACCGGGTAAGTCTCAGGCTAACTCACAAAGATGGGATGGAAGCACACTCATACCCCAATAAAGGATAAACCTTTATTACCTACACTTGTGATCGTTGGTAAATAGACTAAGGAATTACCGGGTAAGTCTCATCCTAAGCTTGCATTGAACCAAAGGGTGTAATAAGAATAGGATTTAGCAAACTCTAACACTTAACTCTCAGTTTAGGATTGGATAAGTCACCTCGGTCAGAAGAATTCCACCCCGGCCGAGATGTTCATCAACCGAACGAGATGCTTAGGGTTAAGGTTAAAGACTCGAACTTTCAGGATCCTACTGGAATCTAAGATTATTCTATCATTGTTTTCCCCACAACCTTCAGCCAATCACCCTAGAATCACACAAGGAAATTAGCCACTCATCATCATAATGAAAGTATTAAAATATATGGGAAGAAAGTGAATATTTGAACAAAGAAGAATTTAATGAAAAGACTTCAATAACTGAGTCAAATATCACAACAAAGCGTCCCTTGGATAGCAATCCAAAAAGACAAGACAACCAATGAGGGAATTAAAGACAATCTTACAAAACCCTCCAAAAAGCTATAAAAGCTATAGACTTCAATCTTCCTTCAACCTTCAA
Source organism: Fagopyrum esculentum (assembly GCA_033239045.1). Classification (NCBI taxonomy): domain Eukaryota; kingdom Viridiplantae; phylum Streptophyta; class Magnoliopsida; order Caryophyllales; family Polygonaceae; genus Fagopyrum; species Fagopyrum esculentum. The sequence continues at coordinate 146,288,373 of BSUD01000001.1, forward strand.
AAAGGTTCTTCGAAACTCCCAACTGGAGTAGGCTGCTGCTGCTGCGTGCTATAAACCCTGATCGACGGTATAGCCTGATATCGGAATTGTGGAAATCCAACCCTTTTTATAGGAAAATAACCCTCCAAAGATAATAAATCTTAGAAAGATATTTTCCCATAAATATAGGTAAAATATATGATTCTGCATATCTCCTTCCTTCCAAGAGCCAAGCCCAAAAATATAAGATCACTTTCCAATTTAAAAGATCTCATCCAAGAATAAAATATTCTCGCCGCGTCCTAGGTGTTCGCCTCGGTCGAGTCGGCGTCTCTGGATCACCTCGGTCGAGATGAATCACTGGTCAACCGAGGTGAGTCACAACTGAATGTGAAATCTCTCAAAACTGGTCCAAAGTAAATCTTTAATCCATAGCTATGCTCCCTAGATGTAGCTCCAAATGACTCATGACTCCTTTTGCTCCTTTTTGATGCAAAACGTACCAAATTACCTGCAATTACAACAAAACTAGGTGTAGACCTCGATTCTCGCAAAGGTAGATGAAATGGTGGTAAAATCACATAATGCACATACAAACATGCAGATTATGAAAGATAAAACGTCCAAACAAACCCCAAAATATAGACTATAATTCATGCTATCACTACCTTATGCACAAGACTAAGGAGATGACCGTTAAAGACTTCATGGTCAAGATGCGGGTTGAGACAAGCATCCGCAAGACTGATAGCGATCCACCTACAATAGCCAACATCGTTGAGCATAAGACCAAGGGCAAAAACTCAAATTCCAACCCCAAGACAACAACTCATACAAGCCACAATCAAAGAAGTTTAGTGGGAAATGTCACAAATGTCGCAAGATGGGTCATAAAGTTGATGAGTGTCATATCAAGGGTGATCTACGCAAGCACAAGGACACGGGCAAGACTCAAAACCACATGAAAGAAGGAGGCCTAACAGAACATGATATGTCTGATAACTCCACCTTGATTATGAATTGTTTTATGTGAATGATGGAAGACTTAATATATATACGGTTTTATGAACTATCAAATATCGATTATATATCTAGATTGCATGTTTTGGTTTGTTTTTTCAAATGTTTGCAGGCCTTGAAAAGCATTACAAGAGACGAACTCGAAGCCTTGAAAAGCATTACAAAGGAAAGATTATGCTAAGGGTTTCACTACAAGACACGCACATCTCAACGACCAAAACAAGAAGATCTCAACCGAAGGAGCTAGAAGATTTGATTAAGAGAAGATCTCGGCGTAACAAGAAGATAAGAGAAGATCTTGGCACATCAAGATATAAAGATCTTCAAACGGTTTCTCAAGGAGAAGATCTCGGCTATCTAAAGGAAGATCTCCAACGGCTTCTAAGTGAGATGATCTCGGATCTTAAGTAAAGATCTTCAACGGCGGTAAAGATCTTCAACGACATTTCCAGAAGAGAAGATCACGGTGACGAAGATCTTCAAAGAACGTCAAAGAGAAGAAGTAGATCTAGAAGAAATAAGATCTTACAATGGCTACTTCACCTCAACCAAGCAACGTATTCCATGTAGAAAGAGAAATGTTACAACGGCTATCTTACATTGGCTAACAAGATCTCCACAGAAGAATGTAAATGAAGATGGTGATTGAAGAAGAAAAACAACAAGCGTATGCGGATAAGAAACCAAGTCTTCAAGCGATCAAAAATCTTCATTGTTCCAAAAGTTTGTCTTCCTCTTTCAAACGTTTACATCCTTAGAGTGAGATAAACACTAGAGCTCCATTGACATATATAGAGAGTGTTATTCTCGAGTGTGTTACTCGAGTTTACTAGATCGTAGCATTGAGACTACATTGAAAGAAGAAGGGAAGTTCTTTTAGGTTGTATCTAGGACTCACAAAAAGCAAATAATAGATTGTTAGAATCCTAGGGTCAGAAACCCTAGGCGGAGAGTAGGTTGTTAGGGCCGAACTTCGTAAACATATCGTCGTGTCGATCTTTTCTGTACCGCACTTTCTATCGCTTAAATTGTGTCTAACCTTATTTTGCAGGTTTCAAAGTCAAGGCCTTGAAATCCATTTCAAAGCCTTGAGAACCAATTTTGTCACTAAGCGCACAGATCGACTTCAGGCCTTGAGATTAGTTTCAAAGCCTTGATATATGATATTGCAAAAAGTTCTCATATTCTATTTAACCCCCTTCTAGAGTATTTGTATCCTTATTATTCACCTATTCGGTTCTTCAATGTGTGTTGTGACGTCTAAAGTCAACATGGTTGAAAGCAACCCGACGGAGTGGTGGTATAACACTAGTGTTACACTTCACACTTGTTTTGTCAAGGATATGCTCACTACTTATGTCAAAAAAAAACAATGAGATTATATTTATGGGGACTCATTCACCTCAAAAGTGGAAGGCCACGGAAAGGTAATATTAGGGATGACGTCCGAGAAAGAGTAAAACCCTCACCAACGTTGTGCACGTCCTTGACATCCGGAAGAACTTGATCTCCGAAACCTTGATAAACAAGAACGGGATTACTATCAACATCGGTTCTGACAAGATGACTCTTATTAAGGAAGGGATCTACATAGACAAAGGTTATGTAAAGGATGGACTAATCAAGGTGAATGTACTGACAGGCATCACAAAAATTGTGATAGAAAGTTCAATGAATAAATATTCTATTGCTTATGTTGTTGAGTCTTTAATATTTGGCATGAAAGATTAGGGCATGTGAATTATAAGTCTATACAAAGATTAATAAAATTTGAACCTAATTATCAAATGCAAATAAAGTAAAGATAAATGTGAAGTCTGCGTGCAAACAAAACTCACAAAAACTTCGTTTTCACATGTGGAGAGAACAACTGAACCTCTAGGATTAATTCATACGGATTTATGTAATTTAAAATGTGTGCAAACTAGAGGCGATAAAAAGTATTTCATGACTTTTGTTGACAATTACACAAAATATTGCTAAAAGTATTTATTAAGAAGCAAAGATGAAGCCTTGGAAAAATTCAAGGAATACAACTTGGAAATGGAGAACCAACTCTATAAAAACATTAAAATTATCCGAAGTGATAGAGGAGACAAATATGATGAACCGTTCAACGCATTCTATAGAGTACACGGGATTGTTCCTCAAACATCCACTCCTTATTATCGACAATCTAACGGAGTTGCGGAACGCAAAAACCGAACTCTAGAAGAGATGATGAATGCATATGATGAATGCAATGTTGTAGGAATTTGGGTTGCCCCAAAACATGTGGAGGGGGGGAAGCGTTGATTACCAAAAACTATATCCTCAACAAAATACCACATAAAGTAATTGGCAAAAAGTCATACAAATTTTGAAAAGGTAACCTACATTCGTAAAAATACCTAAAGGTGTGGGGGTGCCTCGCTAAAGTAGTAGTGCCACTTCCTAAAATGGTCATCATTGGACCTAAAATCGTTGATTGTATTTTCATCAGATATGCACACAATAGTAGTGTTTATCAGTATCTGGTATATAAATCGGATATGTCGGATATTCATGTTAATACGATAATGGAATCAAGGAATGCGTATTTATTTGAAAATGTCTTTCCTTGTAAAGATAAAGAGTATCCGAAACAAGCTCATGAACAACGAGATGATGGAGCCTCTACTTTCATACAAAATGAAGTTGAAGAGGAAGAACCTTTTAGGAGCAAAATGGCTTGGAAAGAGAAACTCGTTGGTGATGAGTTCATAACGATTGATGACATTAATTATGACATTAGTATAGGCATGCATTTAGATAAATTTCCCTTTGTTTTGCATGCATGGACATATATTCGTATCAATTGTGCTAATATTTGCCTACTTTGTTAGATTGGATGTCTAAACATAGTTTTGTTACAATCGTAGGAAATATGGTGCATTTTGGATCAAAAGGAAGCATGGAAGGACAAGGTGATGCGCTCTTCGTCTGTTGAACGCAAGGATCCGCCGGTGTTGTTCCTCCGTCGATTTCTTTTGTGTATTTTCGATTTATAGAGATATGCCAAGCAAGGAATCGTCCAGCCTCGCACCTTGGATCTCCTTGGCTCGAGTTCTTCTTTCCTTGGAATCTCACTTCGGAAATCAGACCTCCTTTGTCCTCCTAGCCTCGCACCGTAAGGACACCACTCAGTCTCTCACCTTGTGGGTTTCAAAACCTTGACCTCTCACCTTAGTCTCTAGGTTTGTTTTGCTTTAAAGTGAAAACACAACTTCGATTGAACTCAACTCTATGATCTAATTAAAAACGTTTGTGGGAGAGGCCTTATATAGGCTGAAAATTCAGCACCTAACTCCCAACATTAAAGGCTTACAAGTTCAAGAGTTGTGACATTAAACAAAGAACAAACCTACTTTCTCCACCTACTTTTCCACCTACTTTTCTCCACCTACTTTTCCATAATTGATACATAAATTCATGCAAAATATATGAATAATATGAGGATAATATGCTGCATAAAATATGTATTGGGTGGACGTGCATATGTTTTGTATAACCATCTTTCATGCGTCCATGCATGATCTTGGTCAAAAACCCACTCAAGTATAAACGCTGCTTCATTGTCGGGTCATTTTCACCCTCTTCCTCTTGGAGTCTCGACTTCTCATAAACTATAAAGTGGTAGATCTTGAAAATACCTTTGAAAGTAGTACTTGTAAGTGTTCTAACTCCAAATGAAGCTTCAGATATAGGAATTTTACTGAGAGTGCATACATTTGACAACTTAGCCGGATCGAGCAAAATATGACTTAACTTGACCACACTCGGAGTGAACATTTTCGGCTTCACAACTTCGTCTCCATCATGTCGGATTCGTCCTCGAATCTGTCATACCATCCTTGGGAAAGTGATTGTCGGGTTTATTACCATGGTAACTACCTCTCTCAACTTCGTCTCCATCATGTCGAGATGCTTGACTACGATCCGGGTTCAAGAGAAGGGGAAGAAACCTTCTCCTTATCTCAACTAGTTGGGCTTCAATTCTGTCCAAACGTTGGTCGATTCGATTACAACCACTTCCATTGTCGTTGATGTTCGGTGGTGATGGAGGCACAGGATCCGATAGACGAGGACGCTGGGATAGTGGAGTAGCCTTCATTGATGGTATAGGCGGTGATATGTACTTTTTTTCCCGTTTCTTTTTTAACTCGGCTCGTTGGAAAATAAGCTGCCTCTTTCATCCATTTTTCGACCGCTCTACGGCGCCAATCTTCCTCTTCTTTTTTTCGAGCCTCCTTTTCTTGATGACGACGTCGGTCTTCTTCCTCTTGTTTACGAGCTTCCTCTTCACGGCAACGGGCTTCTTTTCTCTTTCTTCTTCTTCGTAGTTCTTCATAGACGGCCTCGTAAAGACCGTCTTCCATTTCACTCAAACGAAGATAACCATCGTCATACTCTCGAATAGCCCATCGAACGTATTCTTCATTTATTGTTCTTTTTCGATCGCGTCTTGACATTCTCGAACAGTTCACAACCCGAAAGCTTGAGAAACTCGCACCGTTGGGCTCTGATACCACTTGATGTGATCGAACTCGCACCGTAGGGCTCTGATACCACTTGATGTGATCGAACTCGTGTTCGCCACTTAGCGTGCGTGCAAATAAGTATTAAATTTATAAAACTAGAATCAAGCAAGCGAATCCGTAGTGTATGGATCGGCGTAGTTAAGCAAGAATTCCAGAGTATCGAACACAGGGATTTGGGGGGTTAAATCCAGTTATAAATCGTCAAGCAAGTAAATGTATGAGCTTTGCAAATATTGGGAAAACAGCAACCCTAAAGATCCAGGTATCTAATTGTGGCAATCGATTCAAGATATACTAAAGAACTAAGGACAAAGTTAAGAGTTGCAAAGGTATACTAAAGTAAAGCAATGTACGGTGAAGTTACAAGGCTTTATATAACTTATTTAAGGACACTCTCTATAAAGGTTGTTGAAGCTTCAGTATAGAAAGGATCTAAAGACAAGAATTAATATCGAATATTCAAACTTGTAACCCAAGGATCAAGACTAACTAAACCGATTAAGGTTGCGACACTCGAAATCGAAGTAGAGGTTGTTGAGGCTTCACTACTACCTAAAAAAGGCAAGTCAAGACTAGATTAAAGCAAATCTATAAGTTTAGATTAAAGTAAAAGCAAGGTTCGTAAACTGGGGTAAATCACGGCTAGATCTTGAGAATCACGGCCGTGGAAACCTAAGAACAGGCCGTGATTTAGGGTGTCGACGATATTTCTCGCACTCTCAGGGTCCAATCTGTTTATGATCGATCTATCATCATCTAAGCCACAACTATCAACCCTTCACCTTAGAATTGCTAAAGGGTTTTAGCCAACAACAGTCATTATGATATCAAATTCAATATTTAAAAGAATGAAAGATGAAAACCTTCGAAAACCTTCAATAAACTTTAAATCAATCTCAAATCCACAAACAAGGTAATGATGTATATCAGATTCGGAATAACACAAACCAATCACAATCCTTGATAAGAATGAAGAGCGGGATGTCAATCCGTCTTCTAATTCAAACCTAAGGACAAAGCGTAACTTCCAAATCTCCAAATCTTTGCAAATCTCCGTTGTGAAATAGCAATCTCCACACGTCCAACTGGAACCCTAGGCACGTGCAAGTAAGCGTAAGCGAAGGTGACGGAATCTCCCTCCTTCCGTCCTTTTATAGGGAAAGATAGAATAAGTGTCCAGCCCATTGTGTAAAAGATCGTGGCTTTAATTAGTACGTCAAAAGATCGCCTAAATCACGGCCATAGAGGGTTCCACGCCCGTGGTTTAAAGTGTGGATTCCATCACGGTTCTTCACAACTTCTACGACCGTAATTTAAACCATGTAACTCTCTGGAATGCTCCACGCTCATGTTGCCAAGTTCCACGGCCGTGGTTTAGAGCGTGGACTTCATTACGGCCGTATTTTAGAGCGTGGAAGCATAGGTTGCTCGTAATTCCCTTTGTTTTGTGCCATTCTTCATCCTAGCATCTTCCTTAGCTCCTTTGTGGTGTCCTCAATCCTTGGATGTGCTCAATCCATCTTCATTCTCTCTTAATTTGTTCGGTTTTAGCTCTTATTCGCCTACAATCAACACAAAGCTTATGTAGACCTCTATATCGACAATATAGACAAACTAGCTCACAATTGCTTCAATGCTTTATCAATGAACACTAATATGGATGAAATACATCTAGAAAACGTGCCTAAAATATCACAATATTTCATGCTAACAAAATACCCCATACTTGCCACTTGCTTGTCCCCAAGCAAGGTCTTTCAAAAGCTTTAAAACTCAAGTTAGGATAAAATATGGATACACTCTCAAAAACAAAACTTCTTTTAGATGAATGTGCTTCCTAATCAATAGATCATTCTCAAATCTTGCTTCATTCGTTCATAAGACTCTCATATACATAATCAAAGTGTAAAGAGTAAAGAAAACTCATGAATTGATCAAACTTCCATGTAAACATCATAACCTTCAAACATTATCAAAATCAATCATAAGAAACTTCAATTTAGATCACCAAGTCATATATCATTCTCTTGATCTTAAGGACTTTCAAACAAGGTCTAGAATGCGGAAAGGGGAGGAAAACTTTAAGGAATGTGGTGCATGAATCCGGGAAAGTGGATAACTAACTCTTTTCTTTTTCTCTTGCGGTTTTTGTTAGCATGAAATATTGTGATATTTTAGGAACGTTTTCTAAGTGCATTTCATCTATTATGATAGTCATTGATTGAGCATTGTTGCATTTGTGAGCTAGTTTGCCTATATTTTCGATATGGATGTCTACACAAGCTTTATGTTGATTATAGGTGATTGAGAGCTATTTCCGACCGGAATTGAGCAAGTATCGAGATGATTGAGCATGTCCATGGATTGAGGACATTCATAGGAGCCAAAGGAGTGCCAACTTGAAGAATGCACGAAGCTAAGGAAGAATCACGTTCTTGCCCTAAACCACGCTCTAAAATACGACCGTACCACATTCCACGTTCAAGTCCACGGCCGTGGAATCATGGTTAGGAAACGTGGTTCATTCCAGTAACTTCTACGGCCGTGGAAGACATGGTTCAAACCGTGTTGATTTCCACGCTCTAAATTACGGTCGTGGAACCCTTCCACGACCGTGATCTTGGCGATCTTTTTCGCCACACTTTAAGCCACGATCTTTTAGAAGATTGGGCCGGGCCGATATTTTATCTTGCCCTATAAAAGGACAGACGAAGAGAGATTCCGTCACCTTCGCTTACGCATAGACGCATCTTACGCTTGCACTTGGAATTGCCCTAATTTCATATTGGCGGAAGTTGTGTTTGAGAGATTTTGGCGCATTGCTATTGTGATTTCCGAATCGACGGAAGATCGAAGATTTGGAAGGTTGTTCGCAAGAAGATTTCTCTTCTTGTTTAGGTTTGATTTAGAAGACGGATTGACATCCCGTTCTTCCTTCTTATCTAAGATTGTGTTTGTTTGTTCTATTCCGAATCTAGTGACGATAATTGTTCTTGATTGTGACTTTGAGAATGGTTTGAAGTTTATTGAAAGTTTTCGAAATTTTTCGTCTTTCAATCTTTTAATCTTTGAATTTGATATCAATATGACCATTGTTGGCTAAAAACCCTTAACAATTCTAAGGTGAAGGGTTGATAGTTGTGGCTTAGATGATGATAGATCGATCGTAAACAGATTGGACCCTGAGAGTTAGAAAGAATCGTCGACGAACCCTAAATTACGGCTTGTTCATATGTCCACGACCGTGGAACTTCAAGAACTACCCGTGATTTTCCTTAATTTTACGAACCTGCTTTTACTTTAATCCAAAGTTAAAGATTTGCTTTAACTTAGTCTTGGCTTGCCTTTTCTAGGTGGTAGTGAAGCCTCAACAACCTCTACCTCGATTGTGAGTGTCATAACCTTAATCGATTAAGTTAGTCTTGATCCTTGGATTACAAGTTTGGGTATTTGACATTAATTCTTACCTTTAGAATCTTTCTATATTGAAGCCTCAACAACCTTTATAGAGAGTGCCTTGTAGGTGAGTCATATAAGGTTTTTGGAACTTCACCGTACGATTACCTTACATTAGCATACCTTTGCATATCTTAACTCTGTCCTTATATCATTAGTATATCTTGAATCGATTGCCACAGCTGGATTCCTGGATCTTTAGGATTGTTGTTTTCCCAATACTTGCAAAGCTTCTTATACTTACTCGCTTGATAATCTACAATTGAATTTGTTCCCACCAAAATCCCTGTGTTCGATACTCTGGAATTCTTGCATAACTATATCGATCCGTACACTGCGGGTTCACTTGCTTGATTCTAGTTTTATAAATTTAAAGCTTATTTGCACGCACGCTAAGTGACGAACAAGTTTTTGGCGCCGTTGCCGGGGATTTGGTTTCGGCCGAACTCGGTTGCCGGTTGTCAAGCTTGGGAGCTTGCTCTCGTTATTTGATATTTCCTTGAGTGCATGCGCAGGTCTAGGAACACCGAGGATCTCTTACCTCTTGATCAAGAGCTTGAGAAGACTCTAAGGCAAAAGCGCAAGGAAAAGAAGATGGCTGAAGAACACGAACGTGATCTTCAAGCGGAGTTGGCGGAGAAAGAAGCTCAACTCCAATGGAATGAGAATATTCGTCGGGATGAAATGGATCGTCATCAATCTCAAGTTAACGATCTAAAGGATATGATGTTCCAGATGAGGATAGAACTAAGCAACCTTAAGAATAAGGGGAGCAAGAAATCCTCAAGACGGGCATCAAGATCAAGAAGAAGAAGTCATTCATCCGCTGATGATAGCGATTCCTCCATGCCACCACTAGAGGAAATTGATCCCACGATCAATGTCAATCATTTCCATCCACGGGGAGCTGCTAATCGCCGCATTCCACCTAGGAATGCGAGGATCGAACGTGTGGATGATGAGCCAAGAACTCTTGGCCAAAGGATGGATCCAACACAACAACCACGCCGTTTGGGCGTGAATTTTGATGCTGACAATGTACAAGGGTTTAGCTTCAACCCTCAAGTTATTACTCTTGTTCGCCAAAACCAATTTGGCGGGACAAGCGCTGAATCTCCACACCAACACTTGCAAAACTTTGAGTGTATGATGGAGACAATGAGGCCGAAGAATGCTACTACCAACAACTATAAGCTCAAGCCTTTTTTCTTCTCCTTGAAGGGGAAAGCGTTGTCTTGGTACCAAGCTCTTCCTAGTGGGAAACTAGACACGTGGGAAGACCTTTCCGCGGAGTTCCTCACCAAATTCTTTCCGCCATCCAAAACAGCGGAACTTAGAGGTAAGATCAATGCATTTTCCATGAGATCTAACGAAAGTTTGTTTCAATCTTGGGAAAGGTTTCAGGTTTGCTTTTGGATTGCCCTCATCATGGCATATCCAAACTTGCCTTGCTAGAAATATACTATAAGGGGCTGGATGTGGAGACACAATTCAAGCTCCAATCCCTCTCATGTGGTACATTCATGGACATGAGGGAAGATGACGTTTGGGACTTCATTGAGAAGCAAGCAAGAGTCATAGAGAAGTATTCCCACCGGAAAGTGGAGGGAAATCGTGTAGAGCAAGGAGCAAAGCTCACACATGAAGCTCAAACTCAAATCTTTTCTCTCAACAATGAGATTAAAGAGTTGAAGGAGGCTATCAAGACTAACTTTCCAAAGCAACAAGGAAAGGACGTTGGCTACTTGGCCAACAACAACAATGGTGGAGAGAATACCAACCGCAACAACAACAATAACCGGAACAACAACCGGAACAATTGAAATGGAAACAACAACAACCGGAACAACAATTGGAACAACAATAGGGGTTCAAACAACAACAATTGGCGCTCCAATCAACAAAATTCCGGTAACTCTTACCCTTCCAATTCTAATTCACTAACTCCACCTTCCTCTTCCTCTACTCCCTTGAAAAGCCAGGGGCAATCATCCAATGGAGGAAACACTTCGGGGAAGGAGAAGCCCGATCCCATGTTAGAAACAATCTTGGGAAAGCTACAAGGGTTGGAGAACCGCATCATTAAGGTTGATGATCAGATTTCTAAGGTTGATAAAGCCCAAAAGGTTTTAGAAAACCAAATGTTCAGCCAAGCGGAGGAAGTTCCTAGGAATCAAGGGAAACTTCCAGGAAAGACGGAGGACAACCCTAAGGGAAGGGTTATGGCAATCACAACTAGGAGCGGAGTGACTACCACCGATCCGCAGCCTAAGTTTGTTGAAGTCCCCGTAGAGAAAGACAAAGAGAAGGGGAAGGAGAAGGAAGATATCTACGTTCCTCCTCCGGCTTACAAACCTCCCCTACCATTCCCTCAATCTAGAGCGAGAGCACGCCTAGATAAACAATTTGGTAAGTTCATAGAACTCATGAGTAAGCTGCACATTAATATACCTTTCATTGATGCTATTGTAGGTATGCCGGCTTATGGCAAGTTCTTAAAGGAAATCCTCTCTAACAAGCGAAAGCTTGAGGATTTCGGTGAGGTTAAGATGAGTTCGGATTCTTCGGATCTCATCAAGACCATGAAGGAGAAAATGCCCCCAAAGCTAAAGGATCCGGGGTCGTTTTGCATTCCCATTGGAGTGGGAGATGTCACATATGACGCTTTATGTGACTTAGGAGCAAGTGTGAGCATCATACCACTTGCATTGTGCAGGAAGATCGGTTTAGGTGACCCTAAACCGGTGAAGATGACGTTGTACATGGCGGATCGATCCATCACTCGCCCCGTCGGTATTGTAGAAGACGTCCCGGTCAAGGTAGGTAAATTCTTTGTTCCCATTGATTTTGTCGTGCTTGACATTCCTGCAGATAGTCCGGTCCCGATCATACTCGGAAGACCGTTTCTTGCAACTTCCGGCTGCATAGTCGATTGCAAGAATGGTAGACTCGCTTTTGATATAGGAGAAGAGAAGGTAGAGTTCGTTTTTCCACTCTAGTGAAGGAGCCAATCTTTGATGAGGATATATTCAATATCCAAGATGAAGAAGGGTTGTCTAGGGAGGAGGTAAGTGCTATTCTCTTCAACGATCCTTTACAAAAGGTTATCACTATGAGTCTAACAAATGTAGGGGAAGAAGAGGAGTGCAATGAGGCAATTGAAGCCTTAGAAGCACAAGAAGAGATGTATGAAGTGGAGTTTGAAAAACTCCACGATGAGGCAGAAAACGTGAGAATCCACGGTCATACACTATATTCCACGGCCGTGGATTTCACAAACAAAACCGTGTCCCACTCCAGAGAGTTATACGGTCGTGGAGAAAATGGAACAACCGTATTTCCCTTCCACGCCCTAAACCACGGCCGTGGAGGACATAGGGAAACCGTAATTTTTGCCGTGGAAAGGGATGATCGAGACACTTCTTCAACTTCCTTTGATTCTTCTCCCACACGTTCAACACCCTTAGAAACTTCTAAGGAGACATCGGATGCTCCTCAAGGATCATTGGAAGCTCCGAAAGCGATGAAACTAAAACCACTTCCTACTCATCTAAGGTACGCTTTTCTAGGACCTAATTCTACCTTTCCGGTTATTGTTAGTTCCAATCTAAGCATAGATGAACATAATCAGCTCATGATTGTCCTTAGGAAACATAGGAAAGCTTTAGGCTATACTATTGAGGACTTAGTAGGAATTAAACCCTCCCTATGTATGCATAAGATACTAATGGAGGAAGATTTTAGAACTTCAAGACAACCTCAAAGGCGGTTGAATCCGACCATGAAGGAGGTTGTCAAGAAGGAAATTCTTAAACTTCTTGATGCAGGTATCATCTACCCTATCTCCGATAGTAAGTGGGTGAGTCCGGTTCAAGTAGTTCCGAAGAAGGGAGGAATGACGGTCATCACCAACAAGAACAACGAACTCATTCCTACCCGAACCGTAACGGGATGGCGGATGTGCATAGACTACCGCAAGCTTAACAATGCGACGAGAAGGATCACTTCCCATTGCCATTCATCGATCAAATGCTTGAAAGGTTAGCACAACATTCACATTTTTGCTATCTTGACGGTTATAGTGGTTTCTTTCAGATCCCGATACACCCGGACGATCAGGAGAAGACCACATTCACGTGCCCATGGGGTACGTTTGCTTATAGGAGAATGCCGTTCGGGCTTTGCAACGCCCCAGCCACCTTTCAAAGGTGCATGATGGCCATCTCTCCGAATACATTGAGGAAATCATGGAGGTCTTCATGGACGAGTTCTCCGTATACGGTTCCTCTTTTAACGATTGTCTTTCTAACCTTTCTCTTGTTTTACAAAGGTGTGAAGACACTAACCTAGTTCTAAATTGGGAGAAGTGTCAATTTATGGTTAAGGAAGGAATTGTATTAGGTCACTTAATCTCTAATAGAGGGATAGAAGTAGATAAAGCTAAGATAGAGACCATAGAGAAACTTCCTCCCCCAACTTCGGTGAAAGGGATAAGAAGTTTCCTAGGACATGCTGGATTTTATAGACGTTTCATTAAAGACTTCTCTAAAATATCAAAACCGCTTACTAATCTATTGATGAAGGATGCAATTTTTGAGTTTTCGCAGGAATGTTTGGATGCATTTAACACAATTCGGCAAGCTCTAATTTCAGCACCTATTATCCAACCTCCTGATTGGACTCTTCCCTTTGAGGTTATGTGCGATGCTAGTGACGTAGCTATAGGAGCTGTTCTTGGACAACGAAAGGAAGGGCGAACCCATGCCATATACTATGCTAGCAAGACGCTAGATGAAGCGCAACTCAATTACGCCACTACCGAAAAAGAGTTTTTAGCCATTGTCTATGCTATTGACAAGTTTCGCTCTTATCTTGTAGGTGCAAAGGTGGTTGTCTACACGGATCATGCTGCGATCCGGTACCTCCTTGCAAAGAAAGATGCGAAGTCAAGGCTAATTAGATGGATTCTTCTCCTACAAGAATTCGATCTTGAGATCCGCGACAAGAAAGGTTCAGATAATTCTGTTGCGGATCATTTGAGTCGCCTAACACATCTAGAGGACGACCATTTACCCATCGACGACTCCTTTCCGGACGAACACCTACACATTATTGAGGAGTGCATCGATGTGATCTCCAAAGGTAATGAACCATGGTTTGCTGATTTTGTTAACTATTTGGTTTGTCAGGAGATACCGCCCGGACTATCCTACGCACAAAGAAAGAAGTTCTTTAAGGATGTCCGGGAATACTTTTGGAATGAATCTCTCCTTTTTAAGAGAGGTCCGGATATTCGGCGATGTGTGTCGGAAGATGAGATGCAAAGTGTCATCCGCCATTGTCATTCACTACCTTGTGGAGGACACGCTAGTTCGAACAAGACTAGCGCAAAGGTATTGCAATCTGGGTTCTTTTGGCCTACTTTGTTTAGAGATGTGCAATCCTTTGTTTCTTGCTGTGATGCTTGTCAAAGAACAGGTAATATCTCTAGGAGGAATGAGATGCCCCTCAACAACATCCAAGAGGTGGAGATTTTCAATGTTTGGGGAGTAGACTTCATGGGATAGTTACCCACCTTGCTAGGAGTTTGGGAGTTGATTTTTCCGCATGTACCCGCATACCAGCCGTACCCTTAGGACTTCATGCCTTCATGACTAGAGGTCTCATCTTCCCCACACATAGAGGTCCGCCTTATGCGGCCATGCCTTGGGAGAGCAGGACGGGTAGGGGTATTGAGTGGCTACAGGAGTACTCCATTATGGCTGGACGCCATAATTGGAAGGAGACGTTCGCTGCTATGCACGTGAACAGGATTGCAGCTCCTCCATATGTCCCACCACCGCCCGTAGTTGAGGAGGAGGAGATGAGGGATCAGTTTGAGGGTGGAGGAGGAGCAGAGCAGGAGTTTGGTACGTTTCCGGATCAGCCGGATGCGGCCCCCGATGTGCCTAGACGTTCTCCACGTCCAACTAGAGCTTCAGGCTCGTCTTCTCGCCGCGCCAGCGTGAGTGAGAGACCTACGTGGATGGCTACGCCTCCTGCATGGTATGGAGCTCCACCTCCATGGGCTACATAGACACCATCAGCACCAGCACCAGCACCATCAGACGCGCCGAGGTGGTATAGTCAGGCTCCGGGATGGTATGAGCAGATGCCGGATTGGGCTACTGGTCTTTCAGAGAGAGTGGGAGCATTGGAGATTCGAGCCGATGCTAGAGACGGACGCATGGATGATCTCGATCACATGATGAGAGACGTCTACCGCCAGCAGTTTGGGCGGCACTACGACCCCAGCTTCTCTCCATTCCCGCCTCCACCAGCGCCGCAATGATGATGATTTGCATGACCGATAGCTTTAGCCGCTCCACCGCCATTTTGTGAGTTTCTTTTTCTGTTCTTCTTTTCTTTCTTTTATTTGAACATTAGGGACAATGTTTGTTCCAAGTATGGGGTGGGGTGTGACTAAAAGTTTGTAATAACTCTTACTCACTATGTTTGCTTCTATTCGAGACTATCTTGCATGTTCATTATATTGTTGCACGTTTCATTATTGCATTGCATGAAAAAGAACTTGAAAAACCCATAAAAATTGAAAAATTTTGAAAATTTTGTGCTTCTAAGGAATTGAGATGATTTCTATGATAATCGCTACTTGTGAATTGAGTTTGATGACAATTGCATGCTTAAACGATTAGTGAATTGAAAAGAAATTGAATGTGTTGATTTTACCTCTTTTACAAGTTTCATAATGTGATGAATGTTACCTAAATCATGTTGAGAAATTGAAGCTGAAATCACATTATAAGTTCCTATGCTTCTTGTTGAGATGATTAAGGCAATTCGATTTTTCTTTCTTCTTTCTTTGACCATTTAGCTCCTCATTGAAATATTGACCTCCTTTACCTATCCGGAAATTTGGAGAAGTGAATGAAAAAAGGCATGTTTGATGTGGGAGGGCCATGAGAGCAATTATTTGCAATCAAAAGAATAGAAAGAAATTGTAGGTTTGGGGAAGTCAATCATGACGATGAGTAACTCGGCACCATTCACATAGCCGGGTGTTTGTGTCTTGCCAAAGTCGGATTGAGCAATATTCCTAGCGGATTATGGTATGTGCGCTAAGGGTTTGAGGCATCTCATAAAAATTGAGAAACGCCAATCTCCTAGGCTTCGGTTTTTGTGCACCTCTATCCATAACTCCAAAAGTAAAGTCGAAAAATGAAAGGAAAAGAGCGAAGCTCTAAGTCGAAGGTGTGCGGAAACCGCAAGAGAAAAAGAAAAGAGTTGTTATCCATTTTCCCGGATTCATGCACCACATTCCCTAAAAGTTTCCTTCCCTTTCCACATTCTAGACCTTTTTCTTTGAAAGTCCTTAAGATCAAAAGAATGTTATATGACTTGGTGATCTAAATCGAAGTTTCTTATGATTGATTTTGATAATGTTTGAAGGTTATGATGTTTGTATGAAAGTTTGATTGATTCATGATTTTTCTTTACCCTTTACTCTTTGATTAAGTGTATGAAAGTCTTATAAACGATTGAAGCAAGATTTGAGAATGATCTATTGTTTAGAAGGCACATTTATCCAAAAGAAATATTGCTTTGAGAAGGTACACATATTTCTTCATAACTCTTGTTTTAAAGCTTTTTGAAAGACCTTGCTTAGGGACAAGCAAGTGACAAGTATGGGGTTATTTGTTAGCATGAAATATTGTGATATTTTAGGCACGTTTTCTAAGTGCATTTCATCCATTATGATAGTCATTGATTGAGCATTGTTGCATTTGTGAGCTAGTTTGCCTATATTTTCGATATGGATGTCTACACAAGCTTTATGTTGATTATAGGTGATTGAGAGCTATTTCCAAACGGAATTGAGCAAGTATAGAGATGATTGAGCATGTCCATGGATTGAGGACATTCATAGGAGCCAAAGGAGTGCCAACTTGAAGAATGCACGAAGCTAAGGAAGAATCACGTTCTTGCCCTAAACCACGCTCTAAAATACGGCCGTACCACATTCCACGTTCAAGTCCACGGCCGTGGAATCATGGTTAGGAAACGTGGTTCATTCCAGTAACTTCTACGGCCGTGGAAGACATGGTTCAAACCGTGTTGATTTCCACGCTCTAAATTACGGTCGTGGAACCCTTCCACGACCGTGATCTTGGCGATCTTTTTCGCCATACTTTAAGCCACGATCTTTTAGAAGATTGGGCCGAGCCGATATTTTATCTTGCCCTATAAAAGGACGGACAAAGAGAGATTCCGTCACCTTCGCTTACGCATAGACGCATCTTACGCTTGCGCTTGGAATTGCCCTAATTTCATATTGGCGGAAGTTGTGTTTGAGAGATTTTGGCGTATTGCTATTGTGATTTCCGGATCGACGGAAGATCGAAGATTCGGAAGGTTATTCGCAAGAAGATTTCTCTTCTTGTTTAGGTTTGATTTAGAAGACGGATTGACATCCTGTTCTTCCTTCTTATCTAAGATTGTGTTTGTTTGTTCTATTCCGAATCTAGTGATGATAATTGTTCTTGATTGTGACTTTGAGGTTGGTTTGAAGTTTATTGAAAGTTTTCAGAAGTTTTCGTCTTTCAATCTTTTAATCTTTGAATTTGATATCAATATGACCATTGTTGGCTAAAAACCCTTAACAATTCTAAGGTGAAGGGTTGATAGTTGTGGCTTAGATGATGATAGATCGATCGTAAACAGATTGGACCCTGAGAGTTAGAAAGAATCGTCGACGAACCCTAAATTACGGCCTGTTCTTGAGTCCACGACCGTGGAACTTCAAGAACTACCCGTGATTTTCCTTAAGTTTACGAATCTGCTTTTACTTTAATCCAAAGTTAAAGATTTGCTTTAACTTAGTCTTGGCTTGCCTTTTCTAGGTGGTAGTGAAGCCTCAACAACCTCTACCTCGATTGTGAGTGTCATAACCTTAATCGATTAAGTTAGTCTTGATCCTGGATTACAAGTTTGGGTATTTGACATTAATTCTTACCTTTAGAATCTTTCTATATTGAAGCCTCAACAATCTTTATAGAGAGTGCCTTGTAGGTGAGTCATATAAGGTTTTTGGAACTTCACCGTACAATTACCTTACTTTAGCATACCTTTGCATATCTTAACTCTGTCCTTATATCATTATTATATCTTGAATCGATTGCCACAGCTGGATTCCTGGATCTTTAGGATTGTTGTTATCCCAATACTTGCAAAGCTTCTTACACTTACTCGCTTGATAATCTACAATTGAATTTGTTCCCACCCAAATTCCTGTGTTCGATACTCTGGAATTCTTGCTTAACTATATCGATCCGTACACTGCGGGTTCGCTTGCTTGATTCTAGTTTTATAAATTTAAAGGCTTATTTGCACGCACGCTAAGTGGCGAACAGTTTTGCAACACTTTCAACTTAGAGCTTCGCTCTCTTCTTTTCAATTAATTTTTCGACTTTACTTTTGGAGTTATGGACAGAGGTGCACAAAAACCGAAGCCTAGGAGATTGGCGGTTCTCAATTTTGCGAGATGCCTCAAACCCTTGATGCACATACCATAATCCGCTAGGAATATCGCTCAATCCGACTTTGGCAAGACACAAACACCCGGCTATGTGAATGGTGCCGAGTTACTCATCGTCATGATTGACTTCCCCAAACCTACAATTTCTTTCTATCTTTTTGAATGCAATTAATTGCTTTCATGGCCCTCCCACATCAAACATGCCAATTATCAACTCCTCCAAATTCCCGGATAGGTAAAGGAGGTCATTACAAACGATTAGTCACACCCCATCCAAACGATTAGTCACACCCCATCCCATACTTGGAATAAACATTGTCCCTAATGTTCAAAAAGAAAAATAAAGAAAAGAAAGAAAGAAAATGACTCACAAGACGGTGGTGGAGTGGCTAGAACGGTGGATTATCAATCATCCTCTCTGCGGTGCCGGTGGAGGTGGGAACGGGAAGAAGCCGGGATCATAGTTCCGCCCAAATTGCTGGCGGTAAATATCTCTCATCATGCGGTCATGATCGTCGGCTCGTGTATCCCTAACATCTGCACGGATCTCCAAGGCTCCGACCCTGCTGGAAAGATCGGTGGCCCACTCCGGCAGCTGCTCATACCATCCGGGCGGCTGACTATACCATGCCGGTGCGTCTGAAGGTGCTAGTGCAGGTGGTGGCTGGGCATGCCAAGGTGGTGGAGCTCCCATCCAGTCCGGCTGAGTGCTATACCATGAAGGAGGATCTACCATCCATGTAGGTCTCTCGCTCACACTAGCACGGCGAGAGGAAGAGCCAGAAGCTCTAGCGGGGCGGGGAGAGTGTCTAGGAAGGTCAGGAACTGCGTCCGGCTGATCCGGAAAGGTACCAAAGTCATGCTCATCTCCTCCTCCCTCAAACTCGTCATCCCCTCTCATCTCCTCCTCATCTACAACCGGTGGTGGTGGAACGTAGGGAGGGGCTACTAGTCTGTTTGCATGCATGGCAGCGAACGTCTCCTTCCAGTTATGGCGTCCGGCCATAATGGAATACTCAGGAAGCCACTCAATCCCTCTACCTGTCCTACTCTCCCAAGGTATGGCAGTTGTAGGTGGACCTCTATGTCTAGGGAAGAGAATGCCTCTAGTCATGAGGCTCTGGAGTCCTAGAGGTCTAGCTGCAATGCGGGTGCACGCGGAGAAGTCTACCCCTAACTGCCTAGCGAGGTGGGTGATCATCCCACCGTATCCAATGTTGCCGGCCTTCTTGTTCTTTAGCTTGCTCATGGTAGAAGCTAAGAGGATGGTACAGTCAGCTGGCCTACCGTACAGCATACAGTAAAGCAAAAACAACTCATCTGTCTTGATCTTCTGAGGTGTCTCCGTCCTAGGGAAGAGACACTCAGAAAGCACTCTATGGGCAATCTTCAAGGCTAGGTGATAGATCAACCTAGCCTTGGTATCAGCAGGTTGCGAGCGGTCCTCGCTGGCGTATATCATAGCTATCTCCGCCCAGAAATCCTTGGCATACACGCTAGGGAATCGATCATTGAAGGTCTCATGGAACCCAAAGAAGGCTCCAAAATCTCTTATAGAAAACTCATAGTTTCTCTCCATCAGCCGGAAAGAAACGGTCCTGTCGACGTGGTTATGCTCAAACGAGACCACGAACTCCCTAGTGATCTCCTCATATGCATCTTCTCGAATAGCGGAGAAAATGACCAATCCAGCTCTATCTAGTAGCCAAGTGAGATCCCCTACCACATGCAAAGGCTCTAACTCCTCAAGCAGCAAATACCTAGGTCCAATGACCGCTCGCTTATGGATCCTCTCTAAGGCATCGAGGTGATCCTCATGGATAGTAGGGATCCTAGGGGAAGGTGGTGATGGGGGTGATGGGGGCTCAGCAAGTGGTGCTCTAGAAGAGGAAGAAGTATTGTCTTTCCTCTTTTTATTTCTCTCAGACATTCTCCTTACGAAATCCATTTCTGTTAGAAACCACGGTCTGTTCTTCAGGTTCCACGGCCGTGGAATGTCTAGAGACCGTGGTTCGGTACGCAAATTCTCAAAACTTAGTAGATTCACAACAAACTCAACAGCAAGCAGCCCTAGACTAATTTCAGTCCAGTTCCAATCAGTTCTCCTAAAAATTCTAGCAAAAACGAAGCCGAATCGACAAAGAGAAACAAGGAATGAAAAACCTAGGTTTTCGGATTTTGAAATCCGAATTCTGTCTTCTCTAGTGATTTGCCGCTCGAATTGTTGCTTGGATCTTGTAGGTGATTGGATTTGCTTCAGTTTTGGCCGAAGAATCGTTTGAAACGATTAACGAACGAGAATTTGGGAGAGGGGGAAGATTTCGGCGAAATAGGGGCGTGGAATTGGGGGTTTTTGTGTGTTTTGTGAAGAAACGTGGTTTTTATAGTGACCGTAAAAAATTTTAAAAATCACGGTCTATCGGGGGTTTCCACGGCCGTGGTTTTGTACGGAACCGTGATTTTGGTGATTTTTCTCAGACTTTTGAAAATTACGGTAACTGTAGCTGTCACGGCCGTGGCTTTGGCCGTGGAACTCTCTGTAATGTGTCAAAGTCCAAGTTTCGTCAATTTTTTTCAAACTTTTCCTTCCCCCTTTCTTTTCCACTGATCCTACATCCAAAAACACGAACATACCGGAAGGCATCGAAGGCAAAACAAAACAAAACGTCTATACTATTCTAATCTATGAATCAAAAACAAAAACGTAAGTGCAATACCTTGGGTTGCCTCCCAAGAAGCGCTTTGTTTAAGGTCCGTAGCTAGACCATATTCGCACTTATTCGAGTGCAATGGACGCGAACTCTTCAGCTTGGAGTTCCGGTGTATACTTCTTGAGTCGTTGACCGTTCACCTTAAAGCTTCCGCCCTTTTCACCCCATACTTCAACTGCACCATGGGGAAAAACACGTTTGATTAGAAAAGGTCCAGTCCAACGAGATTTAAGCTTACCTGGAAAGAGACGAAGCCTTGAATTGAAGAGGAGAACTTGATCTCCTTCTTTGAGGTCCTTTGGGATGATATGCTTATCATGCCAACGCTTCGCTCTTTCTTTATAGATCTTGGCGTTTTCGTAGGCCTTCAAGCGAAGTTCTTCAAGCTCATTAAGGTCTAAGAGACGCTTCTCTCCCGCTTCCTTCATGCTGAAGTTCAACCACTTTATTGCCCAATACGCCTTGTGCTCCAACTCTACCGGTAAGTGACAAGACTTCCCATACACAAGGTTGTATGGTGTTGTTCCGATGGGAGTCTTATATGCAGTCCGGTACGCCCATAATGCGTCATCTAGCTTCAAAGCCCAATCCTTCATTGTCCTTGAAACCGTCTTCTCTAAGAGTATTTTGATGATATGAATTATATACTATTGTAATCATGCATATTGTAGAGGTTTACCTCGATTTACCTTGCATTTAGAGAGGATTTGTGTACCTTTTAGGCTTTATTCATTTATATTCTGGAAATAGAGGTCTACACGAGTTTTGGTTGAAATTGTAGGTAAATTCATTGGATTTGGAAGCAAAAGTGGAGCAAGGAGCATCTAAGGTTATTAGGGAAGCTTAAGGAGGCTTAGAAGATTCACAAAGAGCAAAGGAGTTGTGTAAAAGGTTCACAATAGAGAGGAACGAAACAAGCCAAGAGACGAGCATTCTCTGTTGAAGAAAATTGTGCCAATTTGTACATAAATCGGACAATTTTCATCTGTAAAAATTGAGCGGTTTCCTTTGTAAATTGGATAGCACGATTTTCTTAGCTTTCGGCCCAAGAATTAACACGACTCAAAGCCCATCACTTGTGGACTTGAGAAGTGTTTTTTTCAAGCGGCCCATTAGCAAGGAACTATACATTGGAACCCTAGGAACGAAAATCAACACCTTACAGCGGGAAATATTTACACAATTGAGAGAGATTGAAGATTCTTGGAAGGAGATTGAAAGGAAAGTGTCGGGAAGTCAATCTTTATCATTAGTGTGAGATCCTTTTTTCCTTTGCGATTCTTGTGGTTTGTGAACACACTATTGAGTGTTTTGAGAGATACTTTCATTTGATTTGAGATTTGTTTACAGATTTGGAGATTATTGAGTTTTTATTCAAAGTTCCGGTTTATTTGATTTATTCATTCAATCTCAATTTTGATTTGATTTTGAAAATGGTTGGCTAAAACCCTTGTGATTCTGGGGAGAATAGTTGATGATTGAGGCTTAGATGATGATAGACTGAACTCATTTAACCATTTGGACCCTGAGAGTTTAGATTTTAACTTTGCGACAAATAGGAAAATCGCCTTGTTCTTGAGGAAAATCGGACGATTTAATCAAGATCCGGTCGATTTATTCCCTTGACGATCTTTAATTGATTTATTCTTTAATCAAAGTTAATCCTTGCCTACATCCCAACCTTGCTTAACCTTTTTAACCTCTATTTAAGTGTGGGAAGATACTTCATCATTGATTCTACATTTAATAGATTAAGATTACAAGATTTGGGTAATAGAGAGACTCAACATCCTTTATTTAAGGTTTAAAGTGTGCTTTCTATCTTTACCTTGGAGAGTCATATCCTGGGGTTTGGGTAGTTAGTTTGAGTGTAATTCTTATCCCTAGACCTTTCTATATCACAGCCTCAACAACCCTTATAGAGAGAGCCTTTGGATTAGACAAATAGGTTTCGAAACTTCACCGTACGATATCTACCTTTGAAACACATAACCTTGACAATATAAACTCTGTCCTTTGATCTTTAGAAGTGTCTTAAATCGAAAGCCGCAGTCGGATACTTGAATCCTTGGAATCATTTACCTCCTTTATTAATCACAAAAGCTTTTGCACTTTGTTAGATAATTGAAATCGATTTTATTCTCACCAAGTCCCTGAGTTCGACTCAGGAATTTCTTGCCTTACTACAGTTGATTCGTACAGTGCGGGTTCGCTTTGCTTTAAGTTCTAGATATAAATTTTAAAACTAGTGACGCGCACTTTTGAGCGAACACAAAACCTGCACTTTGAATACTCCAAACCACCATATCAAACCAAGCAACTCGATATATAGACAACAATTCATTGGTTAGTGTATCAAACTACTTTATTTGTGTTTAAGTCTTCCATCATCAACACCTGTATAACTTTATAATCAAGGTGGAGTTTTGACTGATTATGTCAATAAGAGAGAGGAAGAAAGGTGCTTACAAGTTGATATTTCTGACAAAGCACAGTTGTGGCATCATCGCTATGAACATCTTAGCTACAAGGGGTTGCATTCCTTGCACAAAAGGGAGATGATTACTAGTCTGCCAGAAATTGAACAAGCAAAGATCACTTGTGAAGCATGTATGAAGGGAAAGCAACATCGAATACCATTCCCAAAACAGAGTGTGTGGCTAGCTAACTGAAAAACTACAGCTCATTCATTCTGACCTACGTGGTCCAACTACTCCTTCATCAAACAACAAAAAGAGGTACTTACTCAGTTTTATAGATGATTTTTCTAGAAAAACATGGATATTCTTTGTACTTGAAAAATCAGAAAGTTTCCTTCACTTCAAATTGTTTAAAGCTCTTGTGGAGAAGGAATCAAATATGTATATCAAGTGTTTACGAACTGATAGAGGAGGAGGATACAATTCTGAGGAGTTCCGAAAGTATTGCAAGGAACATGGAATTAAAAGGCAACTAACTACATCCTACAACCCTCAACAAAATGGAGTTGTTGAGCGGAAGAATCGAACTATTATGAATATGGCAAGGGCTGTTTTAATTGAAAAGGGTGACCCAAAGACTTTCTGGTCAGAAGCTGTACAATGGGCAAATCATGTCCTTAACAGGTCTCCTACCTTGGCTGTTAAGGATATGACCTCGGTGGAAGCATGGTGTGGTGGTAAGCCATTTGTGGAACACTTCAGAATTTTTGAATGTGTAGGGTATGTTCACATTCCAGATGCTTTTAGGCAAAAAATATTACAAGAAAATAAAATTGCATAACACATTTCATTTGAAATATGTTTATTTAAGTTCGACCCTTATTCGTGTATTCTCACGATTCTAAAACAATATTGATACACTCTTGATGACCTCTTCAATTTTTCTTGAGTATTTGGGTTGCACCCGACGGGTTGCCTACATACCTTCTCTCAGAAGAATCAAGCCTTACGTAGTTCATAGAGATACTTTTGCGGACTTTGATTTTCATGGATCATAGGTCGGATCCAAACCCACTTCCTATGAAGGATTGTCTAAAATCCGCAATTATCACTTGTATTTCTCCACTTTTTACGCATCACCGGAATCATTCGGACCCACCTTCTAAAGGGTTTTCCAAATTACCCGACTATCATTTGCGTATGAAAAATTCTAAGTTGAGTATAATTCTCATATTCTTCTTTTTTTTGTTTAGGGTATGACTGAACTCGACGAGTTTCCTAAGTATCCGTTTCAATGGAATCAAGTCAAACGTAGTTCTCAACTTTAACAAATCTTGAGGTTTTGGGTGTGACCGAACTCAATGAGCGTCTTGCTTTATACCGAGCTTCCTACGTATCCGTTTGAGACGGAATCAAGTCACCGTAGTTAACCATAACTTAGAAAATCATTAACTTAATATCCGCGATTGAACTCGACGATTAATTTGGTCAAGATTCCTACGTACCCTTTTGTATGGATCAAATCGGACGTAGTTCTAAACTCAAAAATCGAACTTTGACGTATTTGAAGCTTGTGATTGAATCCGATTATTTATTAAATCGAGTTTTCTACGTACTCACACGTAGTTCTGCCATGTGCTCTCTTTATTCGCCCTTTTCATAGACCAAATAAACTTGAGCTTGATATTTTGGTTTCAAGGAGTGTGATAATGCAATATCCTTGTCCTCCATTATAGAATTTGATGTAGTGCCCAACAACTTTTGAGATCGGTTGCACCACAATTAACTTGTAGCATTCGAAACTATTAGTTTCAATCTGACTATGGGTCTTCATTCCCTGCATAAGGTGGAATAAATACAAGAGACATTCAACGAGGAAAAGACACTATATCGAGTAAAAGTTTTGATCGTCTCAGTGTTGAACAACTGGTTCTTCTTCGTTGTTGACTCTTATCATTTGATTGATTCACATCTATTACATCTTGAATTTTTACGCGCTCTTAGATTTTAAATTTCCTACTTTGTAGGGTCAATTGATCCAATTTCATGTGATGGATACATGGTTTGTGTTGATGTTCATATGTTTAGGCATTGCTCCCTTTTCTCCTTTTCATAAATAGATTTAATTTACATGTTTGATTAAGGCTTAAAATATTTGATTGACAAGTTATTTATTGATCTTGTAACAAATTTTCGTGACAGCTTAACTGTTGATGGCTATGTCAAGTGACTGTTCTGCTATATACCCATAGTAAATTCTTTATTGAGGGAGGCAGTGAGAGTATTGCGGAGGTCATCAGATGAAGCAGTGAGAATGATATCATCAACATAAAGTAATAGATAAGCAAGTTGATTTCCATTCCGATATATAAAAAGAGAGGAATCGCTCTTACTTCTGATAAAACCAATGTTGAGTAAATACCCTACAAAACGTTGATACCAAGCCCGGGGTGCCTGTTTGACCCCACAAAGAGATTTCTTCAAAAGGCAGACATGAGACGGGTGAGTAGAATCAACGAACCCTGGAGGTTAAAACATGTGGAATGTCTCATTGAGATGCCCATGGAGGAAAGCATTATAGACGTCAAGTTGGTGGATAGGCCAAGAGCGAGACACAGCAAGTCTGAGAACTGTCTGGATAGTGGCCGGTTTGACAACCGAACTAAAAGTTTCATCACAGCCTATGCCAATTTGCTGGGAACAACCGTTAGCAACAAGACGGGCTTTATAACGTTCAAGGGAACCATCCGACCGTAGCTTATGGTGAAATATCCACATACACCTCACAGCCTATGCCAATTTGCTGTGGACCATTGCGGAACTTGGAGAGCCGACTTATGGGATGTGGGTATAGGGGATAGGGTGGGTGAAGTTACTGTATTGAGATCGAAAATGGTACGTGGTTTGAAAATTCCGCTAAGGGACCGGGTAGTGGGCCGGTTTATATTGGAATTGGGTGGAACGTGGGAATGTTCATTAGAGGGTGTGGGATTGGCTGGTATTATTGGGCCAGGGGGACATCGTGCAACAGGCGATGGTGGGCCTGGTGGGTTATCCGGAACTGGGCCAGAGGGAGAGGAAGAAGAG
>BSUD01000001.1:146315451-146453873 GCA_033239045.1 Fagopyrum esculentum
GGGGTAGGTGGGCCGGGTTGAGGGATACTAGGTATCATAGAAGAGGAGGACGGGGCGGGCTACTGGGTAGCATAACAGGAGGTGGGATGGGCTGGCCCAACGCAGGAGCAGAAGGATGGGCCTGGGCGGGAGCATCTACATGGGCTACGGCAGGAGCTGGCGGCTGGGCCTGGTAAAACTGTGCCATTTGTTGAGCTGAAATGTAGGGGGAAATTTTGGGGTCCAAATCTAGTACCGAAGGGGATGAAGATATGGGGACGGATTTTGAGAACGGAAAAATAAACTCATCAAAAGTGACATGCCTCGAGATGATAATTTTATTTGTGCCCAATTCTAAACATTTAAAAACTCGATGATGTTTAGGATATCCGAGAACACACAAGGTGTGGAACGGGGATTGAATTTGGGAGAAATGGTAGCGTTTTGATTAGGGTAGCAAAGGCACCGAAAAACACTGAGGTGAGTGTAAGATGGTTGGGAACCGTATAACACTTGGGTGGGGGTTTGATTTTGGATTGTGGTGGAGGGAAGAATGTTAAGAAGGTAACAAGATATGTCTAAGGCATGTGACCACAAAGAGACGGGTAGTGAGGCGTGAAAAAGAATGGAACGCATCATGTTGTTGATGGTGCGAATGACACGTTCGGCTTTTCCATTTTGGGAGGAAGTGTGGGGGCAAGAGAATAAAAAATGTATGCCATGAAGGGCAAAGAACGATTGAAATTGATGATTGTTAAACTCGCGGCCCGTGTCACATTGAAAATTTTTTATAGGTACGTTGAATTGAGTCTTGATAAAACGATGAAATTGCAGAAAAAGATCGAAAACTTGAGATTTGAATTTGATGAGGAAAACCCAAAGAAAGTGTGAATAATCATCAAGAACCAATAGATAATATTTGTAAACTTTCCGACTAGAGACCGGGGAAGTCCAAAGATCACTATGTATGATATCAAAAGGTGCAACTGTAGTAGTAACAAACAGTTCAAACGGGAGCCTATGATGTTTCCATAGTTGACAAGCATGACAAAGCGTTGGAGAACAATCCTTATTAATATTCAGAAAAGAAGACTTCCTAAGACTATCTAGCACTGGTGAGCAAGGATGACCCAGACGAGCATGCCAGAGACTCGAGGACTGAGCTGAGAGAGCATGAACGGACGTAGAAGTAGTGGTAACTAGATAAAGATCTTCGGCTCTATTGCAACTCAGACGGGTTGTTCCCGATTGCAAGTCCTTCACGGAAAAACAAAAAGGGTCAAATTCAACACTAGCTTGGTTGTCGATGGTGAAACGACGGACGGAAACAAGGTTTTTAACAATTTGAGCAGCAAGGAGGATTTTGAATAAACAGAGGGGATGAGTGGTGGAATTGAAGGAAGATGGAAGGAATGGGGAGGAGGTAAGTCTAAAAACGGAGAAATCTAATAGCTAGCATTTAAGTTCATGCCTAAAATGATAGATGAATAAATGTAGATTAATCTACACTAATGATGAACGGATGAGATTATTTTTATCTTTTGTCAACCCATATAATCTCACATATTATCTATATATACAACCAAACACATAGTTAATCTCCTCAATTTTAATCTAAAAACCCTACTCCCGAATATCACGAATCCAACTACGTGTTTGATAGCTACAACCAGAAATTCCCCGACGTTAAACGACATAATGACGAGCATAACGGAATTAGGCGTGACCCACCCTAATGGTAGTGCGGAGAAGGTCAAAGAAGGTATTGTCGTTTTTGCTGAACTTGCAACGGGAAAGTCACCCGACCATAATAGCTACGATGAAAACACCTTGAGTGTTACGACGTATTGCACGGCGTTGGTACCCAACCAACCAAGTAGTAGAATTTTCTTATTCTTCACCAAAAAGAACGTCATATCCATTACCATTCGCCGGAGAGGATATGGGTTTGCGATGAAACCATCGTTTATATATCACCCCTAACGATTTGACGGTACGGGCAACATGAAAACGACAGTTCAATAGCAAACCCCTATGTCTCGCAGGAAAAAGAGGATGAACTTAACGTTCTTCTAGGGAAGAATATAGAAATTTTAGGCCGGTTTACTTCAGATTTTTAATGGATTGGGTACCAATGTCAATTAGAGAGGGTCAATCGGGTTCGAACTCGGGCCAATTTATGTTCGGATTTATGTCGTTCGGGTTGATGTCGTGTTGGGTCAAAACATATTTGATTGCTTAACATCTTGATTTGGGTCGATTTTGGGTCGGACAATATGTAGCATTGAATCCGGGTTACCCATGCCAATTAGGTCACATAACTCTTAGATATATATACACTTTTTCCATCAAAACTTGTGCAAATATATTAATCTCATCCGGATATGCATATTTAACATTATAGAATCTCAATTCAGATATGAACCGGAATACAGGATCTGGTCGAATATACGGCTAATTAACCGCAAAATAAGAATTCTAAGACATGTAATTGGTATTCAAATCG
The DNA here is from genome assembly GCA_033239045.1 of Fagopyrum esculentum. NCBI lineage: Eukaryota > Viridiplantae > Streptophyta > Magnoliopsida > Caryophyllales > Polygonaceae > Fagopyrum > Fagopyrum esculentum. The sequence continues at coordinate 146,317,937 of BSUD01000001.1, forward strand.
GCTTTTAGAAGGATTAAACAATTACTCGCAAAAAATGTTTAGTGATTTGGATTAGTTTAGGTAAAATTTGAAAATGTGTATATATACAAAGGGAGATCCGTATATGAAAAAATTTCAAATGCTTGAAAGTTTGGTATAGTGGAGGCAAATATATATAGAGATGGACGTTTGACGGTGGAATTAAAGGAAGATGGAAGGAATGGGGAGGGGGTAAGTCTAAAAAAGTGGAAATCTAATAGCTAGCATTTAAATTCATGCCTAGAATGATAGATGAATAAATGTAGATTAATCTACGTTAACAATTGAAGGATGAGGTTATTTTTATCTTTTGTCAACCCATATAATCTCGTATATTATCTGTATATATAACCAAACCCTACTCCCGAATATCACGAATCCAACTGCGTGTTTGATAGCTACAACCGGAAATTCCCCGACGTTAAACGACATAATGACGAGCATAACGGAATTAGGCGTGACTCACCCTAATGGTAGTGCGGAGAAGGCCAAAGACGGTATTGTCGTTTTTGCTGAACTTGTAACGGGAAAGTCATCCGACCATAACAGCTACAATGAAAACACCTTTAGTGTTACGACGTATTGCACGGCGTTGGTACCCAACCAACCAACTAATAGAATTTCCTTATTCTTCACCCAAAAAGAACGTCATATCCATTACCATTCACCGGAGAGGATAAAGGTTTGCGATAAAACCGTCGTTTATATGTCACCCCTGCCGATTCGACGGTACGGGCAACTTGCAGACGACGGTTCAATAGCAAACCCCTATGTCTCGCAGGAAAAAGATGATGAACTTAACGTTCTTGTAAGGAAGAATATGAATTTTTAGGCCGGTTTACTTCAGATCTTTAATGGATTGGGTACCAATGTCAATTAGGGAGGGTCAATCGGGTTCGAACTCGGGCCAATTTATGTTCGGGTTTATGTCGTTCGGGTTGATGTCTTGTTGGGTCAAAACATATTTGATTGCTTAACATCTTGATTCGGGTCGATTTTGGGTCGGACAATATGTAGCGTTGAATCTGGGTTACCCATGCCAATTAGGTCACATAACTCTTAGATATATATACACTTTTTCCATCAAAACTTGTGCAAAGATATTAATCTGATCCGGATATGTAGATTTAACGTTATAGAATCTCAATTCAGATATGAACCGGAATACAGGATCTAATCGAATATACGGCTAATTAACCGCAAAATAAGAATTCTAAGACATGTAATTGGTATTCAAATCGGCTTTTAGAAGGATTGAACAATTACTCACAAAAATGTTTAGTGATTTGGATTAGTTTAGGTAAATTTTGAAAATGTGTATATATACAAAGGGAGATCCGTATATGAAAAAATTTCAAATGCTTGAAAGTTTGGTATAATGGAGGCAAATATATATAGAGATGGACGTTTGATGGTGGAATTAAAGGAAGATGGAAGGAATGGGGAGGGGGTAAGTCTAAAAAAGGGGAAATCTAATAGCTAGCATTTAAATTCATGCCTAGAATGATAGATGAATAAATGTAGATTAATCTACGTTAACAATGGATGGATGAGGTTATTTTTATCTTTTGTCAACCCATATAATCTCATATATTATCTATATATATATATAACCAAACACATAGTTAATCTCCTCAATTTTAATCTAAAAACCCTACTCCCGAATATCACGAATCCAACTGCGTGTTTGATAGCTACAACCGGAAATTCCCCGACATTAAACGACATAATGACGAGCATAACGGAATTATGCATGACTCACCCTAATGGTAGTGCGGAGAAGGCCAAAGACGGTATTGTCGTTTTTGCTGAACTTGCAACGGGAAAGTCATCCGACCGTAATAGCTACAATGAAAACACCTTGAGCGTTACGACGTATTGCACGGCGTTGGTACCCAACCAACCAAGTAATAGAATTTCCTTATTCTTCACCAAAAAGAACGTCATATCCATTACCATTCACCGGAGAGGATAAGGGTTTACGATAAAGCCATCATTTATATGTCACCCCTGCCGATTCGACGGTACGGGCAACATGCAGACGACGGTTCAGCAAACCCCTATGTCTCGCAGGAAAAGATGATGAACTTAACGTTATTGTAGGGAAGAATATGAAAATTTTAGGCCGGTTTACTTCAGATTTTTAATGGATTGGGTACCAATGTCAATTAGGGAGGGTCAATCGGGTTCGAACTCGGGCCAATTTATGTTCGGGTTTATGTCGTTCGGGTTGATGTCGTGTTGGGTCAAAACATATTTAATTTCTTAACATCTTGATTCGGGTCGATTTTGGGTCGGACTATGTATCGTTGAATCCGGGTTACCCATGCATATTAGGTCACATAACTCTTAGATATATATACACTTTTTCCATCAAAACTTGTGCAAAGATATTAATCTGGTCCGAATATGCAGATTTAACGTTATAGAATCTCAATCCAGATATGAACCGGAATACTAGATATGGTCGAATATACGGCTAATTAACCGCAAAATAAGAATTCTAAGACATGTAATTGGTATTTAAATCGGCTTTTAGAAGGATCGAACAATTACTCGCAAAAATGTTTAGTGATTTGGATTAGTTTAGGTAAAATTTGAAAATGTGTATATATGCAAAGGGAGATCCGTATATGAAAAAAATTCAAATGCTTGAAAGTTTGGTATAATGGAGGCAAATGTATATAGAGATGGACGTTTGATGGTGGAATTGATGGAAGATGGAAGGAATGGGGAGGGGGTAAGTCTAAAAATGGGGAGATCTAATAGCTAGCATTTAAGTTCATGTCTAGAATGATAGATGAACAAATGTAGATTAATCTACGTTAACAATTGATGAATGAGGTTATTTTTATCTTTTGTCAACCCATATAATCTCATTTATTATCTATATATATAACCAAACACATAGTTTATCTCCTCAATTTTAATCCAAAAACCCTACTCCCGAATATCACAAATCCAACTGCGTGTTTGATAGCTACAACCGGAAATTTCCCGACATTAAACGACATAATGACGAGCATAACGGAATTAGGCGTGACCCACCCTAATGGCAGTGCGGAAATTTTAGGTCGGTTTACTTCAGATTTTTAATGGATTGGGTACCAATGTCAATTAGGGAGGGTCAATCGGGTTCAAACTCGGGCCAATTTATGTTCGGGTTTATGTCGTTCGGGTTGATATCGTGTTGGGTCAAAACATATTTGATTGCTTAACATCTTGATTCGGGTCGATTGTGGGTCGGACAATATGTAGCGTTGAATCCGGGTTACCCATGCCAATTAAGTCACATAACTCTTAGATATATATACACTTTTTCCATCAAAACTTGTGCAAAGATATTAATCTGATCTGGAGATGCAGATTTAACGTTATAGAATCTCTATTTAGATATGAACCGGAATACAGGATCTGGTCAAATATACGGCTAATTAACCGCAAAATAAGAATTCTAAGACATGCAATTGGTATTCAAATCGGCTTTTAGAAGGATTGAGCAATTATTCGCAAAAATGTTTAGTGATTTGGATTAGTTTAGATAAATTTTGAAAATGTGTATATATACAAAGGGAGATCCGTATATGAAAAAATTTCAAATGCTTGAAAGTTTGTTATAATGGAGGCATTTATATATAGAGATGGACGTTTTACGGTGGAATTAAAGGAAGATGGAAGGAATGGGGAGGGGGTAAGTCTAAAAGTGGGGAAATCTAACAGCTAGCATTTAAATTCATGCCTAGAATGATAGATGAATAAATGTAGATTAATCTACGTTAACAATTGATGAATGAGGTTATTTTTATCTTTTGTCAACCCATATAATCTCATATATTATCTATATAACCAAACATATAGTTATTCTCCTCACTTTAATCTAAAAACCCTACTCCCGAATATCACGAATCCAACTGCGTGTTTAATAGCTACAACCGAAAATTCCCCGACGTTAAACGACATAATGACGAGCATAGCGGACTTAGGCGTGACTCATCCTAATGGTAGTGCGGAGAAGGCCAAAGACGGTATTGTCGATTTTGCTGAACTTGAAACGGGAAAGTCATCCGACCATAATAGCTACGATGAAAACACCTTGAGTGTTACAACGTATTGCACGGTGTTGGTACCCAACCAACCAACTAATAGAATTTCCGTATTCTTCACCAAAAAGAACGTCATATTCATTACCTATTCACCGGAGAGGATAAGGGTTTGCGATAAATCCGTCGTTTATATGTCACCTCTGCCGATTCGACGGTACGGGCAACATGCAGACGACGGTTCAATAGCAAACCCCTATGTCTCGCAGGAAAAAGATGATGAACTTAACGTTCTTGTAGGGAAGAATATGAAAATTTTAGGCCGGTTTACTTCAGATTTTTAATGGATTGGGTACCAATGTCAATTAGGAAGGGTCAATCGGGTTCGAACTCGGGCCAATTTATGTTCGGGTTTATGTCGTTCGGGTTGATGTCGTGTTGGGTCAAAACATATTTGATTGCTTAACATCTTGATTCGAGTTGATTTTGGGTCGGACAATATTTAGCGTTGAATCCGGGTTACCCATGCATATTAGGTCACAAAACTCTTAGATATATATACACTTTTTCCATCAAAACTTGTGCAAAGATATTAATCAGTTCCGGATATGCAGATTTAACGTTATAGAATCTCAATTCAGATATGAACCGGAATACATGATCTAATTGAATATACGGCTAATTAACCGCAAAATAAGAATTCTTAGACATGTAATTGGTATTCAAATCGGCTTTTAGAAGGATTGAACTATTACTCGCAAAAATATTTAGTGATTTGGATTAGTTTAGGTAAATTTTGAAAATGTGTATATATACAAAGGGAAAATCCGTATATGAAAAAATTTCAAATGCTTGAAAGTTTGGTATAATGGAGGCAAATATATATAGAGATGGACGTTTGACGGTGGAATTAAAGGAAGATGGAAGGAATGGGGAGGGGGTAAGTCTAAAATTGGGAAAATCTAATAGCTAGCATTTAAATTCATACCTAGAATGATAGATGAATAAATGAGATTAATCTACGTTAACAATGGATGGATGAGGTTATTTTTATCTTTTATCAACCCATATAATCTCATATATTATCTATATATATATATAACAAAACACATAGTTAATCTCCTCAATTTTAATCTAAAAACCCTACTCCCGAATATCACGAATCCAACTGCGTGTTTGATAGCTACAACCGGAAATTCCCCGACGTTAAATGACATAATGACGAGCATAACGGTATTAGGCGTGACCCACCCTAATGGTAGTGCGGAGAAGGCCAAAGACGGAATTGTCGTTTTTGTTGAGCTTGCAACGGGAAAGTCACCCGACCATAATAGCTAGGATGAAAACACCTTGAGTGTTACGACGTATTGCACGGCGTTGGTACCGAACCAACCAACTAATAGATTTTCCTTATTCTTCACCAAATGGAATGTCATATCCATTACCATTCGCCGGAGAGGATAAGATTTTGCTATGAAACCGTCGTTTATATGTCACCCCTGCCGATTCGACGGTACGGGCAACATGCAGACGACGGTTCAATAGCTAACTCCTATGCCTCGCAGGAAATAGATGATGAACTTAACGTTCTTGTAGGGAAGAATATGGAAATTTTAGGCCGATTTACTTCAGGTTTTAATGGATTGGGTACCAATGTCAATTAGGGAGGGTCAATCGGGTTCGAACTCGTGCCGGTTTATGTTCGGATTGATGTTGTGTTGTATCAAAACAGATTTGATTGCTTAACATCTTGATTCGGGTCGGTGTTGGGTCGGACAATTTGTATGGTTGAATCCTGATCACCCAATTGGGTCACATATCTCTTAGATACATATACACTTTTTCCAGTAAAACTATGCAAATATATTAATCCGATCCGGACATCCAGATTTAAAGTTATAGAACCCCAATCCAGATATGATCTGAATTACTGGATTGTGTCGTATACACGGCTAATTATACGATCCAAACTAGTAATTACTACAACCCAACTGGATATCTTGAAAATCCGTTTGATCCTAACTAGTGTCTACTACACCCCATTTAGATATCTCGAAAATCCGTTTGATCCGAACGCGTAACTACTACAACCCAATTAGATATCTCCAAAAGATTAATCATGAAACAAATACCAAAATTTATACTAAATTAAGTGAAATCAGAAAGAAAACGAGTCATAAGCAACACGAAGGTTGATTTGCAACTTACCGTTGTCGGAACAAGGAAGCTAGTCATTACCTGTTGAGTGTTTGGAACTAGAAAGGGCGACAGTGATGAGTAGCGATTGCAGTGTAAAATTCAGAGGAACATAAGAAAAAGACAATGGGACAAATCTGGAGGGGAGAAGAGTCATACTCTATATATGTCCCGAGAGAGAGTTGAAGGTTCAATTAGTAACATTGTAACTGTACTTAATATTCACAAAAAAGGCCACTAAATAACAAAATAACAAGCATCAGTTTGCGATGAACCAGAAGAAGAACGAAAACGAGCAGCTCTAAATTATTTATATCAGAAAGTTTTTTTTGGTGAAGTTCTTGTAATGTTAACAGCAAATGATCCAATTAACATCAAGAAAAATGAGCAGATCCAAATTATTCAAAAAATGAATCTGAAGAAGAACGAAAACGATCAGATCCAAATAAGAGCAACAAAACGAGCAGATGATCAAAGGAATTAACAACAAAATAAACCAGCAGCAGATCCAATTAATTCAGGAAGAAGAACATACCTTCGGTTGACGGGAGAGAACGAGCCGGAGAGGAACATGCCTTTGGTTCCTTCTGGCTACTGGTGTTCCAAACGGAGAAGAACGAAGAAGAAAGGGAAATGGTTTTAATTGATGGGGTAAAGTAATGTGAGAATTTGGTATTTATATTAAATCGATAAAATCCTATATTCCATGGTAAATATTCCCTCAAATTTAGGCGATTGTGACTCTTACCCCTAATTTTAATGGTGTTTTGTGTTTATTTTAGGCTAGTCATTAAGGGATTTTAGGGTTATATTTTTTTTCTTTCTTAATTAAAAAAATGTAAAAATACTTGGTTGTTTAGAGGTTTCGAAATCCGGTTTGCTACAGAATTAAAACGTAAACTTATAATTTACAATCTTATATATATTATAGGAGTAACATCTAAATCCACGTGTCTCACCAGTAGAATTCCAATATCACATGTCATTTTAACAATTAATAACAACTGTAAACCTTTTAATTAAGTTTCTTAAATTTTAAATCTTAAATCTTATCATAAATCTTAAATTTTTAAATTCAGTAATTTCAATAAGGTTGTTAAAATCCAAAAAAAAAAATTATTAAAAATTTGACTCATATTCCTTTGGCGTTTTGATGATTCCTACCTTATTGACCGCAACTTCCGTATTTATTATAGCCTTCATTGCTGCTCCTCCGGTAGATATTGATGGAACCCACAAATTTTTTTAAATCTTTCATCATGTATTTAAAATTTTTTGTTATATTTATAGTGTATAAATTATATATAATTCTAATAAAATAATTTTATATTTATACATCTATAATAGATATTAAGTCATATCCCGTGCAGGGCACGGGTAATACACTAGTATAATTATTAAGCTGATGTGATAAGTTACTAGCAGGACACGTGTATTAGTTGATCATGTGTATAAATGTGAACTTATAATTCATTCTATTGTAAATTTTTTTGTGAGAAAATGAAAAAAAAATAGAAGAAGAAACTTTTCCTTCTTGTTTACATTGAACACAACTCAATCACGATCCACGATTTAGTACGATATCAGAGCATGTGTGAGTCAACTGAGAAGAAGAAGATTGAGTTTTTGAATTGTGTTATTGGTAATTTTATTGGAACAATATTTTAAAATTTTAGTGCGCCGGGTTTTTTCGGGCAAATTTTATGTGGGCTCCGTCCATCGTCAACAACGACGTCCGAAGTTATGTGTACGAAACACAAAACTTGGGAAAAAAAGGAACAAAAACTAGGGGAAAAAAAGAGTTGAATCCTTATGGTATATAAGGAGGAAAAACGCTTAAAGGCCGTGGCCTTTGGGTCACTATCTTTTTCAATGGAAGTGGGCATAGCTAACCGACCACAAGCGAGCCGAGGTGTGGCTTAGGCTATCTAGGTCATGACGAGAACGGTTGAACTGATGGAGTTGGGTAGCCACTCAAGGCTATTATTTTTTGGCTCAATCTAGTAATGGACTACACAAAGTTAAGAAAGTCGGGCACAAGCTTGTAATCACTTCAAAATCAAACAAGCAAAAAATCAAAATTTTAAATTCGGATTTTACTCAAAAATTTTGATTTAATGGAATATTTGGAGTTACAAATCTCACATTAAAAGCGTTGCTCTCCTTTGTCTTTTGAGCTCGCCTATAAAAATGGAGTCACGTCTTCTAATTCGAACACACGACCAAAACAAAGACAAAACGTCTTCTCCAAAACTCGAACGTGCAACACAGAAGCGGTTTGCCAAATTTCTAAAGAAATTACGAGACTTAGATCTAGCGCAATTTTATCATGGGATTCGGAACGCCATTCAAGCCGATGTAATCCGGGGTGTTTTCAAAATTAAGGATATACCTCTTCTGTTTCGACTCGACACATACTTACAGTATTGTAATCGTGCGGGTTTTTTCTTTATCTTTGGTAAACTAGCAATTTACGTACAAATTTTTTTACAAAATGTTTTTGCAAAATATTTAAAAAGTATACACGAAACCGTAAAGAAAAAAACTAGCAATTTACGGTCGTCTCCCCTCGCGGCAGAAGAGAACCGAGAGCAGGGGGAAATGAGAAGCAGCGTTCGGCCTGTCGGGGTTCCGATTGCTCGAGGAGGCGGGAAGAGAACGCAGGGGCGGAGACTAGGGCGAGGTGACGACGGGGCGGGGCTTCTCTGACTAGCTTCGACGGCGACAGTGGGTCCGGCGTCTGGTTGCTAGCCCCTGTATTTTTCTGTTAAACCCGTCATCAATCCACCAATTTAGATTGCACCCTGCTACTGCAACTGCAACTTTTGTGTATCCTATCTTCTGTTAATCCTATCATCAGTCCACCAAATTTCTGTGTTATCAATGAAATTCATTCCTTAAGCGTTTTAGCTCATTCTTGAGCCAAAACCGCAGCCCTCGACGAGACAAAGAAGGTTGGAGCAGTTCTCAGCTTGGCAAATCGACGAATCGCTCGGATTTCAGGTTTTGAGTTTCACAAACCCTAAAATTTTCAATTCCTTTGATTCGGTCTTTTGAAGAGTTTGTTTGCTGATTTTGTTGAGTTAGAAAGTTTAGAAACTTTAGTTGGAGTGTTTTGGTATTGCATGTTTGAACAAACCGTTGTAGAATCAAACGATTGATCGAAACAAGGAAAATTCGAGTCAATCCCTAGGAAAATCGTCCGATTTATCTTAAGAACAGCCCGATTTTTGCTCTGTTTTGATGGATAGGGTTTGTAGATCAGCCAGAAACTTGTTTTCTCATGGAGGATCCTCATCCCAATCTTCCCCAACACCTCAGCAACCCCCTCCTAGACTCCCTACCATCCAAGAAAAATTTAAACACCGATACGAGCGTCTCTTAGCTCGCTCCATCATAGCACCTCGCTACATAGAGTTGGATGAGCTTAATGTTCTGCATATTAAGGAAGATCTTGACTGTATTATAGAGAAGACCGGACTGATTGAATTTGTGCAAATAAGAGAGAATGCATATGTGGAGATAATCCATGAATTCCTTAGCTCCTTCACCCATGACCCAAACATTAGAAAGGTGACCTTTAGGTTGATGAACAAGAACTATAACTTTGATGTTGGAGTGTTTAGAAATTTCTTTGGCTTCACAGTTTCTCATGCAGGCACATTTTCCCTGGAGTCAAGGTCGCTGAATTTTGGGAGACTATCTCCATTGGGCAATATGAAGGTGACAAATGGAGGCCCGGTAATTCAGAGGAGAAGAGCATGTACAATCTTACCTTCAATATTGCGCACCGGATTTTGAGCGAGTATATGTTTGCAAGGACAAAGACTCCACAAAAGGTAAAAGCTAATTAGCTCTTCATCCTTTATTGTATGACGGAGGGGACAGTTCTGGACTATGCTACTATGTTGTTGGACTACTTGGCAAAGATTGCCAACAAATCCGGCGGCCACATTTGTGTTGGAGGACTTGTCACTTACGTGGAAAAGGAATTAGGAGTGGACATTTTGGCGTGTACTCTTGCTGTAGAGGCACAACCCTTAGGGATTCAGAGATTGGTGTCCAGAGGAGTCATTGTTTCGAGAGGACGAGGAGAGCCACATGTAGCCATGCCTTGGGATAGACAGCCCAAGGAGATCCTTTGGAAGCCACGCTACACATTCAAGAATGTCTACTACTGGAAGGAAGGATTTGAGCATTTTAGTGATGAGGAGTTCACTGAGGACGAGGGCGGAGATGCTAAGGATGCAGGAAGAGACACTGAGGAGTATCCCACCGACACACAAGCCCCAAATGGAGGCATGCTCGAGTTAGGAGGAGACGGAGGGGACACCGAGGTTCTAGACACTGACCAGGAGGGAGGACCGACTAGGCCAGTAGATGATGAGGCCATGGAGGACAAGCGCATGGCAGAGGCTGATCCATTCTTCCAGCCTCCACAGGAGACACTACTACAAAATTGGGTTTATATTCCATAACATATAATCCGGACGTGCAATATATGGATTATAAAATAAGAAATAGGATGAGTAAATAATTATAATCCGGATTTAATTATGATTCGGAATATAAAATTAGCTAAATTATGTGATAAACAGTACAAATACACCATAGTATAAACGCCCGAATTATTTGATAACCCAAATAATCCGGTTTTCTGAAAACCGGATTATTTGATCTATATGTCTAGTGAGAATAGAAGTACGCCCAGATTAATAAGCTCTCTGGATATCAAAATAATTTTACTCTCCCGCTTTGCTTTTCCCCTGCGCGCCCTAGCCCCCTTTTTTTCCCCTTCCTCTCCAAATTACGATTTCTACTCTCTCAACCCTAGGTTCCCAATTCCTTCTTCTCAATCGCCATCGCCGGCCTGTGGGAAGGTAAGTTCTTCTGCGTTGTTGTGGTCTTTTCCTTTGATTTTTATTTTACCCTACTGTTAATGATTTAGAGTTTGGGATTTTGGTTTGCTTTGCTTCTTACGAAGGCTCATCACATCTACGGAGACTGTTCTCTATGACGATTTTTATTTTACTTCTTACGAAGGCTCATCATTTTACTCCAGTGGTCTTTTCCCTTGGTTTGCTTTGCTTCTTTTCCCTTTGATTTTTATTTTACTCCAACCAATGTTGATGATTTAGAGTTGTGCAAGAAGGGAGCATCCTTCACACTCCACTGCACCAAGCAAGTGGAAGATAAGATTATGGACATCGCTTCACTCAAAAAGTTCCTTTCCTTTAGGATAGGATCAAGGTCAGCGGTAAGGCCGGTGTTCTCGGCGACTCTGTGACCGTCTTTAGGTAGAAGAACAAAATCACCGTCACCTCCGACAGCAACTTCTCTAAGTCGTATATTATCTTTCCCATTTCCTTCTATTCTTCAATGCAATTTGAGTGCATTAAATTATCAGGTTTACAAATCAAGTTCTCTATCTCTCTCACTTAAACACAAATTAGGTTTAAATTTTAATGTGGGATCTCTTTGTCACAGTTGGATTATGATTACGGATTGACTAATTTTTGCATAATTCAAATGTTCCTATTTTTTGATAAGATTCAAATGTTCCTATTACTATCCTAACTCATGAGATATATTATTTTTTGAAGATTGACTTGCTGTTAAATGTGCGAATGTGTCTCTGTCTAATCAGGTTTAGTGTTCTTCCGTTGCAGAATGTCTATGACCCCAGTAAGGTATGTGGGTTGATTTATAACTTTGGTAAAGATTACCCTTTGTTTAGAGGATTAGGCGTTCACCTAAGTTTAGAAAACGAGTTCTCAAATTAAAACATGGCTTTGCTTGCAATGGCTAATATATGTAATAGAAAGCTCTCAAATTAAAACCTGGCTTGCAGCGGCTAATATATGTAACGCACAGACACACCAATTGAGCTGGGAGAAGAAGGTAATATTAAAAAATTAGTTCTATTTTCTTTTGATTACAAGTGGAATCTATACATGTACGAAAATGAATTGTATTGTACTGAATGAAGCAAAATCGGATTACCATTCCCACCAAAAAAAAAATTACTTCTCTTTTCTTTTGATTACAAGTGAAATCTATACAATGGCTAATATATGTAAAGCATGGTTAGGAGTTTCAACTATGAAATCAATATAGAAGCTTGTAGATTTTAAAGTGTAGTTTAGCACTACTACAAAAGCTCTTACATCTCACTAAGATTAGGGGTTTTAACTTTAAATGAATAACCATGTGCATTTAATAATCAAGCTCATACTCTTTGAGTTTACTTCCAATATTTCCATTGGTTTTGCAGCTATCAATATTTGGATGCACTGGAGGAAAAAAGTGACTATAATTGATTACAGAAGCTTGTAGATTTTGAATGTGATTTGAAATGACTTGCAAAATTGAAAGCAAGATCCTAAAAATAGACTGATGGTGGTGCACTTCGTTGAAACAATTGCTACTATATGCCGTTGCAAGTGATTTAGTTTTTGGGACCTTGGCCATATGACTTAGTCCCCTCCATCTTGAATGCGTAGCAAGTTGAATTGTTTGTTTAATATCAAATAAAGGATTAGGGGTTGTTTGACATGTGTTATGGTGTAGCTGTTGGAGTAAAGGGCAACTCGATCTCAAATAATTTGTGTTCTAATCTTGAGAATTGAATACATACTCTGGCATATAGTTTCGCATGTAGTCAACACAAACATCTAACCGGACATCTGTTTTTTCAATTAGTATAACCGTTTGCAATTGTTAGCGTATTACCGTAAAAATCATAACCTTATTAAACATGTTTACTATATAAATTATCGTCGACTCTTGATTTATATCTTCATCTATTTGAATTTGCGGTTTTCAATTCCTTATTTAGCTTGTTTGGAATAATGCTGTAAAGTACAGGATTTCGGTTGTCTTGCTCGCTCGCTCGATTTCTTCTTCCCTAAACCGATAGATACCTTATTCGTTCTCTCTAAATTTCTTCTTCTTCATGTGAATCGGCGTTGGCATTCTTCAGTTCCCTAAGTGATTGTCTTCGACCACTCACTTTAGGTATATTTGTGTTCCCTGAACTCCCCTAAATCCCGATGATTTTTTCTTTGCTAAGATCACGCCATCATGCATAGGATTTCTTCGTATTTACCGGCAGAGAACAACTCTAGGGCTTCAACTACTTGCCTTTTACAACGGTTTATTGAAGGTATGTCCTTTTCAAACTATATTTTTCTTCCATTCTTCGTTTTAGAGCTACATGAATTGTTAAGGTGCTTCCTTACGTGATTGTCGTCAAACACTAATATTGATTGCAACAAGATGAATCACAAGGCTAATATAACTATTAATGTTGTTTATTTGATTTTCCTGATAATCTGCATGATGTCTAAAGTCTCAAATCTTGTGGTGATAAGTTTCATAACAGAGAATTCATTACTGACTAATTTTACATTTTCTCATTTCTAATGAAGGATTATGATTATTGGAGAAAGTCATATAATATGATTAAACTTTATCTTTAAATAACTACCATACTTAGTATCAAGTTAATAATTCCACTTAGTAAGAAATGTTGGGCAAGTGCAAGTGAACTTGTTGACTTGTCTGAGTTACTGGTGATGAGTTAATAAAGCTAGGAATTACATGCGGTAAATTATCTACATCATTTTTATGTATACCTTTGGATTTGTGGGAATAAATCATGCCAAAAATATGTTAGAGAAGCATAGCTTAGTTGAATATCGCCAAAATGTGTCTCGCTCAGTAGTACATGTAGCAATGCTGCTTCATTTCCATTTCCTTTTCTGACTGAATTAGTTTGGCTTGATTGTATTTGTTTTGCTTCCGTTTTTGGATAGACAGTATACTACATAAGAATATTGTGAATTTGTTTCACTTGATTAAATTGGCTTGGCTTCATCATTAGGAATATGTGTGTTCTGTTATTGTTCAATTGTATTTCTATTTTATTTTCTTAAATTTGTTTGGTTGTATATAAATAGACAGTAGATTGCATAGTAATCTTGTTAATTTCTGTGCAATTAGTTTAGTTGTATATAGATCCACAGTAGACTACATAGTAATCTTTGTAGACAATAAAAATTACTTTATACAACCTATATACAAATTGGTAGAGGCTTTAACGGGCAACATCACAAAAGGCTTCTTCCTCTAGGTAGCCTACTGGCCCTACTTGGATGTTTTGTGTGGTTGAGTTTGGATGTAGTAAGTTTGTAATTTGGAAGATAGAGGAATATGTCAGCTAATGGAATCATTTCCTTTGGAAATTTGTAGTTGATTTTTGTATGTTAGTTTTTTCATCAAGCCATTAATGTCTGTGCAAATGGATGCTATGCCAAAATGTTTTTGTTTTTATGTTCCACTTTCATAAAATCTAATATATCATGGCAGTCTTAGTGTGATGTATCTTATTCATAATATAAATGATTTGCCATCCATCAGTGTTACATTGGTAACTTTAAATTTGTTGATGATGTAGGGCACACATTGTTTGCTGTCGATTTTGATCCTAACTTAGCTGCAAAAGAGCATGGACAGGCACAAATGCTGAAGTGCCTTTCCTTTTGTTCTGTTGGGCATAGATTTGTGTTTGTCTTGATAAGAAACCACACTTTTCAGCAGATGTAGTTAATATCGTGACAATGTATGTTGTATGCTCAATTGAAATAGTCCACTCTAAATAGTCATTGTCTTTTTTCTCCCAATTGTTTCCTTTAATGTCATATACAATGTCATCCTTATTTTACTGTGTAAATTCCTATCATAAGTGATCTATTTGTCCACAGGTAATTCCCAATTCAGTAATGCCAGTCTTGATGCTGATTCTAGCAATCCATATAACCGAGAGACAATGGTAAAAAAGTTATGACAATGTGGTTTAATTTTTGGGTTATATTTCCTGTGTCTGAAGAAGGATCAGCCATGTGAAATAATCTTAACTTCTCTTCCTCTTTCTCTTGAAGGTCACTAAGTCTTCTATATAAGTATCCCGCCTTGTTTTTGAGTACCCTATTTAAGTTGCAACCATTTGTAATTATTATATCCAATAGAGAGTTACAAATTGTGGAAATGTATCATATAGACCTAAGCTAAGTATGTGTTGTTGTGGAGTGCGGACCATGTATATTAAAAACAAACGCCCCGTGAATTTTGATGGATTTACGTAGGAGAGGATTTATAATCTCCTTGCTTCAAATGAATTGATATTATTCCCGAGAGAATCAATAGGCTATTTCTTTCATAGGAATCTATTCAGCGAAAGAAAAATAAGTTGCATTTAACAGAGTATGTTGCCTGAATATAGGAATACGGAAATCAGTATATTATTTTTTTGTATATTGCCTCGGTTTCTTTATATGTTTGATGAATTTTTTATTGCATAGGCCCTGGCAACAAAATCATAGAACAAGATAATGGGGAAGGACAATGCAGCCCTTCAGTACAGCTCTCTGCCAACCATGATGATGGATCTCTAACAGAGATCAACCGTAATAAGTTGTAGAGCATCGAGAAGTTGATTCAGAAGCTAAGAAGACTGAATTCTAACCATGATGAAGCACGGACGGATTATAATGCATCCTTGTGTGAGAACTCAAACCCAGATCACAGGTACGTGTCAAAGATACTCTTAGCTTCTGGCCTCCTACTTAGAGATATGAGCTCCGGATTGGGTAGCTTCCAACTCCACCAATTTGGTTACCCGATCAATCCCGAGCTATTTCTAGTTCTAGAACAGACGAAATGGAGCAACCTCATTTGTAAAGTAGAGTGCAACCCCGATGAAGAGCGTTTAAAGCTGAGCAAGGAGAAGTTCCACAGGAAGCTCATATTTGATGCTGTTAACGAGATTGTGTCACGGAAATTGGCGGCATTAGGGCAAGTTGTTGAGCCATGGTTGAAGCCTAGTAAGCTGGCTCAAAAGACACTTAATGCTCAAAAGCTTATAGCAGAGCTGCGTGGTGAGATAGAAGAGTTGAGTGGCAGTAAAAGGCAAGAAATGAGCGTAGATGAGGAAGAGGATGATTCATTGAAAACCGTTTTGTGGGCGGATATTACGCACAGATCAGAGAGTTGGACGGACTTTCGTGGTGACACCTCATGCATTGTTCTAGACGTTGAACGCTCGATCTTCAAAGAGTTGGTTGACGAGGTCGGCATTGGAGAGGCAACATTTGGAAAGCCCAGTAGTAGACGGCACATGCAGCTGTTTTCCAAGTAAAACGTATATTATACTATTAACCCTTCATTCTTATTTCCAATGCCCTTTTGATCTGTTTTGTTGGAAGGAAATATTATAAAATTATGTTTTTCCAAATGGGAATGGAAATTAAAATTATTAACCTTTGATGATATGTTGAATCATTTTGTTGTAAACATTTAACTTTGGTGTGGATATGCTGTTTAGTGTAATTTAATCAACTCTTTTGAGTTAGAAGATGAAGCAATTCCTTTTCTTTTTCTTGGTGTGAAGAACTAGTTTTTTTTCAAGCAATTCCAAATTATAATAATCCGGTTGTAAGTATCCGGTGTATATTAACCTCACCCAATGGCGCCACCATTAAACTTCTTAATCCGTTTCTCTTAGTCCGGATTATATAAAAACGAAATATACCGGTGTTTTACACAACTATATAATCCGGATGTTCCTCCGGATTATAAACGTTTCATATAATCCGGATATTTGATCACTTATATAATCCGGATATTCCACATCCGGATTAAATGTAGTCCAATATCCGGATTATAAAATGTCAAATAATCCGGGCAAACAAACGATCCAAAAACAGGGCAAAATGAACCTAGCAAATACACCGCTGCTTGGCAAAAAAACGCATGGATTATAAAACATGGGGGCAAATACACCCCTAACCTTTAATTCGGTGCAAGTCCGGATTATAAACCCTCAACTAACCGGATTATAAAGTCCTTTATGTAGTAGTGAGATACCACCTCGCCGGTCATTCTCATGCCGACGTCGAGCCCAACCACAGACCGATGACTCCAGTTTTGGCACCCGGATGGACGCATTTACTAGAGAGTTCCAAGAGTTCCGGACGGAGGTACGAGACAGTCACTCATCCTATGACGGCTAGTGGATCGACCTCTACTATCACACTTTCGGGCATTTCTATGATCCATCCGCTCCAGTATATCCACCACATCCACCACCACAGCAGGACTGAGAGACTCACCTTTTACATTATAAGTATTTTTCTCCATTTTTATACTTGAGTTTTCACATTGGGGACAATGTGAGATTTAAGTATTGGGTGGGGGTACTTACAATCCTTTATCATCTTGTCACACGTCTACTTTCATTGCATTTGCACTTTCAGATTGCGGGTTTGTAATAAATCTTGTCACACGTTTCATTTTCGGACATTTGCATTATATTTTCATCCATTATCAAAAATCCAAAAAAATCGAAAATTTTCAAAAAAAATTGTGCTTCTAAAAACGGATATGACCTCAATGATGACAAATATGTTGTAAATATGGCAAAGAAAGTCTTGTATATTGAGGTTTAGCTATGACATTTATGGACATTCATCCTTTACTTGAACAATATGTTTAATTCGTATGCTAATTGATGTTTTGATAGGATTAAGGAATAATAATCGAAACCAACAAATAAGTTCATATGCATCATGACAGAATGACTAAGGCGCTTCATTATTTTCTTCTTCTTCCTATCCATATTTAGCACCTCATATGTATTATTGCCTCCCTTTACCTTTTCCAGGAATTAGGAAGCATGATAGTGTGAAGTGTGATGCGTTGTGAAGTTGTTACAAAAGTGAAATGTGTTAAATTATAGAAAATAGGGTTGGGGACGTCAATCATCATGATGAGTAACTCAACACCATTCACATAGCCGGGTGTTTGTGTCTTGCAAAAGTCGGATTGAACGATAGTCCTAACGAGTCATGGTATGTGCATCACGGTTTGAGTCATCTCGAGAAGTTTAGAATCGCTGATTTCCTAGGCTTCGGTTATTGTGCACCTCTGTCCATTTCTCAAAAAGTGAAAAAAGTAAATGTTGCAAATGCAAAATAAAGTTCTATGTTCGGTGGTTGCAAAAGAGTTCAAAAATGGTGAAGTTTTATTCCTTATTTCCGGAATCTACCTCCACATATCCTTTATATCTTCCACACCTTTGACACGTTTCTTGGGCCTTTATCATTTGAAAGTCCTTAAGACTTTTATGCACGTGTTTAAGACTTATATGGTTTAGATTTGTTTCCTTATGATTATCCCTACATTCTTTACCATGCTTTTCATGTATAGTGTTTGGATAAAGTTGTTCGCCCCTAGAGGTGTGTGCAAATAAGTTTTAAATTTATAAAACTAGAATCAAGCAGCGAACCCGCAGTGTACGGATCGACGTAGTTAAGCAAGAATTCCAGAGTATCGAACACAGGGATTTGGGTGGAACGAACTCGATTGCAGGTTATCAAGCAAGTAAATATGGAAGTTTTGCAGATATTGGGAAAACAACAATCCTAAAGTTCCGGGTATCCAGTTGCGGCAATAGATTCAAGATATACTAATGATGTAAAGACAGAGTAGAGATATGCAAAGGTATACTAATGTAAGGTAATCGTACGGTTGAGGTTCCAAAAACCTTATGTAACTCACCTAAAAGATACTCCCTATATAGGTTGTTGAGGCTCAATATAGAAAGATTCTAAAGACGAGGATTAGTATCGAATACCCAAACTTATAATCTAAAGATCAAGACTAACTTAACCGATTGAGGTTGTTGAGGCTCACAATCGAGGTAGAGGTTGTTGAGGCTTCACTACCACCTAGAAAATACAAGTCTAAACTAAGCTAAAGCCATTCTATAACTTTAAATTAAAGTAAAAGCAGGTTCGTAAACTAAAGGGAAATCACGGTTAGTTCTTGAGGTTCCACGGCCGTGGACTCAAGAACAGACCGTAATTTAGGGTTGTCGGCGATTCTCTCTAACTCTCAAGGTCTAATCTGTTTGCGATCGATCTATCATCACCTATGCCACAACTATCAACCCTTCACCTTAGAATTGTTAAGGGTTTTTAGCCAATAACAGTCATATTGATATTAATTCAAGAATTAAAGGATAAAGGTGTAAACTTTCAAGAACTATCAATAATCTTCAAATAAATCTCAAGATCACAAGTAAAAACAAGTGTTTATCAAAAGATTCAAAACAGAGTAAACAAACACGACTTTAGGAAGGAGGAGAAACGGGATGTCAATCCGTTTCCAAACCAAACCTAAACAAGAAGAGAGATCTTCTTGCGAAATCTTCAAAGAACTTCGATCTTCCACAAATCTGAAGATCACAACAACAATCTCCACTAAAAGTACGAGTTTTGAGCAACTCTCCAATACAAACTTTGATCTCCAATGAGATCTCCCAAATACCTCTAAAAAGAGGGTTTGTGCGTTACTAAGCGATGATCTGCGTCTATGCGTAAGCGGGGATCCTAAGCAGGCATGACGGAATCTCCTTTCTTCCGTCTTTTTATAATGCAGGGCAAAGTGTCGGCCCGGCCCGATCTTCAAAAGATCATGGCTTCGAAGTGTGGCGAAAAGATTCGCCAAGATCACGGTCGTGGAAGATTCCACGACCGTAATTCTAGGGCGTGGAAACAATTACGGTTAGTTCCACGACCGTAGAATCCCCTGGAATGAACATCGAATTCTGACTCTGAATCCACGGCCGTAATTCTGAACGTGGTTTGTGATACGGCCGTATTTTAGGGCGTAATTTAGGGCAAGAACGTGATTCTTCCCTAAACTCGTGCATTCCTCAATCTAAGACTCCAAATTGCTTCCAAAAAGTGTCCTCGATCTATGGACATATCAACTCAACTCTCCTTTGCTCGATTCCGTTCGGAAATAGCTCCAAATCACCTATAATCAACATAGAACTAGTGTAGACATCCATATCGACAATATAGGCAATACTAGCTCACATATGCATAAAGATAAATCAAAGACTATCAATATGAATCAAATACGATTCGAAAACGTGCCTAAAATATCACAATATTTCATGCTAACAAAAGTATAAATGCTCTTTCATGTCATAAACTATATCTCTTCAGACATTATCTTTCAATGCCTTATTACATCATAATGAGAGTGATCCGCCATAAAGAAGCACACCACAAAAAGAATTTCATGTTTGTTTTCATCCTTAGCATTATATATTCCATATCATCTTATATTCTAAATTGAACCTTGCTTGGGGACAAGCAAGATGCAAGTATGGGGTATTTTGACGACATGAATTATATACCATCATATTCATACATATTATGGGGTTATCACCTCAGTTTCACATTTAATTAATGAAAATTGTATGACTTTTAGTTCATTTTTATATAATTATCGAGAATAGAAGTCTACACTATTTTATTTGTTAAAATGTAGGAAAAGTGGTGAGGTGGCACGAAAAGTGGCGAGGTGGCGCGAAGATATGAGCAAAATATCATAGAAGATCTGGAGGGAAGCAAAAAGATATGGAAAAGATCTCATGAGAAGATAGAAGTTGCAACTAAAAGATATCACACGATCTAGAAGAAAAATCGGATGATTATTTATAAAAATTGGTCGATCTCCTTTGTAGATGACTCGATTTTTATCTTATGAAATCCGATTGATTATAAGATTGTAACCGAAAGATTACGCCTCATAACCTATAAAAGGAGGACGTCCCATGCCTTCAGAATCATCCAATTCCAGCCAAGACTATTGAGTTATAGGATCGAGAGCAGCGAAGGAAGCATTCAAGGAGGAAGATCGGAGGAAGTTCGGAAGTTCTAGTTCAAAAATATAGTTCTTGAAGGTTTTGTGAGTTTGATTCTATATTCTGTCCTTGTGCTTGAGAATTGGTGTTTGTTATTGAGTTTTATTTGAGTTTTGAAAGATTGAAACGTTGTTCTTACACTTTTGGTTTGGTTTGTAATTCAAAGATTCAAGTTTTCTCATCATTCTTCGCTCCCTTGATTTAATATCTCTTTTGGTTTTGATTATGTGTTTTCTTGGCTAAAACCCTTTTGATTCCAATGTGATTGATTGAAGATTGTGGTTGAGATGATGATAGAATGATCTCCATAAACATTTAACCATCGCAGAAGACAAAAATCGGATTGTTTTTGGTCTAGATCGGACGATCTCCTTTGATGAACAACCCGATTTTCCTTTTGTCGTACCTATCTTACCTTATCCTTTATCCTTGGTTAAATATTGCTTAAATCCTAGCCTTGTTAAACCTTTCTAACCTATATCCGAGTGTGGGAAGAGACTTACTGGGTGATTCTTGTCCATGGTTGCCAACGATTACTAGTTCTAGGTAATAGAGGATTCAAACCCCTCTATTAAGGTTGAGTGTGCCATAACCCTTACCTTTGTGACTTAGATTTGATTCCCTTGTGTTTGGTTTTGAGAATATTATCCTTCCCTTAGATCTTCTATCTTATCGAGACTCAACATCCTTTAATTAGAGCCTTTGGGTTTTGACATGGGTGGTGGAGACTTCACCGTACATCATATCAATTTCGAACACATGCCTTAGCAACCCCATCTATGTCCATATAATCTTTAGAAGTCTTGAATCGAAAACCACAATCGGATTCCTTGATCCTTAAAAATCCGTTTTCCCAAATCTTTACACAAAATCAATTTTTTTTCTTGATCCTTAGAAACCGAGATCCCAAAGCGAACGAAGAAAACGATCGCAGCGATCCCGGCGACGATTCCGATGACGAGTCCGAAGAAGAAGGACATCTGTTTCAATTTCTAAGAGTGAGAGATAAAAAGGATGTCAGTAACGAAGATCTCAATGAAAGAGCAAGCGGAGGAGACAGGGGCGGAGGGTTGCGGGTACGGTGGCGATTAGTTGCAGAGAGAGAGAGGAACGAAACGCAGGAGGCTTTTGGGTAGAGTAGTTGATTTGGGAGTTAAAGAGCGATCCGTTGACGTACACCATTTGGACGGCAAATTATTTTAAAATAATTACTGAGGGAGATTTTCTGGATTTTGGGATATTGAGAACATGCCCACCAAGTGTTTGTTGTTATGTCCCAAAGAAAATTTTCTTTGTTGAGCTAAATTTTTCTATGATGTCGGAGGGAAATGGTTTCCTTCATTGTCCCCTTAGATCATTTCATGGGTGTGGTGATGGTATGGAGGGAAGTAGAGGTTTTTCTTGCCTACTAAGTCATTTGAAAAGGCATCTCTTTGCGGTTGAAAGCAAGAATAAGGTTCGGGGCTTACTTGAGTGCGATCTTGATGTTTTTACGGCGCTTGTGGAGGTGTTGGTTGCTCTCAGGATGTGGTTGTGTGGCCGGTGTATGAGTCTTCATGCTTTGAGTCGTGAATGTCGTCACCTAAATGACTTTGTTTCTTCTTTTGGCGATGAGGGTGGATACATAGTGGGTATCTCGAGGCCGGTTGTGGGTATTTCGAGGCAAGTTGCTGGAGATCAAGTTGGGGTGGACGATGCGAGTATGGTTTTTGATGCATATCTGTTGGAGAGGGTTATGCGAGTTCCTATTTTTACCGTGAAAAGAATCCCTCATAGTTGTCGTCTTAGGTTCTCTCAAGCATTGTTGAGTGCTCTCTTGAAGGTGGTAGCTAAGCCCGGGTGTGTAGTTGCTTGGGTTATGTTGCTTTTACTTCCTCGGTGCACTTTGCAGGTGTTCAAGCCTATGAGCAGGCGAGACAGAAGATCGGGAAGTAGAAAGTTGATAAAAACATCAGCGTAATTTGTAGGCTTTGTCTGTTTGGGGAGAGGTTGAGGGTGTTTCGACTCTAACGGAGGCCTTGTTAGACCCTTCGGAGCATAGGCCTTTTGAGATGTTTGATGGTGGCTCAGGCGATAGAGATGGTTTAGAGAGAAATCCTAACATCAAGAAATGTCTCCGCAAGGTTTCGGATTGGCATTTTACGACCACTGTTAAGGTTTTGTGTTCTTCTGGTGTTGCTTCTTACAATGAGGAGACTTTGAAGGTGTTAAAGGATAAATATCCCCCACAAACCTCCACCTTCTAAGTCTTGCACTACCTTTCATGAACCACCCCTCGTTGTTGACATCGATTTGGTATTTAAATGCATCAAGTCCTTTCCAAAAGGTACTTCTTGCAGTAGAGATGGCTTGAGGGCACAACACATCTTAGACGCTATGTGTGGTGAGGGTTCTTCTGTTGATGTAGGTCTTTTGAGAGCGGTCACCTCAGTGGTTAATTTGTGGTTGGGAGGCAGGTGTCCCCTAAGTTTGGCCGAGTTTGTGGCTTCGGCTCCTCTTACGCCGCTGATGAAGCCTGACAATGGGATTCGACCCATTGCAGTTGGTACTATATGGAGACGGTTGGTGTCTAAAGTTGCTATGAAGGGTGTGTGTAATGATATGGGAGGATATTTGGGAGATCTTTAGTATGGAGATGCCCGTCTATCTTCCTATGGGTTAATTTCTTATATGGTCAGGCCGCCTGATTGTACATTGAAGATAGATTTATCTGGTCAGCTACTGATATGCAACAAGGAGACCCTTTGGGCCCCCTCCTCTTCTCTCTTTTCTTGCACCCGCTTCTGCATAGGATCAGAGACAATTACAAGCCTATTCTACATGCTTGGTATCTTGACAAAGGAACCATTATTGATCGGTCTGAAGAGATGGCTAGAGCTCTTGATATCATTAGTGAGTTTGGTTCGGGTTTAGGCCTCATGTTGAATAATCGTGAAACTGAGGTCTTTTGTCCTTCATGCGATGGGTCGAAAGTTAGAGATGGAATATTTCCACATGACATTGCAAGGTCGGCGTTGGGTGCTAAGTTGCTAGGTGGGGCAGTGAGTAGAGATGAGGAGTTTGTTAGAGAGCTTGTCATGAAGAGAGCTGTTAAGGCGGTTGAGTTGATGCATCTTCCTCCACAGTTGAGGGATCCTCAGAGTGAGCTTCTTTTGCTTCGTTCTTGTATGGGTGTTGCTAAGATGTATTTTGGCCCGAGGACTTGTCATCTGGAGCATTGGGAGAGTGCAGCAGCTTATTTTGATGTTGGGCTCCGTAGATCAGTTGAGGATATTGTGGTTTGTGGGGGCCCATTTTTTGGAGATCTTCAGTGGCGACTTGCTTCTTTGCCTATTCGATTTGGGGGCTTGGTTTATATTCTGCTATGGAGACGTCTTCCTTTGCTTTTGTTGCCTCTAGGGCCCAATATTGGGAGCTCCAAGACCACATTTTACGGGACAGTGGAGTTGTAGAAATGGGCTCTGAGTTTTATGGAGCTTTGGGCAATCTTCAGACTTCTATTCCTGGTTTCGATATTTTTGTCTTTCTGTCAAGAACACCGTCCCCCCTAAAGCCCAACACGCTTTGGCGAGTGCTTTTTTCGGTAAGACCGTGCAGGAGGTGGAAGTTACTTTTGATTTGACCCTTAGACAAAAAGCGGTTTTCAAGTGTCTTCGATCCACACATAGCCAAGATTTCCTTCTTTCCATACCCATTGATGGGCTTAGGCAATGTATGTCCCCGATTGAGTATCATTCGGTTCTTAAGTATCGCCTTATAATTCCTCTATACCCGGTTGATGAGATTTGTCCTATGCCCAATTATCGGAGAATTCTAGATTCTTTTGGGGAGCATGCGGTTCATTTTAAAGAGCTTATGGGCTTCAAATATAGGCATGATTTGGTCGTTGATGTGTTGTGTGATGTGTTTAGGAGAGCGGGGGTCTCGATTAAGAAGGAGGCGCTTGTGTCCTTCTTGACTGACCCACGTGAGGGGAGATCCACCTTGAGGCCGGCGGATGTCTTGGTGTTTGGATGGGCGGGTGGAAAGCATGCTTGTATCGATTTGAATGGAGTTCCCCCCTTGTTTGTTTGGTTAGTGGGCCTTTTGTGGTGGGTAAGGCGGCGCTTAGTGCGACTTCTACTAAGGTGGACAAACATGAGAAAGCTTGTACTGAAAATCAACATGTGTTTCTTCCGTTCGTTTTTGACACCTTTGGTTTCCTTGCACCCGATGTTATTGAAATTCTCAAGAGGGTGCAACGGGTTTTGCATGGAAACGTTATGTCTCCTAAGTCTTCTGATGTTGTATTTAGGAGGATCGGATTCACTATTCAGAAAGGATTGGCGGCACAACTTGTTGCCCGTCTTCCTTTTACTTCGATGTAAATTTGGTGTCTTGGATATTTGAATAATATTATTGTTGGAAGTTGCATCTTTCCTTGTTAGATTGCTTATTCCGGTTTTGATTTCACTGTAACACCCTGAATCCGTAGGACTCGGGAATGCTACGGGCGAGACCTCACAATGGGTCCCAACCCTTAGTTTGACAACAATTTCACCGGACCTTTCCAACATGGCACAAATAAAGGCAAAAACCGTAAATCATTTTTAATGCAAATGATAACAAACCCGAAAGAATGCAACAACAAACTTCAGGCGAGATACAACTCTAAATCAAAATGTCAAACGCGCGGCATACAAAACGCAATAACCGAAGGACAAACACAACTCGACTCCAACTCATAAACCCTTCCTAAAATGTACGGACCCCGACTACCCACCCTTCCGGATCTCTCGACCACATCCCTAACCTGCAAGGCAATCTACAACATCGGTATAAAACCGTTAGCTCATATACGAAGCATTAGAATCAATGGGAAAGGCACAAGCACACGTAAAACAACGCAAACACACAACATACTTAAAAGCACACCAATCCGGTTTATTATCTTTATTATTATTAAGTCGTATCCCGTTCTAATTAAATTTAGTTTTGTGACACGAGACCACCGTGGTCCCGCCTCGGTCCCTACTTACCGGCATGGAACGGTACGGATACCTCCGACCGTCTAACCAGCACGGGCTAGTCACCGAGAACCTCCTAGACTCTCGCAAGAGCTAGGCAGATGATGTCACCGCCCCTTGTCATACACTTGGGCCAAAATAATATAAGATTGGTGGTCCTATTACCGGTTAGTTGTTTATAACATAAACAATAACGTACACAAACACCACCAAACACACATCAATGCTAATACGTAAAATACGAGCTAAGTAAGTCTGGAGACTTACCTCGTCATCTCACTCAACTCACACACTCTCGCTTCCTTAAAGAGGAAGTCCACAACCTGCTCATAAAGGAATATACGATCATCAACACAAGCTCAAGCTCAACATAGTCTAAGACTTCACTCTAGGGATCTACGCAAGATCACCTAGCTCTCAACCTAGGAACGCGTCCTACAACTCACAATCCTCACAACACTCCCAGCACAAGGAAACCTCTCACAACAGCCTATACATCACATGGTCATGAACAAAAGTTTAGGAGAGCCAATCTAGCCTAGAAAGATCCAACATGCTCAAACAACTCAAAGCCATCAACCACATCGAGCCATAAGGGCTCCTAGGTTCTCAACCACTAGGTGGCATTCACAACTACCCTAGGTCCACCCTAGGCATGCTACTAACATATATAAACCTCTAAACAAAGGAAGGAACCGAGGAGGAAGGAGGAGAAGAGCCTACTGTTGAAGAAACGCAACCGCGGAAACAAGCTGGTGCGACTGCGTGTTGAAAGTCACGGCACCCGCGACACTGTTCATCCGCCCCTGCGGCTGCTGGCAATCCTGCCACCGCCCCCGCGGAGCTGTTCACCGCCCCTGCGGTTTACTGAATCCACCCTCGCGGCTCACAGAGTCCGTCCCCGCGGCTCACAGATTCCGCCCCCGCGGCTGAACTCCAGAAACAACGTCTTCTTCGTCTTCGATTGTGGATCTTGAGCTTCACTGGCCTCCTTCTCTTACTAGGTCTTCTCCAAACATCATCCATGGTATATAGGGTCTCCCTCACGACCTAATCGAGCCAAGAACACACACATGCAAAGGATCTAAGGAAAAACCTCCTCAAAAGCTTCATCCATGGCAATGGATGAAGGGGAAGGGAAGAAGAGATAACCAGCAAAGAAGGAGAAGGAAGGAAGGGGAAGAAGCTTACCAAATCACTGAGATCCTTCTCCACTACAGCTCATCCACAAGTAAATCTCCAAGGGAAGAGAGGAAGAAGCACAAGAGAGAGTAGAGGGAAAGAATAAACTAACGTGAGAGAGAAATGAAAGAGGAGAGAGAGAAAAAAATGGGTTGCACAAAAGAGGTGGGAGAACCCAAAGGTCAGCTGCCCACATGTCCCCTCACACCAAAACCCAAGGGGTCGGAAAGCAAAAAGGGAAACGAAAGGTCGGACGGGATTAGGAATAAAATCCCGTCACTGAGCATCCCGTGCTTGCGGGAAAGCTGAGCCGCTAACGCGGGAAGGTCGAGAACTTGCTAACAATCAGGAATAAAAATTCCGGATGTTACAACTAACCCCCTAAAAACAAGTTTCGTCCCGAAACTTTCTAAACACAAGACTCTCGGGTGAGTAACCCGGTAACCACTCAAACCGTAACGTGCCAACTCCCTACTCGATAACTAAACACACTCGTAAAACTGCGTCAAGACCTCGCACATCCTACACACATACTCACATGAACCACGACTCGCATAAAAGTTAAAAGATAATCAATCGTACACACATTCCCGCTCGGGGCACAAAACACATAAACTCGCACATGCACATAATCTCTAAAACATCGTCCATCTTGACGTAACTAGATCATTGCAACAACTCCGACAAAGATATCATCTCACGTCCTCCCGGTAGCCTCATCGGCTCCTCGGCCACCACTAGTTAAACCCGACTAACAACCTAATTCGATCCATACACGTCTTCCATCGATCGTCACAACTGATATCTGGTGAACTTCCTCCACTCTCGGTGGCCATGCCAATCGGTAAACCACTTCCCAACTCGTGTCAATATCTCCATAAAGGTCCGACATATTGGAACCCAACTCCCATCTAATGAACAACACGTATGACACCTCGCGTCCGTGATACTCTTAACTCGACTCCTCTCATATCCGAACCCAAGAGGTCCATACATACTTCCTTGCGACTTAGATCGTTTATCATCCTTCTTTGGACCACCGCTACTCGAGCGATGTCGTCCCGTATCTGCTCAGGACTATAGTTACATATACCAACCAATTTCTAACATCTTAAGGTATTACACTTCCGTCCAGAAGTTGCCTCGAAAAAGGGCGTCACAACGGTACATCTCAACTATTACAACACGCGCACTCAATCCCGGAAAGTGTTCGGGTAACACTTGTCCCCACTCTAGCCCCAATGCTTCCAATACATCCTGTAAGGCTTGGAAAGCCTTCTCTACCGACCATACTTCTGAGAGCGAGAAAATGTCATTAAAGACACTGGGCCCCTAAGAAGCACGATCCTGTTGCCCATAAATCCCGAGATGAATCGTTCATCTTGATCCGAGGTAACGATACTTGGTAACTCAAGTCACCTTGCCATCACTTAGAAGACTCCACAACTTAGCCGATTCATCTGCCTTGTTTCCCAATAGGGTGTAAAACACGTCGTCCTTGTTGATCGGTCCATACAATCCAAACCCGTCACACGTCTCAAACCGGTACTAATCTCTCTCGAGGTATCTTATCATTCCCACTACCTAACTCGCGGTGGTGAAGTCTTCTTCCTCGCCATATGGTGTTCAACCTGTTTGGATGGCAGTTCACATAAGGCTATGTACTTAGCCACCTCGGCCTTAAGCCCGTCTCACAACTATGAATTTCATAAACCGGCTATCTCTTACCAACACCATGGTCTTAACAAACCATCAACCCATAAAGGTAACTATAGGGTCTCTCCTCGTAACCTTCTATCCCGAATCCTTCTCAAATCCGTTCAAAGACCATCTTCGACTAAATTCCTTAACCATCTCTAACCATCGCCTCTGCGGGGTACTCAACTCTTGCTGAATGAGTATACGTACACACATCATACTCTTATTGTCCAGACATGCCTGGAATGTTACTCCATAGCCAACCAACATCACCATAAGCACGAGTCCTAAAGCGGCTAAGTTTCGACCTTTAGTCCGTCATTCTTCTTACATACCCCGAATGTCTACGTATACACGAAACCTCTCTTGTTACCTCTCACGCATCTAAAGCCCCGCTTGGGTGTATACATAATATCATACATTCCCCATAACTCGATGTTTGTGTTAAAGAAAACGAAAAGGAGGTTACTCATCTCTTCTGCTTCTAATAAAACTCCATGGATACGTCTCGGATCCCACGATCTAATTGACCTCTTTAGAAGGGTAGAAAATGCCAAGGTCATTCTGCAGCTTGGCGGTTATGACCCACCAACTTATGAGCTTCATATCTCCTCAACACACCTTGAAGGTATTTCCGAAACCATCATCTCGTTCTCAACTGATCTATTAGATATTCTCAACCCGCTATATCTCTTAGAAGGTCACCTTGGACGTCCCAACCCTCCTAGATAACTCTAGTTATCCTCTTATCTTGAATAACATGTAACCTTGTCGTCCCATGTCACGCTCGTTCCGCTCAATTCTGAGAGTACAACAAGGCATCGTCAAATCTCATCATAAGAATCATTAGCGCACCTCATGCATCATAACTGTCATAACACTCCTTAGGTTAGGTCCACCTTGAAACCGCCTGAAACAACATCAATGCGCGACTTTATTGTAACTCAATTCCGAAAACCGATGGATACGCATCTGTTTAAACTCCAACTCTTCAATCACATTTGTGATCTCAAATGGCTTCCTACACTTGTAGCAACCATATTGGCCCTAAATGTCGTCTTATAAAGGTCCTTTCTTCTCTTCATCCAAAACTGATGAAGTCTCAACTGCAAGTCGATCTAGTCAACATCGCACTCACATGCAACTAGTCTTAGCGGGCCATCCACTACAAGGAGGATACCCTTACCCGTCGTTCACCATATATATTCCTTGAAAATTAAAGTGCAACTTCCCGGCTCGTATCTTTCCTCAAAACTCATACCAAAATGCTCTGAAGGAAAGACCAGAAGAATTCTTCCCCCCTGCCACGAAACTTCTGACTATGATCCCTCCGGTAACACCACCTTAAGCTTCAAGCTTACAACGCTACCGTAGCTATGGTCTTTCGTTCCACACCGTAGCCTTCATGGCTCCTTTGGTGAGTCTAACAACTTTGACTCATCTTTTGTTCGTGTCACTTATCATTCGTTCCTTAAGAACAAAATATCCTGCATTTCTTTTCCATATCTTCCCATTTACTTTAAGCAACTCGGGAAACTTCACTTTCCTCTTGATCCGCTACGTCCTTATATGCTTAAACCTTTAAGGTTCCATACCGCTCAATTCCTCCATATGGAAAAATTCAAGACCTATTAAGGTCGCAAAAAGGGCATTACCATCCCTCTCCGAGAGGTCTATTACAGTCACTTGCTTAACCATCCAACGTTATATTGCTCTAGACAATCACGCTTCTGTTGATGTACTTCTTACTATTGGAATCGAACCATAGGGAAAACTCCAAGGTTTTGTTACCGTTCCATTATAGTCTCCGCTTGAGGTTATACCTCCCATCTACAACTTCTCAATAGGAAATCCACAGTTTATGCAATTTCAGTCATCACCGATAAGCTTGTGGTTGACCTTCTCTAAGGTCAACGACTTACCAATCCTCTAATACTTCATGTCACTATTCTTATGAAGGTTACCCTCCTTGGGGTACTCTACCTCAGTTCCATTAGCTCCTTCCACGTTTTGTCCTTTATTCCTTTTTCATAACGTAACCACACCCTTCTAGGCCTCACGTTCCGTACAACTCGCCTTCATAGGCTTAACCGCACCTCATAAGATCGCGTCTTCTCAAAAAGTTCCGACATTATTCTACAACCGTTAGCGTGTCTCTTGGTCCTCGTATTGAGCCTTTTCATAACTAAAGCTCCCTATTGCGTCACTCCCCTTCTCGGGATCACGTCTACTCGCACTTCTATCTCCTTGGCGTGTCTTAGTCTTATAAAAAACGGTCAATTCCACGTGAATCCTTGTCATACCATTCTTTTCATAACTCTCGTAATGTCGACTCTTCCTTTAATGGTACTACGTAGGCTTAACTTACGGCATCTTACATCTTCCACACCGGGTTCGATCACTCATAACATCTTGACTCTAAAGCTTAGGAGCGTCTAAGAGAAGATTTACCCCTCGTAATGGAATGTCGTCTTGAACCTTGTGGGGATGCACCCATCTCCTCCTTGATTCGCATCTTTAGCTGTCCACGCGTCTTCTTGAAGAAATTATATGCGTTATCTTCATTGTTCTTGTTATCTTTCGATCCGCACCTTCTTTGCAAGTTATCCCTTTTTCTTGTACGGTCTCTGTTCTAATTCTCTTTAGTACCTCGAGTTTTCCTTCCTCTCGTTCGTCCTTCGTTAATGTCATCTAATTCTCTCTTTTTTTTGACGTCCCCACAACGGAATTCGAGATACGCCATGGTGTTCGTTAGCATGAAATGCTCAACTCGATAATTGAGCGTACTCCTCCACATATGAACGCTATCCCATGCCACATCATCGTCTTAAAGGTGATGACATCATATAGTCATCTTAGCTCCAAGGTCCCATAATTTCATATACTACTATATATTTAAGTATATGTATACATAATTGTATAAGTCCTAAGTCCATATTTCTACCAATATAACACATCCGACATTCCATCATATCAATACAAGGTCCAAACATAAAATCGTCCACATAAACAACTTTACACATAATTCATGTCCATCATGCAAGTTCAAACCTCATATTCATATCTATATATATACATATATATACATATCAAAATCCAATAATCTAAGCTGCTGAGATCCGCGGAAGGAGTGGTGGTCCGTACGTTATACCCCGACTCATGCATGTGATTTTGAAAACGAAAACTCAGAACCCGAGGGGTTCTATTTGCTCCTTATTAGGCCTTTAGAAGATTACGAGTGCCATTGTTGTCAAGCTAGGGCTCTGATACCACTTCGTAACACCCTGAATCCGCGGAACTCGGGAATGCTACGGGCGAGACCTCACAATGGTCCCGACCCTTAGCTTGACAACAATTTCACCGGACCTTTCCAACATGGCACAAATATAGGCAAAAACCGTAAATCATTTTTAATGCAAATGATAAGAAACCCGAAAGAATGGCACAACAAACTTCAGCCGAGATACAACTCTAAACCAAAATGCCAAACACGCGGCATACAAAACGCAATAACCGAAGGACAAACACAACTCGACTCCAACTCATAAACTCTTCCTAAAATGTACGGACCCCGGCTGCCCACCCTTCCGGATCTCTCAACCGCATCCCTAACCTGCAAGGCAATCTACAACATCGGTATAAAACCGTTAGCTCATATTCAAAGCATTAGAATCAATGGGAAATGCACAAGCACACGTAAAACACCGCAAGCACACAACATACTTAAAAGCACACCAATCCGGTTTATTATCTTTATTATTATTAAGTCGTATCCCGTTCTAATTCAACTTAGTTTTGTGACACGAGACCACCGTGGTCCTGCCTCGGTCCCTACTTACCGGCATGGAACGGTACGGATACCTCCGACCATCTAACCAGCACGGGCTAGTCGCCGAGAACCTCCTAGACTCTCGCAAGAGCTAGGCAGATGATGTCACCGCCCGTTATCATACACTTGGGCCAAAATAATATAAGGTCGGTGGTCCTATTACCGGTTTAGTTGTTTATAACATAAACAATAACGTACACAAACACCACCAAACACACATCAATGTTAATACGTAAAATACGAGCTAAGTAAGTCCGGAGAGTTACCTCGTCATCTCACTCAACTCACACACTCTTGCTTCCTTAAAGTGGAAGTCCACAACTTGCTCACAAAGGAATATACGATCATCAACACAAGCTCAAGCTCAGCGAAGTCTAAGACTTCACTCTAGGGATCTACGCAAGATCACCTAGCTCTCAACCTAGGAACGCATCCTACAACTCACAATCCTCACAACACTCCCAGCACAAGAAAACCTCTCACAACAGCCTATACATCACATGGTCATGAACAAAAGTCTAGGAGAGCCAATCTAGCCTAGAAAGATCTAACATGCTCAAACAACTCAAAGCCATCAACCACATCGAGCCATAAGGGCTCCTAGGTTCTCAACCACTAGGTGGCATTCACAACTACTCCAGGTCCACCCTAGGCATGCTACTAACATATATAAACCTCTAAACAAAGGAAGGAACCAAGGAGGAAGGAGGAGAAGAGCCTACTGTTGAAGAAACGCAACCGCGGAAACAAGTTGGTGCGACTGCATGCTAAAGTTCACGGCGCCCGCGGCACTGTTCATCCGCCCCCGCGGCTGCTGGCAATCCTGCCGCCGCCCCTGCAGCACTGTTCACTGCCCCCGCGGTTTACTGAATCCGTCCCCGCGGCTCACAGAGTCCGCCCCCGCGGCTGAACTCTAGAAACAACGTCTTCTTCATCTTGGACTGTGGATCTTGAGCTTCAATGGCCTCCTTCTCTTACTGGGTCTTCTCCAAACATCATCCATGGTATATAGGGTCTCCTTCACGACCTAATCGAGACAAGAACACACACATGCAAAGGATCTAAGGAAAAAACTCCTCAAAAGCTTCACCCATGGCAATGGATGAAGGGGAAGGGAATAAGAGATAACCAAAAAAGAAGGAGAAGGAAGGAATGGGAAGAAGCTTACCAAACCACTGAGATCCTGCTCCACTACAGCTCATCCACAAGTAAATCTCCAAGGGAAGAGAGGAAGAAGCACAAGAGAGAGTAGAGGGAAAGAATGAACTAACGTGAGAGAAATGAAAGAGAAGAGAGAGAAAAAAAATGGGCTGCACAAAAAAGGTGGGAGAACCCAAAGGTCAGCTGCCCACATGTCCCCTCACACCAAAACCCGAGGGGTCGGAAAGCAAAAAGGAAAACGAAAGGTCGGACGGGATTAGGAATAAAATCTCATCACTGAGCATCCCGTGCCTGTGGGAAATCTGAGCCGCTAACGTGAGAAGGTCGAGAACTTGCTAACAATCCGGAATAAAAATTCCGGATGTTACATTCACCAAATGCTTGTGTTCGACCATGGAATTCTTGCTTTTATTACAATCGATTTGTACACTGCGGGTTTGCTTTATTGCAATTGTTCTTGGTATAAATATTAAAGCTTACACACACTTTTCGGAGAGAACAAGTTTTTGGCGCCGTTGTCGGGGATTTGGCTTAGACCAAATTTGGTTTCGGTTATCTAACTTGGAAACTCCTTGCTTTTTCTTCTGATCGCCTTTCTTGAAGTGTTCTTGCAGAATCTTGTTGTAGGTTTATGCGAAAAACTCGATCGAGTAAATAAAACATACCCTACGATTTCGAACCCGAAAAGACCTATAGAAGGAGGTTGAAAGAAGCAAAAAGAATGGTTGCTGCAAATAACGAAGGGGAAGTTAATCTTAGAGTTGAATTAGATGAAGCTCTTGATCGAGTAAGGGAACGAGATGAAGCTCTCGTTAGACTGAGGAATGAAGGAATAGCTAAAGAGGATCATCATCAAGCCGACAGGGCCGAGATGAGAGAATCCATTCGGTTACTAAAGGAGCAAATTGAAGGGAATGGTAGAGGTGCAGAAAATCCACCAACACCCCTTATTGTACCACCGGTTGCACCTCTTCTAAGAATTGGGATAGAAAATCCACTAATTGGAGTACCGCAACCCGTTGAGTGAAAGAATGGATCCCGTTCAACAAACACGCCGACCGGGTGTGTTAATCGATTCAATGGAGCAAAATATTGGATTTACACCACAAGCTATTACTATGATCCGCCAAAGCCAGTTTGGAGGATTGGAAAGGGAGTCTCCATATCAGCACTTGCAGAATTATGAAATTCTCATGGAAAACATGAAGCCTGCAGGAGAAACCACTAACAACTATAAATTGCGACCGTTTTATTTTTCTTTGAAGGACAGGGAACTTGCTTGGTATAATTCACTACCCACCGGAAGGGTGAACACTTGGGAGAAAATGACTTCGGAATTTCTCACCAAATTCTTCCCGCCATCAAAAACGGCGGAAATGAGAGGCAAAATCAATGCTTTTGTCATAAAGGACAACGAAAGCCTACAAAAGTCATGGGAAAGATTCAGTGGCCTTCTCTTAGATTGCCCCCATCATGGCATTCCAAAATTAGAGCTGTTGGAAATTATTTCAAGGGTTTTGATGGAGAGACCAAGTTCAAACTCCAATCCCTTTCAGTTGGAAAATTCGTGGATATGAGAGTCGATGACGCTCTCAACAATGAGATCAAAGCTTTGAAGGACCTTTTGAAGAATCAAACGCAAGCATCAAAACAGAATTCTAGTTATGCCGGAAGAGGAAATAATCAAGGAAATAGGAATAACAACAACAACAACATATACAACAACAACCGGAATCGCAACAATCATAGGAGATCCAACCAAACCAATGCCGGAAATCCTTATTCCCATGCTGAAAAAGCTCTAAACCCCCCTTCCTCTTCTACTTCTACTCCTTTAAACAGCCAAGAACCATCTTTGAGTTCAACACCCAAAGATCGACTTGAAGGAATGATTGAAGCATTAGCTGGAAAAATGAGTGGAATGGAAAGTACAATCATCTCCGTTACTAAGGCACAAAAAGCCCTAGAAAGCCAAGTGTTCAACAACGCCGGAGAAGTTCCAAGGGATCAAGGGAAGCTTCCCGGAAAGACGGAGAACAACCCTAAAGGCCTAGTGAATGCCATCACCACAAGAAGCGGAGTCACCACTAACGACCCGAAACCAAAGAGCATGGATAAAGGAAAGCAACCAATGGTTGAAGAGGAGGAACCTAAAGAGAACGCACAGGTCTATGTTCCACCGCAAGCATACAAACCACCGCTACCTTTTCCAAAATCTCGTGCTAGAGAAAGGATTGACAAACAATCCGGTAAGTTCGTCGATCTTATGAGCAAATTACATATTAATATCCCTTTTATGGATGTCATTGTAGGAATACCGGCATATGGAAAATTTTTGAAGGAGATTCTTTCCAACCAAAGGAAACTAGAAGACATTGGAGAAGTAAGGATGACTAGGAGGTCTTCCGATCTTATCCAAAAGATGAAAGAGGAAATGCCAAAGAAATTGAGAAATCTGGATCTTTTTGTGCACCTATCAGCAACGGGAAAGTCACATACGAAGCATTATGTAACCTTGGAGCAAGTGTTAGTATCATACCACTTGCCTTGTGTGAAAGAGCAGGACTTGGACCACCACAACCCGTCAAGATGACTCTCTATATGGCGGATAGGTCCATCACGCACCCCGTGGGAATTCTAGAAGATATACCCGTCTTGATAGGTAAATTTTACATTCCCATAGATTTTGTTGTTCTTAACATTCCTCCATTTCATCCCGTTCGCCCCTTTCTTGCAACTTTGGGCTGCGTTGTGAATGTCAAGAATGGAATACTCTCCTTTAACCTAGGAGAAGAGCATGTGCAGTACCATCTCCCTTCAATGCTCAAAGGACCACATGTAGGAGATTAAATATATCACACTTACGATGACGAGGAGGCATCAAGAGAAGAGGTAAGTTCAATCCTAATCAAAGATCCTCTTGAAAAAGTCATTAGTTTGTGTATTGGGTACCAATGTCAATTAAGGAGGGTCAATCGGGTTCGAACTCGGGCCAATTTATGTTCGGGTTTATGTCGTTCGGGTTGATATCGTGTTGGGTCAAAACATATTTGATTGCTTAACATCTTGATTCGGGTCAATTTTGGATCGGACAATATGTAGCGTTGAATCCGGGTTACCCATGCCAATTAGGTCACATAACTCTTAGATATATATACACTTTTTCCACCAAAACTTATGCAAAGATATTAATCTGATCCGGATATTCAGATTTAACGTTATAGAATCTCAATCTAGATATGAACCAGAATACTGGATCTGGTCGAATATACACCTAATTACCCGCAAAATAAGAATTCTAAGACATGTAATTGGTATTCAAATCGGCTTTTAGAAGGATTGAACAATTATTCATGAAAAGGTTTAGTGATTTGGATTAGTTTAGGTTAATTTTGAAAATGTGTATATATACAAAGGGAGGTCTGTACATGAAAAAATTTCAAATGCTTGAAAGTTTGGTATAATGGAGGCAAATATATAGAGAGATGGAGGCTTGACGGTGGAATTTTAGGAAGATGGAAGGAATGGGGAGGGGGTAAGTCTAAAAATGGGAAAATCTAATAGCTAGCATTTAAATTCATGCCTAGAATGATAGATGAATAAATGTAGATTAATCTACGTTAACAATGGATGGATGAGGTTATTTTTATCTTTTGTCTACCCATATAATATGATATATTATCTATATATATAACCAAACACATAGTTTATCTCTTCAATTTTAATCTAAAAACCCTACTCCCGAATATCATGAATCCAACTGCGTGTTTGATAGCTACAACCGGAAATTCCCCGACGTTAAACGACATAATGACGAGCATAACGGAATTAGGCGTGACCCACCCTAATGGTAGTGCGGAGAAGGCCAAAGACGGTATTGTCGTTTTTGTTGAGCTTGCAACGGGAAAGTCACCCGACCATAATAGCTAGGATGAAAACACCTTGAGTGTTACGACGTATTGCACGGCGTTGGTACCCAACCAACCAACTAATAGATTTTCCTTATTCTTCACCAAAAAGAACGTCATATCCATTACCATTCGCCGGAGAGGATAAGATTTTGCTATGAAACCATCGTTTATATGTCACCCTTGCCGATTCGACGGTACGGGCAACATGCAGACGACGGTTCAATAGCTAACTCCTATGCCTCGTATGAAATAGGTGATGAACTTAACATTCTTCTAGGGAACAATATGGAAATTTTAGGCCGGTTTACTTCAGGTTTTAATGGATTGGGTACCAATGTCAATCAGGGAGGGTCAATCAGGTTCGAACTCGTGCCCGTTTATGTTCGGATTGATGTTGTGTTGTATCAAAACAGATTTGATTGCTTAGCATCTTGATTCGACTCGATTTTGGGTCGGACAATATGTAGCGTTGAATTCGGGTTAGCCAATTAGGTCACATAGCTCTTAGATACTTATACACTTTTCCTGTGAAAACTTTTGCGAATATATTAATCTTATCCGGACATCCAGATTTAAAGTTATAGAACTCCAATCCATATATGATCTGAATTACTGGTTCGTGTCGTATATACGGCTAATTATACGATCCGAATTAGTAACTACTACAACCCAACTGGATATCTCAAAAATCCGTTTGATCCTAACTAGTGTCTACTACACCCCATTTAGATATCTCGAAAATCCGTTTGATCCGAACGCGTAACTACTACAACCCAATTAGATATCTCCAAAAGATTAATCATGAAACAAATACCAAAATTTATACTAAATTAAGTGAAATCAGAAAGAAAACGAGTCATAAGCAACACGAAGGTTGATTTGCAACTTACCGTTGTCGGAACAAGGAAGCTAGTCATTACCTGTTGAGTGTTTGGAACTAGAAAGGGCGACAGTGATGAGTAGCGATTGCAGTGTAAAATTCAGAGGAACATAAGAAAAAGACAATGGGACAAATCTGGAGGGGAGAAGAGTCATACTCTATATATGTCCCGAGAGAGAGTTGAAGGTTCAATTAGTAACATTGTAACTGTACTTAATATTCACAAAAAAGGCCACTAAATAACAAAATAACAAGCATCAGTTTGCGATGAACCAGAAGAAGAACGAAAACGAGCAGCTCTAAATTATTTATATCAGAAAGTTTTTTTTGGTGAAGTTCTTGTAATGTTAACAGCAAATGATCCAATTAACATCAAGAAAAATGAGCAGATCCAAATTATTCAAAAAATGAATCTGAAGAAGAACGAAAACGATCAGATCCAAATAAGAGCAACAAAACGAGCAGATGATCAAAGGAATTAACAACAAAATAAACCAGCAGCAGATCCAATTAATTCAGGAAGAAGAACATACCTTCGGTTGACGGGAGAGAACGAGCCGGAGAGGAACATGCCTTTGGTTCCTTCTGGCTACTGGTGTTCCAAACGGAGAAGAACGAAGAAGAAAGGGAAATGGTTTTAATTGATGGGGTAAAGTGATGTGAGAATTTGGTATTTATATTAAATCGATAAAATCCTATATTCCATGGTAAATATTCCCTCAAATTTAGGCGATTGTGACTCTTACCCCTAATTTTAATGGTGTTTTGTGTTTATTTTAGGCTAGTCATTAAGGGATTTTAGGGTTATATTTTTTTTCTTTCTTAATTAAAAAAATGTAAAAATACTTGGTTGTTTAGAGGGTTCGAAATCCGGTTTGATACAGAATTAAACGTGAACTTATATTTTACAATCTTATATATATTATAGGAGTAGCATCTAAATCCACGTGTCTCACCAGTAGAATTCCAATGTCACATGTCATTTTAGCAATTAATAACAACTGTAAACCTTTTAATTAAGTTTCTTAAATTTTAAATCTTAAATCTTATCATAAATCTTAAATTTTTAAATTCAGTAATTTTTGTTAAAATCCAAAAAAAAAATTATTAAAAATTTGACTCATATTCCTCGACCCACAAATTTTTTTAAATCTTTCATCATGTATTTAAAATTTTTTGTTATATTTATAGTGTATAAATTATATATAATTCTAATAAAATAATTTTATATTTATACATCCATAATAGATATTAAGTCATATCCCGTGCAGGGCACGGGTAATACACTAGTATAATTATTAAGCTGATGTGATAAGTTACTAGCAGGACACGTGTATTAGTTGATCATGTGTATAAATGTGAACTTATAATTCATTCTATTGTAAAATTTTTTGTGAGAAAATGAAAAAAAAATAGAAGAAGAAACTTTTCCTTCTTGTTTACATTGAACACAACTCAATCACGATCCACGATTTAGTACGATATCAGAGCATGTGTGAGTCAACTGAGAAGAAGAAGATTGAGTTTTTGAATTGTGTTATTGGTAACTTTATTGGAATAATATTTTAAAATTTTAGTGCGCCGGGTTTTTCGGGCAAATTTTATGTGGGCTCCGGCCATCGTCAACAACGACGTCCGAAGTTATGTGTACGAAACACAAAACTTGGGAAAAAAGGAACAAAAACTAGGGGAAAAAAAGAGTTGAATCCTTATGGTATATAAGGAGGAAAAACGCTTAAAGGCCGTGGCCTTTGGGTCACTATCTTTTTCAATGGAAGTGGACATAGCTAACCGACCACAAGCGAGCCGAGGTGTGGCTTAGGCTATCTAGGTCATGACGAGAACGGTTGAACTGATGGAGTTGGGTGGCCACTCAAGGCTATTATTTTTTGGCTCAATCTAGTAATGGACTACACAAAGTTAAGAAAGTCGGGCACAAGCTTGTAATCACTTCAAAATCAAACAAGCAAAAAATCAAAATTTTAAATTCGGATTTTACTCAAAAATTTTGATTTAATGGAATATTTGGAGTTACAAATCTCACATTAAAAGCGTTGCTCTCCTTTGTCTTTTGAGCTCGCCTATAAAAATGGAGTCACGTCTTCTAATTCGAACACACGACCAAAACAAAAGACAAAACGTCTTCTCCAAAACTCGAACGTGCAACACAGAAGCGGTTTGCCAAATTTCTAAAGAAATTACGAGACTTAGATCTAGCGCAATTTTATCATGGGATTCGGAACGCCATTCAAGCCGATGTAATCCGGGGTGTTTTCAAAATTAAGGATATACCTCTTCTGTTTCGACTCGACACATACTTACAGTATTGTAATCGTGCGGGTTTTTTCTTTATCTTTGGTAAACTAGCAATTTACGTACAAATTTTTTTACAAAATGTTTTTGCAAAATATTTAAAAAGTATACACGAAACCGTAAAGAAAAAAACTAGCAATTTACGGTCGTCTCCCCTCGCGGCAGAAGAGAACCGAGAGCAGGGGGGAAATGAGAAGCAGCGTTCGGCCTGTCGGGGTTCCGATTGCTCGAGGAGGCGGGAAGAGAACGCAGGGGCGGAGACTAGGGCGAGGTGACGACGGGGCGGGGCTTCTCCGACTAGCTTCGACGGCGACAGTGGGTCCGGCGTCTGGTTGCTAGCCCCTGTATTTTTCTGTTAAACCCGTCATCAATCCACCAATTTAGATTGCACCCTGCTACTGCAACTGCAACTTTTGTGTATCCTATCTTCTGTTAATCCTATCATCAGTCCACCAAATTTCTGTGTTATCAATGAAATTCATTCCTTAAGCGTTTTAGCTCATTCTTGAGCCAAAACCGCAGCCCTCGACGAGACAAAGAAGGTTGGAGCAGTTCTCAGCTTGGCAAATCGACGAATCGCTCGGATTTCAGGTTTTGAGTTTCACAAACCCTAAAATTTTCAATTCCTTTGATTCGGTCTTTTGGAGAGTTTGTTTGCTGATTTTGTAGAGTTAGAAAGTTTAGAAACTTTAGTTGGAGTGTTTTGGTGTTGCATGTTTGAACAAACCGTTGTAGAATCAAACGATTGATCGAAACAAGGAAAATTCGAGTCAATCCCTAGGAAAATCGTCCGATTTATCTTAAGAACAGCCCGATTTTTGCTCTGTTTTGATGGATAGGGTTTGTAGATCAGCCAGAAACTTGTTTTCTCATGGAGGATCCTCATCCCAATCTTCCCCAACACCTCAGCAACCCCCTCCTAGACTCCCTACCATCCAAGAAAAATTTAAACACCGATACGAGCGTCTCTTAGCTCGCTCCATCATAGCACCTCGCTACATAGAGTTGGATGAGCTTAATGTTCTGCATATTAAGGAAGATCTTGACTGTATTATAGAGAAGACCGGGCTGATTGAATTTGTGCAAATAAGAGAGAATGCATATGTGGAGATAATCCATGAATTCCTTAGCTCCTTCACCCATGACCCAAACATTAAAAATGTGACCTTTAGGTTGATGAACAAGAACTATAACTTTGATGTTGGAGTGTTTGGAAATTTCTTTGGCTTCACAGTTTCTCATGCAGGCACATTTCCCCTGGAGTCAAGGCCGCTGAATTTTGGTAGACTATCTCCATTGGGCAATATGAAGGAGACAAATGGAGGCCCGGTAATTCAGAGGAGAAGGGCATGTACAATCTTACCTTCAAGATTGCGCACCGGATTTTGAGCGAGTATATGTTTGCAAGGACAAAGACTCCACAAAAGGTAAAAGCTAATTAGCTCTTCATCCTTTATTGTATGACGGAGGGGACAGTTCTGGACTATGCTACTATATTGTTGGACTACTTGGCAAAGATTGCCAACAAATCCGGCGGCCACATTTGTGTTGGAGGACTTGTCACTTACGTGGAAAAGGAATTAGGAGTGGACATTTTGGCGTGTACTCTTGCTGCAGAGGCACAACCCTTAGGGATTCAGAGATTGGTGTCCAGAGGAGTCATTGTTTCAAGAGAAAGAGGAGAGCCGCATGTAGCCATGCCTTGGGATAGATAGCCCAAGGAGATCCTTTGGAAGCCACGCTACACATTCAAGAATGTCTACTACTGGAAGGAAGGATTCGAGCATTTCAGTGATGAGGAGTTCACTGAGGACGAGGGCGGAGATGCTGAGGATGCAGGAAGAGACACTGAGGAGTATCCCGCCAACACACAAGCCCCAAATGGAGGCATGCTCGAGTTAGGAGGAGACGGAGGGGACACCGAGGTTCTAGACACTGACCAGGAGGGAGGACCGACTAGGCCAGTAGATGATGAGGCCATGGAGGACAAGCGCATGGCAGAGGCTGATCCATTCTTCCAGCCTCCACAGGAGACACTACTACAAAATTGGGTTTATATTCCATAACATATAATCCGGACGTGCAATATATGGATTATAAAATAAGAAATAGGATGAGTAAATAATTATAATCCGGATTTAATTATGATTCGGAATATAAAATTAGCTAAATTATGTGATAAACAGTACAAATACACCATAGTATAAACGCCCGAATTATTTGATAACCCAAATAATCCGGTTTTCTGAAAACCGGATTATTTGATCTATATGTCTAGTGAGAATAGAAGTACGCCCAGATTAATAAGCTCTCTGGATATCAAAAAAATTTTACTCTCCCGCTTTGCTTTTCCCCTGCGCGCCCTAGCCCCCTTTTTTTCCCCTTCCTCTCCAAATTACGATTTCTACTCTCTCAACCCTAGGTTCCCAATTCCTTCTTCTCAATCGCCATCGCCGGCCTGTGGGAAGGTAAGTTCTTCTGCGTTGTTGTGGTCTTTTCCTTTGATTTTTATTTTACCCTACTGTTAATGATTTAGAGTTTGGGATTTTGGTTTGCTTTGCTTCTTACGAAGGCTCATCACATCTACGGAGACTGTTCTCTATGGCGATTTTTATTTTACTTCTTACGAAGGCTCATCATTTTACTCCAGTGGTCTTTTCCCTTGGTTTGCTTTGCTTCTTTTCCCTTTGATTTTTATTTTACTCCAACCAATGTTGATGATTTAGAGTTGCGCAAGAAGGGAGCATCCTTCACACTCCACTGCACCAAGCAAGTGGAAGATAAGATTATGGACATCGCTTCACTCAAAAAGTTCCTTTCCTTTAGGATAGGATCAAGGTCAGCGGTAAGGCCGGTGTTCTCGGCGACTCTGTGACCGTCTTTAGGTAGAAGAACAAAATCACCGTCACCTCCGACAGCAACTTCTCTAAGTCGTATATTATCTTTCCCATTTCCTTCTATTCTTCAATGCAATTTGAGTGCATTAAATTATCAGGTTTACAAATCAAGTTCTCTATCTCTCTCACTTAAACACAAATTAGGTTTAAATTTTAATGTGGGATCTCTTTGTCACAGTTGGATTATGATTACGGATTGACTAATTTTTTCAGAATTCAAATGTTCCTATTTTTTTGATAAGATTCAAATGTTCCTATTACTATCCTAACTCATGAGATATATTATTTTTTGAAGATTGACTTGCTGTTAAATGTGCGAATGTGTCTCTGTCTAATTAGGTTTAGTGTTCTTCCGTTGCAGAATGTCTATGACCCCAGTAAGGTATGTGGGTTGATTTATAACTTTGGTAAAGATTACCCTTTGTTTAGAGGATTAGGCGTTCACCTAAGTTTAGAAAACGAGTTCTCAAATTAAAACATGGCTTTGCTTGCAATGGCTAATATATGTAATAGAAAGTTCTCAAATTAAAACCTGGCTTGCAGCGGCTAATATATGTAACGCACAGACACACCAATTGAGCTGGGAGAAGAAGGTAATATTAAAAAATTAGTTCTATTTTCTTTTGATTACAAGTGGAATCTATACATGTACGAAAATGAATTGTATTGTACTGAATGAAGCAAAATCGGATTACCATTCCCACCAAAAAAAAAATTACTTCTCTTTTCTTTTGATTACAAGTGAAATCTATACAATGGCTAATATATGTAAAGCATGGTTAGGAGTTTCAACTATGAAATCAATATAGAAGCTTGTAGATTTTAAAGTGTAGTTTAGCACTACTACAAAAGCTCTT
The DNA here is from genome assembly GCA_033239045.1 of Fagopyrum esculentum. NCBI lineage: Eukaryota > Viridiplantae > Streptophyta > Magnoliopsida > Caryophyllales > Polygonaceae > Fagopyrum > Fagopyrum esculentum. Next base: position 146,362,704 of record BSUD01000001.1, read on the forward strand.
ACATCTCACTAAGATTAGGGGTTTTAACTTTAAATGAATAACCATGTGCATTTAATAATCAAGCCCATACTCTTTGAGTTTACTTCCAATATTTCCATTGGTTTTGCAGCTATCAATATTTGGATGCACTGGAGGAAAAAAGTGACTGTAATTGATTACAGAAGCTTGTAGATTTTGAATGTGATTTGAAATGACTTGCAAAATTGAAAGCAAGATCCTAAAAATAGACTGATGGTGGTGCACTTCGGTGAAACAATTGCTACTATATGCCGTTGCAAGTGATTTAGTTTTTGGGACCTTGGTCATATGACTTAGTCCCCTCCATCTTGAATGCGTAGCAAGTTGAATTGTTTGTTTAATATCAAATAAAGGATTAGGGGTTGTTTGACATGTGTTATGGTGTAGCTGTTGGAGTAAAGGGCAACTCGATCTCAAATAATCTGTGTTCTAGTTTTGAGAATTGAATACATACTCTGGCATATAGTTTCGCATGTAGTCAACACAAACATCTAACCGGACATCTGTTTTTTCAATTAGTATAACCGTTTGCAATTGTTAGCGTATTACCATAAAAATCATAACCTTATTAAACATGTTTACTATATAAATTAACGTCGACTCTTGATTTATATCTTCATCTATTTGAATTTGCGGTTTTCAATTCCTTATTTAGCTTGTTTGGAATAATGCTGTAAAGTACAGGATTTCGGTTGTCTCGCTCACTCGCTCGATTTCTTCTTCCCTAAACCGATAGATACCTTATTCATTCTCTCTAAATTTCTTCTTCTTCATGTGAATCGGCGCTGGCATTCTTCAGTTCCCTAACTGATTGTCTTCGACCACTCACTTTAGGTATATTTGTGTTCCCTGAACTCCCCTAAATCCCGATGATTTTTTCTTTGCTGAGACCACGCCATCATGCATAGGATTTCTTCGTATTTACCGGCAGAGAACAACTCTAGGGCTTCAACTACTTGCCTTTTACAACGGTTTATTGAAGGTATGTCCTTTTCAAACTATGTTTTTCTTCCATTCTTCGTTTTAGAGCTACATGAATTGTTAAGGTGCTTCCTTACGTGATTGTCGTCAAACACTCATATTGATTGCAACAAGATGAATCACAAGGCTAATATAACTATTAATGTTGTTTATTTGATTTTCTTGATAATCTGCATGATGTCTAAAGTCTCAAATCTTGTGGTGATAAGTTTCATAACAGAGAATTCATTACTGACTAATTTTACATTTTCTCATTTCTAATGAAGGATTATGATTATTGGATAAAGTCATATAATATGATTAAACTTTATCTTTAAATAACTACCATACTTAGTATCAAGTTAATAATTCCACTTAGTAAGCAATGTTGGGCAAAAGCAAGTGAACTTGTTGACTTGTCTGAGTTATTGGTGATGAGTTAATAAAGCTAGGAATTACATGCGGTAAATTATCTACATCATTTTTATGTATACCTTTGGGTTTGTGGGAATAAATCATGCCAAAAATATGTTAGAGAAGCATAGCTTAGTTGAATACCGCCAAAATGTGTCTCGCTCAGTAGTACATGTAGCAATGCTGCTTCATTTCCATTTCCTTTTCTGACTGAATTAGTTTGGCTTGATTGTATTTGTTTTGCTTCCGTTTTTGGATAGACAGTATACTACATAAGAATATTGTGAATTTGTTTCACTTGATTAAATTGGCTTGGCTTCATCATTAGGAATATGTGTGTTCTGTTATTGTTCAATTGTATTTCCATTTTATTTTCTTAAATTTGTTTGGTTGTATATAAATAGACAGTAGATTGCATAGTAATCTTGTTAATTTCTGTGCAATTAGTTTAGTTGTATATAGATCCACAGTAGACTACATAGTAATCTTTGTAGACAATGAAAATTACTTTATACAACCTATATACAAATTGGTAGAGGCTTTAACGGGCAACATCACAAAAGGCTTCTTCCTCCAGGTAGCCTACTGGCCCTACTTGGATGTTTTGTGTGGTTGAGTTTGGATGTAGTAAGTTTGTAATTTGGAAGATAGAGGAATATGTCAGCTAATGGAATCATTTCCTTTGGAAATTTGTAGTTGATTTTTGTATGTTAGTTTTTTCATCAAGCCATTAATGTCTGTGCAAATGGATGCTATGCCAAAATGTTTTTGTTTTTATGTTCCACTTTCATAAAATCTAATATATCATGGCAGTCTTAGTGTGATGTATCTTATTCATAATATAAATGATTTGCCATCCATCAGTGTTACATTGGTAACTTTAAATTTGTTGATGATGTAGGGCACACATTGTTTGCTGTCGATTTTGATCCTAACTTAGCTGCAAAAGAGCATGGACAGGCACAAATGCTGAAGTGCCTTTCCTTTTGTTCTGTTGGGCATAGATTTGTGTTTGTCTTGATAAGAAACCACACTTTTCAGCAGATGTAGTTAATATCGTGACAATGTATGTTGTATGCTCAATTGAAATAGTCCACTCTAAACAGTCATTGTCTTTTTTCTCCCAATTGTTTCCTTTAATGTCATATATAATGTCATCCTTATTTTACTGTGTAAATTCCTATCATAAGTGATCTATTTGTCCACAGGTAATTCCCAGTTCAGTAATGCCAGTCTTGATGCTGATTCTAGCAATCCATATAACCGAGAGACAATGGTAAAAAAGTTATGACAATGTGGTTTAATTTTTGGGTTATATTTCCTGTGTCTGAAGAAGGATCAACCATGTGAAATAATCTTAACTTCTCTTCCTCTTTCTCTTGAAGGTCACTAAGTCTTCTATATAAGTATCCCGCCTTGTTTTTGAGTACCCTATTTAAGTTGCAACCATTTGTAATTATTATATCCAATAGAGAGTTACAAATTGTGGAAATGTATCATATAGACCTAAGCTAAGTATGTGTTGTTGTGGAGTGCGGACCATGTATATTAAAAACAAACACCCCGTGAATTTTGATGGATTTACGTAGGAGAGGATTTATAATCTCCTTGCTTCAAATGAATTGATATTATTCCCGAGAGAATCAATAGGCTATTTCTTTCATAGGAATCTATTCAGCGAAAGAAAAATAAGTTGCATTTAGCAGAGTATGTTGCCTGAATATAGGAATACGGAAATCAGTATATTATTTTTTTGTATATTGCCTCGGTTTCTTTATATGTTTGATGAATTTTTTATTGCATAGGCCCTGGCAACAAAATCATAGAACAAGATAATGGGGAAGGACAATGCAGCCCTTCAGTACAGCTCTCTGCCAACCATGATGATGGATCTTCAACAGAGATCAACCGTAATAAGTTGTAGAGCTTCGAGAAGTTGATTCAGAAGCTAAGAAGACTGAATTCTAACCATGATGAAGCACGGACGGATTATAATGCATCCTTGTGTGAGAACTCAAACCCAGATCACAGGTACGTGTCAAAGATACTCTTAGCTTCTGGCCTCCTACTTAGAGATATGAGCTCCGGATTGGGTAGCTTCCAACTCCACCAATTTGGTTACCCGATCAATCCCGAGCTATTTCTAGTTCTAGAACAGACGAAATGGAGCAACCTCATTTGTAAAGTAGAGTGCAACCCCGATGAAGAGCGTTTAAAGCTGAGCAAGGAGAAGTTCCACAGGAAGCTCATATTTGATGCTGTTAACGAGATTGTGTCACGGAAATTGGCGGCATTAGGGCAAGTTGTTGAGCCATGGTTGAAGCCTAGTAAGCTAGCTCAAAAGACACTTAATGCTCAAAAGCTTTTAGCAGAGCTGCGTGGTGAGATAGAAGAGTTGAGTGGCAGTAAAAGGCAAGAAATGAGCATAGATGAGGAAGAGGATGATTCATTGAAAACCGTTTTGTGGGCGGATATTGCGCATAGATCAGAGAGTTGGACGGACTTTCGTGGTGACACCTCATGCATTGTTCTAGACGTTGAACGCTCGATCTTCAAAGAGTTGGTTGACGAGGTCGGCATTGGAGAGGCAACATTTGGAAAGCCCAGTAGTAGACGGCACAGGCAGCTGTTTTCCAAGTAAAACGTATATTATACTTTTAACCCTTCATTCTTATTTCCAATGCCCTTTTGATCTATTTTGTTGGAAGGAAATATTATAAAATTATGTTTTTCCAAATGGGAATGGAAATTAAAATTATTAACCTTTGATGATATGTTGAATCATTTTGTTGTAAACATTTAACTTTGGTGTGGATATGCTGTTTAGTGTAATTTAATCAACTCTTTTGAGTTAGAAGATGAAGCAATTCCTTTTCTTTTTCTTGGTGTGAAGAACTAGTTTTTTTTAAAGCAATTCCAAATTATAATAATCCGGTTGTAAGTATCCGGTGTATATTAACCTCACCCAATGGCGCCACCATTAAGCTTCTTAATCCGTTTCTCTTAGTCCGGTTTATATAAAAACGAAATACTCCGGTGTTTTACACAACTATATAATCCGGATGTTCCTCCGGATTATAAACGTTTCATATAATCCGGATATTTGATCACTTATATAATCCGGATATTCCACATCCGGATTATATGTAGTCCAATATCCGGATTATAAAATGTCAAATAATCCGGGCAAACAAACGATCCAAAAACAGGGCAAAATGAACCTAGCAAATACACCGGTGCTTGGCAAAAAAACGTCTGGATTATAAAACATGGGGGCAAATACACCCCTAACCTTTAATTCGGTGCAAGTCCGGATTATAAACCCTCAACTAACCGGATTATAAAGTCCTTTATGTAGTAGTGAGATACCACCTCGCCGGTCATTCTCACGCCGACGTCGAGCCCAACCACAGACCGATGACTCCAGTTTTGGCACCCGGATGGACGCATTTACTAGAGAGTTTCAAGAGTTCCGGACGGAGGTACGAGACAGTCACTCATCCTATGACGGCTAGTGGATCGACCTCTACTATCACACTTTCGGGCATTTCTATGATCCATCCGCTCCAGTATATCCACCACATCCACCACCACAGCAGGACTGAGAGACTCACCTTTTACATTGTAAGTATTTTTCTCCATTTTTATACTTGAGTTTTCACATTGGGGACAATGTGAGATTTAAGTATTGGGTGGGGGTACTTACAATCCTTTATCATCTTGTCACACGTCTACTTTCATTGCATTTGCACTTTCAGATTGCGGGTTTGTAATAAATCTTGTCACACGTTTCATTTTCGGACATTTGCATTATATTTTCATCCATTATCAAAAATCCAAAAAAATCGAAAATTTTCAAAAAAATTTGTGCTTCCAAAAACGGATATGACCTCAATGATGACAAATATGTTGTAAATATGGCAAAGAAAGTCTTGTATATTGAGGTTTAGCTATGACATTTATGGACATTCATCCTTTACTTGAACAATATGTTTAATTCGTATGCTAATTGATGTTTTGATAGGATTAAGGAATAATAATCGAAACCAACAAATAAGTTCATATGCATCATGACAGAATGACTAAGGCGCTTCATTATTTTCTTCTTCTTCCTATCCATATTTAGCACCTCATATGTATTATTGCCTCCCTTTACCTTTTCCAGGAATTAGGAAGCATGCTAGTGTGAAGTGTGATGCGTTGTGAAGTTGTTACAAAAGTGAAATGTGTTAAATTATAGAAAATAGGGTTGGGGACGTCAATCATGATGATAAGTAACTCAACACCATTCACATAGCCGGGTGTTTGTGTCTTGCAAAAGTCGGATTGAACGATAGTCCTAACGAGTCATGGTATGTGCATCACGGTTTGAGTCATCTCGAGAAATTTAGAAATCGCTGATTTCCTAGGCTTCGGTTATTGTGCACCTCTGTCCATTTCTCAAAAAGTGAAAAAAGTAAATGTTGCAAATGCAAAATAAAGTTCTATGTTCGGTGGTTGCAAAAGAGTTCAAACATGGTGAAGTTTTATTCCTTATTCCCGGAATCTACCTCCACATATCCTTTATATCTTCCACACCTTTGACACGTTTCTTGGGCCTTTATCATTTGAAAGTCCTTAAGACTTTTATGCACGTGTTTAAGACTTATATGGTTTAGATTTGTTTCCTTATGATTATCCCTACATTCTTTACCATGCTTTTCATGTATAGTGTTTGGATAAAGTATAAATGCTCTTTCATGTCATAAACTATATCTCTTCAGACATTATCTTTCAATGCCTTATTACATCATAATGAGAGTGATCCGCCATAAAGAAGCACACCACAAAAAGAATTTCATGTTTGTTTTCATCCTTAGCATTATATAATCCATATCATCTTATATTCTAAACTGAACCTTGCTTGGGGACAAGCAAGATGCAAGTATGGGGTATTTTGACGACATGAATTATATACCATCATATTCATACATATTATGGGGTTATCACCTCAGTTTCACATTTAATTAATGAAAATTGTATGACTTTTAGTTCATTTTTATATAATTATCGAGAATAGAAGTCTACACTATTTTATTTGTGAAAATGTAGGAAAAGTGGTGAGGTGGCACGAAAAGTGGCGAGGTGGCGCGAAGATATGAGCAAAATATCATAGAAGATCTGGAGGGAAGCAAAAAGATATGGAAAAGATCTCATAGGAAGATAGAAGTTGCAACTAAAAGATATCACACGATCTAGAAGAAAAATCGGATGATTATTTATAAAAATTGGTCGATCTCCTTTGTAGATGACTCGATTTTTATCTTATGAAATCCGATTGATTATAAGATTGTAACCGAAAGATTACGCCTCATAACCTATAAAAGGAGGACGTCCCATGCCTTCAGAATCATCCAATTCCAGCCAAGACTATTGAGTTATAGGATCGAGAGCAGCGAAGGAATCATTCAAGGAGGAAGATCGGAGGAAGTTCGGAAGTTCTAGTTCAAGAATATAGTTCTTGAAGGTTTTGTGAGTTTGATTCTATATTCTGTCCTTGTGCTTGAGAATTGGTGTTTGTTATTGAGTTTTATTTGAGTTTTGAAAGATTGAAACGTTGTTCTTACGCTTTTGGTTTGGTTTGTAATTCAAAGATTCAAGTTTTCTCATCATTCTTCGCTCTCTTGATTTAATATCTCTTTTGGTTTTGATTATGTGTTTTCTTGGCTAAAACCCTTTTGATTCCAAGGTGATTGATTGAAGATTGTGGTTGAGATGATGATAGAATGATCTCCATAAACATTTAACCATCGCAGAAGACAAAAATCGGATTGTTTTTGGTCTAGATCGGACGATCTCCTTTGATGAACAACCCGATTTTCCTTTTGTCGTACCTATCTTACCTTATCCTTTATCCTTGGTTAAATATTGCTTAAATCCTAGCCTTGTTAAACCTTTCTAACCTATATCCGAGTGTGGGAAGAGACTTACCGGGTGATTCTTGTCCATGGTTGCCAACGATTACTAGTTCTAGGTAATAGAGGATTCAAACCCCTCTATTAAGGTTGAGTGTGCCATAACCCTTACCTTTGTGACTTAGATTTGATTCCCTTGTGTTTGGTTTTGAGAATATTATCCTTCCCTTAGATCTTCTATCTTATCGAGACTCAACATCCTTTAATTAGAGCCTTTGGGTTTTGACATGGGTGGTGGAGACTTCACCGTACATCATATCAATTTCGAACACATGCCTTAGCAACCCCATCTATGTCCATATAATCTTTAGAAGTCTTGAATCGAAAACCACAATCGGATTCCTTGATCCTTAAAAATCCGTTTTCCCAAATCTTTACACAAAATCAATTTTTTTTCTTGATCCTTAGAAACCGAGATCCCAAAGCGAACGAAGAAAACGATCGCAGCGATCCCGGCGACGATTCCGATGACGAGTCCGAAGAAGAAGGACATCTGTTTCAATTTCTAAGAGTGAGAGATAAAAAGGATGTCAGTAACGAAGATCTCAATGAAAGAGCAAGCGGAGGAGACAGGGGCGGAGGGTTGCGGGTACGGTGGCGATTAGTTGCAGAGAGAGAGAGGAACGAAACGCAGGAGGCTTTTGGGTAGAGTAGTTGATTTGGGAGTTAAAGAGCGATCCGTTGACGTACACCATTTGGACGGCAAATTATTTTAAAATAATTACTGACGGAGATTTTCTGGATTTTGGGATATTGAGAACATGCCCACCAAGTGTTTGTTGTTATGTCCCAAAGAAAATTTTCTTTGTTGAGCTAAATTTTTCTATGATGTCGGAGGGAAATGGTTTCCTTCATTGTCCCCTTAGATCATTTCATGGGTGTGGTGATGGTATGGAGGGAAGTAGAGGTTTTTCTTGCCTACTAAGTCATTTGAAAAGGCATCTCTTTGCGGTTGAAAGCAAGAATAAGGTTCGGGGCTTACTTGAGTGCGATCTTGATGTTTTTACGGCGCTTGTGGAGGTGTTGGTTGCTCTCAGGATGTGGTTGTGTGGCCGGTGTATGAGTCTTCATGCTTTGAGTCGTGAATGTCGTCACCTAAATGACTTTGTTTCTTCTTTTGGCGATGAGGGTGGATACATAGTGGGTATCTCGAGGCCGGTTGTGGGTATTTCGAGGCAAGTTGCTGGAGATCAAGTTGGGGTGGACGATGCGAGTATGGTTTTTGATGCATATCTGTTGGAGAGGGTTATGCGAGTTCCTATTTTTACCGTGAAAAGAATCCCTCATAGTTGTCGTCTTAGGTTCTCTCAAGCATTGTTGAGTGCTCTCTTGAAGGTGGTAGCTAAGCCCGGGTGTGTAGTTGCTTGGGTTATGTTGCTTTTACTTCCTCGGTGCACTTTGCAGGTGTTCAAGCCTATGAGCAGGCGAGACAGAAGATCGGGAAGTAGAAAGTTGATAAAAACATCAGCGTAATTTGTAGGCTTTGTCTGTTTGGGGAGAGGTTGAGGGTGTTTCGACTCTAACGGAGGCCTTGTTATACCCTTCGGAGCATAGGCCTTTTGAGATGTTTGATGGTGGCTCAGGCGATAGAGATGGTTTAGAGAGAAATCCTAACATCAAGAAATGTCTCCGCAAGGTTTCGGATTGGCATTTTACGACCACTGTTAAGGTTTTGTGTTCTTCTGGTGTTGCTTCTTACAATGAGGAGACTTTGAAGGTGTTAAAGGATAAATATCCCCCACAAACCTCCACCTTCTAAGTCTTGCACTACCTTTCATGAACCACCCCTCGTTGTTGACATCGATTTGGTATTTAAATGCATCAAGTCCTTTCCAAAAGGTACTTCTTGCAGTAGAGATGGCTTGAGGGCATAACACATCTTAGACGCTATGTGTGGTGAGGGTTCTTCTGTTGATGCAGGTCTTTTGAGAGCGGTGACCTCAGTGGTTAATTTGTGGTTGGGAGGCAGGTGTCCCCTAAGTTTGGCCGAGTTTGTGGCTTCGGCTCCTCTTACGCCGCTGATGAAGCCTGACAATGAGATTCGACCCATTGCAGTTGGTACTATATGGAGACGGTTGGTGTCTAAAGTTGCTATGAAGGGTATGTGTAATGATATGGGAGGATATTTGGGAGATCTTTAGTATGGAGACGCCCGTCTATCTTCCTATGGGTTGATTTCTTATATGGTCAGGCCGCCTGATTGTACATTGAAGATAGATTTATCTGGTCAGCTACTGGTGTGCAACAAGGAGACTCTTTGGGCCCCCTCCTCTTCTCTCTTTTCTTGCACCCGCTTCTGCATAGGATCAGAGACAATTACAAGCCTATTCTACATGCTTGGTATCTTGACAAAGGAACCATTATTGGTCGGTCTGAAGAGATGGCTAGAGCTCTTGATATCATTAGTGAGTTTGGTTCGGGTTTAGGCCTCATGTTGAATAATCGTGAAACTGAGGTCTTTTGTCCTTCATGCGATGGGTCGAAAGTTAGAGATGGAATATTTCCACATGACATTGCAAGGTCGGCGTTGGGTGCTAAGTTGCTAGTTGGGGCAGTGAGTAGAGATGAGGAGATTGTTAGAGAGCTTGTCATGAAGAGAGCTGTTAAGGCGGTTGAGTTGATGCATCTTCCTCCACAGTTGAGGGATCCTCAAAGTGAGCTTCTTCTGCTTCGTTCTTGTATGGGTGTTGCTAAGATGTATTTTGGCCCGAGGACTTGTCATCTGGAGCATTGGGAGAGTGCAGCAGCTTATTTTGATGTTGGGCTCCGTAGATCAGTTGAGGATATTGTGGTTTGTGGGGGCCCATTTTTTGGAGATCTTCAGTGGCGACTTGCTTCTTTGCCTATTCGATTTGGGGGCTTGGTTTATATTCTGCTATGGAGACGTCTTCCTTTGCTTTTGTTGCCTCTAGGGCCCAATATTGGGAGCTCCAAGACCACATTTTGCGGGACAGTGGAGTTGTAGAAATGGGCTCTGAGTTTTATGGAGCTTTGGGCAATCTTCAGACTTCTATTCCTGGTTTCGATATTTTTGTCTTTCTGTCAAGAACACCGTCCCCCCTAAAGCCCAACACGCTTTGGCGAGTGCTTTTTTCGGTAAGACCGTGCAGGAGGTGGAAGTTACTTTTGATTTGACCCTTAGACAAAAAGCGGTTTTCAAGTGTCTTCGATCCACACATAGCCAAGATTTCCTTCTTTCCATACCCATTGGTGGGCTTAGGCAATGTATGTCCCCGATTGAGTATCATTCGGTTCTTAAGTATCGCCTTATTATTCCTCTATACCCGGTTGATGAGATTTGTCCTATGCCCAATTATCGGAGAATTCTAGATTCTTTTGGGGAGCATGCGGTTCATTTTAAAGAGCTTATGGGCTTCAAATATAGGCATGATTTGGTCCGTGATGTGTTGTGTGATGTGTGTAGGAGAGCGGGGGTCTCGGTTAAGAAGGAGGCGCTTGTGTCCTTCTTGACTAACCCACGTGAGGGGAGATCCACCTTGAGGCCGGCGGATGTCTTGGTGTTTGGATGGGCGGGTGGAAAGCATGCTTGCATCGATTTGAATGGAGTTCCCCCCTTGTTTGTTTGGTTAGTGGGCCTTTTGTGGTGGGTAAGGCGGCGCTTAGTGCGACTTCTACTAAGGTGGACAAACATGAGAAAGCTTGTACTGAAAATCAACATGTGTTTCTTCCGTTCGTTTTTGACACCTTTGGTTTCCTTGCACCTGATGTTATTGAAATTCTCAAGAGGGTGCAACGGGTTTTGCATGGAAACGTTATGTCTCCTAAGTCTTCTGATGTTGTATTTAGGAGGATCGAATTCACTATTCAGAAAGGATTGGCGGCACAACTTGTTGCCCGTCTTCCTTTTACTTTGATGTAAATTTGGTGTCTTGGATATTTGAATAATATTATTGTTGGAAGTTGCATCTTTCCTTGTTAGATTGCTTATTCCGGTTTTGATTTCACTGTAACACCCTGAATCCGTAGGACTCGGGAATGCTACGAGCGAGACCTCACAATGGGTCCCAACCCTTAGTTTGACAACAATTTCACCGGACCTTTCCAACATGGCACAAATAAAGGCAAAAACCGTAAATCATTTTTAATGCAAATGATAACAAACCCGAAAGAATGCAACAACAAACTTCAGGCGAGATACAACTCTAAATCAAAATGTCAAACACGCGGCATACAAAACGCAATAACCGAAGGACAAACACAACTCGACTCCAACTCATAAACCCTTCCTAAAATGTACGGACCCCGACTGCCCACCCTTCCGGATCTCTCGACCACATCCCTAACCTGCAAGGCAATCTACAACATCGGTATAAAACCGTTAGCTTATATTCGAAGCATTAGAATCAATGGGAAAGGCACAAGCACACGTAAAACAATCCGGTTTATTATCTTTATTATTATTAAGTCGTATCCCGTTCTAATTAAATTTAGTTTTGTGACACGAGACCACCCTGGTCCCGCCTCGGTCCCTACTTACCGACATGGAACGGTACGGATACCTCCGACCGTCTAACCAGCACGGGCTAGTCACCGAGAACCTCCTAGACTCTCGCAAGAGCTAGGCAGATGATGTCACCGCCCCTTGTCATACACTTGGGCCAAAATAATATAAGATTGGTGGTCCTATTGCCGGTTAGTTGTTTATAACATAAACAATAACGTACACAAACACCACCAAACACACATCAATGCTAATACGTAAAATACGAGCTAAGTAAGTCTGGAGACTTACCTCGTCATCTCACTCAACTCACACACTCTCGCTTCCTTAAAGAGGAAGTCCACAACCTGCTCATAAAGGAATATACGATCATCAACACAAGCTCAAGCTCAACATAGTCTAAGACTTCACTCTAGGGATCTACGCAAGATCACCTAGCTCTCAACCTAGGAACGCATCCTACAACTCACAATCCTCACAACACTCCCAGCACAAGGAAACCTCTCACAACAGCCTATACATCACATGGTCATGAACAAAAGTTTAGGAGAGCCAATCTAGCCTAGAAAGATCCAACATGCTCAAACAACTCAAAGCCATCAACCACATCGAGCCATAAGGGCTCCTAGGTTCTCAACCACTAGGTGGCATTCACAACTACCCTAGGTCCACCCTAGGCATGCTACTAACATATATAAACCTCTAAACAAAGGAAGGAACCAAGGAGGAAGGAGGAGAAGAGCCTACTGTTGAAGAAACGCAACCGCGGAAACAAGCTGGCGCGACTGCGTGTTGAAAGTCACGGCACCCGCGACACTGTTCATCCGCCCCTGCGGCTGCTGGCAATCCTGCCACCGCCCCCGCGGAGCTGTTCACCGCCCCTGCGGTTTACTGAATCCACCCTCGCGGCTCACAGAGTCCGTCCCCGCGGCTCACAGATTCCGCCCCCGCGGCTGAACTCCAGAAACAACGTCTTCTTCGTCTTCGATTGTGGATCTTGAGCTTCACTGGCCTCCTTCTCTTACTAGGTCTTCTCCAAACATCATCCATGGTATATAGGGTCTCCCTCACGACCTAATCGAGCCAAGAACACACACATGCAAAGGATCTAAGGAAAAACCTCCTCAAAAGCTACATCCATGGCAATGGATGAAGGGGAAGGGAAGAAGAGATAACCAGCAAAGAAGGAGAAGAAAGGAAGGGGAAGAAGCTTACCAAATCACTGAGATCCTTCGCCACTACAGCTCATCCACAAGTAAATCTCCAAGGGAAGAGAGGAAGAAGCACAAGAGAGAGTAGAGGGAAAGAATAAACTAACGTGAGAGAGAAATGAAAGAGGAGAGAGAGAAAAAAATGGGTTGCACAAAAGAGGTGGGAGAACCCAAAGGTCAGCTGCCCACATGTCCCCTCACACCAAAACCCAAGGGGTCGGAAAGCAAAAAGGAAAAACGAAAGGTCGGACGGGATTAGGAATAAAATCCCGTCACTGAGCATCCCGTGCTTGCGGGAAAGCTGAGCCGCTAACGCGGGAAGGTCGAGAACTTGCTAACAATCAGGAATAAAAATTCCAGATGTTACAACTAACCCCCTAAAAACAAGTTTCGTCCCGAAACTTTCTAAACACAAGACTCTCGGGTGAGTAACCCGGTAAACACTCAAACCGTAACGTGCCAACTCCCTACTCGATAACTAAACACACTCGTAAAACTGCGTCAAGACCTCGCACATCCTACACACATACTCACATGAACCACGACTCGCATAAAAGTTAAAAGATAACCAATCGTACACACATTCCCGCTCGGGGCACAAAACACATAAACTCGCACATGCACATAATCTCTAAAACATCGTCCATCTTGACGTAACTAGATCATCGCAACAACTCCGACAAAGATATCATCTCACGTCCTCCCGGTAGCCTCATCGGCTCCTCGGCCACCACTAGTTAAACCCGACTAACAACCTAATTCGATCCATACACGTCTTCCATCGATCGTCACAACTGATATCTGGTGAACTTCCTCCACTCTCGGTGGCCATGCCAATCGGTAAACCACTTCCCAACTCGTGTCAATATCTCCAAAAAGGTCCGACATATTGGAACCCAACTCCCATCTAATGAACAACACGTATGACACCTCGCGTCCGTGATACTCTTAACTCGACTCGTCTCATATCCGAACCCAAGAGGTCCATACATACTTCCTTGCGACTTAGATCGTTTATCATCCTCCTTTGGACCACCGCTACTCGAGCGAGGTCGTCCCGTATCTGCTCAGGACTATAGTTACATATACCAACCAATTTCTAACATCTTAAGGTATTACACTTCCGTCCAGAAGTTGCCTCGAAAAAGGGCGTCACAACGGTACATCTCAACTATTACAACACGCGCACTCAATCCCGGAAAGTGTTCGGGTAACACTTGTCCCCACTCTAGCCCCAATGCTTCCAATACATCCTGTAAGGCTTGGAAAGCCTTCTCTACCGACCATACTTCTGAGAGCGAGAAAATGTCATTAAAGACACTGGGCCCCTAAGAAGCACGATCCTGTTGCCCATAAATCCCGAGATGAATCGTTCATCTTGATCCGAGGTAACGATACTTGGTAACTCAAGTCACCTTGCCATCACTTAGAAGACTCCACAACTTAGCCGATTCATCTGCCTTGTTTCCCAATAGGGTGTAAAACACGTCGTCCTTGTCGATCGGTCCATACAATCCAAACCCGTCACACGTCTCAAACCGGTACTAATCTCTCTCGAGGTATCTTATCATTCCCACTACCTAACTCGCGGTGGTGAAGTCTTCTTCCTCGCCATATGGTGTTCAACCTGTTTGGATGGCAGTTCACATAAGGCTATGTACTTAGCCACCTCGGCCTTAAGCCCGTCTCACAACTATGAATTTCATAAACCGGCTATCTCTTACCAACACCATGGTCTTAACAAACCATCAACCCATAAAGGTAACTATAGGGTCTCTCCTCGTAACCTTCTATCCCGAATCCTTCTCAAATCCGTTCAAAGACCATCTTCGACTAAATTCCTTAACCATCTCTAACCATCGCCTCTGCGGGGTACTCAACTCTTGCTGAATGAGTATACGTACACACATCATACTCTTATTGTCCAGACATGCCTGGAATGTTACTCCATAGCCAACCAACATCACCATAAGCACGAGTCCTAAAGCGGCTAAGTTTCGACCTTTAGTCCGTCATTCTTCTTACATACCCCGAATGTCTACGTATACACGAAACCTCTCTTGTTACCTCTCACGCATCTAAAGCCCCGCTTGGGTGTATCCATAATATCATACATTCCCCATAACTCGATGTTTGTGTTAAAGAAAACGAAAAGGAGGTTACTCATCTCTTCTGCTTCTAATAAAACTCCATGGATACGTCTCGGATCCCACGATCTAATTGACCTCTTTAGAAGGGTAGAAAATGTCAAGGTCATTCTGCAGCTTGGCGGTTATGACCCACCAACTTATGAGCTTCATATCTCCTCAACACACCTTGAAGGTATTTCCGAAACCATCATCTCGTTCTCAACTGATCTATTAGATATTCTCAACCCGCTATATCTCTTAGAAGGTCACCTCGGACGTCCCAACCCTCCTAGATAACTCTAGTTATCCTCTTATCTTGAATAACATGTAACCTTGTCGTCCCATGTCACGCTCGTTCCGCTCAATTCTGAGAGTACAACAAGGCATCGTCAAATCTCATCATAAGAATCATTAGCGCACCTCATGCATCATAACTGTCATAACACTCCTTAGGTTAGGGTCCACCTTGAAACCGCCTGAAACAACATCAATGCGCGACTTTATTGTAACTCAATTCCGAAAACCGATGGATACGCATCTGTTTAAACTCCAACTCTTCAATCACATTTGTGATCTCAAATGGCTTCCTACACTTGTAGCAACCATATCGGCCCTAAATGCCGTCTTATGAAGGTCCTTTCTTCTCTTCATCCAAAACTGATGAAGTCTCAACTGCAAGTCGATCTAGTCAACATCGCACTCACATGCAACTAGTCTTAGCGGGCCATCCACTACAAGGAGGATACCCTTACCCGTCGTTCACCATATATATTCCTTGAAAATTAAAGTGCAACTTCCCGGCTCGTATCTTTCCTCAAAACTCATACCAAAATGCTCTGAAGGAAAGACCAGAAGAATTCTTCCCCCCTGCCACGAAACTTCTGACTATGATCCCTCCGGTAACACCACCTTAAGCTTCAAGCTTACAACGCTACCGTAGCTATGGTCTTTCGTTCCACACCGTAGCCTTCATGGCTCCTTTGGTGAGTCTAACAACTTTGACTCATCTTTTGTTCGTGTCACTTATCATTCGTTCCTTAAGAACAAAATATCCTGCATTTCTTTTCCATATCTTCCCATTTACTTTAAGCAACTCGGGAAACTTCACTTTCCTCTTGATCCGCTACGTCCTTATATGCTTAAACCTTTAAGGTTCCATACCGCTCAATTCCTCCATATGGCAAAATTCAAGACCTATTAAGGTCGCAAAAAGGGCATTACCATCCCTCTCCGAGAGGTCTATTACAGTCACTTGCTTAACCATCCAACGTTATATTGCTCTAGACAATCACGCTTCTGTTGATGTACTTCTTACTATTGGAATCGAACCATTACCGTTCCATTATAGTCTCCGCTTGAGGTTATACCTCCCATCTACAACTTCTCAATAGGAAATCCACAGTTTATGCAATTTCGGTCATCACCGATAAGCTTGTGGTTGACCTTCTCTAAGGTCAACGACTTACCAATCCTCTAATACTTCATGTCACTATTCTTATGAAGGTTACCCTCCTTGGGGTACTCTACCTCAATTCCATTAGCTCCTTCCACGTTTTGTCCTTTATTCCTTTTTCATAACGTAACCACACCCTTCTAGGCCTCACGTTCCGTACAACTCGCCTTCATAGGCTTAACCGCACCTCATAAGATCGCGTCTTCTCAAAAAGTTCCGACATTATTCTACAACCGTTAGCGTGTCTCTTGGTCCTCGTATTGAGCCTTTTCATAACTAAAGCTCCCTATTGCGTCACTCCCCTTCTCGGGATCACGTCTACTCGCACTTCTATCTCCTTGGCGTGTCTTAGTCTTATAAAAAACGGTCAATTCCACGTGAATCCTTGTCATACCATTCTTCTCATAACTCTCGTAATGTCGACTCTTCCTTTAATGGTACTACGTAGGCTTAACTTACGGCATCTTACATCTTCCACACCGGGTTCGATCACTCATAACATCTTGACTCTAAAGCTTAGGAGCGTCTAAGAGAAGATTTACCCCTCGTAATGGAATGTCGTCTTGAACCTTGTGGGGATGCACCCATCTCCTTCTTGATTCGCATCTTTAGCTGTCCACGCGTCTTCTTGAAGAAATTATATGCGTTATCTTCATTGTTCTTGTTATCTTTCGATCCGCACCTTCTTTGCAAGTTATCCCTTTTTCTTGTACGGTCTTTGTTCTAATTCTCTTTAGTACCTCGAGTTTTCCTTCCTCTCGTTCGTCCTTCGTTAATGTCATCTAATTCTCTCTTTTTTTTTGACGTCCCCACAACGGAATTCGAGATACGCCATGGTGTTCGTTAGCATGAAATGCTCAACTCGATAATTGAGCGTACTCCTCCACATATGAACGCTATCCCATGCCACATCATCGTCTTAAAGGTGATGACATCATATAGTCATCTTAGCTCCAAGGTCCCATAACTTCATATACTACTATATATTTAAGTATATGTATACATAATTGTATAAGTCCTAAGTCCATATTTCTACCAATATAACACATCCGACATGCCATCGTATCAATACAAGGTCCAAACATAAAATCGTCCACATAAACAACTTTACACATAATTCATGTCCATCATGCAAGTTCAAACCTCATATTCATATCTATATATATACATATATATACATATCAAAATCCAATAATCTAAGCTGCTGAGATCCGCGGAAGGAGTGGTGGTCCGTACGTTATACCCCGACTCATGCATGTGATTTTGAAAACGAAAACTCAGAACCCGAGGGGTTCTATTTGCTCCTTATTAGGCCTTTAGAAGATTACGAGTGCCATTGTTGTCAAGCTAGGGCTCTGATACCACTTTGTAACACCCTGAATCCGCGGAACTCGGGAATGCTACGGGCGAGACCTCACAATGGTCCCGACCCTTAGCTTGACAACAATTTCACCGGACCTTTCCAACATGGCACAAATATAGGCAAAAACCGTAAATCATTTTTAAAGCAAATGATAAGAAACCCGAAAGAATGGCACAACAAACTTCAGCCGAGATACAACTCTAAACCAAAATGCCAAACACGCGGCATACAAAACGCAATAACCAAAGGACAAACACAACTCGACTCCAACTCATAAACTCTTCCTAAAATGTACGGACCCCGGCTGCCCACCCTTCCGGATCTCTTGACCGCATCCCTAACCTGCAAGGCAATCTACAACATCGGTATAAAACCGTTAGCTCATATTCGAAGCATTAGAATCAATGGGAAATGCACAAGCACACGTAAAACACCGCAAGCACACAACATACTTAAAAGCACACCAATCCGGTTTATTATCTTTATTATTATTAAGTCGCATCCCGTTCTAATTCAACTTAGTTTTGTGACACGAGACCACCGTGGTCCTGCCTCGGTCCCTACTTACCGGCATGGAACGGTACGGATACCTCCGACCATCTAACAAGCACGGGCTAGTCGCCGAGAACCTCCTAGACTCTCGCAAGAGCTAGGCAGATGATGTCACCGCCCGTTATCATACACTTGGGCCAAAATAATATAAGGTCGGTGGTCCTATTACCGGTTTAGTTGTTTATAACATAAACAATAACGTACACAAACACCACCAAACACACATCAATGTTAATACGTAAAATACGAGCTAAGTAAGTCCGGAGAGTTACCTCGTCATCTCACTCAACTCACACACTCTTGCTTCCTTAAAGTGGAAGTCCACAACTTGCTCACAAAGGAATATACGATCATCAACACAAGCTCAAGCTCAGCGAAGTCTAAGACTTCACTCTAGGGATCTACGCAAGATCACCTAGCTCTCAACCTAGGAACGCATCCTACAACTCACAATCCTCACAACACTCCCAGCACAAGGAAACCTCTCACAACAGCCTATACATCACATGGTCATGAACAAAAGTCTAGGAGAGCCAATCTAGCCTAGAAAGATCTAACATGCTCAAACAACTCAAAGCCATCAACCACATCGAGCCATAAGGGCTCCTAGGTTCTCAACCACTAGGTGGCATTCACAACTACTCCAGGTCCACCCTAGGCATCCTACTAACATATATAAACCTCTAAACAAAGGAAGGAACCAAGGAGGAAGGAGGAGAAGAGCCTACTGTTGAAGAAACGCAACCGCGAAAACAAGTTGGTGCGACTGCGTGCTAAAGTTCACGGCGCCCGCGGCACTGTTCATCCACCCCCGCGGCTGCTGGCAATCCTGCTGCCGCCCCTGCAGCGCATTTCACCGCCCCCGCGGTTTACTGAATCCGTCCCCGCGGCTCACAGAGTCCGCCCCCGCGGCTGAACTCTAGAAACAACGTCTTCTTCATCTTCGACTGTGGATCTTGAGCTTCAATGGCCTCCTTCTCTTACTGGGTCTTCTCCAAACATCATCCATGGTATATAGGGTCTCCTTCACGACCTAATCGAGACAAGAACACACACATGCAAAGGATCTAAGGAAAAAACTCCTCAAAAGCTTCACCCATGGCAATGGATGAAGGGGAAGGGAATAAGAGATAACCAAAAAAGAAGGAGAAGGAAGGAATGGGAAGAAGCTTACCAAACCACTGAGATCCTGCTCCACTACAGCTCATCCACAAGTAAATCTCCAAGGGAAGAGAGGAAGAAGCACAAGAGAGAGTAGAGGGAAAGAATGAACTAACGTGAGAGAAATGAAAGAGGAGAGAGAGAAAAAAAATGGGCTGCACAAAAGAGGTGGGAGAACCCAAAGGTCAGCTGCCCACATGTCCCCTCACACCAAAACCCGAGGGGTCGGAAAGCAAAAAGGAAAACGAAAGGTCGGACGGGATTAGGAATAAAATCTCATCACTGAGCATCCCGTGCCTGTGGGAAATCTGAGCCGCTAACGTGAGAAGGTCGAGAACTTGCTAACAATCCGGAATAAAAATTCCGGATGTTACATTCACCAAATGCTTGTGTTCGACCATGGAATTCTTGCTTTTATTACAATCGATTTGTACACTGCGGGTTTGCTTTATTGCAATTGTTCTTGGTATAAATATTAAAGCTTACACACACTTTTCGGAGAGAACAAGTTTTTGGCGCCGTTGCCGGGGATTTGGCTTAGACCAAATTTGGTTTCGGTTATCTAACTTGGAAACTCCTTGCTTTTGCTTCTGATCGCCTTTCTTGAAGTGTTCTTGCAGAATCTTGTTGTAGGTTTATGCGAAAAACTCGATCGAGTAAATAAAACATACCCTACGATTTTGAACCCGAAAAGACTTACAGAAGGAGGTTGAAAGAAGCAAAAAGAATGGTTGCTGCAAATAACGAAGGAGAAGTTAATCTTAGAGTTGAATTAGATGAAGCTCTTGATCGAGTAAGGGAACGAGATGAAGCTCTCGTTAGACTGAGGAATGAAGGAATAGCTAAAGAGGATCATCATCAAGCCGACAGGGCCGAGATGAGAGAATCCATTCGGTTACTAAAGGAGCAAATTGAAGGGAATGGTAGAGGTGCAGAAAATCCACCAACACCCCTTATTGTACCACCGGTTGCACCTCTTCTAAGAATTGGGATAGAAAATCCACTAATTGGAGTACCGCAACCCGTTGAGTGAAAGAATGGATCCCGTTCAACAAACACGCCGACCGGGTGTGTTAATCGATTCAATGGAGCAAAATATTGGATTTACACCACAAGCTATTACTATGATCCGCCAAAGCCAGTTTGGAGGATTGGAAAGGGAGTCTCCATATCAGCACTTGCAGAATTATGAAATTCTCATGGAAAACATGAAGCCTGCAGGAGAAACCACTAACAACTATAAATTGCGACCGTTTTATTTTTCTTTGAAGGACAGGGAACTTGCTTGGTATAATTCACTACCCACCGGAAGGGTGAACACTTGGGAGAAAATGACTTCGGAATTTCTCACCAAATTCTTCCCGCCATCAAAAACGGCGGAAATGAGAGGAAAAATCAATGCTTTTGTCATAAAGGACAACGAAAGCCTACAAAAGTCATGGGAAAGATTCAGTGGCCTTCTCTTAGATTGCCCCCATCATGGCATTCCAAAATTAGAGCTGTTGGAAATTTATTTCAAGGGTTTTGATGGAGAGACCAAGTTCAAACTCCAATCCCTTTCAGTTGGAAAATTCGTGGATATGAGAGTCGATGACGCTCTCAACAATGAGATCAAAGCTTTGAAGGACCTTTTGAAGAATCAAACGCAAGCATCAAAACAGAATTCTAGCTATGCCGGAAGAGGAAATAATCAAGGAAATAGGAATAACAACAACAACAACATATACAACAACAACCGGAATCGCAACAATCATAGGAGATCCAACCAAACCAATGCCGGAAATCCTTATTCCCATGCTGAAAAAGCTCTAAACCCCCCTTCCTCTTCTACTTCTACTCCTTTAAACAGCCAAGAACCATCTTTGAGTTCAGCACCCAAAGATCGACTTGAAGGAATGATTGAAGCATTAGCTGGAAAAATGAGCGGAATGGAAAGTACAATCATCTCCGTTACTAAGGCACAAAAAGCCCTAGAAAGCCAAGTGTTCAACAACGCCGGAGAAGTTCCAAGGGATCAAGGGAAGCTTCCCAGAAAGACGGAGAACAACCCTAAAGGCCTAGTGAATGCCATCACCACAAGAAGCGGAGTCACCACTAACGACCCGAAACCAAAGAGCATGGATAAAGGAAAGCAACCAATGGTTGAAGAGGAGGAACCTAAAGAGAACGCACCGGTCTATGTTCCACCGCAAGCATACAAACCACCGCTACCTTTTCCAAAATCTCGTGCTAGAGAAAGGATTGACAAACAATCCGGTAAGTTCGTCGATCTTATGAGCAAATTACATATTAATATCCCTTTTATGGATGTCATTGTAGGAATACCGGCATATGGAAAATTCTTGAAGGAGATTCTTTCCAACCAAAGGAAACTAGAAGACATTGGAGAAGTAAGGATGACTAGGAGGTCTTCCGATCTTATCCAAAAGATGAAAGAGGAAATGCCAAAGAAATTGAGAAATCTGGATCTTTTTGTGCACCTATCAGCAACGGGAAAGTCACATACGAAGCATTATGTGACCTTAGAGCAAGTGTTAGTATCATACCACTTGCCTTGTGTGAAAGAGCAGGACTTGGACCACCACAACCCGTCAAGAAGACTCTTTATATGGCGGATAGGTCCATCACGCACCCCGTGGGAATTCTAGAAGATATACCCGTCTTGATAGGTAAATTTTACATTCCCATAGATTTTGTTGTTCTTAACATTCCTCCATATCATCCCGTTCACCCCTTTCTTGCAACTTTGGGCTGCGTTGTGAATGTCAAGAATGGAATACTCTCCTTTAACCTAGGAGAAGAGCATGTGCAGTACCATCTCCCTTCAATGCTCAAAGGACCACATGTAGGAGATTAAATATATCACACTTACGATGACGAGGAGGCATCAAGAGAAGAGGTAAGTTCAATCCTAATCAAAGATCCTCTTGAAAAAGTCATTAGTTTGTGTATTGGGTACCAATGTCAATTAAGGAGGGTCAATCGGGTTCAAACTCGGGCCAATTTATGTTCGGGTTTATGTCGTTCGGGTTGATATCGTGTTGGGTCAAAACATATTTGATTGCTTAACATCTTGATTCGGGTCAATTTTGGATCGGACAATATGTAGCGTTGAATCCGGGTTACCCATGCCAATTAGGTCACATAACTCTTAGATATATATACACTTTGATAGCATGAATTATAGTCTATATTTTGGGGTTTGTTTGGACGTTTTATCTTTCATAATATGCATGTTTGTATGTACATTATGTGATTTTACTACCATTTCATCTACCTTTGCGAGAATCGAGGTCTACACCTAGTTTCGTTGTAATTGCAGGTAATATGGTACGTTTTGCATCGAAAAGGAGCAAAAGGAGTCAAGAGTCACTTGGAGCTACATTAAGGAGCAAAAAGGAATCCTTCAGGAAGCATAGCCATGGATTAAAGATTTACTTTGGACCAGTTTTGAGAGATTCTACACTCAGTTATGAATCACCTCGGTTGCCCAGAGATTCATCTCGACCGAGGCGATCCAGAGACACCGACTCGACCGAGGCGAATACCTAGGACGCGGCGAGAATATTTTATTCTTGGCTGAGATCTTTTAAAATTGGAAAGTGATCTTATATTTTTGGGCTGAGCTTCTGGAAGGAAGGAGATATGCAGAATCATATATTTTACCTATATTTATGGGATAATATCTTCTTAAGATTTCTTATCTTTGGAGGGTTATTTTTCCTATAAAAAGGGTTGGATTTTCCACAAATCCAAGATCCGCATACATCCCGCTTACAGCTGAAGAAGTCGCATACAACGCAGCAGCCACATTCTACTCCAATTTGGGAGAGAGTTGAAAAACCTTTTTGAAGGTCAAAGGAAGATTGAAGACTATAGCTTTATAGCTTTTTGGAGGGTTTTGTAAGATTATCTTCAATTCCTTTCCTTGTTGTCTTGTCTTGTTGGATCATTATCCAAGGAACAATTTTGTGTGATATTTGATTCAGTTATTGAAGTGTTTTCATTAAATTCTTCTTTGTTCAAATATTCACCTTCTTCCCATATATTTAATACTTTCATTATGATGATGAGTGGCTAATTTCCTTGTGTGATTCTAGGGTGATTGGCTGAAGGTTGTGGGAAAAACAATGATAGAATGATCTTAATCACAGTAGGACCCTGAAAGTTCGAGTCTTTAACCTTACCCCTAAGCATCTCGTTCAGTCGATGAACATCTCGGCCGGGGTGGAATTCTTCTGACCGAGGTGACTTATCCGACCCAAACTGAGAGTTAAGTGTTAGAGTTTGCCAAACCCTATTCTTATTACACCTTTCTGGTTCAAAGCAAGCTTAGGATGAGACTTACCCGGTAATTCCTTAGTTTGTATACTAACGATCATAAGTGTAGGTAATAAAGGCTTGTCCTTTATTGGGGTTTGAGTGTGCTTCCATCCCATCTTTGTGAGTTGGCCTGAGACTTACCCGGTAAAGGTTGATTCTATTCCCTTAGATGGTGTGTTAGTTTGAGGTAATAGTTCTTTATCTTAATTCCTTGAGACTTACCCGGTAATAGGAGTTACGGTTTTGGATTAGTGAGTAGTGAGACTTACCCGGTGATCTACTTCACGTTAGAAACACCTTCCCCTTGCAAAAATCTCAGCTTTGTCCGCTAATCTACAGATCTTGAGTTGGAACCACAACTAGATGCTTTAATCCCTAGAATTGCATGTTTGCTTTATTTGACATCTTATTCATCTTTGATTGTATACTTGCTCTTGTGGTTAGCATTAACACTAGCATACCGTATTGGACTTTGTTTCACCAAGTCCCTGTGATCGACCCCTGGAATTTTCTTGCTTTTACTACGATTGACCCGTACACTGCGGGTTCGCATCCTTGTTTTAAGCTTAAGTCTAGGGTTATAAATTTAAAGCTTGCACACACCGTTTGGAGCGAACAAGTTTTTGGCGCCGTTGTCGGGGACTTGGTCTAGACCGAGCCGGTACGGTTTGCTCTTGGGGCATTTGCCCCGTGTTGTCTTACCACTCTACTTGAGTGACTTTTGCAGGTTCTTTCTTAGGTATATGCGAAGAACCCGCACTGGAAAGGAAATCGTTCCTTACGATCCCGAACCAGAAAAGACATACAAGCGACGCTTAAGAGAAGCGAAGATGGCCCAACAAGACGATCACGATCTTTTGGCCCAATTGAGAGAGACGCAGGAGCAGCTACGTCTCAGTAAAGAAGAGCTAAGGCAGGAAAAAGAAGAGAATCAGGCCAGGAATGCAGCAATCGAAGCTGAGATTACAGCAATTCGGAACCAGATTCAACCTCGACCGATGCAGGATCCAGTAGTTGATCCTCGACCGAGGCAGATTCCAGTACCTGACGCCCCGGCCGATGTGCATCCGCTTCGGATGCCAGTCCGAGATGTTCTTCTTGCAGGAATTCCACAAACCCTAGGTCAAAGGATGGACCCTAATCAACAGCTGAGGCGTCCAGGAGTGAACCTAGGAGATCCAGCGGATCACGACTACGAGCTTAGACCGCAAGTTCTAGCCATGATTCACCAATGTCAATTCGGAGGGCTGGAGAAGGAGTCGCCGCATCAACATCTTCAAAACTACGAGATCTTGATGGAAACCTTGCAACCTCCCAGAATTGAAAATAACAATTACAAGCTAAGACCTTTCTACTTTTCCCTTAAAGATAGAGCTCTTACTTGGTATCAATCTCTTCCTGCAGGAAAGATCAGCACATGGGAAGAGATGACTACGGAATTCTTGACCAAATTCTTTCCCCCCTCAAAGACTGCTGAAATGAGAGGGAAGATCAATGCTTTCATCATGAAAGACAAGGAGAGCTTGTCCAAATCATGGGAGCGGTTCAAGGATATCCTTTTGGATTGCCCACATCATGGGATTCCAAAGATCGAGTTGTTGGAGATCTACTTCAAAGGACTGGACGGAAACTCCCAGTTTAATCTCCAACTACTCTCCGCCGGTACATTCATGGATATGGCGGTTGACGAGGCTTGGGACTTCATTGAGAAGCAAGCCTTGCACATGGAGAAGTACACCCACCAAGGAGCTGAAGGTGGAGTTAAAAGAGTCAACTTTCAAGAGACTCAAACCAACAACAACCAATTCACGTCCTTGAAGAACGACGTGAAGCAGTTGAAGGAGCTATTGATGGCTCAGACTAAGCAGGAAGAGCAAGGGCAAAGGAACCACAACTAGATGCTTTAATCCCTAGAATTGCATGTTTGCTTTATTTGACATCTTATTCATCTTTGATTGTATACTTGCTCTTGTGGTTAGCATTAACACTAGCATACCGTATTGGACTTTGTTTCACCAAGTCCCTGTGATCGACCCCTGGAATTTTCTTGCTTTTACTACGATTGGCCCGTACACTGCGGGTTCGCATCCTTGTTTTAAGCTTAAGTCTAGGGTTATAAATTTAAAGCTTGCACACACCGTTTGGAGCGAACAAGTTTTTGGCGCCGTTGCCGGGGACCACCGCCATTTACTATGCTAGCAAGACGCTAGATGAAGCACAACGCCACTACGCTACCACAGAAAAGGAGTTATTGGCGGTTGTGTATGCTTTCGAGAAGTTTCGTTCCTATCTAGTAGGGGCGAAAGTCATTGTCTACACCGACCATGCAGCCATACGTTACTCGATGGCTAAGAAAGATGCCAAGCCGCGTCTTATTCGATGGATTCTCTTGCTTCAAGAGTTTGACCTTGAGATCCGCGATAAGAAGGGATCCGAGAATTCAGTTGCGGATCACCTCAGCCGGCTACCGGAATCCTCCCGCGAGACGGATAGCCCACCCATAGACGATTCATTCCCCGACGAGCACTTGCACGTTTTGGAGCGTTTGATGGATCTACTTACTTCACCCCACGATGGAGGTGAAGTATGGGGTGAAGGAACCTCCTACCTCGTTTGAGATGCACTATGGTCCAGCTAGCGACCTTAAATCAAGCGCTTCTTGGGAGGCAACCCAAGGTATTGCTTTCTTTCCCGTTTTCTAGTCTAGTTTAGATAGTTTTGTTTTTGCTTTGCTTTGCTTTGTTTTTGATGTTCTAGACAGATAACAGGAAGGAGCATTCCAGAGAAGAGAGAAGTTCGAGATTCTGAGGAAGAAAGAGGCACCTCGGTCACTGTCAGAACACCTCGACCGAGTTGATTCTTGAAGCAACCGAGGCGACTAGGGTTTCTGCAGAACCACCTCGGTCCGTACCACCTCGGTCCAGTCGAGACCATCTCGACCGAGGTGACAGCAGATCTCGCGACGGTATAAAAAGGAAAATTACTTTTCACTTTTTATTTTTCACCCATTTCGACCGCGGCGACAGAGGCATCTCGTTCTCCTCCGTTTCTCGCTCTTTTTCGACGATTTCTGTTCCAAAACACGATTAAAGGGTAGAAGAGTCGATTGCAACCACAGATCTGCAAGAAATCTGAGCATTTTCGACCGAAACGAGGTAAACGAAGTTCGAAAACCCTAACTCCTCGTTTGCTGTTTATTGGGCTTTGGTTGCCCTTGATTCTGCTGAGGAAACCCATAAGTACCCCTTAGGAAGCAATTGTAGTGATTTTAGGGGGAAAAGAACTGGAAATCTGAGAATTGGAATTCGAACTGCTACGCCTCGGTCCAGTCGGCCTGCATCTCGACCGAGGTGATTTCTGGGACTTGTCAGTCGACCGAGGTGGTCTGACAGATTGATTTGTGAAGATGAGTTCAGATAGGATACTAGCCCTGAGAGATAGATCTTCACCCTCCCCTTCCCCTTCTTCTTCCCGTCCCTACCGCCCGGCTATCCACGAGAGATGTCGGGTAGATTACGAGAGGATAGCGGGCCGTCCGGTTATCGCACCGCGATTTCTGGAGGTATCCGCTTTTGACTGCCTAGGGTTAGAGGCTGACCTTAGGAGGATGATTGCCACAGTTGGGCTGGATCAGTTTTCTGAGATCCGAGCCCCAGCCTACATAGAGCCGACACTAGAGTTCGTCAGCTCCTTCTCCTACCTACCCACAGAGGGATCTGTGAAGTACCGGCTGATGGGCCGGAACTTCCTGGTTCCATTAGAGATATGGAGAGAGATTTTCAGCTTTCCTACCCCTACAGCTGTAGACTTCCCCTCCCGATCCGTAGCTAGGGAGTTTTGGGGTCAGATAGCCCACATCACTACTCATGCAGACAGATGGCGCCCTGGAGATTCCAGGGAGAAGGTCATCTTTCACCCAGCCTTCAGACTCGCCCACCGGATATTCAGTGAGATGCTTCTGGCGCGTACTGAGACGCCCCAGAAGATCAGACAGGGGGAGCTCTTTTCACTCTACTGCATGGTCACAGGAGGTTTCCCCGACTTTGGCTTGCTCTTGGCAGAGGATCTGCACAAGATCAAGGCCAAGTCGAAGGGGGATATTTGCTGTGGAGGTCTAGTCACCCACATCGCCTCCTACCACGGGATGGATCTCAGTGTTTGCACATTAGCGGCGGCTCCGAAGCCGCTGGGTCTGCAGGAGATGATCACGAGGCGGATTCTTGTTCCCCGTGGGTTGACTACTCCGTATGTTGCCATGCCTTGGGAGCGGACAGCGCCTCAGGGCATCAGATGGTCTGCACAGTTTTCTGTCGCCGACCCGCATTTCTGGCAGGCTGCATGGGTCCCACTGATGGAGGACTATAGAGAGGGAGCAGCTGCTGCTGCTGCAGCTGCAGAGGAGGCAGAGGAGGCTGATGAGGAGGATGATGACGAGACAGTTGATGAGAGAGGAGGCGGCGTCCCGATGGACACAGGGACAGACACTGCTGGGACGAGCGCGCCTCCCATTATTGATCTTGATGAGGATGAGGAGGACACTGAGCCGGCGCCAGCTGAGACTTCCCCAGTCAGGCCCGCTAGGCGCAGGAGGCAGAGGGTTAGAGACAGAGCAGCACACCGACGGATTGATGACCTGACAGATCAGGTTATCGACACTTATGCTGCACTTTCTTTGGATATCCGGGAGATGCAGGAGCGGCAGCATCATCAGCACATGATGGCTCAGCTACAGTTCCAGCATGTCATGGGCTATCCCTATGACCCTACTTTGTACCCCTACATTCCACCACCACCACCGGATCAGGACTTCTGAGGAGCTGCAGGATTTTATTTATTTTATTTTTATGCAGTTCGGCTCTTTATCCGGTGAGTCCTCCTTTCTTTCAGACTTTTATTACACCCACTGGGACAGTGTGTCTCAAGTATGGGGTAGTTGATGTATTATTTGACTTATTTGACTCATGATGTATTATTTGACCTTTGATGTATTTTATTGACCAGATATTTTCATATTTATGCTTCATTCTGCATTTATATATTTATCTGAGATTGCATGCATACTTACAGGTTATTTGATTGAGAAAAACGTCGAAACCGAAAAAAAATGGTTTTAAAAAAAAAAATTTTTGACCTCGACCGGGACAGTTCTGGCAAAACGAGGTGTTTCACCTCGGTTGAACCAAGAACATCTCGACCGAGGTGTGTTAACTGAGAGTTTTCGAAAACAATTTTGTGTTACTTATCTGGATATGATCTCAGTGAAGATCTTGTTTACTGACTGGATTTAAATTCTTTATATGTTTGAAATGTCTTATGATATGTTTAAGTTGCTAAATGCTTTGTTTGAAATTATTGGCATGTTTAATACTTTATTTTTATCCAAATTATGTTGAATTTGAAGGTTGACACCGCAGCATAAGTTCTCTCACGTTCTTCTTGGAAAGACCAAGGCAATTCATTCTTCTTCTTCTTCTTCTTCTTGATCATGCTTAGCCCCTCATATACATTTTGCCTCCCTTTACCTATCCGGGAATTTGGAAGCAAGCGAAGTGGTGAAAGCAAGTTAAAGCTGAAGATGGCTGAAGGTGAAAGTGTTAGAAAGCAATAATAGGTTTGGGGAAGTCAATCATGAAGATGAGTAACTCGGCACCATTCACATAGCCGGGTGTTTGTGTCTTGCCAAAGTCGGATTGAGCGATATTCCTAACGGGTCATGGTATGTGCATCAAGGGTTTGATGCATCTCAAGAAATTGATGATTGCGGATTTCCTAGGCTTCGGTTATTGTGCACCTCTGTCCATGCATCCCAAAAAGTAAAGTAAAAGAAAAAGTGTGAAATAAGCAAAGCTTATTGGTGGAAGATGTTGCAAGTTAAAGTGAAAGTGAAGTTCATCCTTTTCCCGGATTCTAGCACCACATTACCTTACATTCATCCCTACCCTACACGTTTCTCGACCTTTTCTTTTGGGAAGCCCTTGAGACCTTGAGCTTGTTGATTGACTTAGCGGCTTAAATCGGATTATACATGATTAATTTTGATAATTATGATTTATTATGCATTCTATGATTTTATGCAAAGATGAATAACTTTCCTATATTTATAAAATGTTTTGAGCATGTTGAGTTTTTAAATTCCATGAAGTATTCTCTTAGAGTGATCTATGATAGTTGCACACCATAAAAATATTTTTGAAGGACTTCTCATTGATTTTCTTGACTTATAATCCATTCTATCTTGATTTCTATATGAGGAACTTGCTTGGGGACAAGCAAGGGCTAAGTATGGGGTATTTTGATAGCATGAATTATAGTCTATATTTTGGGGTTTGTTTGGACGTTTTATCTTTCATAATATGCATGTTTGTATGTACATTATGTGATTTTACTACCATTTCATCTACCTTTGCGAGAATCGAGGTCTACACCTAGTTTCGTTGTAATTGCAGGTAATATGGTACGTTTTGCATCGAAAAGGAGCAAAAGGAGTCAAGAGTCACTTGGAGCTACATTGAGGAGCAAAAAGGAATCCTTCAGGAAGCATAGCCATGGATTAAAGATTTACTTTGGACCAGTTTTGAGAGATTCTACACTCAGTTATGAATCACCTCGGTTGCCCAGAGATTCATCTCGACCGAGGCGATCCAGAGACACCGACTCGACCGAGGCGAATACCTAGGACGCGGCGAGAATATTTTATTCTTGGCTGAGATCTTTTAAAATTGGAAAGTGATCTTATATTTTTGGGCTGAGCTTCTGGAAGGAAGGAGATATGCAGAATCATATATTTTACCTATATTTATGGGATAATATCTTCTTAAGATTTCTTATCTTTGGAGGGTTATTTTTCCTATAAAAAGGGTTGGATTTTCCACAAATCCAAGATCCGCATACATCCCGCTTACAGCTGAAGAAGTCGCATACAACGCAGCAGCCACATTCTACTCCAATTTGGGAGAGAGTTGAAGAACCTTTTTGAAGGTCAAAGGAAGATTGAAGACTATAGCTTTATAGCTTTTTGGAGGGTTTTGTAAGATTATCTTCAATTCCTTTCCTTGTTGTCTTGTCTTGTTGGATCATTATCCAAGGAACAATTTTGTGTGATATTTGATTCAGTTATTGAAGTGTTTTCATTAAATTCTTCTTTGTTCAAATATTCACCTTCTTCCCATATATTTAATACTTTCATTATGATGATGAGTGGCTAATTTCCTTGTGTGATTCTAGGGTGATTGGCTGAAGGTTGTGGGAAAAACAATGATAGAATGATCTTAATCACAGTAGGACCCTGAAAGTTCGAGTCTTTAACCTTACCCCTAAGCATCTCGTTCAGTCGATGAACATCTCGGCCGGGGTGGAATTCTTCTGACCGAGGTGACTTATCCGACCCAAACTGAGAGTTAAGTGTTAGAGTTTGCCAAACCCTATTCTTATTACACCTTTCTGGTTCAAAGCAAGCTTAGGATGAGACTTACCCGGTAATTCCTTAGTTTGTATACTAACGATCATAAGTGTAGGTAATAAAGGCTTGTCCTTTATTGGGGTTTGAGTGTGCTTCCATCCCATCTTTGTGAGTTGGCCTGAGACTTACCCGGTAAAGGTTGATTCTATTCCCTTAGATGGTGTGTTAGTTTGAGGTAATAGTTCTTTATCTTAATTCCTTGAGACTTACCCGGTAATAGGAGTTACGGTTTTGGATTAGTGAGTAGTGAGACTTACCCGGTGATCTACTTCACGTTAGAAACACCTTCCCCTTGCAAAAATCTCAGCTTTGTCCGCTAATCTACAGATCTTGAGTTGGAACCACAACTAGATGCTTTAATCCCTAGAATTGCATGTTTGCTTTATTTGACATCTTATTCATCTTTGATTGTATACTTGCTCTTGTGGTTAGCATTAACACTAGCATACCGTATTGGACTTTGTTTCACCAAGTCCCTGTGATCGACCCCTGGAATTTTCTTGCTTTTACTACGATTGACCCGTACACTGCGGGTTCGCATCCTTGTTTTAAGCTTAAGTCTAGGGTTATAAATTTAAAGCTTGCACACACCGTTTGGAGCGAACACACTTTTTCCACCAAAACTTATGCAAAGATATTAATCTGATCCGGATATTCAGATTTAACGTTATAGAATCTCAATCTAGATATGAACCAGAATACTGGATCTGGTCGAATATACACCTAATTACCCGCAAAATAAGAATTCTAAGACATGTAATTGGTATTCAAATCGGCTTTTAGAAGGATTGAACAATTATTCATGAAAAGGTTTAGTGATTTGGATTAGTTTAGGTTAATTTTGAAAATGTGTATATATACAAAGGGAGGTCTGTACATGAAAAAATTTCAAATGCTTGAAAGTTTGGTATAATGGAGGCAAATATATAGAGAGATGGAGGCTTGACGGTGGAATTTTAGGAAGATGGAAGGAATGGGGAGGGGGTAAGTCTAAAAATGGGAAAATCTAATAGCTAGCATTTAAATTCATGCCTAGAATGATAGATGAATAAATGTAGATTAATCTACGTTAACAATGGATGGATGAGGTTATTTTTATCTTTTGTCTACCCATATAATATGATATATTATCTATATATATAACCAAACACATAGTTTATCTCTTCAATTTTAATCTAAAAACCCTACTCCCGAATATCATGAATCCAACTGCGTGTTTGATAGCTACAACCGGAAATTCCCCGACGTTAAACGACATAATGACGAGCATAACGGAATTAGGCGTGACCCACCCTAATGGTAGTGCGGAGAAGGCCAAAGACGGTATTGTCGTTTTTGTTGAGCTTGCAACGGGAAAGTCACCCGACCATAATAGCTAGGATGAAAACACCTTGAGTGTTACGACGTATTGCACGACGTTGGTACCCAACCAACCAACTAATAGATTTTCCTTATTCTTCACCAAAAAGAACGTCATATCCATTACCATTCGCCGGAGAGGATAAGATTTTGCTATGAAACCATCGTTTATATGTCACCCTTGCCGATTCGACGGTACGGGCAACATGCAGACGACGGTTCAATAGCTAACTCCTATGCCTCGTATGAAATAGGTGATGAACTTAACGTTATAGAATATCAATTCAGATATGAACCGGAATACAGGTTCTGGTCGAATATACGTCTAATTAACCGCAAAATAAGAATTCTAAGACCTGTAATTGGTATTCACATCAGCTTTTAGAAGGATTGAACAATTACTCGCAAAAAATGTTTAGTGATTTGGATTAGTTTAGGTAAATTTCGAAAATGTGTATATATACAAAGGGAGATCCGTATATGAAAAAATTTCAAATGCTTGAAAGTTTGGTATAATGGAGGCAAATATATATAGAGATGGACGTTTGACGGTGGAGTTAAAGGAAGATGGAAGGAATGGGGAGGGGGTAAGTCTAAAAATGTGGAAATCTAATAGCTAGCATTTAAATTCATGCCTAGAATGATAGATGAATAAATGTAGATTAATCTATGTTAACAATTGATGGATGAGGTTATTTTTAGGCAAAATTGGCAAACTAGCTTTTTAAGCAAATCAATTGAGAAAGAAGACTCATACTATTTGGGATTGGTATTTTGACCCCCTATAAAATAGAATAAAGGAAATAGAGTACAAAAGAGGGCAAAGTTTGACAACCCATCGGATGTGACATGTTGTACTATCTCACATGTCACATCAATTAGAAAAAAGAATTTCCAACATTCTTACTTTATCACCTATTACCCAAAAATCCGTTTACCCAAATAATGTCACAATCATACCCAAAAATAAATTTGTCAAAGTACATAAACATACTCGAAAACAACATACCCAAAAAATCAAATATCAAAATAAAATCATATCCATAAATTGGATAATATTTTATATTTATACCCAATTTAAATATCACTTAATACAAAAACCATACCCAATTTAAATTTGTCATACCCAAAATTTTCAAAACTCGATATTATACACAAACATCAATATCAAATGACATTTGATCATTATCCAAAAATTCGCTTGAATTTGATCATTATAACACAGTTTGGGTAACCATAAAACATACCCACGATATCACTTTAAAAATATACTTAATAATAAGAAATATACTACAAAGCCAATACACATATAAAAGCATAACCAAAAACCCGTTTACCCAAATAATGTCATAATCATACCCAAAAATAAATTTGTCAAGAAATATATTGCCTCTATTTTTACAATCATACCCAAAATCATACCCAAGAAATATACTACAAACCCAATCCATATAAAAAAGATACTTAAATCAAAAGTAAACATCTAATCACCATCATTTCAATTAGAGAAATTATTACCCCTATTTTTTAGTTTTCATACCTATTTTTTCTTCCTTTTATATAGAGACCTAGTTTGCAAAAAAGAATTTCAAGGGGTCCTATTTCCCTAATTAATTCTTATTTTTATCTTTTGTCAACCCATATAATCTCATATATTATCTATATATATAACCAAACACATAGTTAATCTCCTGAATTTTAATCTAAAAACCCTACTCCCGAATATCACGAATCCAACTGCGTGTTTGATAGCTACAACCGGAAATTCCCCGACGTTAAACGACATAATGACGAGCATAACGGAATTAGGCGTGACTCACCCTAATGGTAGTGCGGAGAAGGCCAAAGACGGTATTGTCGTTTTTGCTGAACTTGCAACGGGAAAGTCATCCGACCATAATAGCTACAATGAAAACACCTTGAGTGTTACGACGTATTGCACGGCGTTGGTACCCAACCAACCAACTAATAGAATTTCCTTATTCTTCACCAAAAAGAACGTCATATCCATTACCATTCACCGGAAAGGATAAGGGTTTGCGAGAAAACTGTCGTTTATATGTCACCCCTGCCGATTTGACGGTACGGGCAACATGCAGACGACGGTTCAATAGCAAACCCCTATGTCTCGCAGTAAAAAGATGATGAACTTAACGTTCTTGTAGGGAAGAATATGAATTTTTTTAGGCCGGTTTACTTCAGATTTTTAATGGATTGGGTACCAATGTCAATTAGGGAGAGTCAATCGGGTTCGAACTCGGGCCAATTTATGTTCGGGTTTATGTCGTTCGGGTTGATGTCTTGTTGGGTCAAAACATATTTGATTGCTTAACATCTTGATTCGGGTCGATTTTGGGTCGGACAATATGTAGCGTTGAATCTGGGTTACCCATGCCAATTAGGTCACATAACTCTTAGATATATATACACTTTTTTCATCAAAATTTGTGCAAAGATATTAATCTGATCCGGATATGTAGATTTAACGTTATAGAATCTCAATTCAGATATGAACCGAAATACAGGATCTAGTCGAATATACGGCTAATTAACCGCAAAATAAGAATTCTAAGACATGTAATTGGTATTCAAATCGGCTTTTAGAAGGATTGAACAATTACTCGCAAAAAATGTTTAGTGATTTGGATTTGTTTAGGTAAATTTTGAAAATGTGTATATATACAAAGGGGGATCCGTATATGAAAAAATTTCAAATGCTTGAAAGTTTGGTATAATGGAGGCAAATATATATAGAGATGGACGTTTGACGGTGGAATTAATGGAAGATGGAAGGAATGAGGAGGGGGTAAGTCTAAAAATGTGAAATCTAATAGCTAGCATCTAAATTCATGCCTAGAATGATAGATGGATAAATGTAGATTAATGTACGTTAACAATGGATGGATGAGGTTATTTTTATCTTTTGTCAACCCATATAATCTCGTATATTATCTATATATATAACCAAACACATAGTTAATCTCCTCAATTTTAATCTAAAAACCCTACTCCCGAATATCACGAATCCAACTGCGTGTTTGATAGCTACAACCGGAAATTCCGTGACATTAAACGACATAATGACGAGCATAACGGAATTATGCATGACTCACCCTAATGGTAGTGCGGAAAAGGCCAAAGACGGTATTGTCGTTTTTGCTGAACTTGCAACGGGAAAGTCATCCGACCATAATAGCTACAATGAAAACACCTTGAGTGTTACGACGTATTGCACGGCGTTGGTACCCAACCAACCAAGTAATAGAATTTCCTTATTCTTCACCAAAAAGAACGTCATATCCATTACCATTCACCGGAGAGGATAAGGGTTTGCGATAAAACCGTCGTTTATATGTCACCCCTGCCGATTCGACGGTACGGGCAACATGCAGACGACGGATCAATAGCAAACCCCTATGTCTCGCAGGAAAAAGATGATGAACTTAACGTTCTTGTAGGGAAGAATATGAAAATTTTAGGCCGGTTTACTTTAGATTTTTAATGGATTGGGTATCAATGTCAATTAGGGAGGGTCAATCGGGTTCGAACTCGGGCTAATTTATGTTCGGGTTTATGTCGTTCGGGTTGATGTCGTGTTGGGTCAAAACATATTTGATTGCTTAACATCTTGATTTAGGTCGATTTTGGGTCGGACAATATGTAGCGTTGAATCCGGGTTACCCATGCATATTAGGTCACATAACTCTTAGATATATATACACTTTTTCCATCAAAACTTGTGCAAAGATATTAATCTGATCCGAATATGCAGATTTAACGTTATAGAATCTCAATCCAGATAAGAACTGGAATACTGGATCTGGTCGAATATACGGCTAATTAACCGCAAAAATAAGAATTCTAAGACATGTAATTGGTATTCAAATCGTCTTTTAGAAGGATTGAATAATTACTCGCAAAAATGTTTAGTGATTTGAATTAGTTTAGGTAAATTTTGAAAATGTGTATGTATACAAAGGGAGATCCGTATATGAAAAAATTTCAAATGCTTGAAAGTTTGGTATAATGGAGGCAAATATATACAGAGATGGACGTTTGGCGGTGGAATTGAAGGAAGATGGAAGGAATGGAAGGGGGTAAGTCTAAAAATGGGGAAATCTAATAGCTAGCATTTAAGTTCATGCCTAGAATGATAAATGAATAAATGTAGATTAATTTACTTTAATAATGGATGGATGAGGTTATTTTTATCTTTTGTCTACCCATATAATCTCATATATTATGTATATATATAACCAA
Source organism: Fagopyrum esculentum (assembly GCA_033239045.1). Lineage (NCBI taxonomy): Eukaryota > Viridiplantae > Streptophyta > Magnoliopsida > Caryophyllales > Polygonaceae > Fagopyrum > Fagopyrum esculentum. Next base: position 146,399,782 of record BSUD01000001.1, read on the forward strand.
ACGCATAGTTAATCTCTTCAATTTTAATCTAAACTCTACTCCCGAATATCATGAATCCAACTGCGTGTTTGATAGCTACAACCAGAAATTCCCCGACGTTAAACGACATAATGACGAGCATAACGGAATTAGGCGTGACCCACCATAATGGTAGTGCGGAGAAGGCCAAAGACGGTATTGTCGTTTTTGCTGAGCTTGCAACGGGAAAGTCACCCGACCATAATATCTAGGATGAAAACACCTTGAGTGTTACAACATATTGCACGGCGTTGGTACCGAACCAACCAACTAATAGATTTTCCTTATTCTTCACCAAATAGAACGTCATATCCATTACCATTCGCCGGAGAGGATAAGATTTTGCTATGAAACCGTCGTTTATATGTCACCCCTGCCGATTCGACGGTACGGGCAACATGCAGACGACGGTTCAATAGCTAACTCCTATGCATCGCAGGAAATAGATGATGAACTTAACGTTCTTCTAGGGAAGAATATGGAAACTTTAGGCCGGTTTACTTTAGATTTTTAATGGATTGGATACCAATGTCAATTAGGGAGGGTCAATCGGGTTCGAACTCGGGGAGATTTATGTTCGGGTTGATGTTGTGTTGTGTCAAAACAGATTTGATTGCTTAGCATCTTGATTCGACTCGATTTTGGGTCGGACAATATGTAGCGTTGAATTCGGGTTAGCCAATTAGGTCACATAGCTCTTAGATACTTATACACTTTTCCTGTGAAAACTTTTGCGAATATATTAATCTTATCCGGACATCCAGATTTAAAGTTATAGAACTCCAATCCATATATGATCTGAATTACTGGTTCGTGTCGTATATACGGCTAATTATACGATCCGAATTAGTAACTACTACAACCCAACTGGATATCTCAAAAATCCGTTTGATCCTAACTAGTGTCTACTACACCCCATTTAGATATCTCGAAAATCCGTTTGATCCGAACGCGTAACTACTACAACCCAATTAGATATCTCCAAAAGATTAATCATGAAACAAATACCAAAATTTATACTAAATTAAGTGAAATCAGAAAGAAAACGAGTCATAAGCAACACGAAGGTTGATTTGCAACTTACCGTTGTCGGAACAAGGAAGCTAGTCATTACCTGTTGAGTGTTTGGAACTAGAAAGGGCGACAGTGATGAGTAGCGATTGCAGTGTAAAATTCAGAGGAACATAAGAAAAAGACAATGGGACAAATCTGGAGGGGAGAAGAGTCATACTCTATATATGTCCCGAGAGAGAGTTGAAGGTTCAATTAGTAACATTGTAACTGTACTTAATATTCACAAAAAAGGCCACTAAATAACAAAATAACAAGCATCAGTTTGCGATGAACCAGAAGAAGAACGAAAACGAGCAGCTCTAAATTATTTATATCAGAAAGTTTTTTTTGGTGAAGTTCTTGTAATGTTAACAGCAAATGATCCAATTAACATCAAGAAAAATGAGCAGCTCCAAATTATTCAAAAAATGAATCTGAAGAAGAACGAAAACGATCAGATCCAAATAAGAGCAACAAAACGAGCAGATGATCAAAGGAATTAACAACAAAATAAACCAGCAGCAGATCCAATTAATTCAGGAAGAAGAACATACCTTCGGTTGACGGGAGAGAACGAGCCGGAGAGGAACATGCCTTTGGTTCCTTCTGGCTACTGGTGTTCCAAACGGAGAAGAACGAAGAAGAAAGGGAAATGGTTTTAATTGATGGGGTAAAGTGATGTGAGAATTTGGTATTTATATTAAATCGATAAAATCCTATATTCCATGGTAAATATTCCCTCAAATTTAGGCGATTGTGACTCTTACCCCTAATTTTAATGGTGTTTTGTGTTTATTTTAGGCTAGTCATTAAGGGATTTTAGGGTTATATTTTTTTTCTTTCTTAATTAAAAAAATGTAAAAATACTTGGTTGTTTAGAGGGTTCGAAATCCGGTTTGATACAGAATTAAACGTGAACTTATATTTTACAATCTTATCTTATATATATTATAGGAGTAACATCTAAATCCACGTGTCTCACCAGTAGAATTCCAATGTCACATGTCATTTTAGCAATTAATAACAACTGTAAACCTTTTAATTAAGTTTCTTAAATTTTAAATCTTAAATCTTATCATAAATCTTAAATTTTTAAATTCAGTAATTTCAATAAGGTTGTTAAAATCCAAAAAAAAAATTATTAAAAATTTGACTCATATTCCTCGACCCACAAATTTTTTTAAATCTTTCATCATGTATTTAAAATTTTTTGTTATATTTATAGTGTATAAATTATATATAATTCTAATAAAATAATTTTATATTTATACATCTATAATAGATATTAAGTCATATCCCGTGCAGGGCACGGGTAATACACTAGTATAATTATTAAGCTGATGTGATAAGTTACTAGCAGGACACGTGTATTAGTTGATCATGTGTATAAATGTGAACTTATAATTCATTCTATTGTAAAATTTTTTGTGAGAAAATGAAAAAAAAATAGAATAAGAAACTTTTCCTTCTTGTTTACATTGAACACAACTCAATCACGATCCACGATTTAGTACCATATCAGAGCATGTGTGAGTCAACTGAGAAGAAGAAGATTGAGTTTTTGAATTGTGTTATTGGTAACTTTATTGGAACAATATTTTAAAATTTTAGTGCGCCGGGTTTTTTCGGGCAAATTTTATGTGGGCTCCGGCCATCGTCAACAACGACGTCCGAAGTTATGTGTACGAAACACAAAACTTGGGAAAAAAGGAACAAAAACTAGGGGAAAAAAAGAGTTGAATCCTTATGGTATATAAGGAGGAAAAACGCTTAAAGGCCGTGGCCTTTGGGTCACTATCTTTTTCAATGGAAGTGGACATAGCTAACCGACCACAAGCGAGCCGAGGTGTGGCTTAGGCTATCTAGGTCATGACGAGAACGGTTGAACTGATGGAGTTGGGTGGCCACTCAAGGCTATTATTTTTTGGCTCAATCTAGTAATGGACTACACAAAGTTAAGAAAGTCGGGCACAAGCTTGTAATCACTTCAAAATCAAACAAGCAAAAAATCAAAATTTTAAATTCGGATTTTACTCAAAAATTTTGATTTAATGGAATATTTGGAGTTACAAATCTCACATTAAAAGCGTTGCTCTCCTTTGTCTTTTGAGCTCGCCTATAAAAATGGAGTCACGTCTTCTAATTCGAACACACGACCAAAACAAAAGACAAAACGTCTTCTCCAAAACTCGAACGTGCAACACAGAAGCGGTTTGCCAAATTTCTAAAGAAATTACGAGACTTGGATCTAGCGCAATTTTATCATGGGATTCGGAACGTCATTCAAACCGATGTAATCCGGGGTGTTTTCAAAATTAAGGATATACCTCTTCTGTTTCGACTCGACACATACTAACAGTATTGTAATCGTGCGGTTTTTTTCTTTATCTTTGGTGTTCTTATAGTTTTCGGAAAAATTCATGAAAATTACGTTCCTACAATCTTAATTCTGAAAATTGAAACTTTCTTTCGTAAAATTTTTGTGCACTAATGTTTCTTTGAGTTTTGCAAATTCATAATTCGAAGAAATTATTGCCGGAAACATAATTTTTTTGGCAAACTAGCAATTTACGTGCAAGAACCTTTGCATCCGGGATATAGTTTTTTAGCATTTCGGTTTATTGAAAGAAAAAATAATAATAATTCCGACTTTTTTTTTTTCTAAATGATTAATAGATTTTTGGTTTTTACTTTTCTCACCGACATTTGATTTTTAAATCGAAAACAATCATTCTTGTACGGATTTCGAAATTATTAAATAATTGGTTTTGATTTGTAATTTTACCCGTCCTAAAGAAGTTACAAAAAAACAATCCACTAATTCTTGCGTGGAATTTTTGTTGATAAAAAGTCTTAAATTTGAGTGAATTGAGTGCAATCACCAAGATGTATGCCGTTTATACGTTCATGAGGATACAAGCACCAAGAAGTATGTTGTTTATATGTTCATGAACTATCGAATGGTAGTCTCGAGGCCAATCATGGAACAAGTTGAAGAGATGCAACTCTTAGCTCATGAGATATTAGTGTGATAACCCTTCATTCCATAGAGTCCCTACGACCGCGCAGGTTCTTGCTTGCATGAGCGGGCCACCACTGGCGCGGCACTATTGGGCCGCGGTCGCGGCTAAGGCGGTCGCAACCGCTTTCTTTGACCTCTTGACTTTGCTTTCCGGCTACTTTACCCTATAAGTTTGCTCTCGTCCTTCAGATGAAGGGTTTCTTATTTTCTCCAGGTTTCTTCATCTCCTTCTTGGATCTTCTTCTTTCCTTCCTTCTTCCTTGGATTTCCTCTTGTTTGATTTTGAATCTTTATCAAGTTTTGGAGTGGTGATGAGGATTCTAATGTGTTGATGGTTGTTGTTGTGGAAGGTTAAGCCCTGCAACTTATGTTTTTCCCTAGTCTTGTTCGGAGTAGTGGTGAGTGGCTTCCCTCCTCTTCTCTTTTCCTTCTTCTCTTCCTGCCTTCTTTCTTAGATCCAATGGTTGGATCTTGTGTTGATGAGTTTGTAGATGTTTGGATGTGTATATTTATGTATATATGAAGGCTAAAGTGCCTGAGTGTGACTCCCTGGGTTAGAGACAAAAGTGGAGCAAGAGATCAATCGAACAGCTCTTAGAAGCTGTCCTCTGTTGAGTTTTCCGCCCCGAGCCTCGTCAAACCTCCCCCCTGCGGCCTGTGTGTCATCGCCCCAACGTCCATGAGCCGTCGCTGTTGTGGCCTCATAGAACAACTCTTTTCAGAACTTACCAAGTGTTGGTAAGTTCTCTTCCTTCCTTGTAATGGGCTTGGGTTTAGAATCATGCTAGAGTTTTGTATGAGAGTTTGATGATGTTATCCTGAGGTGGATGTATGCCTTGATGTGGCTTTAAGGTATAGTATATATTCGTGGTTTATACGATGCTTATGATCCTTATGGATCCCTTGGATCTAGGTGTGATCCCTTTAATTGATAGGAGGTCTGATACCTCTTTATGCCTTGTTATTAGGCAGTGCATTCCTACGAGTTGGAGGTTGATCGTGGTTGAGGGTATTCTGAGATTGAGGTAAGTCCATAGGACTTACTTAGTTGCATTCCTATATTGGATGTATGCATGAGTGGTGATTGTTATATACTTTGTAGCATGCAATGTTGATTATTACCGACGTATAATTAGCCCCTTGTAGTGGAAGTGAAAACATTTTCCTTTCATCCTGATAGAGTCTGAGAGGTTCTCTGTGGTCATGTCATACTTGGTATACGGACCTGATATGTCACCTCCCCATTCCATATGGCCTACGGGGGTGTGTGCCAGATGTCACTCCGGGATAGCTATTGTATCCAAAGGTGAGAATGATATACTCTCGTGTCACAATTATAAATATGGTCTGAGTGTATACGTTATAAAGATAAATAAACGAGTAAATATGTTGATAGTATGTTTGGTGTTTACAATATTTTAATGTGTGTATGTGCTTATGCATTATCTTATATATGAATTGTTAGCTAACCGTTTCATACCGTGTTGTAGATCCTTTGCATGTTAGGAAGACTGTAGAGTGATCTGGAGGAGTGATCAGTCGAGGACTTCCGTACATCTAGGATGTTGGGCTTTTGAGTTATGTTGTATATATGTTGTGGATGTTTTATACTCGGCTATGGGGTTTTGTATATATTATGTTACCAGATGTTTCAGTTTTATAAAGGATGTTTTATATTTATGTGTGTCTTGTTGTAAGATCTAGTGAACTTATTGTTAGGTTAGGGTCAGGACCCATTGTGAGGCCCTAACCCAGTAGCATTCCAAGCCTTGCGGATTTGGGGTGTTACAATTAGTAGAAGGGATGCAAATCTATGAGGCATTTGAAGTGGAGGCCTTCATTGGGAAGCTCCCTTCATTTTGGAAAGACTTCAAGAACTACCTTATGCACAAGACTAAGGAGATGACCGTCAAAGACTTCATGGTCAAGATGCGGGTTGAGACAAGCAGCCGCAAGACTGATAGCGATCCACCTACAATAGCCAACATCGTTGAGCATAAAACCAAGGGCAAAAACTCAAATTCCAACCCCAAGACAACAACTCATACAAGCCACAATCAAAGAAGTTTAGTGGGAAATATCACAAATGTCGCAAGATGGGTCATAAAGTTGATGAGTGTCGTATCAAGGGTGATCTACGCAAGCACAAGGACACAGGCAAGACTCAAGACCGGCCACATGAATGAAGGAGGCCTAACAGAACATGATATGTCTGATAACTCCACCTTGATTATGAATTGTTTTATGTGAATGATGGAAGACTTAATATATATACGGTTTTATGAACTATCAAATATCGATTATATATCTAGATTGCATGTTTTGGTTTGTTTTTTCAAATGTTTGCAGGCCTTGAAAAGCATTACAAGAGACGAACTCGAAGCCTTGAAAAGCATTACAAAGGAAAGATTATGCTAAGGGTTTCACTACAAGACATGCACATCTCAACGACCAAAACAAGAAGATCTCAACCGAAGGAGCTAGAAGATTTGATTAAGAGAAGATCTCGGCATAACAAGAAGATAAGAGAAGATCTCGGCACATCAAGATATAAAGATCTTCAAACGGTTTCTCAAGGAGAAGATCTCGGCTATCTAAAGGAAGATCTCCAACGGCTTCCAAGTGAGATGATCTCGGATCTTAAGTAAAGATCTTCAACGGCGGTAAAGATCTTCAACGACATTTCCAAAAGAGAAGATCACGGGGATGAAGATCTTCAAAGAACGTCAAAGAGAAGAAGTAGATCTAGAAGAAAGAAGATCTTACAACGGCTACTTCACCTCAACCAAGCAACGTATTCCATGGAGAAAGAGAAATGTTACAACGGCTATCTTACAATAGCTAACAAGATCTCCACAGAAGAATGTAAATGAAGATGGTGATTGAAGAAGAAAAACAACAAGCGTACGCGGATAAGAAACCAAGTCTTCAAGCGATCAAAAATCTTCATTGTTCCAAAAGTTTGTCTTCCTCTTTCAAACGTTTACATCCTTAGAGTGAGATAAACACTAGAGCTCCATTGACATATATAGAGAGTGTTATTCTCGAGTGTGTTACTCGAGTTTACTAGATTGTAGCATTGAGACTACATTGAAAGAAGAAGGGAAATTCTTTTAGGTTGTATCTAGGACTCACAAAAAGCAAATAATAGATTGTTAGAATCCTAGGGTCAGAAACCCTAGGCGGAGAGTAGGTTGTTAGGGCCGAACTTCATAAACATATCGTCGTGTCGATCTTTTCTGTACCGCACTTTCTATCACTTAAATTGTGTCTAACCTTATTTTGCAGGTTTCAAAGTCAAGGCCTTGAAATCCATTTCAAAGCCTTGAGAACCAATTTTGTCACTAAGCGCACAGATCGACTTCAGGCCTTGAGATTAGTTTCAAAGCCTTGATATATGATATTGCAAAAAGTTCTCATATTCTATTCAACCCCTTTCTAGAGTATTTGTATCCTTATTATTCACCTATTCGGTTCTTCAATGTGTGTTGTGACGTCTAAAATCAACATGGTTGGAAGAAACCCGACGGAGTGGTGGTATAACACTAGTGTTACACTTCACACTTGTTTTGTCAAGGATATGCTCACTACTTATGTCAAAAAAAAAACAATGAGATTATATTTATGGGGACTCATTCACCTCAAAAGTGGAAGGCCACAGAAAGGTAATATTGGGGATGACGTCCGAGAAAGAGTAAAACCCTCACCAACGTTGTGCACGTCCTTGACATCCGGAAGAACTTGATCTCCGAAACCTTGATAAACAAGAACGGGATTACTATAAACATCGGTTCTGACAAGATAACTCTTATTAAGGAAGGGATCTACATAGACAAAGGTTATGTAAAGGATGGACTAATCAAGGTGAATGTACTGACAGGCATCACAAAAATTGTGATAGAAAGTTCAATGAATAAAAATTCTATTGCTTATGTTGTTGAGTCTTTAATATTTGGCATGAAAGATTAGAGCATGTGAATTATAAGTCTATACAAAGATTAATAAATTTTGAACCTAATTATCAAATGCAAATAAAGTAAAGATAAATGTGAAGTGTGCGTGCAAACAAAACTCATAAAAATTTCGTTTTCACATGTGGAGAGAACAACTGAACCTCTAGGATTAATTCATACGGATTTGTGTAATTTAAAATGTGTGCAAACTAGAGGCGATAAAAAGTACTTCGTGACTTTTGTTGACAATTACACAAAATATTGCTATTCGTATTTATTAAGAAGCAAAGATGAAGCCTTGGAAAAATTCAAGGAATACAAGTTGGAAATGGAGAACCAACTCTATAAAAACATTAAAATTATCCGAAGTGATAGAGGAGACAAATATGATGAACCGTTCAACGCATTCTATAGAGTACACGGGATTGTTCCTCAAACATCCACTCCTTATTATCGACAATCTAACGGAGTTGCGGAACGCAAAAACCGAACTCTAGAAGAGATGATGAATGCATATGATGAATGAAATGTTGTAGGAATTTGGGTTACCCCAAAACATGTGGGGGGGAGCGTTGATTACCAAAAACTATATCCTCAACAAAATACCACATAAAGTAATTGGTAAAAAGTCATACGGATTTTGAAAAGGTAACCTACATTCGTAAAAATACCTAAAAGTGTGGGGGTGTCTCGCTAAAGTATTAGTGTCACTTCCTAAAATGGTCATCATTGGACCTAAAATCGTTGATTGTATTTTCATCGGATATGCACACAATAGTAGTGTTTATCAGTATCTGGTATATAAATCGGATATGTCGGATATTCATGTTAATATGATAATGGAATCAAGGAATGCGTATTTATTTGAAAATGTCTTTCCTTGTAAAGATAAAGAGTATTCGAAACAAGCTCATGAACAACGAGATGATGGAGCCTCTACTTTCATACACAATGAAGTTGAAGAGGAAGAACCTTTTAGGAGCAAAATGGCTTGGAAAGAGAAACTCGTTGGTGATGAGTTCATAACGATTGATGACATTAATTATGACATTAGTATAGGCATGCATTTAGATAAATTTCCCTTTGTTTTGCATGCATGGACATATATTCGTATCAATTGTGCTAATATTTGCCTACTTTGTTAGATTGGATGTCTACACATAGTTTTGTTACAATCGTAGGAAATATGGTGCATTTTGGATCAAAAGGAAGCATGGAAGGACAAGGTATCAAGAGGACAACATACTGGAGCATATTGGAGTATAAAAGAAGAGCAAGGATCATAAAAAGAAGAATGCAAGAGAAATGCAAGAAAGGAGTTGAAGAAAGTACGTAACATAAGAGAAATCTTGATTGAATAAAAATAAATCTCGGCCGAGATTTTATTTGGGTTCATCCGAGATATTGCTAATTACGGTGCATGGCCCGTACGTCATAAACTCTAATTTTTATTATTAAAGAAGAGGGTGGTTGCAATGGAAGGGACGTTATGAACACAGAGAAAGGCGGCACATGCGATAAGGAGTTCGAAAGGGAGATTACAACATCAAGTGATAGAAGATTCGCATAGTTAGTTACAACACTTTGAAGGATTAAGAAGATTTGTGAGGAGTTCCTGAAGGGAGATACTTAGTTGTTAGATTTCATTGTTTGAACACAAAGTTCATCTTTTATTGTTGCTTGACTATAATTTTGATATTTGAAGACTATTTGCTGTAACACCCCGAATCCGCAGTACTCATGGCGCTACGGGTTGGGACCTTACAATGGGTTCCGACCTTTAGCCTGACAACCGGATCTTGCAACAAGGCACAAATAAAGGCCAAAATGAAATACATTTTATGCAATGCAATGAATCCCAAAACCAAACAACCAAAAGACTTCAGCCGAGATACAAAACAAAGACTAAACGACATACACGTGGCATACAAACACAATAACCGAAGAACAAAACACAATCCGACTCTAACCAAAACCCCTCCTAAAATGTACGGAACCCCGGCTGCCCACTCTTCCGGATCTCTCGACCGCATTCCTAACCTGCAAGACAATCTACAACAATCGGTATAAAACCGTTAGCTAATATTCGAGGCATTAGAATCAAGGTGAAAGGCACAAACACAAGTAATCTCATCACAAGCATACAACATACATAAAAGCACACGAATCCGGTTTATTATCTTTGTTATTCTTAGGTCGTATCCCGTTCTAATTCAACTTAGGTTTGTGACACGAGACCACCGTGGTCCCGCCTCGGTCCCTACTTACCGGCGTGGAACGGTACGGATACCTACGACCGTCAAACCAGCACGGGCTAGTCGCCAAGAACCTCCTAGACTCTCGCAAGAGCTAGGCAGATGATGTCACCGCCCGTTATCATACACTTGGGCCAAAATAATATAAGGTTGGTGTTCCTATTACCGGTTTAGTTGTTATAAACTATAAGGAATAAACACACACCACCAAACACACATCAATGCTAATACAAGGAATACGAGCTAAGTAAGTCCGGAGACTTACCTCGTCTCAAACGCTAACTCACGCAACACTCTCGCTTCCCTTGGGAAGAAGTCTACACCTGCTCACAACAAGATATCTATCAAAACCCGCTCAACTCAAGAAGTCTTAGACTTCTACACAAATGATCTACGCAAGATCATTTGACTCTCATTCTAGGACCGCATCCTAGAATCCCTCATGCTCACACCACACTCAACACAAGCTAGAAGTCCTTATACTTCTAGACCCTAAGAGCTCACAAAAACATAACACACAACACATACTAGGATAAACATGCCTAGTCTCAACAATCTCAACGGTATCAAAACTATACTAGGATAAGTCAATCCCAAGCTCCAAAATCCCACAAGATAATACAACCCCAACCTTGAGCTCAGAACGCTCACAAGATCAAACATACACTCAAAGCCTTATAACCTCTCTAAATCAAACACTCATCAAGCCGTAGAATAAACGACAAGTCCTCAAGCACTCACCTAAGGTCCATAACCACTACTTGGTATTCTCTCTAAGTTATGCTAAATCCAACCTAGCATGATACTACAAAACATAACTAGATCGAGGAAGAAGGTACTCACACACGATCCAAGGTGGAAGACGATCTATGGATGTCGAGTTTGGATTCGATGGCCTTTATCGGGGCGCTTCCGAACCTAAAACCAAAGCTAAAAAAATTTAGCTCATACGCTAGATTTGATAGTAATATATACGATATAATAATTTGAGGTAAAACTCCTTTTCAAAATCAAACGTTAAAATCCTGCAATACATTTTCCGGGCAATTATACGAACATAGGAACTTGTTCCTAAACCACAAGTAAAATCTTTAGCGTCCTAATCTAAAATTAATCCAACAAGGGCATAATTGATATTTGTAAAACCGGGTCCATATATATAATTAATTTTCTACAGAGGGCATAAATGCAAACTTCCAAAACTGTGGGTCAAAACTGAAAAATATAAATATGGGTACATTAGTGTAATTACACTAGATTCAGAGAGGCCCGTTTGCAAATAACCCAAAAGGGTTTTCTTCAACCTGCTGCAACGCATATGGATAAGGTGAGGGCGGCGGCCGCTGGTGGTGTACTGGCGTGGCTCCGGCAAGAAAAGGGTGGCCCTCCCGGTGGTGCTGACAGCAGCCTCTAGTGGTGACGGAACCACTGCTTCCGGAGAGGGCGACAATTCCCAGAGGCTGAAACGAAAGAAAGAAAGGGAATCGGCGAGGTGGAAGTCGGCCTCCGTCTCCGGCCGGGGCGAAGGCACAAGGCTAGTACTCCGGTGGTTTGAGGCGGATGATGTGGAGGCAAACAGGGACCTGGGAGGTCAAGCAAAGCAGCAAGATGAAGGCTTTTGTCCTATTTCCGGTGGCGTTTCGATAGGGAAAGAAGAAGAGAGAGGAGGAATCTTCTCCAGCGTAGTGGTGGCAGCCCAGGCGAGTTGCACCGGCGGTTGCGAGGTGAGGGAGAAGGTGGTTCGACAGAGAGGGAAGGAGAGTTTGAGATGCAGCAGAGGGAAGAGATAGCTGGGAAGGCCAGAGGTCACCTAGGGATGCGAAGGGTCCGCTGGAAGACGAGGAGTCGGTCTCCTCTGCTGGGAAGGAATAGTGAAAAATACAAGGAGAGAAAAAAAAAAGAAAGAAAAGGAAATATAAATAATAGGATACACTCGATAAAAAATATTCCGAACGGGATTTTCGGTTCGGGAAATTTTCCGAATCATTCTGTAAAAATAATATTAATACGTATCCAAGGTATAAATATACTTGGGGAAAAACAATTTACGCTGAAAAATGCCTTTAAATTATATTAAATTATTTTAGCTAATGAAATATCGATAAAAACCGAAAAAAAGATATCCAAACGCACCTAAAAATTGGGGCGTTGCATTTGCTAAGTATTATTTTCCCTTTTCTTGGTTATCTCAGTTTTATGTCTTGTTCAATATTATAGATCTATCTTGATCTGAATATGTGTGTTGTTGGCTAGAACTCTTGCGATTCTAGGGTGATTAGTTGATGGTTGTGATATAGATGATGACAGAATGAACCTTTAAATTAGATTGGATCCTGAAGGTTGAGTTTAACATACTTAGTTACCGAATCTCGGTCTATTCTCAAGAATCTCGGCCGAGATTTGAGCAAGAACAGCCCGAGATCTCCCTGTTTTCCCGTTTATGTTATACCTCTAACCTTAGGTTATAGATTACCCAAATCCTAGCCTTGTTGAGCCTTTCAAGCTTACATTCAAGCTTAGGTAGAGACTTACCCGGTGATTCCCTTTCTTGGTTGCCAAAGATGATGAGTTCTAGGTAATAAAGGTTTATCCTTATTAGTTTTGAGTGTGCCTTCAACTTGCCTTTGTGAGCCAGCCTGAGCCATACCCGGTAAAGGTTAGTTCTATTCCCTTAGATTGAGTTGTTGGTTTGAGATTATAGTTATTTTCCTTAGATCCTTGAGACTTACCCGGTAATAGAAGCTTTGGTTTGGGATTAGTTGATAGTGAGACCTCCCCGTAATTTATCCCACCTTAGAAACACCATTCCTTAGTGATCCCAATCTTGTCCAGTTCTTTATAAGTCTTGAATCGAAAACCACAACCAGATACTTTGATCTCTAGAATCTGCAATTCCCGATTGTCATATTATTCATATTGATTTCTTTTTGTCTTTTCTTTCTTTAGAATTAGCATTGATCTATTCGATTATTGATTTGTCACCTATTTGATTTCACCTTAGTCATTGTGTTCGACCTTGGAATATTTTCATTTGCTACAATTGATCTGTACATTGTGGGTTCACATATTGTTCATACTTTTATTTCAAGTATAAATTCAAATCTTATTTCGTTCATTATTGGTGCACGTTTGAGAGTGAACAGCGACCTTTCTTTTGAAGAAAGAACCCAGAACTTATAATGATTTCATGTCTAAACCTGACGCACCTTCCTAGAAGAAAGCAGTAAAAAGTGAGATAGATTTCACTATGCAGAATCACACATGAGAGTTAGTAGACTTGTCTCAAGGTACCAAAGTGTAGAGACTTGTAAAGTCCCTATACGGACTAAAACAAGCTCCAAAGTACTGTCACAAAAAGTTTGACAACATATGTCAAATGGTATTGATAGCATGTATTATAGTCTATATTTTGGGACTTGTTTAGACATTTTATCTTCAATAATATGCATGTTTGAATGTATATTATGTGATTATATTGTCGTTTCATCTACTTTTACGGGAATCGAGGTCTACACCAAGTTTCGTTGTAATCGTAGGTAAAATGGCACGTTTTGGACTAAAATGGAGCTAAGGATCAAATGAGTCATAGGAGCTACATTCTGGAGCTTAAAAGAGAACTCATGAAGCATGGAATTAATAAAGGAGATTTACTTTGGACCAGATTTGAGAGATTTCACATTCAGCTGAGATTCACCTCGGTCAGCTACAGTGTCACCTCGACCGAGGTAATCTTGATGAGCGTCCCGACCGAGGTGAACACCCTGGCGCAGCGAGATATATTTTATTTGGCTGAGATCTTTTATTTTTGGAAGGAAGATATCTTATATTTTTGGGCTGGATTTTTGGAAGGAAGATCATATATTTAGGAGGATATATTTTATAGGAATTATCTTTTTAAGATATTATTATCTTTGGAAGATAATTCTCCTATATAAAGGGTTGGATTTTCCACAATTTAGTCATCCTCTTTACCATCTTTGGATCATTGAAGAAGTTGTAGTTAGGAAGGATTTTTGGAAGTTTGAAGTTGAAGGAAGGAAGTTCATACCTTTGTGATAGCTTTTGAGGGGATTTGTAAGACTTTCTTAGATTCCCTTTGGTTTTATTGTCTTGTTGGATTTGTGATCCATGGAACGCTGATTTGTTTGATATTTGATTCAGTTATTAAAGTCTTGCTCTTAAGGTTTTTGTGTTCAAATATTCATTCCCTTCTCATATATTTGATTATTGCTTTCATGATGATGAGTGGCTAATTTCCTTATGCGATTCTAGGGTGATTGGCTGAAAGTTGTGGGAAAGATGATGATAGAATAATCTTAATCCCAGTAGGACCCTGAAAGCTCGAGTCATTAACCTTAACCCTAGAACATCTCGCTCAGTCGATGAACATCTCGGCCGGGGTGGAACTTGACTGACCGAGGTGACCTTTTCTGATCCGAAACTGAGAGTTAAGTTTTAGAGCTTGCCAAATCCTATTCTTATTACACCTTTCCTGGTTCAATGCAAGTCTAGGATGAGACTTACCCGGTGATTCCTTTGTTTGTTTACCCAAGATCATAAGTTTAAGTAATAAAGGTTTGTCGTTTATTGGGGTTTGAGTGTGCCTTCATCCCATCTTTGTGAGTTAGCCTGAGACTTACCCGGTAAAGGTTGATTCTCTTCCCTTAGTTGGTGTGTTGGTTTGAGATTATAATTCTTTTCCTTAGTACCTTGAGACTTACCCGGTAATAGGAACTTTGGGATTAGTGAGTAGTGAGACTTACCCAGTAATCTATTCCACCTTAGAAACACCTTCCCTTTGCATCTCAGCTTTGTCCACTTATCTTGAGATCTTGAGTTGGAACCACAACTGGATGCTTTAATCCCTAGAATTTGCATATTTCCTTTAATTGACCTTATTATCATATTTTGATTGCTTTAATCGATTTTGTGGTTATTAGTTGTATTGACGAACTATACTTGCTTTGTTTCACCTAAGTCCCTAAGATCGACACCCCGGAATTCTTGCTTTTTACTATAATTGATCTCTCCGGCCTCCTTGAGGTCAAAATTCAACCACCTTATAGCCCAATATGCTCTATGCTCCATCTCTACCGGAAGGTGGAAAGACTTGCCATAGACTAACTTGTAAGGAGTGGTGCCAATTGGTGTCTTGAAAGCGGTTCTATAAGCCCACAAAGCATCATCGAGCTTCATAGCCCAATCTTTTCTCGTCCTAGAGACCGTCTTCTCAAGTATCCCTTTTATCTCCCGGTTGGAGATCTCCACTTGGCCACTAGTTTGGGGATGGTAAGGTGTTGCCACCTTATGGGTCACCCCATACTTAGCCAAAAGTGCCCCAATGTTCCTATTAGTGAAGTGCTTCCCTCCATCACTTATGATCACCCTTGGTGTTCCAAACCTAGGGAAGATCACTCGGTTGAAGAACCGCACCACAACCTTGGCATCATTTGTGGGAGAGGCGATTGCCTCCACCCATCTCGACACATAGTCCACCGCCAATAGGATGTAGAGGTTGCCACATGAAGAAGGGAATGGTCCCATGAAGTTCACACCCCAAACATCAAATACCTCCACCTCTTGTATGTTGTTCAAGGGCATCTCATTCCTCCTTGAGATGTTGCCCGTCCTTTGGCAAGCATCACAAGCTACCACAAAGCTTTGCACATCCTTGAACAAGCTTGGCCAAAAGAAGCCCGATTGCAACACCTTAGCACATGTCTTGTGTGAGCTAGCATGCCCTCCACATGGCAAAGAATGACAATGGCGGATCACACTCTCCACCTCATCCTCCGGTATGCATCTTCGAAAGACTCCATCCGGCCCTCTTTTGAACAAAAGTGGTTCACTCCAATAGTAGTGCCTCACATCCTTGAAGAACTTCTTCCTTTGGGCATATGACAAACCGGGAGGCACTTCCTCACACACTAGGTAGTTCACAATGTCGGCATACCATGGCTCACTTCCTCTAGACACTTGGAACAAGCACTCCTCCACCATTTGCAATTGCTCATCCCGGAATGAGTCATCAATCGGGATGTCATCTCTCTCAAGCTCTAATGGTGGTAGTCTACTAAGGTGATCCGCCACCGAATTTTCGGACCCTTTCTTGTCCCGGATCTCCAAATCAAACTCTTGAAGAAGAAGGATCCACCGAATCAATCTAGGCTTGGCATCCTTCTTTGTAAGGAGATAACGGATCGCAGCATGATCCGTATACACTATGACCTTTGCTCCAACAAGATATGATCGGAACTTCTCAAATGCATACACCACCGCTAGCAACTCTTTCTCGGTTGTGGCATAGTTGAGTTGGGCATCATGTAGCGTCTTGCTAGCATAATAGATGGCATGTGTACGCCCATCTTTCCTTTGTCCTAAAACAGCCCCAACGGCCACATCACTTGTGATAACACGATTTATAACATAGTTTTAGGTGTACATTTAGATAGAATTCTCGCTCATTCATGCATGATCTAGCATTAGTCCAAGACGTTTTGCACCCAATTCACGTATTTTGTCGAGATAGACGTCTACACGGACTTGTGCGCGTTTTGTAGGTATTTTGGGAAGTTTAGGAGCTTAAACGATGCATTTGAGGATCGTTCATTTAGATGACATACTCCCGGACGCATTAGAACACAAGCCAAGGGCTGAGGAGGACTCATGGAGCCTTACCAACACTAGCCATGCACCAAATCACAGCTTAATGATCCAAGGCGAAGTTTCTGCATAAAATCACGGTTCTCTGAAGAACCACGGCCGTGGAAATGACCGTGGATTTTGCCAGATTCTCGTGACAGCTGTGCCACGACTCTCATGGCCAGCTCATGCAAGATTTGTTATAAAAGTGGTCCTTCATGGGTTGTTTGAGGCAGCTGGGGTAGTTTGGGAGCAGCTCATCCATTATCCATTTCTCTCTAACAAATATATTCTCAAAAGAAGAAGATTTTTTCTAGGAAGAAAAGTACCAAAGAGAAGAAGAAAGGTTCCATTGAAGAGGAGAGAAGAACACACACCACAGCTTTCTTGTATTTTGGATTCTATTTCTAGAGTTTTGTGAACCCTTGAACCTTCTTTTGGAAGGGTTGTAAGTTGTTCTAATTCCATTTTCAGATTGGTTTGTTTTTGAAGTTCATTTGTTCATCTCTTTTCTTTCATTTTCTTGCAATGGATGTTATGATTTTATGTTTGTTTGCTTTGATTTCCATTATGAATGTTGTAGGCTAAATTGATGTGGTTCTAGGGTAAGGAAAGGATGGTTATGGCTAGAGCTATGACAGGACGGACTTAGATTTACCTTTGGATGATTTTTGTTTATGAACACACCTGCTGTTAGAAACCACGGGTAGTTCTTGAAGAACCACGGCCGTGGTTTAAGTAGAACAAACTGTGATTCTCCCTGGTTCGAAGGATCTTGCCTTAGATCTATAAAATGTTGAAACCCTAAGTGTTTGCTAAGTTTAACCTACCCTAGGGTGACCTAGTGTAATGACTAAGTGTTAGGAGAGACTTACCCGGTGATCCTTGCCCTTAGAATTTAAATAGCAACCCTTAGGTAGTGGTGAGCCTAATAAGCCGCCATTGGATTAGATGTGCTAGGATAGTTGCTTAGGATCTCCCATTCCAAGACTTACCCGGTAAGGATAGGTTAGATCCCTAATTAACAAATCCGGTTTGTGTAGAATTCCTAACCTTAGGTTCTTAGAGACCTAACCGGTAATGAGACCTTAGGTGTGGACTAGTTGGACCATGAGACCTACCCGGTAATTGATCCCAATTTAGAAACACTTAATCCCAACATATCATAGTGAAATCCAAAGAATGAATAGATAACTTGAGTTCGATGCCATAACCGGAATTTCCGACCCCTAGAATCCGTCTTTTCTTTCCTTGATAATTATCTCGTTTAGTTGTCTATTTGTGCTTATTTTTAGTTAGTTTGATTGTTTACTTTGCATGAATCGTGATCTTTGATTGATCACCAAAAACAATTGAGATTTTTCCTTTCTTTATTTCTTTCTTTTCCTTAGACTTAGATCTTTGCTAAACTCAATCATAACTTGAATCGATTTCACCTTAGTCTTTGTGTTCGACCTCCGAATACTTATCTTTCTACAAACGTCCCGTACACTGCGGGTTTCGCTAAGTAGTTAGGATTTAGTTCGAGTTATAAATTTAAAACCCATTTGCGCATCACAATCTTAGCGTAACAAGTTTTTGGCGCCGTTGCCGGGGACTAGGTCTAGATTGAGTCTATTTTGTGATTGTTTCTAGAGTAGATCTTTCTTGTTGCTTTTGATCTCTCTTTGGTTTGTGTCTTTGCTTTTCAGGACATCTATTACTCTTTAGGTGTTTGCGAAGATCTCGTGGCAAGGATTTAGCTCCATTCGATCCCGAACCGGAGAAAACCCTTCGTTCTAGATCCAAGAACATCCGAAAAGAGAAAGAGATGGCCGGTAGAAATCTTCAAGCTGAGTTGGATGAAGCCTTAGAACAAATAAGGCTAAGAGATGAACTCTTGGAGGAAGAAAGGAGACTTGCCAATGAGAGGCAAGAGGAAACTAGGAGGGAGATTGAAGAGATTAGGCAAGCCCTTGTTCAAGGAGAGCTTAATCGCCGACAACCTCCACCTTCTCCGCCACAACCGCAGCCGGCGGCTAATGTTAGGGTCGTTCCCATTGCTATTGAGGAGCCACAAACCCTAGGGAGACGTATGGATCCGGCACAAAGAGCACACCGACCGGGTGTGAATCTAGGAGATCCCGCAACCCACAACTATGAGCTCCGCCCTCAAGTTCTACAAATGATCCGGCACAATCAATTTGGAGGGATGGAAGGAGAGTCTCCTCACCAACATTTGATGAACTACGAGATTTTGATGGAGACTCTTAGACCGCCAAGATTGGAAAGCAACAACCATAAGCTAAGGGCCTTTTCCTTCTCTCTTAAGGATAAAGCCTTGGCTTGGTATCAATCTATTCCACAAGGGCGACTTGGTACTTGGGAGGAGATGACAACCGAGTTCTTGACCAAGTTCTTCCCACCTTCCAAGACCACCGAATTAAGAGGGAAGATCAATGCCTTTGTGATGAGGGATAGAGAAAGTTTGTTCAAGTCTTGGGAGAGATTTAAAAACCTTCTCCTAGATTGTCCACACCATGGCATACCGAAGATTGAGCTATTGGAGATCTATTTCAAGGGGCTTGATGAAGATAGCCAATTCAAGCTTCAATCTCTTTCCGGTGGGACATTTATGGAGAAACATGTAGATGATGCTTGGGAGTTTGTGGAGAAGCAAGCTCTAGTGATTGAGAAGTACTCTCATAGGAAGAGTGAAGGAAGGAAGGCGGGAGCATATGAGGTGAGCGAAGTCACCATGAGCAATTTCAAGCTTGACGTCATCAACAACGAGTTGAAATCCTTGAGAGAGTTGTGTACTACAACCTTGAAGAGCCAAGCAACTCCTCAAGTGCTTCCACAAGCTAACTTGTCTTCCAAGGAGGAGGATGTGAATTATATGGGAAGGGGCAACCTTAACAATTACCAAGGCCCAAGGAGTTTCAACAACAACCGGCAATTTAATAATTACCGGCCAAACCACAACCATCCCGGATTTTCTTACTCTAACCCGGATGGAGCCTTGAACCCTCCCGCCTCCACAAGCACAACTCCACCACAAAGAGCTTCACAAGAACCTCCACTCGGTTTTTCTCAACCTTCAAAGGATAGGACCAAAGTCATGTTTGAGCAATTGCTAGGAAGGTTGAGTGGACTTGAGAGCACCGTGACTTCAATTTCTAAGGCTCAAAAGGTCTTGGAAGCACAAGTCTTTCAAAAGGCGGGTGAAGCACATAGAGATCCGGGAAAGCTTCCCGGAAGAACCGAAGACAACCCAAGGGGCCAAGTGTTGGCTATCACAACAAGGAGTGGGTTGAGTATGAAGGATCCTTTGCCCAAGGACCAAGCTAAGGGAAAGCAAGTAGTGGTAGAAGAGGGAAGAAGGCAAGAAGATGGAGGCAAGAGCAAGGATGTAGAGCCAACCTATGTGGCACCGCCTCCATACAAGCTACCACTACCGTTCCCACAATCAAGAGCGAGAGCCCGTTTAGACAATCATTTTGGTAAGTTCCTTGAACTAATGTCCAAGTTACATATTAACATTCCGTTCATGGATGCCATCTTAGGAATGCCGGCGTATGGCAAGTTTTTGAAAGAAATACTCTCCAACAAAAGGAAGTTGGAGGAGTATGGGGAGATAAGGATGACCAAGAGATCCTCGGAGTTGATCCAAACGATGAAGGAGGAAATGCCTCCCAAGCTAAGAGATCCGGGCTCTTTTTGCGTTCCAATTGGAGTAGGAGACGTGAAGTACGAGGCCTTTTGTGATCTTGGGGCGAGTGTAAGCATCATACCGCTTGCACTTTGCAACAAGGTCGGGCTAGGAGAGCCAAAGCCGGTCAAGATAACCCTCTATATGGCGGACCGTTCTATCACCCATCCGGTTGGGATTCTAGAGGACATTCCGGTGCAGCTAGGAGGATTCTACGTGCCTATTGATTTTGTAGTGTTGGACATTCCGGCGGATTATCCGGTTCCTATCATCTTAGGAAGACCTTTCCTAGCCACTTCCGGATGCTTAGTGGATTGCAAGAACGGAACTCTCTCCTTCAACATTGGAGAAGAGAACATCAAGTTCAAGTTGTCCACAATGATGAAAGGGTCAACCCTTGATGAAGATGTCTTCAACAAAATCGAGCAAGAAGAATCTAGAGAAGTTGTGAGCTCGATCTTGATCAAGGATCCCTTGGAAAAGGTTCTTACCTTAAGCATGAAGGAGAAAGACGATGAGGAGGCTTGCAATGAAGAGATCAAAGCCTTGGATGCATTGGAGGAGGAGCCAAGAGTTGGATTTGAGAGCCACGAAGAGGTGGTGAACAGCTGCAAGTTCCACGGTTGAGATTTACAAACCACGGCCGTCAAACTTTCTGGACAACTCCGAGAAGCAAACTTGGCAAAAACCACGGTCGTGGAAAATGAGCAACCCGTGTTTCCAACCGTGGTTTTCCCTGAATCAGCTCTTGATGATGATCAAGCTTCTAGGAGCCATGGGGAGTCTTCATTTACTTTGGATTCATCTCATCCAACCTTATTTGGATCGTCTTCAACCGATAAAGGTTCTCCCTCACTTGAACTTAAACCCCTCCCCTCTCATTTAAAGTATGCATTTCTTGGTGAAAATTCTACATATCCAGTGATTGTTAATGCATGCTTGAGTGATGATGAACTTGCTAAATTGCTGCATGAACTAAGATTGCATAGGAAAGCCATTGGTTATACTATTGATGATTTGGTTGGCATTAAGCCATCTTTGTGCATGCATAAGATAATGATGGAAGATAACCACAAACCCTCTATTGAACATCAAAGGAGATTGAATCTTATAATGAAAGAGGTGGTCAAAAAGGAAATCATTAAGTTGCTAGATGCGGGAATTATCTACCCTATCTCGGATAGTAAGTGGGTTAGCCCCGTTCATGTAGTGCCTAAGAAGGGTGGAATGACGGTAGTAACTAATGAGAACAATGAACTAATACCGACTAGGACGGTTACGGGGTGGAGAATGTGCATCGATTATAGAAAGTTGAACATGGCCTCTAGGAAAGATCACTTCCCTCTCCCCTTCATTGACCAAATGCTAGAAAGGTTAGCTCAACACTCTCATTTTTGCTATCTAGATGGCTATAGTGGATTCTTCCAAATCCCTATCCACCCCGATGACCAAGAGAAAACAACTTTTACATGTCCATGGGGTACCTTTGCATATAGGAGAATGCCATTTGGGTTGTGTAATGCACCCGCCACCTTTCAAAGGTGTATGATGGCCATCTTTTCGGAATACATAGAAAATATCATGGAAGTGTTCATGGATGATTTCTCTGTTTATGGTTCTTCTTTCGATGATTGCTTGGCTAACTTGTCATTAGTGTTGCAAAGATGTGAGGAGACAAATCTTGTCTTAAATTGGGAAAAATGCCACTTTATGGTAAGTGAAGGGATTGTGTTAGGACACTTGGTGTCTAACCGTGGCATTGAAGTTGATAGGGCTAAGATTGAAACGATAGAAAAGTTGCCACCACCTACCTCGGTAAAGGGGGTAAGGAGTTTCTTAGGGCATGCCGGTTTCTACCGGAGGTTCATTCAAGATTTCTCTAAAATTTCTAAGCCTCTCTCTAACCTACTAATGAAAGATGTTGATTTTGTCTTTTCCAAAGATTGTCTTGAAGCGTTTTGTAGGTTGAAGAACGCCTTGATCTCCGCACCTATCATGCAACCTCCGGATTGGAGTCTACCATTTGAAATCATGTGCGATGCAAGTGATGTGGCCGTTGGGGCCGTTTTAGGGCAAAGGAAAGAAGGGCGCACTCATGCTATTTACTATGCTAGCAAGACGCTAGATGATGCCCAACTAAATTATGCTACCACCGAGAAGGAGTTGTTGGCGGTGGTGTATGCATTTGAGAAGTTCCGCTCATACCTTGTTGGAGCGAAGGCCATAGTTTATACGGATCATGCGGCGATCCGTTATCTACTTACAAAGAAGGATGCCAAACCAAGGTTGATTCGGTGGATCCTTCTTCTTCAAGAGTTTGATTTGGAGATACGAGATAAGAAGGGATCCGAGAACTCCGTGGCGGATCACCTTAGTAGACTCCCATCATTGGAGCTTGGGAAAGACAACATCCCGATAGATGATTCATTCCGGGATGAACAATTGCAAATGGTGGAGGAATGCTTGTTCCAAGTGGCTAGAGGAAGTGAGTCATGGTACGCCGACATCGTGAACTACTTAGTGTGTGAGGAAGTGCCTCCCGGATTTACATATGCACAAAGGAAGAAGTTCTTCAACGATGTAAGGCATTACTATTGGAGTGAGCCACTTCTATTCAAGAGAGGCCCGGATGGGGTGCTTAGGAGATGCATACCGGAAGATGAAGTGGAGAGTGTGATCCGGCATTATCACTCCTTACCATGCGGAGGCCATGCTAGCTCACACAAAACGTGTGCAAAGGTATTGCAATCCGGTTTTTATTGGCCTAACTTGTTTAGAGATGTGCAAGGTTTTGTAGCGGCATGTGATGCTTGCCAAAGGACGGGCAACATCTCAAGGAGGAATGAAATGCCCTTGAATAACATCCAAGAAGTTGAGATTTTTGATGTGTGGGGTGTAGACTTCATGGGACCATTTCCTTCTTCATGTGGCAATCTCTACATCCTATTGGCGGTGGACTATGTGTCAAGATGGGTGGAGGCAATCGCCTCTCCTACAAATGATGCCAAGGTGGTGGTGCGGTTCTTCAACCGAGTGATCTTCCCTAGGTTTGGAACACCAAGGGTGATCATTAGTGATGGAGGGAAGCACTTCACAAATAGGAATTTTGGGGCACTTTTGGCTAAGTATGGGGTGACTCATAAGGTGGCAACACCTTACCACCCCCAAACTAGTGGCCAAGTGGAGATCTCCAACCGAGAGATAAAGGCCATCCTCGAGAAGACGGTGTCTAGAACTAGAAAGGATTGGGCTATGAAGCTCAATGGCGCACTATGGGCATATAGAACCGCCTTCAAGACACCAATTGGCACCACTTCTTACAAGTTAGTCTATGGCAAGTCTTGCCATCTTCCGGTGGAAATGGAGCATAGAGCTTATTGGGCCATTAAGTGGCTAAACTTTGACCTCAAGGAAGCGGGAGAAAAGAGGTTGCTTGATATAAACGCCCTTGAGGAGCTCCGGTTGGAAGCCTATGAGAATGCCCGGATCTACAAGGAGAGAACCAAAAGATGGCATGACAAGAGGATTATCCCTAAGGAGTTGAGTGAAGGAGATCTTGTCCTTCTCTTCAACTCAAGGCTAAGGCTCTTTCCCGGAAAGCTCAAATCAAGATGGACCGGGCCATATATGGTGAAGAAGATCTTTCCCCACGGAGCTATTGAAATAGGAGGGGAGCATTGTGGAAATTTCAAAGTGAATGGGCATCGCTTGAAGAAGTATATTCCGGGAGCCCCGATAGACATGATTGCCCCGCTTCACCTTGAATAGACACTCCCGAGTTTGGTCAAGCTAATGACCTTAAAGAAGCGCTTGGTGGGAGGCAACCCATTGGTAACATTTTTTTCCCTTTTCATTTTTCATTTTTGCTTAGATTTTTCTGTTTTTGTGTGCTTTGCGCGTTTTGTGTTTCGTGTGTATGCTAGAAGCATTAGTGGCATTGGAAGCCTTTCTTGACATATGAATGATGATGATGAACCCCTCACCAATTATGGGTGGAGCGGACGCGGAACTTGGACGGCTAGCGGTGCCTAGCGCGGGTTCCGAAGCTTTGAAGGATGCTTAGAGCTCTCTACCATGGTTGATAGGATCATCCAACATCAATTCACTTGAACAATCCCGAATACCATAGCAAACACTTTTACATTGTGAGAACCTTCTTTCACTCTCTTTACTTGTGTACCACATTGGGGACAATTTGTTTCTAAGTATGGGGTGGGGTTCGCATGATCCCCTGCATGATGAGCATCTAGGATAGCTTAAAATTCGCACATGTCTTGCATTGTACATACTTAAATCGAAAATCCCATAAAAATCAGAAAATTTAAAAATTTTTGTGCTTTCTAGGCTTGGATATGATCCTAATGATGAAACTTGTCTTGAGAATTGGCTATGAATGGCCTTATGTGTTGAATTGATAAATGCATATGTGGACTTGAACTACTTCTCTTACATTCTATGAATGACTTGTGATCATGATGATTGCCTAGAATGGATTGAGTATTGAAAGTCGAAATTACATGATAGTTCTTGCATACCATCTAGGAATGAATGAGGCATTTCATCTTTCTCTACTTCTCATCTTGATCATGATTGCTTGAACACCTCAATTGATATAAATTCGACCTCCTTTAAACCCATCCGGGAATAGGAGCATGCTAGTGTGTTGAAATGTGTGAAAAGCAAATGCGGGGTGAAGATGTAATGAAAAGAATGTCGTGAATGAAATGCTGAAATTATTGTGGAAGTATAGCCGACAATATAGGTTTGGGGGCGTTGTTTCAAATGACAAGTAACTCGGTACACTTCACATAATCGGGTGTTGGTGTCTTGCCAAAGTCAAATGAATCAATAGCCCTAACGAGTTTTGGTATGTGTGCCCGGTGTGGATGCACCTCGAAAAAATAGAAAAAGCCCGAGGATGGCTAATCACCGAGATTTCGGCTATTGTACACCAATGCCATTGTCTCAAAAACAAGTCAAGAAAAAGAAAAGAAAGCAATATAAGGAAAAATATACACTTGGGGGAAGTTGATCGAGGACAAGGACGTGGAGTTAGTTCCATTCCCGGATTAGCATCACATAACCTAGAGAATTCCCCACCCAATTGCAACGTTTCTTGGCCTTTTATGTCACAAGCCCTTATGACCTACTTGCATGTTTGTAAGACTTAGTAATCTAGATCGGATAGACTCTTGATCTTCTTGACCTCTTCATCCTCACATTTCATGCATGATTTGAGTTAAGTACAATTGTCTTTCCATGCTTTTCTTGTTTGATACATAATTGCTTATCAAATTGCCATTGATCATGACTATGAAGGTGATCCAATAGTAGAAGCACAAAACCCAAAAAGATTTTGCCATTTTTCTGCATACATAAATCATGTCATCTCTTAGTCTATAGTTGGGAATTTGCTCGGGGACGAGCAAACCTTAAGTATGGGGTATTTTGATAACACGATTTATAACATAGTTTTAGGTGTACATTTAGATAGAATTCTCGCTCATTCATGCATGATCTAGCATTAGTCCAAGACGTTTTGCACCCAATTCACGTATTTTGTCGAGATAGACGTCTACACGGACTTGTGCGCGTTTTGTAGGTATTTCAGGAAGTTTAGGAGCTTAAACGATGCATTTGAGGATCGTTCATTTAGATGACACACTCCCGGACGCATTAGAACACAAGCCAAGGGCTGAGGAGGGCTCATGGAGCCTTACCAACACTAGCCATGCACCAAATCACAGCTTAATGATCCAAGGCGAAGTTTCTGCATAAAATCACGGTTCTCTGAAGAACCACGGCCGTGGAAATGACCGTGGATTTTGCCAGATTCTCGTGACAGCTATGCCACGACTCTCATGGCCAGCTCATGCAAGATTTGTTATAAAAGTGGTCCTTCATGGGTTGTTTGAGGCAGCTGGGGTAGTTTGGGAGCAGCTCATCCATTTCCATTTCTCTCTAACAAATATATTCTCAAAAGAAGAAGATTTTTTCTAGGAAGGAAAGTGCCAAAGAGAAGAAGAAAGGTTCCATTGAAGAGGAGAGAAGAACACACACCATAGCTTTCTTGTATTTCGGATTCTATTTCTAGAGTTTTGTGAACCCTTGAACCTTCTTTTGGAAGGGTTGTAAGTTGTTCAAATTCCATTTTCAGATTGGTTTGTTTTTGAAGTTCATTTGTTCATCTCTTTTCTTTCATTTTCTTGCAATGGATGTTATGATTTTATGTTTGTTTGCTTTGATTTCCATTATGAATGTTGTAGGCTAAATTGATGTGGTTCTAGGGTAAGGAAAGGATGGTTATGGCTAGAGCTATGACAGGACGGACTTAGATTTACCTTTGGATGATTTTTGTTTATGAACGCACCTGCTGTTAGAAACCACGGGTAGTTCTTGAAGAACCACGGCCGTGGTTTAAGTAGAACAAACCGTGATTCTCCCTAGTTCGAAGGATCTTGCCTTAGATCTATAAAATGTTGAAACCCTAAGTGTTTGCTAAGTTTAACCTACCCTAGGGTGACCTAGTGTAATGACTAAGTGTTAGGAGAGACTTACCCGGTGATCCTTGCCCTTAGAATTTAAATAGCAACCCTTAGGTAGTGGTGAGCCTAATAAGCCGCCATTGGATTAGATGTGCTAGGATAGTTGCTTAGGATCTCCCATTCCAAGACTTACCCGGTAAGGATAGGTTAGATCCCTAATTAACAAATCCGGTTTGTGTAGAATTCCTAACCTTAGGTTCTTAGAGACCTAACCGGTAATGAGACCTTAGGTGTGGACTAGTTGGACCATGAGACCTACCCGGTAATTGATCCCAATTTAGAAACACTTAATCCCAACATATCATAGTGAAATCCAAAGAATGAATAGATAACTTGAGTTCGATGCCATAACCGGAATTTCCGACCCCTAGAATCCGTCTTTTCTTTCCTTGATAATTATCTCGTTTAGTTGTCTATTTGTGCTTATTTTTAGTTAGTTTGATTGTTTACTTTGCATGAATCGTGATCTTTGATTGATCACCAAAAACCAACCAAAAACAATTGAGATTTTTCCTTTCTTTATTTCTTTCTTTTCCTTAGACTTAGATCTTTGCTAAACTCAATCATAACTTGAATCGATTTCACCTTAGTCTTTGTGTTCGACCTCGGAATACTTATCTTTCTACAAACGTCTCGTACACTGCGGGTTTCGCTAAGTAGTTAGGATTTAGTTCGATTTATAAATTTAAAACCCATTTGCGCATCACAATCTTAGCGTAACAACTTGCATCACACATCACTTCAAATGGTAAGCTCCAATCCGGAGGTTGCATGATAGGTGCGGAGATCAAAGCGTTCTTCAACCTACAAAATGCTTCAAGGCAATCTTTGGAGAAAACAAATTCAACGTCTTTCATTAGTAGGTTAGTAAGAGGCTTTGAAAATCTTAGAGAAATCTTTAATAAACCTCCGGTAAAAACCGGCATGTCCTAGAAAGCTCCTTACCCCCTTCACCGAGGTAGGTGGTGGCAACTTCTCTATCGTTTCAATCTTGGCCCTATCAACCTCAATGTTTCGGTTGGACACCAAGTGTCCCAAAACAATACCTTCACTTACCATGAAGTGGCATTTTTCCCAATTTAAGACAAGATTTGTCTCCTCACATCTCTTAAGAACCAAAGACAAGTTAGCTAGGCAATTATCAAAGGAAGATCCATAAACAGAAAAGTCATCGATAAACACGTCCATGATATTCTCAATATATTCAGAAAATATGGCCATCATACACCTTTGAAAGGTGGCGGGTGCGTTACACAACCCAAATGGCATTCTCCTATATGCAAAAGTTCCTCATGGACATGTAAATGTGGTTTTTTCTTGGTCATCGGGGTGGATAGGGATTTGGAAGAATCCACTATAGCCATCTAGGTAACAAAAATGGGAATGTTGAGTTAATATCTCTAGCATTTGGTCAATAAAGGGAAGGGGGAAGTGATCTTTCCTAGAGGCCATGTTAAGCTTCCTATAATCAATACACATCCTCCATCCCGTAACCGTCCTAGTTGAGATTAGTTCATTGTTCTCATTAGTTACTACGGTCATCCCACCCTTCTTAGGAACCACATGTACGGGACTAACCCACTTACTATCCGAAATAGGGTAGATGATCCCCGCATCTAGGAACTTTATGATCTCCTTCTTAACTACCTCTTTCATTATAGGATTCAATCTTCTTTGATGTTCAATAGAGGGTTTATGGTTATCTTCCATCATTATCTTATGCATGCACAAAGAGGGCTTAATGCCAACAAGGTCATCAATGGTGTATCCTATTGCCTTTCTATGCAGTTTCAATTCATTCAACAATCTATTAAGCTCATCATCATTCAAAGATGCATTCACAATCACCGGATAAGTAGAATTTGAACCAAGGAAAGCATACTTTAAATGAGAAGGAAGAGGTTTAAGATCAAGTTGAGGAGGACCTTTTTCGGTTGGAGATGATCCATACAATGTAGGTTGAGATGATTGCAAAGCCATAGAAGCCTCCCCTAATTCCTTTGATGATTGCTCACAAACACTTGGATGATGCTCAAAAGACTCAGGAAAATCAGCCCAGTCAGGAAAATCGGCCGATTTTCCTGAGTGTAGGTCGATCTGAGTTTCTGTATTTGCAGAATTTGATGGCACTTCAGGATAAGTCCAAAAATCGGCCGATTTGGCCCTCTCTGGCCGATTTTTCTGCCTGCTTCTCTCTTCTTCTAGTACTTCAAATCCAACACTTGGTAGCTCGTCCAATGCATTCAAGGTCTTGATCACTTCATTGCTACTCTCCTCAACTCCTTCCTCCATCAAACTTGAGCTAAGAACCCTCTCAAGTGGATCCTTAAGCAAGATTGAGCTCACAACCTCTCTAGATTCCTCTTCCTCAACAATGTTAAAGACATCTTCACCTAGGGCTGGCCCCTTCACTATTGTGGACAAATTAAACTTGATGTTCTCTTCTCCAATGTTGAAAGAGAGGATTCCATTCTTGCAATCCACTAAACACCCGGAAGTAGCTAGGAAAGGTCTCCCCAAGATGATAGGAACCGGATAGTCCGCCGGGATGTCCAAAACAACGAAGTCTATGGGCACATAGAACTTCCCTAGTTGCACCGGAATGTCTTCCAAGATTCCAACCGGATGAGTGATTGAGAGGTCCGCCATGTAAAGGTCATCTTAACCGGCTTTGGCTCTCCTAGCCCAACCTTGTTGCAAAGTGCAAGCGGGATGATGCTTACACTTGCCCCAAGATCACATAGGGCGTCATATTTAACTTCTCCTACTCCAATTGGCACACGAAAGGATCCCGGATCTCTTAGCTTAGGAGGCATCTCCTCCTTCATCGTTTGAATCAACTCCGAGGATCTTTTTGTCATCCTCACTTCTCCATACTCCTCCAACTTCCTCTTGTTGGAGAGTATTTCCTTCAAGAATTTGCCATATGCCGGCATACCTAGAATAGCATCCATGAACGGAATGTTAATATGCAATTTAGACATGAGTTCAAGGAATTTACCAAAGTGTTTGTCCAAACGAGCTCTTGCTCGTGATTGTGGGAATGGTAGTGGTGGCTTGTATGGAGGTGGTGCCACATAGGATGGCTCATCTTCCTTGCTCTTCTCTAGATATTCTTGCAATTTCTCTTCTTCATTCACCACTTGCTTCCCCTTGTCATTTCCCTTAGGTAAGGGATCCTTCATACTTAGCCCACTCCTAGTTGTAATGGCCAACACTTGGCCTCTTGGGTTATCTTCGGTTCTTCCGGGAAGCTTTCCCGGATCTCTATGGGCTTCACCCGCCTTTTGGAACACTTGTGCTTCCAACACCTTTTGAGCCTTGGAAATAGAAGTCACCGTGCTCTCAAGACCACTCAACCTTCCAAGCAATTGCTCAAACATCATTTCGGTTCTATCCTTAGGAGGTTGGGTGAATCCGGGTGGAGGTTCTTGTGAAGCTTTTGGTGGTGGAGTTGTGCTTGTGGAAGCGGGAGGGTTCAAGGCTCCATCCGGGTTAGAATAAGAAAACCCGGGATGGTTGTGGTTAGGCCGGTAATTGTTGAATTGTCGGTTATTGTTGAAGTTCCTTGGGCCTTGATAGTTGTTGTAATTGCCCCTTCCCATGTAATTGACATCTTCCTCCTTGGAAGACAAATTAGCTTGCACTTGCACTTGAGGAGTTGCTTGGTTCTTCAAAGTTGTAGCACACAACTCCCTCAAAGACTTTAGCTCGTTGTTGATGGCATCAAGCTTGAAGTTACTCATGGTGACTTCACTCACCTCATATTCTCCCGCCTTCCTCCCATCACTCTTCCTATGGGAGTACTTCTCAATCACTAGAGCTTGTTTCTCTACAAACTCTCAAGCTTCATCTACATTCTTCTCCATGAAAGTCCCACCGGAAAGAGATTGAAGCTTGAATTGGCTATCTTCATCAAGTCCTTTGAAGTAGATCTCCAATAGCTCAATTTTCGGTATGCCATGGTGTGGACAATCTAGGAGAAGGTCTTTGAACCTCTCCCAAGACTTGAATAAACTCTCTCTATCCTTCATCACGAAGGCATTGATCTTCCCTCTTAGCTCGGTAGTCTTGGAAGGTGGGAAGAACTTAGTCAAAAACTCGGTTGTCATCTCCTCCCAAGTACTCACTCGCCCTTGTGGAATAGATTGATACCAAGCCAAGGCCTTATCCTTAAGTGAGAAGGAGAAAGCCCTAAGCTTATGGTTGTTGCTCTCCAATCTAGGCGGTCTTAGAGTCTTCATCAAGATCTCATAGTTCATCAAGTGTTGATGAGGAGACTCTCCTTCCATCCCTCCAAATTGATTATGCCGGATCATTTGTAGAACTTGAGGGCGGAGCTCGTAATTGTGGGTTGCGGGATCTCCTAAGTTCACACCCAGACGGTGTGCTCTTTGTGTCGGATCCATACGTCTCCCTAAGGTTTGTGGCTCTTCAATAGCAATGGGAACAACCCTAATATTCACCGCCAGCTGCGGTTGTGGTGGAGGAGGTGGAGGTTGTTGACGATTAAGCTCTCCTTGTACAAGGGCTTGCCTAATCTCATCAATCTCCCTCCTAGTTGCTTCTTGACTCTCATTGGCAAGTCTCCTTTCTTCCTCCAAGAGCTCATCTCTTAGCCTTATTTGCTCTAAAGCCTCATCAAACTCAGCTTGGAGATCTCTTTCGGCCATCTCTTTTCCCTTTTTAATGCTCTTGGATCTAGATCTAAGGGTTTTCTCCGGTTCGGGATCGAATGGAGCTAAATCCTTGCCATGAGATCTTCGCATATACCTAAAGAGTAAGAGATGTCCTGAAAAGCAAAGACACAAACCAAAGAGAGATCAAAATCAACAAGAAAGATCTACACTATAAACAATCACAAAATAGACTCAATCTAGACCTAGTTCCCCGGCAACGGCGCCAAAAACTTGTTACGTCTAGGAATAGATGCGCAAAAGCCTTAAATTTATACTCGTTATATTTTTCATAACTCCTAGCGAACCCACAGTGTATGGGTCGTTTTGTAGCAAGGATAGTATTCCGAGGTCGAACTCGAAGACTAAGGTGAAATCGAATCAACGAGTGAGCATAGATAGTGTAAAACTAGTCTAAGAAAAGAGAAAGGAATAAAGAAATGCAAATCTCAATGTTTTTGGTTTGGTTTTTTAGGTGATCAATCAAAGATCACAATTCATGCAAAATAATAGATCAAACTAACAACTCAAGCTAGCAAAACAATCAAGTAGCACAAACTCAAAATATGTGATCAAAGAGAGAAAAATGGATTCTAGAGGTCAAGATTCCGGTTATGGCATTGGACTCAAGATTCTAAAGATAGTGCTGCGGTGTCGGGAAAGGGTGTTTCACTAATGGAAGCAATTACCGGGTAGGTCTCTCACTTCGCTAATCCCGCATCAAACTCCTATTACCGGGTAGGTCTCAAGGGGTTAAAGTAGGGAATTCTACACAAACCGGACTCCACTTAAGGGGCAACCCTCTCCTTACCGGGTAAGTCTCGGAAAAGGGAAGTCTCAAGCAATAATCCTAGCACACTCGATCCAATAGTGGCTTGTGAGGCTCACTACTACCTAGAGTTCATCATCTTAGTTATCTAAGGTCGGAAATCATCGGGTAGATCTCTTCCCTCACTTAGGTTGATAGCATTAGGTGATCCTAAGCTAATTTATGCTTAATAAACACTAGGATTTCAACAACCTAACATCTTAATATACAGATCCATCAATTAAAGAGCAATAGAAGGAAAAATCGGGTGGATCATGGGTAAATCGGCCGATCTGGCTGAAGAACAGCCCGATTTTTCTGTCTAGGTTAGGTTTCGTGCATACAAATCATCCTAAACTAACATATAAGTCCATTCTATCATCACCCAAGCCATAACCATCAATCCATCACTCCAAAATCACAATAAACTAGCCAATAATATGCATATCACAATCCAAAATCATCATACAAGCATACATGGTTCTCATAGATGGATGATGAAAGATAAGCAAGTAAAAACAATAAATCTCAGCTGAATCTAAGTTTTAGTAAGACTTACAACCCTTCAAATGAAGTTCCAAAACGTTCCTAACAATCCTTACAATGGTTCCTCAATCAAAGACTCCGAAAATCACTCAAAATCAATCAAAAACTCACTATCACTCTAAGCTTTGTGTTCTTCTTCCTCCTCCAATTTTGAGAGAGTTTTTCTTCTTCTCCAAGTCTTGCCTCCCAATGCAATGAGCTGTGAATGAGAGAATGTGGGAGAGAGAGTCCCCCAGTAACAGCTTGCAGGCCCACTTATATTCTCCACCAAGAGCAAGGCCGGACAAAGAGATCGTGGGACACGTGGCTTAAGCTGTTGAAGGCCAAAAAATCGACCCAGTCAGGAAAATCGGCCGATTTTCCTGAGTGATAGTCCGATTTTCTTTAACAGAAGCATGCTATGATCGTCTAGCCATGAGTTGCTCCATTGCTTGCACCAATAAGGGTCCTTGTGTCCTTCATTGCTCCAATTATGTTCCTTCAAGCCTTGGATGTGTACCACCATGACGGTTGACCCTCGAATGTATCGATTAATGCTCAAAAGATCCCCGAAATACCTACAAAACCGAAAAAAGGTAGTGTAGACGTCTTTTCTAGAAATATGCACGAAATGAGTGTAAACGCCGTGAACTAATGCCAAAACCGTACATGAATAATGGAAAAACTATCTAAATGTATGCCTATACTAACGTCATAAATCACGTTATCAACAGGATTTGCACATGGAGAAATACTCCCAGCAAGGAGCTGGAAATGGAGTTAAGAGGGTTAATTTCCAGAAAGCTCCAACAAATGACAATCAACTCATCTCCCTCAAGAATGATGTGAAGCAATTGAAGGACCTTTTGGTTGCTCACACCAAGAAGGAAGAAGGAGGATATCAAGGCTCAAGGAACAACAATCATGGTTCCCGGAACAACAACTACAACAATAATAGAGGCTCCAACAGCAACAATTGGAGATCTAACAATCAAAATTCGGGTAACTCTTATTCTAATTCCGATTCTAATAATTCTTTTAATCCCTCTTCTTCTTCTTCTACTCCATTGAAGAGCCAGGAGCCTGGATCAAGTTCATCCCAGCCAGAGAAGAAAGATGCAGTGCTACAGGCCATCTTGATCAAGCTCCACGCTATGGAGACATCCATGACTTTATTTTCGAAGGCACAAAAAGCCTTAGAGCAACAATTCTTTAATAAGGCGAATGAAGTGCCAAGAGATCCAGGGAAGCTCCCAGCAAGGACAGAGAGCAACCCTAAAGGACAGATTATGGCAATAACGACGAGAAGTGGACTGAAAACTGCAGATCTAGTGCCTCGGTTGATGCCAGTGCAGACGAAGAACACCTCGGTCCAAGTACAGACGAGGAACACTTCGGTCGAGGTGCCACCCGAGGTGGAGTCCCAGAAAGAGACGGACAAAATTGAAGTTTATGTCCCACCTCCTGCATATAAACCACCACTTCCATTCCCCTAGTCAAGGGCCAAAGCACATCTAGATAAGAGCTTTGGTAAGTTCCTTGACTTGATGAATAAACTACAT
The DNA here is from genome assembly GCA_033239045.1 of Fagopyrum esculentum. Classification (NCBI taxonomy): domain Eukaryota; kingdom Viridiplantae; phylum Streptophyta; class Magnoliopsida; order Caryophyllales; family Polygonaceae; genus Fagopyrum; species Fagopyrum esculentum. Next base: position 146,434,532 of record BSUD01000001.1, read on the forward strand.
ATTAACATCCCTTTCCTTGATGCTATTCTAGGGATGCCCGCCTTTGGGAAGTTCTTAAAAGAGATTCTATCAAGGAAGAGGAAGCTAGAAGATTTTGGTGAAGTAAGGATGACATCTAAATCCTCGGAGCTCATTCAAATCATGAAGGAGAAGATGTCACCCAAGTTGAGAGATCCCGGCTCATTTTGCATTCCCATTCAAGTTGGGGATGTGACTTGTGAGGCGTTGTGTGATCTAGGAGCCAGCGTGAGCATCAAACCGCTGGAATTATGTGTGAAGATCGGACTTGGAGAGCCCAAGCCGGTGAAGATAAGGCTATACATGGCGGACCGCTCCATTACCCATCTCGTGGGCATTTTGGAAGATGTTCCGGTTAAGTTAGGTAACTTCTACTTACCTATAGACTTTGTTGTACTTGATATACCCGTAGATTATCCCATTCCTATCATTCTCGAGAGACCATTTCTAGCAACTTCGGGTTGCAATGTGGATTGTAAGAACGCCAAGTTGAAATTCAACATTGGCGGAGATCAAGTGGAGTTTGCATTGTTTGCTGCAATGAAAGAGGAGCCGCTGGAAGATGATATCTTCAACATCTATCATGAAGAAGAATCAAGAGAATGGGTGAGCTCTATCCTTATTAATGATCCTCTTGAAAGAGTTATTAGTTTTAGCTTAATGAAGGAAGGTATAGATGCTTCTTGTGATGCAGATATACGGAGCTTAAAAGCACTAGAAGAAGATCCAAGAGCTAAAATTGAAAAACTAATCCAGGAGAAGAGAATCTCCAGTTTCGGTCCCAGTTCTAGTACCTCGACCGAGGGACTTTCTGGACCAAGCGAGGTGTTCTTATATGAAGAACATCTCGGTCACCCACCTCGGACACCGACCGAGACATCAAGCGAGATGCTTTCAACTGAGAATAACAAACTTCTTACTCCCTTTTCTGAAACTCTTTCACAGTTGGTGGAGCACTGGCTCCAACAAGCTTCTGATAATAAAGAACTTTGGTATGCTGACATTGTTAATTATCTTGTCTTCCACGAAATACCACCCGGATTAACGTACGCTCAAAGGAAGAAATTCTTTAAAGACGTACGCCACTACTACTGGATGAACCTCTACTGTTTAAGAGAGGTCCGGATGGGATGCTTCGAAGATGCGTTCCGGAAGACGAAGTTACTAGTGTCATACGACATTGCCACTCGCTTCCTTGTGGAGGACATGCTAGCGCTCACAAGACATGCGCTAAGGTATTACGTTCCGGTTTCTTTTGGCCTACATTATTTAAGGATGTGCAAACGTTTGTTGTTTCTTGTGATGCATGCCAAAGAACAGGGAACTTATCTAGAAGGAACGAGATGCCACTCAATAATATCCAGGAGGTTGAGATTTTCTATGTATGGGGAGTTGATTTCATGGGACCTTTCCCATCATCCGGAGGAAACCTCTACATTCTCCTAGTTGTTGACTACATCTCTATATGGGTGGAAGTCATTGCCTCCCCCACTAATGACGCCATGGTGGTTATGAAGTTCTTCAATCGGACTATCTTTCCACGTTTTGGGACTCCACGTATCATTATCAGCACTTATATCAAAGTATGGGGTAACCCACAAGGTAGCAACTCCTTATCACCCTCAAACTAGTGGACAGGTCGAGATCTCGAATAGAGAAATCAAGGCAATCTTGGAGAAGACCGTCTCTAAGACGAGGAAGGATTGGTCCACAAAGTTGGACGACGCTCTTTGGGCTTACAGGACCACATTCAAGACTCCCATTGGTACCACCCCTTATAATTTGATATATGGAAAGTCTTGCCATCTGCCCGTTGAGTTAGAACACAAGGCGTATTGGGCAATCAAATGGTTGAACTTCGATATCAAGGAAGCCGGTGAGAAGTGGCTATTGGACATCAATGAGCTGGAAGAGTTGCGTTTGAACGCTTATGAGAATGCCAAGATCTACAAGGAAAGGACAAAGAAATGGCATGACAAGCGTATCATTCCTAAGGAGTTCAAAGAAGGAGATTCAGTTCTACTCTACAATTCCTGCCTTCGCCTCTTTCCAGGTAAGTTGAAATCTAGATGGACAGGACCTTACGTTGTGAAATATGTTTTCCCTTGTGGTGAAGTTGAGATCTGGGGAGAAACAAGCGGAAACGTCAAGGTCAATGGTCATAGACTTAAGAAATACCAACCGGAAGTCCAGGTTAAGGAGATTGCACCGATATACCTTGTTTAGGGATAGCGTACGGTCCAGCTAGCGACCTTAAATCAAGCGCTTCTTGGGAGGCAACCCAAGGTATTGCTTTCTTTTCCCTTTTTTCTAGTCTAGCTTTAGATAGTTTGCTTTTGCTTTGCTTTGTTTTGTTTTTGGCGTCTTAGACCGAAACCAGGTACTTTATAAGGAAGGATTACGACTCAGGAGCGACACTGGAAGGACAAGAGTTCGAGAATTTGAGAAGACGGAGTTTAACTGAGACACATCTCGGTTGCTGTCACAGCGCCTCGACCGAGATGATTCTTGAGCAACTGAGGCGACTAGGGCTGACAAAGATCCACCTCGGTCCAAACACCTCGGTCCAGTCGGGATCACCTCAACTGAGGTGACAGCAGAATCGGCGAGGGGTATAAAAGGCTAAAGAAATTCTCTCTCTTCCCTCCCAAATTCCCCTCGACCGCGGCACACTCCTCAACCTTGTTTCTTCGTTTCTTGATCGTTTTCTACGATTTTTGCTCCGATCTCGCAAGGAAAGGCAAGAGGAACATATTGCAAGCAAGAAACTGCAACAAAAACGCCTCGAATCGGCCAAATCTGGGGTAAATAGTCGAAAACCCTAACTCTTTCTCTCTTCGCTGATTTCAGAGATTAGTGGCTTTGGTTGCCATAGATTTGTGTTGGAAAAGGTATAAGTAACCCATAAGAACAATTGGTAGTGATATTGGGGGAAAAGAACTGAAAACCAGAGAGTAGAAATCGAGCAATTTTTCGCCTCGGTCTAGTCGACTTGTGCCTCGGCCGAGGTGTTCTTCAGCCCTGTTAGAGCAACCGAGGTGCCTTGTCAGCAGAACCATGACTTCTCGTTCTGATCGCCAGCTTGTTCTGAGGGATGCTCCCAGTAGTTCCTCACCTTCTTCTACTTCTAGACCTTCCATTCCGGTGATTCACGAGCGTAACCAGGCCGAATTTGATCGTATATGCGCGCGCCCTGTGATTATGCCGCGTTTATTGGATGTAGCAGCATTCGATTGCCTCCATGTAGGAGAGGATCTGCGGAGGATGATTTCTATGGTAGGGCTAAAGAGTTTTATGGAGATTAGAGCTCCAGCCTACCTCGAGCCCACACTAGAGTTTGTGAGTTCTGTTACTCACCTGCCTGAGAGGAAAGCCATCAAGTACCGGTTGCTGAACCGGAACTACATCGTTCCCATGGACCAGTTCAGAGATATATTTGGCTTACCGACTCCTACAGTTCCTGACTTCTCTTCTCGAGCCGTAGCTCGACAGTTTTGGGGACAGATTTCTCATGTGGTGGAGCACACTGACAGATGGAGACCTGGAGACTCCAGGGAGCGTATTATTTTCCACCTAGCTTTCTGTCTTGCCCACCGGATCTTTAGTGAGACCCTTATGGCGCGTACTGAGATGCCCCAAAAGGTTAGACAGGGGAAGCTTCTGAGTCTTTTATGTATGGTGACTGGGGGAGTGCCTGATTTTGGGGCCATGTTAGCTGAGGATCTGCATCGGATCAAGGCTAAGAGGAAGGGAGATATCTACTGTGGAGGCCTGGTGACTCATATCGCGATGGTCATGGATCTCGACCTGAGTGCTTGTACGTTGGTGACGGCTGCAAAGCTGCTTGGACTTCAGGAGATGATCACGAGGAGGATTCTGGTTCCTCGTGGACTCACTACACCATATGTGTCGATGCCTTGGGAGCAGACTGCCCCTCAGGATATCATGTGGTCGGCCCATTTCTCAGCCTTCGATCCTCAATATTGGTCTACTGCTTGGATACCCTACATAGAGGATGCTAGAGACGCTGCAGCAGCTCAAGTAGAGGAGGAGGATGAGGATGATGATGGCGGTGCTGCCATGGAGACAAGGACAGATACATCCGGCCCTAGTGTGCCAGTTGTCGACTTAGACGATGAGGCGACAAAGGAGGAGGCAACTGCAGCACCATCACGTCCTTCTAGGCGTAGAGTCCGCATATAGAGGGATCCCATAGCTCATTGACGGATTGACGAGCTGACGGACCAGATGATCGACTCTTATGCCGCCTTGTCCTTAAAGATGATGGAGATGAGGGAGAGTCAACACTACCAGCGCCGGATGATGGAGATACAGTTCCAGCACACCATGGGTTATCCATTTGACCCATATTAGTATCCCTTCATCCCATATCCACCACCACCACCAGCGGATCAGGATTAGAGCTAGCAGGGATTTCTTTTCTTTATTTATTATGCAGCTCAGCTTATGTTCGGTGAGTATTCTGTCTTTAGACTTATTTTGACCCATTGGGACAATGTGTCCCAAGTATGGGGTATTTGGATGTATCTTACTTGACATTTTGTGTATGACTTGTATGACTTGTTATTTATGATCTTTCTTATGCTCTATATGCTTATCTGAGACTACATGCATGCATAAAGGTTATTTGATTGAGAAAAACGTCAAAAACTGGTTAAGAAAAAAATTTTATGACCTCGACCGGGATGATCCTGGCCGAACGAGGTCAAGTACCTCGGTTGACTTAGAACATCTCGACCGAGGCGGTTTAACTGAAAGATTTTTCGAAACGATTTTTGTGCTTCTTTTTTGGATATGACCTCAGTGATGATTTTGTTTGCAGATTGGTTTTGAAATCTTTATATGTTTGAAAGGTTTTATGATATGTTTAAGTTATTAAATACTTTGTTTGAAATTTTTGCATGTTTAATACTTTGTTTTTATCAAAATTATGTTGAATTTGAAGGTTGACACCACATGATGAGTTATATCACTTTCTTCCTGGGATGATTAAGGCAATTCATTCTCTTCTCTTCTTCTTCTTGATCATGCTTAGCCCCTCATATATATATATATATATATATTTGTCTCCCTTTACCTATCCGGGAATTTGGAAGCAAGCAAGTGAAAGAAAAGTTGAGATGTTGGCTGGAAATTTAGAAAGAAACAAATAGGTTTAGGGAAGTCAATCATGATGATGAGTAACTCGGCACCATTCACATAGCCGGGTGTTTGTGTCTTGCCAAAGTCGGATTGAGCGATATTCCTAACGGGTCATGGTATGTGCATCAAGGGTTTGAGGCATATCGAGAAATTGATGATTGTTGATCTCCTAGGCTTCGGTTATTGTGCACCTCAGTCCACGCATCCCAAAAAGTAAAAAGTAAAATAAGCAAAGCTTATTGGTGGAAGATGTTTAAGTTCGAAGCAAGTGAAGTGAAGATCCTTTTCCCGGATTCTAGCACCACTTTCCCTATATACATCCCACCCTCACACGTTTCTTGACCTTCTCTTGAAAAGCCCTTGAGACCTCGAGCTTGTTGATTGACTTGGTGGTTCAAACTGGATTGTACATGATTAATTTCGATAATTATGATTTATTATGCATTCTACGATTTTATGCAAAGATGAACAACTTTCTTATATTTATAAAATGTTTTGATCATATCTTGATTTTCATTGCCATGAAGCATTCTCTTAGAGTGATCTATGAGTGAAGCACATCATCAAAAATATTTTGAAATACTTTTCATTGATCTTTATGACTTATAATCCATCCTATCTTGTGCTTAAGATTTGGAACTTGCTTGGGGACAAGCAAGGGACAAGTATGGGGTATTTTGATAGCATGTATTATAGTCTATATTTTGGGACTTGTTTAGACGTTTTATCTTCAATAATCTGCATGTTTGAATGTATATTATGTGATTATATTGTCATTTCATCTACCTTTACGGGAATCGAGGTCTACACCAAGTTTCGTTGTAATCGTAGGTAAAATGACACGTTTTGGACTAAAATGGAGCTAAGGATCAAATGAGTCATAGGAGCTACATTCTGGAGCTTAAAAGAGAACTCAGGAAGCATGGAATTAATAAAGGAGATTTACTTTGGACCAAATTTGAGAGATTTCACATTCAGCTGAGATCCACCTCGGTCAGCTACAGTGTCACCTTGACCGAGGTGATCTTGAGGAGCGTCCCGACCGAGAGGAACACCCTGGCGCGGCGAGATATATTTTATTTGGCTGAGATCTTTTATTTTTGGAAGGAAGATATCTTATATTTTTGGGCTGGATTTCTAGAAGGAAGATCATATATTTAGGAGGATATATTTTATAGGAAATTATCTTTTAAAGATATTATTATCTTTGGAAGATAATTCTCTTATATAAAGGGTTGGATTTTCCACAATTCAGCCATCCTCTTTACCATCTTTGGATCATTGAAGAAGCTGCAGTTAGGAAGGATTTTTGAAAGTTTAAAGTTGAAGGAAGGAAGTTCATATCTTTGTGATAGCTTTTGAGGGGATTTATAAGACTTTCTTAGATTCCCTTTGGTTTTATTGTCTTGTTGGATTTGTGATCCAAGGAACGCTGATTTGTTTGATATTGATTCAGTTATTGAAGCCTTGTTCTTAAGGTTTTTTTGTTCAGATATTCATTCCCTTCTCATATATTTGATTATTGCTTTCATGATGATGAGTGGCTAATTTCCTTGTGCGATTCTAGGGTGATTGGCTGAAAGTTGTAGGAAAGACGATGATAGAATAATCTTAATCCCAGTAGGACCCTGAAAGCTCGAGTCTTTAACCTTAAACCTAGAACATCTCGCTCAGTCGATGAACATCTCGGCCGGGGTGGAACTTGACTGACCGAGGTGACCTTTTATGATCCGAAACTGAGAGTTAAGTGTTAGAGTTTGCCAATTCCTATTCTTATTACATCTTATTACACCTTTCATGGTTCAATGCAAGCCTAGGATGAGACTTACCCGGTGATTCCTTTGTTTGTTTACCCAAGATCATAAGTTTAGATAATAAAGGTTTATCCTTTATTGGGGTTTGAGTGTGCCTTCATCCCATCTTTGTGAGTTAGTCTGAGACTTACCCGGTAAAGGTTGATTCTGTTCCCTTAGTTGGTGTGTTGGTTTGAGATTATAATTCTTTTCCTTAGTACCTTGAGACTTACCCGGTAATAGGAACTTTGGGTTGGGATTAGTGAGTAGTGAGACTTACCCGGTAATCTATTCTACCTTAGAAACACTTTCCCTTTGCAAAATTTCATCTTTGTCCGCTTATCTTGAGATCTTGAGTTGGAACCACAACTGGATGCTTTAATCCCTAGAATTTGCATATTTCCTTTAATTGACTTTATTATCATCTTTTGATTGCTTTAATCGCTTTTGTGGTTATTAGTTGCATTGACGACCTATACTTGCTTTATTTCACCTAAGTCCCTGAGATCGACACCCCGGAATTCTTGCTTTTTACTATAATTGATCCGTACACTGCGGGTTCTCATCCTTGTTTTAAGCATATTTCTTGGGAGATAAATTTAAAGCTTGCACACACCGTTTGGAGCGAACAGGTTTCAAAATTAATGAAAGCGACAAATGCATATATTTCAAGCACTAATACAAATCTTAAGTTTCTCGGGACTTTTTTCATTATGGTAGGGAGATTTTTTAAGTCCCGCTATGCATTTTTCCGAGATCTTTTTCTCGGGACTTTATCTCCAAGTCCTGAGAAACAAAAAAAAACTCTATGAGCTTTTTGAAAAAACTCCCGAGAGACATTTCTCGGGAGTGTTTCAAAAACGTCCCTAGAGACGTTTCTTGGGACATGAGTTTGTAAAAAAAACTCCCTAAAGACGTTTTTCGGGAGTTTCTGTATACACTCCCATGAGATAGATATTCGTAAGTTTTTCTCACCAAAAGTTTTCCAAAATAAACATATAAAATTTGATACCCTGAAATGTTCAACAACAAAAACAAACACGCAAAAATGTGTCTAAAATAAAATGCACTATTTCGATTTTACCAATATTCAACAACACTTACTTTCTCAATAATTGTCTCATCATATATGGTTGAGACGTACAAAATACCTAATCTTCAAATACTTAATCTGCTTAATCTTCAAATGCAGCTCCACTTGAAGGTATCTCTCCGCAACATCATTGATAACTTCTTGTATTTTTTTGATTGTGAGTGTTCCGAATTTATCCTTTCATTCCTTCTTGAATATAACAACAATATCTTCATGTACATATCAGGATCAATGAAATAACATTAGAAAATTTCATTACTTAACGTGGTACTTGTGCAAAGAAAAAAGAGCTCATTTGAACCAAAAAAAGATTACCAGCCTCATAAATAAAAGGAGAAGAAAATGGTTGCAATTCAACAATGGCTTCACACTGTTCACAAGTGTTCACACCTGGTTGTTGACCCTTTTTTGAACACATGATATTACTCCGTATTCCTCGAATGATTTTACTAACTTGTACACAAAAATAGTTAGTTGCATGGATAAATTCATTTTGAATGTTTTTTGCCCAAAAACACTACCTTGGAATAAATTTGTAACCTTAAATTTGCAGTCATTTGTATTACCAAACAATAATATTGTTCTTTTGGCTATCTCCCATTTGTGTATGATTTATAAAAGGGGAATTATAATGACATCATTCTACCTTTCTATTCGCAAATATTTTAATACAAAAATTCAGTTTGGCTACACAAACACAAAGAAAGCATAAAAATGTCTCGTCAATTACAAGTTGAGGATGAAATATAAACTAGCCCTTCAAGAATAATCAAATGAAGCAGCAATCACTTCTTTTTTTCATCAGTCACACTAGGCCAGCTATCCCTCTAACAAAAATCGATAATACTCGTTTGAATTTTGAAACAATTTGGTTTAGTAGGTTTTTTCTAGTTTTGTGTTTAGTAAATGTACCTGTTGAGAGAAGAGTGTATAGAGTTTAAGAATAAATACAAAAGGTTAAGGTATATTTACTTAATTGAAACATTAAAAAGTGTAGTTATTACTATAGTTTTTCAAAAAGGCCTAGTTACCAAAATTGCCCTTAAATTTTTGAGCATCTTTTAACTTCCTAAAAAACAAATTTGAGAAAATACGGATATGAGCATTATAAACCAAAATTAATTTCATCCTCTAAAAATGCAGCCACCACTGTGGCATCTTACTACAATCTTCATATTACAAATTAATACTTATTCTTTGAGTTTCATTCATCTCTACAATAAATTTAAACTGTAAAAAGATATGAAGGGTTAGATATTGTTGAATTTCAATTAATTATGTAAATATAAACTAAGCACAAAAACAACTCACACAATAAAAATAAAAATACAAGCAGAGAAGACAGGACTAACCTTCGAAGGTGACGCACAAGGAAGATGGTGAGAGCACCGAACCCTTAACAAGTAAATCTCGGCTGCGCGCTTGAGTTCCTCACAGACGATGATGACGGGGTACATATAATGGGAAGAAGAGACGATACGACGAATCAACAAGGTTGAGTAGCCAAAATGTATTTTGTACTAGTGAAGACTACTCTTAATGGATACGTCTTGTTGTGTTTATACGTCGATGACATGCTCATTATTGGTACCAACAAAAACATGAACAACCACATTAATACTTAGTGGAAAATTTGACATGATATATGGGATTTGCGGATGTTATTCTAGGAATCAAGATCATTAGACACTCTGAATGACTTTTCTTCTCTGAATCTCATTATGTTGAGAAGTCCCTCGAGAGATTTAAAAACTGCTCAATGGGGACTGCAACCAATCCTATGGATCCTAATCTCCACTTAACCAAAAATGTGGGGGAGATGGGGTCACAACTGGAATAAGCACATGCTATTGACACACTTATGTATTTGCCCTATTGCACACTTCCGGACTTTGCGCACTCAATCAATGTACTAAGTCGCTAGACAAGCAATCCAGGTTTTAAACACTAGAAAGGCATAACCAGAGTATTGAACTGCATATGTTATACTAAAAGTTTTTGGCTACACTATGGCAAATATCCAACAATTCTAAATGAATGCAACGACGCTAATTGGATAGCTGATTCTAGAAACTCAAAACCCACAAGTGGATATGTATTTACACTTGGTGGTACAATAGTGTCATAAAAATCCTCCAAACAAAAGTTATTGGTCAGATCCACGATGAAGTTTGAGTTCATTGCTTTGGATAAACCAACAAAAAAAGGCGAGTTTCTTCGAAATTATTTTGGGAGACATTCCAATGTGGGAAAACCTAGTACCGGCAATAAGTGTACATTGTGATAGTCTATCGGCTATAGCCGTTCACTAAGCGTCTTGTATAATAAAAAATCACGTCACATAAGACGACGACAACAATTCATTAGAAAACTCATCTCAACTGGAGTAGTCTCGATAGACTACATCAAATCAATTGACAACCATACGGGTCCATTTACTAAAGGCTTGTCAAGAGGTCAAGTGGTTAAATAATTAACTATGACGAAAGAGGATGCTGGAAGGACAACCCACCTACGTGACCGGAGATCCCACGATGTAGGTTCAAAAGGATAACCCAACCAAGTTGAATTGAGTGGAACACATTGAGACTCACGTCTCTTCCTAATTCCTAAGATAATACATAGTGTGAGGTGTATGAATTGAGGTAAAGCATTTGCTTTTAATGATTCCATCAGGTTATTTCAAGATACTCAATATGGTCAAATCACCTTGTGAGTGTAACATGGGACCGTGTCTAGCAGAATGAAGAGGTTAAGTTCTTCAAGTTCACTCATGATTAACCAAACATGTTCAAGGTCAAAATAAACACAAACAAAGAACTTAGTTATATGAGAAGATGAAATTGTGTGAAAGTTATTGTCTCGGTTTACCTCTCAAAGCTCAGGTGGTTCAAGACATCATGGTCACCTTTTGGACGAGTAAATCCGATAGCTACTCACTACGGGCGGTTCAAGGTTGAAAAACGTTACCTTCTCATATGTAGTGATTTTTCCATTGTACTCTCAAACAAAAAAAATCTCAAAAACATGTGTCTAGAATCATTTATATTCATGTGGGGATTGTTGTAACCAATATTTTAAGTAGTGTGTCGGTTTTTTCCGGACAAACTTCCGGTGAGCTTTGGCTATCGTCAACACTAGAAAACGGAAGCATTGTTTTCGTCTTCGCGAGCACTAAATCGTGATATACTTATTTGTTACAATTGGATTTTGAGTGAATAAGATAATTATGTTACGTGTACGAAACACAAAGCTTGAGAAAAAAGAATAAAAAAGTGGTCATCCCATATCAACTAAAATGGGTAGAATCAATATAGTATATAAGGAGGAAAAACGCTTAAAGGTAGTGACCCAAGGTCACTACCCATTTCCAATGGGAAGTGGGCGTAGCTAACCCACCAAAAGCGCGCACCGAACCGATGATGTTGGGCTGACCACCAGTTCTCAATGTAGTTTTATCACGAGATTCAAACAACGTAATCCGGAACATTTTCATAATTAAGGACATAAATCTTGTATTTCGACTCTGCACTTACTTACGGTATTGTAATCTACGAGTTTTTTCTTTAGCTTCGACGTTCTTACGGTTTTCAAAAGAATTCATGAATAAAAACGTTCCTACAATCACTTCCACGAAAGCAAACTCTAACTTCTTTCTTGCAATCGACAAATGGTACTTTTTTGTTTAAAAATAACATATGATACTGATCTTAAACTAAAATCTTTAAAGAAGATGAATAATTTCTTGGGATATTTTCCCATAAATTGTTTTTTTATTTCCATTTATGGGTAATAATACGAAAGGTTGAAATGGGTTATCTTGGATTCTTGGGTGGAGTATAATCTGTAAATTGGTAATTGCAACAGCTCGATACAAAACCGAATAAAATTCAGCCCATTAGCCCATAGATTTAATGCTGCATTGATGTTAACCTGTGCAGTACAGTTTCCTCAACTGCAAAACCAAAAACCAGTCTCCTCTTTCTTCGTCTGTACTCTGTACTATCATAACCATCCTTCACCGCTTTATAAGCACCCACCAATCCTCCGCCAAAAAAACATCCTCCAATCTCCACCGCCCAATCCACAATCAACCCTCGATCGGAATAATGCAGGGCATGGATCACGGCCACAGCATGGGAGGCATGGGTGACATGTCCAACATGGCTCCATCGCCGGCGCCTATGCCTCGCCGAAAAATGATGATGATGCACATGACCTTCTTCTGGGGGAAGAACACGGAAATTCTCTTCGACGGTTGGCCGGGGACCAACGCCGTACAGTACGTCATAGCACTCGCCGTGTTTTTCATCTTGGCCATTATCGTCGAGTGGCTCTCCCGTTGTCAGCTCAGCAAAAAAGACGACGCCGTTTCTGGGCTCCTCCGCACCGCCGTTCATGCCGTTAGGATGGGTCTTGCTTATATGGTTATGCTCGCCGTTATGTCGTTTAACGGCGGTGTGTTTCTGGCTGTTGTTGTTGGACACGCCGTCGGGTTCTTGATATTCGGGTCTAGGGTTTTTATCAAGTCGGGTGGTAAAGATGGGGTTGAGCAAAATGGTATGAGCTGTTGAGATTTTGATTATTAGCGTTAATGGAGATTCATTTCTCTATATCAAATGCATGTATGTTTAAGATTTGATCTTCGCTTTTCTTAATTACTTCCTATTGAAAAAGATAATTTGCAAAATTATATTAGGCTATTATTACATAATAAAAATTAGTTCTTTTTATTGTATGGCTGACAACGTGACATATACGACTTGTACTTAGAAAAATATCTGTCAAGTTTGAATGTGGAGAGACCCATTTTAGTAGAGTTGTGGTTGAATGAAGGATGCTCAGATTGTGATAGAAAGTTAAGGGTGAGGCGTTTGCGTAGCATCCATTAACTTGGAATCAATACTATTAAACGATAAGTGGGGGCCATTAAAAACATCAACCGTGACACACAATTTAAGGGCAATGAACCTACCTAAGATTCCATAGACAAATCAACGGTCATCATACCCGTTTTCGGCAATTTCGTCTTCCGATGTTTGATGTTGTTTTTTTTACGGTTTGCGCATTTATCGAGAAGAGGACATGTCACAGTTACTTCAGACTTCTTAGATGTGTACTTCCTTCAAAGATAAAGGTTTTGCTCGTTTAAATACCTTTTTTGTTTTTTTACTTTCAGCTTCCTTTTATTTTTGTGTAATTCTTTTCCTCTTTTGCTGTATGTCACGAATAGTCCGTCTGCCAATCGTTTTGACCTTACGACCCAATAGACGACGCGTCGTCTACTAATCTATACCGCTTTCCGTTTTAAAAAAGAAATGTGAGGCACGACTCTTTGCTCGATTCGCAATTACGTTTTAAGCAATTGAGAATATTAAAGTCAAATGCAAATCTGGGTAGAGGTTTATGACCCGGACTCACCCCGTCATCCTAAATGCGGGGTTTTTGTTGACTTTGCATGTCGTCAGGCGTTGAGGTCGAGGTTGACACACATTTAGTATTTACCAAACGCATACTCAAAAAATAATGCATATAAATTGCTTTTAGAAGAAATGTGCATGGTCCCATTCTCATATGATGAATGAATCAGATATCCATATAGCCATATAGAACTGCTTACTAGGCGATTTCATTATTTTACGTCTAGGTTTGGATCCAAATTGAATGCTTTACAGCCTTTACTACAACTTTAAGGGCCCGTTTGGTTTGCACTCCGGAATAGGAAATGGAACGGAAACAAATCTAGTACATATGTATACCCTACAGGGAAACAAAATGTGGGGAGACAGGTGCATTTTGCATGAAACCACAAGAAATTATTCCATAAATTTTATAAATAAGTATATATATATATATATATGGACTAAATTCGTGTTCATTCCGTTTCCGGAGTTGGAACCAAACGAGCCCTAAATAAATTCAATGGCATGCCCAAATTCCTATGCACGTACTAACAAGGTTCCGGTATGTTGATCTAAATCTAAATACATGTATATTCAAATACAACTTTTGGGAAAATCTAAATTCACATGAATAACTGGTAATTTTTCCGAAATAAAAAGTATAAAAAAAATTGGGTTAAATAGGCCTTTTTATAAGTTTGTAAAACATAATCCAAATAAAAGTGACAAACATATATACATAAGAAATTTTAAAATACTAATTATAATAGAATAAATGACTAACTAAATCTTTTACCACTGTTACTCTATTAAAAAAATTATATTTCTATTCAACACAATTTTTCATCAAGAAAAATTATATATATGGTAAAACGAGATAGGTCTACAGAAAAAAGGTATAAAAAAATTATTTAAGCAAATTCTTTTATTATAATATAATATAAAATTGAGGATAAATTTTTAAATATTATATATTCATCTCTAGACTTTTCGGCTAATCTATTATACTTACTAAAACAGAGTACGGGTTGATGACGTGGCGCGCTGTGGAGGCAGGATTTTTGAAATTGAGCTCCCCAATTAAAGCCAATAAATCTTCATTTTTTACACTAATTTTTAAACCATAAAATCTTTTATTATTAAAATAATAATTTTATAGAAACCAAATCAATTTTTTAATAATAATAAAAAATTAATCGAATTAGCTTTAACAATCAAATCACCTTAACAACCAAATCATTTTTTTAATAAATAAATATTTATAAAAATATATCAAAAGATATTGCGATTTTGATTTCCCTTTTAATTATATTTTCGGTTAGGATTTTTATTCGACGGATTTTTTTCCGAACGTTCCATCACATTTTTCCATTGTTCGCTTAGAACTTTTATGTTTTACAAATTTGTCGAACAAAATTTATTTTTTTGAAACTACAACTTTACGTTACGTGCGAGTTTTAATTAAATTGATTTTGAATTGAATTTTATTTTCGAAATGTTCCATCAGATTTTAAGCGAACAATTATTTTTTGATAAAATCCATCAAAATTTACGTTGTTTTTTTTTTTGAAAAATACCTATAAATATATAATAAATTTTTACATGATTCCATTGAATTTTTTTGATAGTTTTTTAAATAAAAAAATTCCATTTAATCAACAAAATTGATTTCCATTTTGACGGTAAATTGATTTCCATTGTTGTTATATCTTTTTATTATGGATTTTAATGAAATTGGTTTCGATTTCATTTCCATTTTAGTTATATTTTCTGTTAGGATTTTTATTCGAACGAATTTTTTTTCCGAACGTTCCATGTGATTTTTTTCATGGTTCCCTTAGAACTTTTTATGTTTTACAAATTTGTCGAAAAAAATTTATTTTTTTGGAACTAAAAATTTAACGTTATAGGCGAGTCTATATCTACTACTAGAGCAGTATACATGACAGTTTATGTGGTGCGTTGTGAGAGTAGTATTTCGAAATGGAGCTCCCACAATTTTTTTTTGAAATTGTATAATTAACAATCGTTTTTCTATTGTATCCCTTGATTTGATTTTTAACCGTAACCCCGTATATCTGATCTATTTTCAAGTTATTAACAAAAAAAATTGACGTGTACACCTTTTTTTATGTTAATTTTATTTATTTATTGATTTTCTTCCACTCATCAGCAAATAAGTTATTTTTAGATAATAGTTATCGGACTTTGAAGTTAATTTTGAATTAAATTAAATTTTTTTAAAACTTTTTTAGCTTGTAGATATAGACCGCGTTATATTAATTAAATTTTTGTTTAATTATGTTAAGTTTCTTAGCTTGTAGATCACATAAATATTTTGTAATTTTAATAATTAAAATTAAAATTAACTAATTAACTAATAGATTTATAGTCGAAAAATAATTAATTAAAATAAATTTTTTAATACACCAATAAGCATTATAATCAAAAAAACAAAAGAGTTGTTAAATACAAAAAAAATTGTAAAATTAAATTGTTACCCATTGACCAAGAAAAAATCCTCAAAACTCATTACATAATTGGAATAAAAAAACAAAAATGTTGTTATATATATAATAATATTATTATTCTATTATGTTCATAGTATAATCTCATTTAGTAAATTTATCCTTAATAAAGTAATGTTGGTAAGTCGATTAGATTAGAGAAGTATACAAAACAAAAGCACGTAAAAAAACCAATTTCACAATATTCTTTCTCATTTTTTTCAACACCCGCACAAGGTGCGGGTATTATACTAGTAGATAAACTACAATAGAATCGGCAATTTTAGTGGAAGCCGGTCGTCCCCAGTTTAACCCCTTCATTCCAATAATCTATCTCATATAGGTTAAAAAAAATTCATTAGTTTTAATTTCTTTAATTTTCTTTAATTCATTCAATTGAACGGTCTAAAAATAAGAAATTGAGAATATTAAAGTAAAAGTAAATATTTTTTATTATAATAAGATTAAATGTTTTTGGTCTTAAATATTTCTATGAATAGTATTGCTATTATTAAATATAATCAAATCAATTAACTGATTTTTAAATTTACAAAGAGGGTTGTGCATTTTGAACCTAGACAATAAAACTGGAGCGAGAAATTACAGTCCGGACCAAGTCTGGTCTTCCTTTAACCCAATTTCGGGTTCTAATTTAGACCCAATCTAGGACCGTAATTAACCCGCGTACCGGGTCAGACAGAAAATCTATTAGTAAAATATGCAGATTTTAAATTGATTTTTATCTTTTCATCCGATATCAAGGAAATCAAGAATAACAAAAACTGTATTTCAATAATAAGTTCAATCTAAAATCCGTAGCAACAATGCATATTAAATCTCAAGTGGTTATAACCATATCCAATAGTCATATGTATCGTGATATGAACGGAGCAATTATACGTAGCTCACATTCAAAGGATAATCATCGACATTATAAGTCGGTATACTTACAAAATTTCCCTTTATTATCAATGAAGAACAATGTCGATTGACCGATGGGCAAGGGCAAGTCGGATTGATTGCTATATTAGAGCGGCGAAATTCTCGAATGAAACTTAAGTAATAAAACTAATGGTTACAAGCGCTTCTTATAAGGAGAATATTTAATCTAATAGGGTTGAGACTAATCCTACTAAACTCGATCCATAAAAAAATAAAAATAAAAAGACAAATCTTATCATCCATCATACAAAACACAAAGAAGGTTGTGAAGTGTGGATGATGAGAACAACATGCATATTAATCTAATAGGGTAGTTTTGTGAAATTTTCTGAATTAAATAAGTTGTCCCCCTTACCGTATAGCAAAATAATTAGGTTGTCCCAATGTCCTTTACAGGCTTACACTATACATATAGGGCATAAAAACTGTGACACGTAAAAGTGATTGCTCGATGCCATCTTCTGTAACACCGGATTAAACATTTGACATCTCAATGGTTGAACAGTTGCAGCCGAGGGATTTGGACCACCGAAAGCGATTGCAGACCACATTTAAAAAGTCAACGACATATAATTAAAAAAAAGTTTTACTTTTTTTTTGGGAGAATTTGACATACTAGGCTTTTTTTAGTTTTTGTTTAAGAAAATGTACCCCAAATTTTTTACCACTTTCATTTAATAGTAGTTAAAAATTATTAACCCTTCTATTAGAAAGAAAGAATAAATGATGTTTGTTATTTGTTATATAAGTATAATTTTTAATTTTTAATTACTGAATTTGTTTTCTTTTATTATTTTTCTTGCCTTTTTTATTTATTTTTTATTTTCTTTTTTATTTTCTGGACTGAATTTCTCATACCGGAAATTCTCATACCAGAATTTTCATACCAGAAATTTCATACCAGAAATTATCATACGAAAAGTTCATACCAGAAATTTCATACCAGAATTTTTTTCATACCAGAATTTTTTTCATACTAGAATTTTTTCATACCAGAATTTTTCATACCAGAAATTTCATACGAAAAGTTCATACCAGAAATTTCATTCCAGAAATTTCTGAATTAAACTAGCGGCACAATCAACACTTGATCCTTGTGCTTTCTGTCCGCTATTTATTTTTGTTTACATAATACTTTTATTTTGAGACAATTTTAACATATAATTCTCCACTCAAATAATGCTCAACTCCTCCACGTCTTGTCAATTTGTCATTGTCAACTGGGAAAAAGAACAAGTCTTTTGGAAACCAAAAGAGACGGTGATGGACCCATTTTTGCAAACCGTCTTCATATACGCAAATTACAATAACAAAAAATTGCAAAATTACAACGAGCCCCCTAAAATTTGCAAAATTAAATATTAGACAATTAAAAATTCATTCCGGTATGTAAATTTCGGTATGTAAATGTCCGGTATGTGAAATTCCGGTATGTGAAAATCCGGTATGTGATAATTCCGGTATGTGAAAATCCGGTATGTGATAATTCCGGTATGTGATAATTCCGGTATGTAAAATTCCGGTTCGGTATGTGAAAATTCCGGTATGTGAAATTCCGGTATGTGGAAATTCCGGTATGTGATAATTCCGGTATGTGATAATTCCGGTGTGTGAAAAAATTCTTCATTCTAAAAAATAAATAAAAAATAAAGAAAATAAAAAAGACAAAAAAAAATTAATAAAAGAAAATAAAAAAAGAAATTCAGTTTTTAAAAAGCATCTATATTACTTACTAAAACAAAGGACACTAAGTCCACATGTCAATCAACTAGGTATGCCACATAGGATTTTTTCTAAAATATTTACTAAAATGCCATTCTATTTAAATTTTGTGTTATTCATCTTATTAATTAAAATAAAAAGATTTTGTTAACTAACTAGCTAAATTAATAAATTTAAAAATACTTTTAAAATATTTTTCGTAAATTCTAAGTAAATTTTCAAATAAAAAAAATATATGATAACCAACTAGCTGCTAAATTAATAATTTTGTAACTTTTAACTAACTAATTGCCATTTTAATTAATCTCTAAACTAATTAGTAAATTATTATTATTATTAATTATTTTGATTATAATTTTTATAATAGATCCTAACCACCAGAATTTATATTAAAAAGTTTAAAATTCATTAAATTTCTTTTTATTAAAATCCCAAAAAAATATTTTGTTAACCAACAATTTTTAGATCTATAAATTTCGAAATAATTTCTTAAAAATATATTTTTCCTGTTATTTATACTATCTGTAACTAATTATATTTATTTAACTACAAATCTATATATTATGTTATATATATATATATATATATATATATATATATATATATATATATATATATATATATTAAAACAGAATCTTCTTTTGCAACGTGTCAACGTTACGTTTCTCGAAGCCTTGAAATTTTATTTTAAAAATAATTTCT
>BSUD01000001.1:146461538-146593108 GCA_033239045.1 Fagopyrum esculentum
AAAAAAAAAAAAAAAAAAAAAAAAAAAAAAAAAAGAGGTTGTTTGAAAGTATTGTTGACCGTATTAGAACAAAGCTCAATGGATAAAAGGAAAGACTTTTGTCACAATCAGAAAAATGAGGTATTGATAAAATTTGTGATACAAAGTATACCTGTGTTTGTCTATTATATTTCTAATATTGTTGTGGATGAATTACACAACTTGTGTGCGAGGTTCTGATAGGAGGTAATGAACAGAAAAGATGAAACCATTGGAGACCATAAAGTGATCTCCATCTCCTAAAAAAACCTTGGTGGAATGAGGTTTAGTGCCTTGAATGTTTTTTAACCAAGTCATGTTATCTAAGCAAGAGTGAAGATTGATGAACAACCTGGAATCATTGATAAGTAAAGTTCTACAGATTAGGTACTATAAGAATAGTGTGTTCCTTGAAGCTAGCTTGGGAAGGAATCCAAGTTACACTTGGAGAAGTATTTGGGACGCAGAGGCTTTGCTATTAGAAGCTTTTGGATGGTGATGCATGAACAGCCGGAACCTTATCCTCTATTGGTGGAACGACTTGTGATTGGGTTGGCAATGAGGAAAATCTTAGAAAGCATGTATCCCAAAGTGGTGATTGAATCAAACACCTTGGTCGTAGTGAAGCTCCTACAAGAAGGACACTTGGCGAGCTATGCTTACGGTTTAATCGTATAGAATATAGATAATTTCTCAACTTATTTAATGCCGTGTTCTTTATACATGTCAATCGATCAAGGAATATGGTTGCACACTTAATGACTAGGTTTACAACTGCAAAAGGTGTGTTGCAACGTTTTTGTATGAATGGGATTTTCCGAGGGTATCTCGGAACTTTTTTATCTTTATTTCATCTACCACATACACCCTTAACTAATTATACTATAAACGTTGAGCTTATATTCATAAATCATTCCCCTCATAAAAAAACAATGGCCAAATCTACTAACTATGTCTTTTACAATATTTACTCTATTAAAAGTACTCATAACATAGACACATATAAGTAAATATACCCTTTATAGAGTAATAATAATAAGTCAATTAGAGGGATAAAAATTAGATGAGTATATAAAACTAAGCATGTCCACGGGTCGGACCCGCCGGGTCGACGGGCCCGGGAAGGGCGACCCGGATCTGGACCCGTATAAATGGCCGACCCGTCGGGTTGGCGACCCGCCGGATCACGGGTCAGACCCGGTGGGTCGGCCCTTTTGTTTTAAAAGCCTTTTTAAAAAAAAAAAAAAAAAAATTGACCCGCCGGGTCGACCCTTTTAGGCATTATTTTTTTTTTTTTTTTAAACTGAGGTTTGGCGGGTCGACCCGCCGGATCATGACCCGCCGGGTCACGAGTAAGGATCACCTCGACCCTTACCCGTACCCGTAACCCGCCGGATCACGGGTGACCCGTAACCTGCCGGATCACGGGCGACCCGTGACCCGTGGACATGCTTATACAAAACAAAAGTTGTTAAGAAAGAGCAAACTTATATGTGCCAATCATATCATATTTCCAAAAAAAAAAATTATTGTTAACTAATCATACTAAAAGCATTGACGAATGTGCCAGTCATATCGACACACATATATTCTACAGGATTTTTACACTGTGAGTATTAAGGAAGTCCCTAATATCACTCCCGTTCGATTTTATTTTTTTTTGATGGTGAAAAGCTGTTCGATTTCATAGACGATATACCGACTATCTGATTGAAAGTTCGATAAGGATCGACAGACGAACTAACCGTCATGAAGGATCATAACAATTGAGAAAAAAAAATAAAAATAAATTATAAAAAACTGAAGGAGAGACGTTAAGGAGTTTTTAATAAATAATATAATTGCTCTATCAAAGAAGTTAAGGAGTTATGTTATTTTAAAGTTAATTGAGGGAATATATATATTTTTTTAATAAAAATAAAGTATTTTAGACTTCATCTTTATCCAACGGTATATATCATTCAAGGTAATTTGGTTGTATTATTAAATTACAACCGAGATTCGTCAAGGGTGGAGAAGTTATGTTATTTTAAAAGAATGAAAGTTATAATTGGACCTCTAATAGTTAGATATTTAAACTGTTATAATAATTAAAAATATGATAACATTTTAGGATATTCAGTAATAATTTTAAGTCAATTTTTAACCATCTAAATAGAAAAAAAAAATCCCAAAGTACTGCATGCATTTTTTTTTTATTTAGTGAATTTTTATCCTTACAGGTTTTTAACTATAAAATACCTATTGTTTATTTTATTATAATAATTATTTTATTTTTGTAAGTAAACTAAAAATAGCGGTATCAAGATAAAGCGAGTAATATACGAGGTACCCAAGACATAAATAAAGAACCATAGATACCGAGAGAGAAAAAAAAACATACAAAGAAAAAAAATTATTTAAAATTAACAAAAATGGCACTATTTATCTTGAAATCTAATAAAAAATAATTCTAAATATTAACTAGAAAATTAATAAAGATAATATTGGACACAAAAATACCACCTACCAAAATATAAATAAAGACACCGGAATTTAATGGATAAAAGTATAGAAATCCATTACTGAAAGAGTACAAAGACTTGTTAATAGCATTTATAGTGTAAGAATTTTAATGGAAAAAAAGATGTCATGAAATAAACAATTTACTATATTTTAAATAAATAATAAAAAGATAAATATTTAGGTGGACTTTTGACCAGAATATCTTTTTGTTGTAATTTCAAATCATATCTCTTACAATTCTCCGACCGGTGCAACTTGTCAATATCATCATTGACTTTCTATTGAATCATATTTTTCATATTCAACTTTAGGAGATATAACGGTATGATCTTCAACGTCTGCATATATTGTTTATTCCACTTTATTGTGCCTATGCAACTAAATTACTTACGATTATGATCAATTTCCTAAATTTTCTTTTATAAATTGATATACTTCTACGGTATAATAATTCTTAAATTATACAAATAAATTCTTTATTTTATTTATACCATAAACCTATGCAACTAAATTTTTATATAAGGTAAAAGTACTCACTTTTATATATACTAGTGGAGCCGCGCGCGTCGGTGTTTTATTTTGTTTCGTATGTGATGGGAACATAAATTATAGTACAATTAGTGATTGTTATATATAAGTTGCAGTTGTCGAAATGTTAAATGAAAGAACGGTAGTACATAAGTTGAGATATACAACTGATCAAATTAAAGTACATGTTGTAGCTTTAAGTTTCATTACAAGCAGTAGCAGGAGAAAAATACAGATACGTATTGTACCTTGATATGTCTCATTATAGTTCCGAGAAAAAGGGATATATAAAAATAACAAGAGATAATTGTATGTTTCACATGTAAATAAAAGAAATAAAACAAATAGGCTAAAGACGTGTGTCATGTGTTTGAACTGCGGACGTTTAATTTTTTCAAAATCTCAAATGAAAGTTTGATTTTTTCAAAATCTCAATGGAAAATATATTTTTCACAGAATTATGATCAATGCCATTTGTGCTGTTAATTTATCTCGTAAAAATATTAAGATTGTGAAAATATTAAGATTTTGTTAATTTATCTTGTGAAAATATTAAGGGCCCGTTTGGTTTTAACTCCGGAATCGGAAACGGAATGGAAACGAATCTAGTCAATACGTATACCCTTGTTTATTAAAATTTTTGGAATGATTCCTTGTGGTTTGTATTAATTGGATGAGAGTTTGATTACTATTGATACCCTATAGGGTAACAACATGTGAAGAAGCAAGTGCATTTTCATTAAACCATGGAAAATGATTCCATAAAATTTCATGAATATGGATATACATATGGACTAAATTCGTTTCCATTCCGTTTCCGTTTCCGTTTCCGTTTCCGTTTCCGTTTCCGTTTCCGGAGTTAGAATCAAACGGGCCCTAAGATTGTGTACAATGTTTGTCCTTGTACCTTGTCATTGTCCTTGTGACTTGTTGATTGCCATTGTCCTTGTGCCTTGTTGATTATCATGTCATTGTCATTGTGCCTTGTTGATTGCCATTGTCCTTGTGCCTCGTTGATTATCATTGCAAAACGTAATTTAAGTGGAAATTATTTTCAGGTTTTTTTCCCGGCACATATATGTGTTTGCAAGTGATATGGGGATTCGATGTGGATATATTCTTTGAAGTGGGTGAAGTTAAAGTATGCACTAATCATTTGTTTCATTGTCTTTACTACATTATGAAAATATTGTAGCTAAATCTATATTTGGGTGTAGAAAGTTGTACTGTCAACATGAAATAAACGTACATCAATTAGCTTAGCAGAGCTGGAGCGGAGAAGATATCGCGGCCCATTGTTTGTAAATGGTTTTAATCCGATTTCTATTGCTAAAATCCATTTTGGTTTTGAGCTCTCGGATGCTTAACTCCATCGTCTTGGGACCTTGTTTTGGGCGTATAAGCTGCTGGACGACTTTCCACTGGCACTGATGAAGCCGCACCTGTAGAAAATGACATACCCCATTGTGAAATAGATATCAATCACAAAAATGGCATATTCCGTTATGAATTAGACTGTTGTTTGACATACTTTTCTTCAAGGAAATTTCCTTGGAAGCTTGCTCTGGTAGATGATGATGAATTGTTCCAGGTAACTGATCTTGTCCAAGATACAAGACTTTGAGGTGATTTAGCATACTAACAATATAAACATATACTAAAACAAACAACATTAACTAAAATGGCGGTTTCACGATTTTCACCCTCTTTTTATTTTTTTTTTGCTAATTTCATAATTAAGCCATCAAATCTTTTATACTAAAGCATAATATTTTGTAAGAGAGTTGATCCATCTCTTAACCTTAACATGATATACAACGTTGAATATCAATTTTCAAAAATATCAAACAAAAATTTTACTTGCATTTTTTTAATAAAACATAATAAATATTGTTCTCATAGTTATTAAAATCATTATACACTGTTTTTTAAATTCGGTCATATTTTCATGAATTTTGTTATCCCACATCGGTTATAAGTAAGAATGACACTTTGAGAACTTGTATAAACATATGTAGAAGGTTTGAAGATTATACAATTCATACATCTCTGACATGCTGGCTAATAACAAGTATAATTTAGGTAATTTAACTTTTACACATAAATATTTTTTCGGGTTTTTTCCCTAAACGTCAACCCAATTTGTCAATCCTTGTCTTCTTCGCTACTTGACTTCTTCTATTCCAAATCCTGAAATCAAAACTCAACTTCAAACTTCCTTTGATCACATATATAGATTCAAATTTATCTCTTTTAAAAACCGAACATATATAATATGATCGACCATAATAATTGATCTGCAATTCTTTTCACTTTTGAAATTATAATACACCGTCATAAAAAGTCTCTCCAAATGGTCAAGAAGTCACGTAAGCTGGATCTCGATGAAAACAAAGTTGGTGAAGACGTCTTTAGGCTATAAGTCATTGATCATATCTAAAAGTTACAAAAGAAGACGATATAGAAAGATAACAATGGTTTCGATTTATCAAAGACGATGATCTAACAAAGTTGGTGAAGACGTCTTTAGGCTATAGAGAGATGATGATCAAAAGAAAATGATTTCCGATCGAGCGAATATAGTGATTGAACAAAAACTATTCAAAACAAAGCGAGAGAGATGACCCTGAAGAGAAATTGACGGCGGATGGGCACTCTAGTCGGAATATCAAAACAATATCTTTGGTACAAAACAATAATGGCACCCAAATTTTTAGATTTGTTAGGGTTTTGAGTTTCATGTCCACTCTATCTGTTACGGTTGAAAGAATTTGTTGAGAATCAATTTATGAGTGTTGATAGCGGTTCAAAATTGGAACGTAATTTTGTGAGGAGATAGAATAATGAAATATAAATCTTATATTCTAATTTGCAATTTCATACTTTTGAAGGGTTACCTTATGAATTATACTTTATAGTTTAATATTTTATTATCTTTCTCGTATCTAAATATAGGTGTCTCAATTTTATTGTATTTTTCATATATAATTTTTGAATTTAAAATATTTTTTGATTAAGGGCGTGTCGATTTAATTTTTAAGGATTGAATTATTTTAGATTTGGTGGATACTATTATTTTCAATATCTTTTTAATCTCCATTTAGTTTGAGCTTTTTATTTGTATTCTCATTTTGGAGTGTGTTTTAAGAGCTTTTAAATGAAAATTTTCCAAATCTGATTTATGAAGAATTCAAAAAATTTGAGAATTCGATCTAAAAAATTATGAAAGAATTTGGCCTACTAGACTTTTTTTTAGTTTTGTGTTTAGTAAATGTACCCTATAATTTTTTACCACTTTCATTTAATGGTAGATAAAAATAATTAACCCTTCCATTTAAAAAAAAGAAACTTTTCTATTTGCTTTTGTTTTTTCCTTTTTTATTTTCTGTTTTCATACCGGACATTGACATACCGGACATTTTACATACCGGACATTTTACATACCGGACATTTACATCCGGACATTTTACATACCGTACATTTTACATACCGGACATTTTACATACTGGACATTTTACATGCCAGACATTTACATACCGAACATTTTACATACCGGCCATTTACCTACCTTTTTCTGAATCTGTAGCAGAATGATCAAATTGAATTAGGTTTCATTTTATCTAGACACATTCTTACACAACTTTTGGTTGGATTTCTTCAAAATCGAATGCTTCCTTCAAATCACAGGTTTACTAATTACACATCTAGCATTCAAGAACCTCACAGTTTTACCGTCTACCCAAAGAAACAAATCAGATAGGTCCAATGCCTATGAACTATATCCAATTGACAGCTTAAAAACTTCTCGACTACAATCAAACTTTATAAAACCAAAATCGTAACCTTGAAGGTGACAAAATCAGCTACTTTCTCAACATATAAAGCAAATGTAGAGTATGAAGTCTATGTCCTTATCTCCTCGATCCATTTCATTATGGGGAGAAAAAACTCATATGCATAACTCTTTCACTCTTTCAAATCCTATTTATCTTCTTCATTTTCCGATAACCCCTTTCAACTTTTTTTCTTAGTTTGATTGTTGTTAAAAACGCATTGCCCATTATGAACAATTCATATTTATCACTAACAACATCACAATTATTGCTTTGGTGAATATGTATATTTGATAATATTATATTCTTAGTTTGATTGTTGTCACAAACACATTGCCTAACTAGAAAACCAAAAAACTTATTTACTAAACTTAAAACCCAAAAAGGCCTATTAATCAAATTAGCCCAAAAATTATTACATGTATGTCTCTGATTCTCTCTTCATCTTTCCTCCATCTCACGGGAAAACTTTTCCTTCCTCCATCTCACGCAAAAGCTTCTTCTTCCTCTGTATAACCGAACAACAAAATCGAAATCTCCATTGTTGTATGACTTTTACGAACAACAAAACTGTAATCTTCATCCCTCTCTTTTCTTCTTTATCACACACATAAAGCTTGTGTAGAAGTCGAAATCTCCATTCGAACCCTTCGGTCAAGATCTCCATTCTTCAAAAAGAGTTCTCACACTTCGATCAAAATCTCCATTTTCCAAAGCCAAAAGTCGGTTTTATATCATGTGATTTTAATGGATCATTCGAACAACAATCCCGTTTTAGAAGTCGGAATCTCCCATGTGGTTTTGAGTATGGATCCTTCAAACAACTAGGTGAAATCAATTTGGGTATTGGATTTGAAATGAGTTGAAAATTATGAACTCTTTTTAAGTAATGGTGGATCCTAGAATGGTGGATGAGTACGGTGAAACTAAAACTCAAATTTCCCTTTTCAAATCTTAAACACCATTGCAACATAGCCACACAAGGACATAAATAATATTTACGTCGTTTACCAATTTTAAAACACTTGTAACTCTATTTTTACTAAACATATTACACATTTATCTACAAAGTTTATTTAAAAATCAAAATCTACAAAAATCGATTCAAAAACCACAACTACAAACTACAACTACTAAGTACAACTATAAAAATAGCAGTTACATGAAATAAGAACCTTTGAGGTGCCTAGAATCCTCTTTAAATTCCAACCATGAAGTGATCAAAGGTTCACGTGACAACAAATTCCTCATCACTTAAGTTAGAGATTTTACATTTTATTCCTTCTCTCTCAAGTTGATTGTGGATGAGAATAAAATTCTGTGATTATTCATTCAAAATAAAAAGGAATAATAGTCAAAAACTTAGATTGAAATAAATATCTTTCTATTTTCTATTTGATACGAGTAGTCAAACGGTATAATTTAAGTGTCATCAACAATATTTGACTTTGACATTGAAGCTTACAATACATGTTTTAGTTTGAGACGTTGACTGGACTTTGTAGTTCCAAGTTTTTAAAATGATAATCTATGGACATTATCACGGTTACGGGTTCACCGTGATGTTGGAAAAAAAAAATTGCGGTTACGAAACCCGTGACCGTGACGGTCACGAATTCCGTAAGCGTCATGTATTCACGAAATCTTGAACCGTGTCCGTAACCCCTCCAAAAAATTTGTTCAGTTAAATCAGATATTCAATAAATTTTCAAAGGGATGCTATATTTATGAAATGCTTATAGTTTTGGCCACGTGAATGGAGGGAGATAAAAGGCTTAGGCACATGAAATATGCTTTAGCACGGGGAGTGGACATATTCAAATTCCGAGATATGTCTAGAATTGGAACGCATAATCTAAAGTGTTGTTCCATGTGGATATGTTTCCATTTCTTCTAAGTCAAATTCTTTTCCAACTTGCATCAACATTTGACTCAATATGTAGTACGTAAAATGCATGAATTAGGATACTCTCAAGATATTGCACAGATACTGGTGGTTTTTATTACAAGAATTATACGGTCAATGTAGGGAATAATATGCTCAAAACATGGCTTATTTCATTAACTTGAGTCATTATAAGAGGGATGTTAATCGAAGGCGGCGGAAGGAGCGACGGAGGGGCATTCCGAGTGCGCGTGGGCTGAGGCGCACTCGGAGTGCGCCTGCGCCTGGGCTGGGGTGCATGAGCGCAGGCGCAGTGGGCCTGCGCCAGGCCCGCGCGTACGCGCAGTCCGCCTGCGCGCCAGCCCTATATAAGGGTAAGGTGCGCGGAGGCGGGCTGCTACCCTCTCCCCTTTGCTCCCCTTCGACCTAGCCGCCGCCGCTTCTCCCCTTTGCCTTCGATTATTTTTCTTTTTCTTCGATCCATTTCTTCTCTTCTTCGATGCATCCAACAATGGTTCGAGATTCAGGGAGTTCTAGTGGCAGACCACTTGTGGATCGATTTGAGGTTAGTTAATATTGTTTTTTATTGTTTATGTATTTTTTGCATTAGATTTGAAACTAGTTAGTTTAGTTAGGTTCGGTTAGTTAGGAATAATTGAAATTGGATTGTTTCCGAGAGTTATTAGTATTGTTATCGGGTTTATATATATATATATATATATATATATATATATATATATATATATATATTAAAATAGATAAATAATATGTGAATTTATAGTTTAGTTAGATTCGGTTAGTTAGGAATAATTGAAATTGGATTGTTTCCGAGAGTTACTAGGTTTGTTGTCGATTTTATGATTATAATAATAACAAAATTATATATATATATATATATATATATATATATATATTTATATTTATATATATGGGGTGTGGTTCCCATGAGAACACCCCTAACGTGTATACATGAGAATAATCGTACACCGTTGGATGGTGAGTATTAAGGGTTGAGATTTAGAGTATATATCATAATTAATAATAACTACGAATAATAATAATTAGGAATCCAATAATAACTACGAATAATCCACTCAACCAACAATAACTAGGAATAATACATTAAACGATATGACACCTTCGTAACAAAACTAATGATAATTACAAATTTGTTCTCATGTATACACGTTAGGGGTGTTCTCATAGGATCTATACTCTCTCTCTATATATATATAATATTATAATAGAAAAACTAAAAATTTGAGTTTAAAAAAAATTCAGCTTGCAATGAGAAACATTAGAGAGAGCGACGAGACTTGTCACAGCATCCGCCCGTCGAGAGGTTACAGCTCGACGAGTTAGACTTGCCTCAGCATCAGTTCATGCACTTGTAGAGGCATTTGTAGATGCACGTGTAGAGGCATCATTTCATGCATCTGTTGATGCATCCGTTCAAGCACCTGTACATGCACCCGTAGAGGCTTCTGGCGAGGAGGATGTCGTACCTGTTTCACTTACTGCTGATTACAATACGGAGGAGTCATCGCACGGTATTTCTCATTTGAATGATATACTAGAGGATGAGCATGAGTTGATACCTACTCAACCAAAGGACGTACTTGAGTAGATACCTGTTAAGGTAGAGCAACCGTAGGAGGACATACCACAACAAGAGCAGATACCTTTTGAGAGGGAGCATAACGACTTAACAGAGCATGTACTTGTTGAGGAGCAGGTAGAGGAGGACGTACATGTTTTATTGACAAGCTATGTTGACCACAGAGCTAGCGCTATATTGCCAATACTCTCTCATTTCCAGCAAACGACGTTGGTAGCTTCCATTGGATCTCGACTAGAACAAGGCATGACAATGGGATATGAAGACGGCTTCCGCTTCCTTTTTGCACAAAGCAAGGGCCGCTCTTTAACTATGTTGCACTTTATATGAAACGTGCACAATATATGCTTCACCTCGGGAAATACTACACCCAGGGTGCTTATAAGACCAATCTCACGATCAGCGGCAATCACCTCCGGCGTCTTTCCGTATAACAAATAACGGACCCTCTTCAAAGCCCACTCGTAGTGATCTCTATTCTCTTGTGCCATGAATACAAAAGCAATTACGAATGTCTTCTTGGTGCTAGTGATGCCTACGATCTCCAACAATGGCATATTGTATCAAAAAGTAATACAAAACAACGATTAAGTTACAATTTCTAAGGAAGATGATTGAGTGTAGGAAATAAAGTAAAAATGTGCCTTGAATTGAAACTTACTTGTTGGTCTTATATGTCGAGAACATCACAATAATATAGGGAAACATGCTAAGCAAATGCCTCGAGTCGGGATTGTAACGACCCGAGTTTTAAGTAACTCAAGACGTCACTAGGCTAAGGACCACACAGTGGGTCCCATCAGTTAGCCTGCCACCAACTTCACAAATAGGACCTTGCAACAAGAAGCACGAAGAAATAATGAAAACATTTAACCTGTTATTTAGAAAACATTTACATAACAACCGTGCATGTAGTTAGTATGTATATCCCAAAACGACACTTCAAAACATGACATCTGAACAGGTGTCTTAAAACTTCAGCCTGAAATCAACATGTGTACACAATTGCACACAACCAACAAAAGACTCGCTTGCAAGCGATTAGTTTCAAAAGTAGTTCAACCAACCCTTGGGTTAAGACTGCCTCGGCTGTCCACTTCCTGCAACTGATATCCCTGAAGCGTTCCTATGATCGGCATTACCTAAAAAGATTCGGTTTAAAACCGTTAGCTACCGATCATAATCTATCCACGATAGATTATATCAACACATCACAACACAACAGATATATTCAGATACCATATACCGTGCTCATGAGATGACATCATGCTTTTATGAATGATGCACGTGAATGCAGTATGAAATTTACAATTTGCGATCCCGGACCAAATCCGGAATCATTGCTTATATGGTTCTGGCTTTGGTGTGAGCTCACCATTGCACAGATTAGGTTAATTCAGACATTTGCTCTTAGGTCGTAGCCAGACTGATCAAGTCTACGGGTCAGGCTTTCTCGTGACGGGTTATGGTCTTAACCCCTAACCACATGCAACATTTTCCCATTCATGTTAATGCAAACATTTACCGTTTTTCATTAGGTGTGCGACCCGAGCCTGAAGTCCATCAGACTCGGTGTCATTCTTATACAAACGCAAGTGATCCGGGCTTGGTCGAGCTCTGGCATTCACTGAAATAGCTAGCGACCTGGCTAATGGTTAGCTCAAAGTCTTCAACAATCTACATACTATTGACCTTTACATGTCATCATCATATCACATGCCTCAAAAGGCTTATCATGTCATACATTATCATGTTTCAACAAGCTTATCATGTCATTCAATAGCACACCTCAAAAGGCTAACACATGTTCATTTAAAAATTTCTCATAACCATGACATGATAATAATCACAACAATATTAAGCATGCTTTGCACTTCATAACATCATTTTCAGTATAAAACACATCAAGCATTCTTCACACATATCACATCGCAATGCATATCAACATTTACATTTCAACACAACAAGACATTTCAAAACAACAACACATATCAACACAGTGAGATATAAATCTCTCAGGCACGGGTTTCTGCATATCGAAGCTAAGTAAGTCCGAAGACTTACCCGAATACGCTTACTGAGCAACTACGTTATAGTTAGTCTACCGTCTTCAACACCACCTGTCGAGAATATCATATTCCTCGTATTAAATCATTGCTTCAAACGTCAATTAAATTCATTCCTTTGAATTTAATTAGCTTATAGCGTTTTCTAGATCCCTAATTTAATTAATTAATATTTAATTAATTAATTAAATTTGATCAGAATAACGTTTTGCCCGCAGATAGTTTCTCACCCCAACTATCATCAGATCTCATCAAACAAATATCCCATAATCACCAGAATAATGTAACAAGCATAATGGAATTTCCAATTATCCATTTTGACAAGCCTACGGTCAATTTAGGTCAAATCGCAATACGGAAAACGAATAAATTCATAACTTATTCGTTATAACCCGATTGACGATCCGAAAGAAGATTCGAAATCACAACGACGTTGGTTACGCTCGGACACCTTCAAATCCACCGGAACTTGGACGGCGCCACCAGCCAAACAACTAATATGCTCGACCAGCCCTTTATGTGCTCGGAAAAACACAAACTCGATACCGATATGAAGAGGATGAAGAGAGGAATCCAAAAACTCAAACGGATTTGAAATCGGATTAGAAACGGAGAGTATATCTGAATTTGAAGGTTGAGAGAAATCAGAGCTTTTACGAGGAAACGTGAAAGGAAATGAATTAATAAATGAATTTCCGCTATTTATAGCGAAGACGATAATTATCCTTTAGCAAAGTCGATAATTATCCGTTTATCGATCCGAAGGCGGTTCGAGCCCCTTCTCCAAACTTCTCGAAATTGGAATAATAAATATGACATATTGTGTGGATAATTATTCCGTAATTTTCTCGGAAAACGCGTATCCCTAAGCCGTCTTTCTTAGCCGCTAAGAAACGAAATAGCGACTCATTTGGCCACTTTGCCTTTCCATGTTATTTCATATCTAAAACATATCCAATGTCCTGATCATTTCTCTCAACTGCAATTTTATTAATTGAAGCTCCCAAATGCTCCAAATAATACCAGAGGGTAAAATTTTTTCCCGGAGGAAAAAGTAAAAATTCTCCCATACATCCAAATTTACGCCAAAATCATAATGGTGGAGTTCATACTCGTTATCTACACACAATTCGTGAGTTATGAGTCAATTGTTATCAATGATCAACTTAATCACCCTTAATCATCCTTTATTAGGATTCGAAAATCCTAGCTTTTACAGGGATGTGAGATAAAGAACTCAATCACCTCATCGGAATCTTGACTTCTCCGAGTGTTTACATAATATCCACGTTCCCTCAACGTATGAATTGCTTGTTGTAATGAACCTCTTCCTTCAGCTTGTTCCATTCTAATCTTCAAACCGGTGTTGTAAACTTGCCGGATGGAGGTGACATTGTTAGGATCCTCTAATTGCACGGATTTTAATATATGTCTATGTTTTAAGCCGAAATTCAATTCACGCTCCACATTTCGGCTCTGCTTGAGAGTCATACGTCCAGCATATGCATGACCTCTTAACACCGAAGGAGTTATGTGGTTGTGGATTCCACATACAACCCTCACCGTCCACTTTTCGTCTTCAATTTGGGTTCCTACAAGCTCAAACAACACATACACTTCTTCGAGTTTTTTTTTCCGGCTAGAACTTGGAACATAATAGGGATCTACGTATGTTTCTTTTCTAGGTCCTCCGTGTCTATCACAACCCAATTGTAGGATACGAAAGCCCCTTCTATCCAACCATGAATTTTTAATGACCAACACCATATTCATTGCGTTTGCCACATACCGAGCCCACCCCAATAAGTTCTCTCTATCCACAAAATATCCGTGAAGCTCAAATTTTGACGAATAATCGGTACCGAGAGCACGAGAATATTCCATAAGATCCTAAATAAAAATAACATAGAGTATTATTTTAAAAATACACATATTTTATTCTTAAGTGTCTAAACTACATTCCGATTCTCTATTCTTAAATGTGTACAATTACAATTCCGATTCTCTATTCTAACATTGTTAATTCTACAATTCCGATTCTCTATTCTAACATTGCTAATTCTACAATTCTGATTCTCTATTCTAACATTGTTAATTCTACAACTCCGATCCTCTATTCTAACATTACTAAATCTACAATTTCAATTCTCTATTCTAACATTTCTGATTGGGCTAATAAGGTAAGTATTTATTTTATTGTATACTAACTAGGCCTTTTCTAGTTTTCTATTTAGTAAATATACCCCATGATTTTTTTACCACTTTCATTTAATGGTAAGATAAAACTAATAAACCCTTCTATTAAAAAAGAAAGAACATTTGATGTTTGTTATGTAATTTTGATTTTAATTACTGAATTTGTTTTTTATTTTATTTATTTTATTTCCCTTTTTATTTTCTGTTTTCATACCGGAAATTTACATACCGGACATTAACATACTGGACATTTATATACCGGACATTAACATACCGGACATTTATATACCGGACACTTTACATACCGGACATTTACATACCGGACATTTTATATACCGCACATTTACATACCGACATTTACATACCGGACATTTTACATACCGGAAGTTCATACCGGAAATTCATAACGAAAATTTTCATGCCGGAAGTTCATATCGAAATTTTTTATAGCGGAAGTTCATGCCGAAATTTTTTATACCGGATTCACCGAAAGTTCATACCGGAAGTTCATAACGAAGTTTTTCATACCGGAAGTTCATACCGAAATTTTTTATACCGGAAGTTCATACCGAAAGTTCATACCGGAAGTTCATACCGAAAGTTCATACCGAAAGTTCATACCGGAAGTTCATACCGAAGTTTTTCATACCGGAAGTTCATACCGAAATTTTTTCATACCGGAAGTTCATACCGAAATTTTTTATACCGGGAGTTCATACCGAAAGTTCATACCAGAAGTTCATAACGAAGTTTTTCATACCGGAAGTTCATACCGAAATTTTTTATACCGGAAGTTCATACCAAAAGTTCATAACGGAAGTTCATAACGAAGTTTTTCATACCGGAAGTTCATACCGTAGTTTTTCATACCGGAAGTTCATAACGAAAATTTTCATACCGGAAGTTCATACCGAAAGTTCATAACGTAGTTTTTCATACCGAAATTTTTTATACCGGAAGTTCATACCGGAAGTTTATACCGAAAGTTCATACCGTTCATACCGGAAGTTCATACTGAAAGTTCATACCGGAAGTTCATAACGAAGTTTTTCATACCGGAAGTTCATACCGAAATTTTTATGCCGGAAGTTCATACCGAAAGTTCATACCGTTCATACCGGAAGTTCATACAGGAAGTTCATAACGAATTTTTTCATACCGGAAGTTCATACCGAAATTTTTTATACCGGAAGTTCATATCGTTCATACCGAAAGTTCATACCGGATGTTCATAACGAAAATTTTCATACCGGAATTTCATACTGAAATTTTTTTATACTAGAAGTTCATACTGGATTCCATTGATGTTTACACTGGTGAATTTACAATCTTTGCTCGCTCAGGGTGATGCTGGCTGTGGTCTTGATCGTCTCTGGGAAAAGAAGAAGGTTATACCATTTTTATATAGACATTTTTGTTGCTTCAAGGTTGATACCTGAATGTGGCGTTTTTGCTCATACCATTTTTATAACTTCCGGTATGTAATTCTCCGGTATGTAATTCTCTGGTATGTAATTCTCTGACATCTAATTCTTAATTCTAAACTATGACTTAAAATCAGTTTGTTCGGTATAACGTTCAGTATGATAACTTCCGATATGATATGATAACTTCCGGTATGATAACTTCCGGTATGATATGATAACTTCCGGTACGATAACTTCCGGTATGATAACTTCCGGTATGTGAACTTCCGGTATGATAACTTTCGGTATGTGAACTTCCGGTATGTGAAACTCTGATATGTGAAACTTCGGTATGCATTCCAAAAAAAAATAAAGAAAATAAAAAAGACAAAAAAATAAAGAAAAGAAACTTAAAAAAATTCCGGTATGATAACTTCCGATATGATATGATAACTTCCGGTATGATATGATAACGTCTGGTATGATATGATAACTTTCGGTATGATAACTTCCGGTGTGTGAACTTCTGGTATGTGAAGCTCTGGTATGTGGAATTCCGGTATATGAAATTTTGATATGTGAAATTCCGGTATGTGAAATTTCAGTATGTGAAATTCCGGTATGTGAAATTCCTGTATTGGAAATTCCGGTATGTGGAAATTCCGGTATGTGAAAATTCCGGTATGTAAAAATTCCGGTATGTGAAATTCCGGTATTGGAAATTCCGGTATGTGAAAATTCCGGTATGTGAAAATTTCGGTATGTGAAAAATTCTTCATTCCAAAAAATAAAATAAAATAAAATAAAGAAAATAAAAAAGAGATAAAAAAATTAATAAAAGAAAATAAAAAATAAATCCAGTTTTAAAAATTAAAACTGACACTTAAATAACAAATAACAAACATTTTTTTTAAATAGAAGGGTTAATTAGTTTTACCTACCATTAAATGAAATTATGAAAGTGGTAAAAAAAATATGGGGTATAGTTTTTTTAACAAAAACCAAAAAGAGCCTAGTAGGCCAAATTCTTTCTTTCTGATTTTATAATTCCGATTCTCTATTCTAACATTGCTAATTCTACAATTCCGACTAAATAAAATAACATAAAGTAAAATATAAATGAGTTTGTACACTTACTTCAAGTTGTGCGAGGATTTCTTCCAGATCACTGTATTTTTTAATATCGAACGGCATAATAGAGCTTTAATCATCAAATTCTACATCTCCTTCTTCGGAAAACAACGACATTTTAACGGACCTCTTTCTTTACGTTGTTGTGGTTTGGATGTAAGTGAATGATACAATGATTTGACATGTATAGGCTCTAAAATTTCCAACGACTATAATCTCCAACGGGCATTTTTTAAAATTAATAACGGGCAGAAGGCGGCGGAAGCTGAGTCCGCCTCCGCCTCCTTCTGCGCGTGAGCGGACTCCGCCTATGTCAAGGCGGATGTCCGCCCGAATAGTAGCCCTGCATTATAATGAGAAAAAGCGTAATCCTAATTCAAGTAGGAGATACAAGAGAAATAATAGTATTTTTTTTAAAGGAACCAAATTTTGCGAACCTAAGATAAGGTTTGTTATATTTTGGGGGTAGTAAGCCATCAAAAACTTGTTCCAACCCGTTAAGAGGGTAAACTTTAACTAAAGCATTAATAACACTACGAGGGTAAATTCCGTCCTTATTCATCCACCAAACACATTTATCGGGTTTATTTGTAGCATCTCAAGAGTTCAACATGATAACATTCACTTCATCACGTTGAAAGAGACTTCTCGCCTGTTTTGTTTTTCACTCCCCATAAATCTCACAAATAAGCATTTCAAAATTAAGATTCGTACCACAAGACTTGAGTGTGTCGACTTCTTTAGTGAGTGCCCCCCTTCATTCACGATCCATGCATCATTCCTTACTTTGATACCTTTCCCATCACATACTCTCCATCCAGTACTTGCATAAGTAAGTGTTTAGCTCCCCAAACACTCCGCCAAGAATAGCTCGGACATGTTCTCAATTCAGTAGTGATAAAAGTACCATTACGAAAGTATCTCGCCTTTAAGACCTCCATCATAATCGAATCAATGTTTAGTAGAAGCCTCCATCCTTGTTTAGCCAACAAGGCCTCGTTAAAAGCATTTTTAAGTTCTGAAAGCCCATCCCACCAAGGATTTTTTGTAAACACAACTTATCCTAACTTCTCTAGGCGATTTTTTTGTGTTGTGGAGAAGAACCCCACCAAAACCTTTCCATCATCATACGTATTTCAACAACAATCCCTTATGGCATTCTTAAAACACTCATTAGATACGTAGGGATATT
Source organism: Fagopyrum esculentum (assembly GCA_033239045.1). Lineage (NCBI taxonomy): Eukaryota > Viridiplantae > Streptophyta > Magnoliopsida > Caryophyllales > Polygonaceae > Fagopyrum > Fagopyrum esculentum. The sequence continues at coordinate 146,479,917 of BSUD01000001.1, forward strand.
TTAAACGATAGACTTAAGCAATACCTCTTTCCTTCCTATCAATTTATTTAGCTATTCTATCCTTAATTCCTTCAAAGGTGTTCTTCTTCGAATTTCCTACGACGGTAGGAATGCCAATGTATTTTTCAATTCTATTAACCCTTTGTATACCCATCACACTCGCCAGATGTGCACCTTGTATCGTACTTACGTTTGAGCTAAATGAGATCTCTGACTATGCATAATTGTCCTCGTTGAGGCGTGATGATCAAAGTTCTCCCAACCTTAGTTTAAAAAAGTGCACATGAGGTGCAAGCCGCACCTAGGTGCAAGCCGTTGCTCCCATCGCCACCTGGGCGCAGCCTCGAACTTTAGACGCAAGGCGCAGCGCCTCGAGCACCTCCTGTAGGTGCATCAGACTCATCAAATTAGGAGCATTGGGGATTTTTAGGCCTTTTTTCAACTAGGTTGATCCACTTTTCTTTTTTTCCTTCTCCACACCCTTTTTCCAATCTTTTCTAACTTATCATCACAACAGATTGACAGAATAAAGGCTACACAACTACATGTTTAATTTTTCTCCCTTCTCTTCGTTGGTTCTTTCTTCAGCTCCTCGTTTCTACAAGTTGCAACCCTTTTCTTCCTTTGGTGGACAGGTAAGTTTTGCTAGCCTTCTTCAGTTTCTTCCTTTGGTTCTTCTTATCCAACCTCTCTTCTTCGGTTCTCCTTCTACAACCTTCTTCGGTTCTGCAATAGCCTTCTTCAAGTTCTTCCTTTGGTTCGTGTGTCCTTTTCTGCAACCCCTCATTTTTCAGTCTTCTTAGGAATTTTTTTATTGTGTTTTTTTGAGTCTTTGGACATATCCCTATGAGGCGCGCACCTCGGGGTGAGGCGCGAGGCGTGATGATCAAGTTTCTTCTCATTTTGTATCATGGTTGAGTACATAAGCTGGATTCATCCTCAAATGGACTTCGTCAAGGTGAATACTAACGGTTCAAGAAATGAAGACGGTTTAGCGTCTACTGATTGTCGTGTAAGAAATCATAGGGTGGGATTGGTTGCGGGTTTTTGGTATTAATCTTGAGTTGTGTATTGTGCTCATGGCCGAGCTATGAGGTGTTTTATATGGCCTTCAGATTGCTTGGGTGGGTGGATACCGTAAAGTTGTCTTGGAATCTAACTCACACTGATAATTTCCCTCCTTCAACTCCAACTTTCCCATCACCATCCGCTTTTTAGTGTGGCACGTAGATGCCATGACTTTGTTAAAAAGAATTGGATAATCCAGTTATGTCATGCCTACCGCGAGGCAAACTTCGTTGTTGATTATCTAGCTTTATCTTTGCCATTTGGTTTAACCGTATTGCTTGACCTTCCGAAGTAGGGCTTGACATGGGACGAGAAGAGATGAGGTTTGGTGCTATCTTTGGATGGTGATTTCGAGTGTTTGTCGAGAAGGGGACGTGGATTTGTGATCAACTCCTGAAGGCTCTGTTGCAGTCCAAATCTGAGGTGTCCATAGTTGTTCTCCAAGCTTCCTACCTGTGTACTTCCTTCGAAGATGAACATTTATGCTCGTTGTCTCCCGCTGGCTGGATTATTTTGCTTTCCCCTTGAAGACTGTTCTACTTTCGGGTTTTTTTGATATATTTTTGTGTATATATTTTCTCCTTTGTTTGTGTCCCTTCTCGGCGTTTTATCCGTCTACCGATCTTTTTCGACCTTTCGACCCATTAGACGGCGCGCCGTCTAATAATTCGAACCGCTTTTCATTTTCAAAAAAAAAATGGTATTTCGACTTGACAACATTCTAGCTTTTTGTTTAGTGTAGACTAACTAGACCTTCTATTTTTGACCTAAATTTTTAAATCTAAAAATAAATAATTGAAGGGGTATAAGGGGAAATTAATATTCTAAACCCTATAAAATCACTCAATTGCAAGATTTCACTTCCATTTAGGGTTTCTCTCAGCCCCCGTAGTTGCAGGACAAACCTTCGCGAATGGCGGTTGCAGAACAAACCTGGTGCCGCCGCCGCCGAGTATCAGTGAACTAAGAAGATTCAGTCATGGATCTGCAGCCCTTCGCAACAGTCACCCAAAGTTTCTCCATCGTCGCTGTCACGTTGTCCTCGCCGGCCATGGATATGCAAGCTAGGTTTATTATATTTTTTCCGTAGAAACAATCGTACATTCTAGATCTGAAATGCATCAGGCGAGTCTTGAGCCGTAGGAGGAGGCACCGCGAGCGAAGAAGGTGTACCATAGTGACGAAGCAGCAGGCGAGTCATGAGCCGTGGGACCAACAACAGGAAGCGGCAGGCGAGTCATGCGTTCAAGATCTAAAACGCATCGTTTTCACTACTCTCCATTTTCAAGCGAGGAAGGCACCACGAGTGAGGAAGGTACACCCTAGTGACGAAGACGGGCGCCACTGGCCTGTCCCTGAGCCCGGTATCGAATGGAGAGTTTCTGTCTTCACCGCGTGGTTCCATGGAGATAGGCGCTCTGAACTTCAGACCAAGGCTATCCCAAATAACTAGCTTCCATTATCAACTCACCTACAACTTTTGGAGTCCAGTCATGCGGCATATGAAGTTTTGTGGCAATTTCCAATAAAAACCCTAATATTGGCCCAAATTTTTTTAAATTTGCAAATTTGGCCTTTTATTAAACGATTACTTAAATTGATCCATATTTTTCAAATGGAAGAAAAGGCCTAAATTTAAAAGTTCACCAATTGGCCCAATTTATTTAATTACATAATTTAACCCAACTTTATAAATACGAGATATTACCTACATTTTTTTTTATAGTTATGATTGGGCTTGGATAACTCGATGAGCTTGGACTTGTGTAACCAAACCTTGTGTAAATTACGGACTTGTGTAAATGACGGACTTGTGTAAATGACGTGCTTGTGTAAATGACGGATTTGTGTACATTGTGTAATTGAAATTATGTATTAACATTGTGTAATTGAAATTGTGTATTAATATTGTATCATTAAAAGAATACACAAAGTTTAATTAGTTATAAGGGTGGAGAGAGAGGGTCTGTCATCCAAAGTTCGAAACTCAGCCTACTTAGCCAACTCATCCTTATATTTTTAATGACATATGAAATTTATTTTTTTGAAATATCTTATTATATTTTTATTCATACATAATATGAGATATTATTCTAATTTCAATTTAAAATGAGAGATATTATAAGTAAAAAAATTACAACAAATATTTTGATCGGTTATTGAAGGGGTAAGATTAATCCATTTTCTTGTACCACTTTTACAAAAATCATAGAATATATTGACAGAAAATCAAAACCAATGAACTCAACAATGACTACATTTTATATCACGATATCCGTACTTTGCAGCTTCGTCTTCTCTATTTTGATATTGTCTTTGGTGAGGGTCAGAGTATTGTCAAGAAGGGGGCGTGATGTGTGATCGACTCCTGACGGCTCTTTTGTAGTCCAAATCTGATCGTGTACTTTCTTCGAAAATGAGCGTTCATGTTCGTCGTTTCCGACTGACTATATCATTCTGCTTTCCCTTGTGACGTCCCTGCATTCGGGTTTGTATGATCTATTTTTGTGTTTGCAATTTTCGCATTTATTGTCGTCTTTCGTGACGGTTAGTCCGTCTGCCGATCATTTTTCGATCCAATAGTCGGCGCCATATATGGATCGAGCCACTTTCCATTATAAAAAAAAAAACAATGACTATATTTAAAAAACAATCATCACACTTCTCGACAATGTTGTTTATAATTAATTTATCTTACAAAATTGTATATTTTTCTTCTTTATTAAATGTTTTGGGATTGTTGTATGATAGTCATAAATTTTATTTTGCTCTAATAAAGTTTCAGAATTAATTTTTCAACGTTATGTTACCATAATATTAACGGAAGATTTACAAATTTGAGACATTATAGGGAGAACGTAAATATTAATAACCATAATTGCAAGCAACCCTTCAAAAACATCAGAACGAAAAATGTAATTAGCCCATATTTTCATCGCATTGGCAAGGACAAATATGCTTCCCCACTCATCCCCTGCTCTGCCCCTCGTAAATATCCATCGCACTGCCAGCGGATTTTCTTTTTAATATTTCCCGGTAAATATATATATTCTTTCTTTTTTCCTATTAAAAATAAGCATTTTCTTCTTATTCCTCTTCGAATTTGGCCGTTTCGAATAATCCTTCATTTCGCGATCGTTTGCTCCATTTCATATTGGCAGTTTCTTCGCCTCGCAGTCCGTGGTACTTTTGCAGTAGCGAATTCTCCACATTACTCACAATTTTGGCCAATTAGGTGGGTCAAATGTTTCAATTGTTTCTTATGGCTAGGTTTTTTCTGATGATTCTTGTTTAATCTTATTGTCTATGTAAAATTTGTTTCTCCCTGACTTGTCTTTGTCTGATTGATCTACGACTTTGGATCTGAACTTTGTCTTTGGCAGATCTTGAAGTCTTGATGGCGAATAGAGTAGATCACGAATACGACTACCTGTTTAAGATCGTTTTGATCGGAGATTCTGGTGTTGGTAAATCCAATATACTCTCTAGGTTTACAAGGAACGAATTCTGTTTGGACTCCAAATCCACTATCGGCGTTGAGTTTGCTACTCGGACTTTGCAGGTCAATCTCTCATCATCGCTGTTCGTTTCTGTTTTCTTATGTCTAATATCACGTTGTACTTGTCGTCGGATTGTTTGAAAATCGAAATTGTTGACGTCGACTAGTTGTTTTGTTGTATCGATGTCATTGAAGGGAATGTGTTTTCGTCGATTTGATTGTGGACGAGGTTGCAGTTTTGCACTGTTTTCTTTTCCATTTTCTTTATGTATTCATGATTGTGTTCAGTTGCTTTACATTTTTTAATAATTGTTGAACGTGGATGAAGCGCAAATTTGAATTGTTGGAGTTTCTGGATGTTCATTTTCACCAAATACATTCAAGGAGGATTGGCGAGATTTTTTAGCTTGGTTGTATAGTTTCTGGCGTCTAATCTTATGATCAAGATTGATTTCTGTAGTAGAATTAGCTTAAGAAGGAATCATCATTGTGCAGTAGGATATGTATAATTTAGCAGTTCTTTCAATTGGAGGGGGTCTTCCACTGAAGAAGATACTCAAGAATTGATGCATATCCGCCAAATCCAACTCATATCTAATTCTTATCTCCCTCTTTCTGAAGCTGATCTGGTATCTAGTACAGTAGCTTATTAAATCACGTTTTATGCACTTAAAATATGCTTTCTTCTTTGACAACAGGTTGAAGGAAAGACAGTCAAGGCACAGATATGGGACACTGCAGGGCAAGAGCGATACCGAGCGATAACCAGTGCATATTACAGAGGTGCTGTGGGCGCTCTCCTTGTCTATGACATAACAAAGAGGCAAACGTTTGACAATGTACTGAGGTGGCTTCGCGAATTGAGGGATCACGCGGATTCGAACATTGTCATCATGATGGCTGGAAACAAGTCAGATCTGAAGCATCTTAGAGCAATCTCAGAGGAGGATGGAAGAGCTTTGGCAGAGAAGGAAGGGCTCTCATTCCTTGAAACATCCGCATTGGAAGCTGTCAACGTTGAGAAGGCATTTCAGACTGTCTTGACAGAGATCTATCACATAGTTAGTAAGAAGGCTTTGGCAGCTCAAGAAGCTTCTGGACACCTTCCTGGTCAAGGGACAGCCATTAACGTCGCTGATACATCAGGGAATCAGGGTGGAGGATGCTGCTCTGCTTGAGGCGGTAATCACGGTCAAACAACACATTGTAGCTAGCGAGCTAAGTCAATTTCTTTTCTTATTCAGTCTCATTTTTCACCGTTTTATTCACATTCTCATTTACAATTTTCCATGGATTAAGAGACTGTGTAGATTACTTTACTTGGTCGTGACTTGTGATGAGAAGTTACACAAAATTATATGTCTGAATTGTGGACTTCCTATAACATTATATGCCTGAATTTGCTATAGTGAAGTTCGAAAGAAATACTATTCAAAATGCGTCCGAGTAGGAGTCACAGATTGACCCCTGTTGTCACTTTGATTGTCCATACTGATATGATTGTTATTTTGTTAGCAACACTGTTATTGTCAATTTTGTGTTCCTATCTTATCTCAATTCTCAAGTACTCCCAAATCAATCGACAACTTACACTACATGATTGGTTAATGTAAAAAAAAGTTGTAGCTCACTAAAAATGAAAGTATGGTCTTTACTTTTCATAAATTACAAATATATATATATATATATATATATATATATATATATATATATATATATATATATATATATATAAACATAAAATAATCACACGATGAGTTAATATACGAATTGAACATTCTAATTGGATCTCAAAGTAAAAACGAAAAATAACCCAAAATAATATTAACTATCAACATTCAACCCAAAATAATACCAACTTTGAAAATTATTAGGAGCAATAAAAACTATCACGTATTTACCAAAAATAATGTCTTATTTTTTCGGCAAAAATCCTAACTCTGGCGATGATGTGACAGCCGGAATCATACATGTCATAAAAAAAATAATATGTTGATGGAAATTTTATTGTTTTAAATCAAGTTAATAACATTTAATATGTTAAAAATATAATTTTGTAACTATTTATATATATATTTTTTAAATATATAATTTTTTGTACTTTTTTTGGAAGTTTTTTTTAATATATTTTAACTAATTTTAACAAAAAAATATTTTTTCATATCAAAAACTAGTTAAAATATATTGAAAAAAATAAAAAATTTCCCAAAAAAAGTTTTAAAAAACCATTTATGTTAAATATATATATATATATATATATATATATATATATATATATATATATATATATATATATATATAAAACAAAAAAAAATTTTAAAAAACTTTATAAAAAAATTAGTGACAAAAATTAGGGTGAATTGGCTAAGCAGACACTTTTTGTTAGTGACAAAAAAAAATTAGTGACAAAAAAGTACCGAACTCTGAACGACAGGCCCACCCTCCCACCCTTATACCAACTGAATTAATTGAACTTCGTGTATTCTCTTGTTCATACACGATACACAATTCTAATACATAATTTCAATTACACAAGCATGTCATTCACACAAGCCCGTTATTTACACAAGGTTTGATTATGCAAGTTCAAGTACATCGATTTACACAAGCCCGTCATTTACACAAGCCCTTCATTTACACAAGTCCGTCATTTACATAAGATTTGATTACACAATTTCAAGTTCATCGAGCTACACAAGCCCAATTATAACTATAAAAAATGTAGCTATATCTTGTATTTATAAAGTTGGATCAAATTTAGAAATTAAATAAATTGGGGCAATTTGTGAACTTTCAAAACTCTAGACATTTTATGTAATTAAAAAATATGGGTTATTTTATGTAATTATCTATTTAGGGACAAACTTGCAAATTACAAAAATTTAGGTCAATAGTGTAATACAAAATCCAAGTTATTTATTGTAAATTACCATAAATTGACCAAAACCCTAACCAATTGGCTTCAATGGAGATGAGGCGGCGCAACAAGGTAGCGTCAAATGTTACGGAAAGAAGCACGCGAATTTGGAGATTGAGCAAAAAAAAAAATACTTTCTTTTACAATTTCTCCCATCCTTACAAAGTTACAGTACCGTAACTTCCATGATGAAGCCCAATCTCAAAAACTCCATGAGCAAACTCACACTCATCGCCACGTGTGCAAGCTCTAGACCGTCGGAACTCTGGCAGACCGAACTAGAGTAATGGAACTTCTGTGGGTCCCTCCGACGAGTCTTCCCGGTGGTTCCTTGGCGGTTCTTCCCGGCCGTTCTTCACTTTTAAGATTGTAGTAAGGAAAGAGAAAACCGAAAAAGATGAGAGAGGGACGTAAAAGATGGACCTGTAGGTTTCCTTGACGGTTCTTCCCAGCGAGGGGCCTAGTTACAGGCTGTTCCGACTCAGGTTTTCAATATGTGGTTCTGAGATGCAGTCAGCATGGGCAAGACGAAGAAGACAAAGACGAACGACTGCGACAAAGTAGTACAGTATACATCCCACAATGACTGTAAAGCCCATAGCCATTACATGTATCTCTCTCTCTCTCTCTCTCTCTATATATATATATATATATATATATATATATATATATATATATATATATATATATATATATATAGGGTGTGGTTCCCATGAGAACACCCCTAACGTGTGCACATGAGAACAATCGTACACCGTTGGATGTGAGTATTAAGGGTTGAGATTTAGAGTAGATATCAAAAATAATAATAACTACGAATAATACATTAAACGATATGACACATTCGTAATAAAACTAATAATAATTACGAATCTGTTCTCATGTTCTCACGTTAGGGGTGTTCTCATAGGATCTATACTCTCTCTCTCTCTCTCTCTCTATATATATACATATATATATATATATATATATATATATATATATATATATATATATATATATATATTATCATCTTATGTAAACAATCAAAAAAAAAATAAATACAAGAAAATCCTTTCAATCATCTCTTTGATTGTCCATTACTTAGTATGGAATCAGAGCAGACACAAAGGACAAACGTCCATTAAAAACTTTCTTTTCCTCACACAATGTCAGACGACAACTCATCCTCTTCCTCTCCAAACAACCCATCCCCACCACCAAAACCACCACCACCAACACCACCTTCAGTCATCATCCCACATACGCCCCTCCTTGGCTTCTCCAACTTCATAAATATCAAACTTTCTTCTGGAAATTACCCTCTCCGGAAGACCCAGGTCATTCCTGTGTAAAAGCCTACAATTTATTTGGTCATGTTGATGGAACTCTTCCATACCCTCCTCCATCTCCCAATACCTCCACCCCATCTCAATCTCAGCTGGACTGGCTTACTAGAGACCACCTTGTCCTAGCTATCCTTACCTCATCTCTCACTGAGGAAGTCCTTACACAAGTAACCGATTGTACCACCTCCAGAGACGTTTGGCAGACCCTCCATGAGCTCTACACAGGTCGTTCCAGTGTTCATGTTCTCCAAACTCGCCTCTAACTTGCCACTGTGAAGAAAGGAGGTGATTATATCACCTCTTTCTTTAACAAGGTCAAATCCCTTGTATTCTCCCTTCAGACAGCATGCCAACAAGTTTCTGAATCTGAATTTGCTGTTTCCTTGTTTGCTGGTCTTCCACCCGAATATGACCCTATAATCACTTCTCTACGCACCCAGCCCTTTTTACCCACATCAACCATGATATTGTCCCACCTCCTTAATCACGAAGCTCGCATTCTCCATCACTCCACTTCCTCTTCATCCATACCCAATATGTCTGTTAACTCCTCCTACACTACCAACTCCTCAGAAAACAACTCCAGCAACAACAAAGGCAGAAATAGAGGATACTAGAATCAAAATCAAAACTCCAACAAAAACAACACCACTCAGAATACCAGAGGACGGGGTAGAGGGAACAACAACAACTACAACGGCTACCCGGTTCCCAACAGAGGACCTCCTTTTGGAAGAAACAACACCATCTTCACAGGACAACCAGATACACGTCTGGTATGTCAAATTTGCTCCAAACCAGGCCATACGCCCTTGTAATGTTAGCATCGATTTAATCAATCTTACCAGGCTAAAGCTCCGTCCTCATTCCAAGCACACAACTCGTCTTCAAAATGGACTCCCGACACAGCTGTAACGAACCATTTCACGCCTGACATTCACAATCTTCCATTTGATGCACAGTCCTACAATGACACGGATACAATGTCGATTGGTGATGGCTCTTCCTTGCCCATTCAGCATTACGGTTCAACTTTCTTTTCTTCACCTCAATCTCCTTCTTCATCCTTCGCCTTCAAGAATATTCTTCATGTTCCTTCATTTAATAAGAATCTTCTCTCTGTTCGTCAATTCTGTATTGATAATCAATATTCTTTGAATTTTACCGGATTGTTTTTTTGCGAAGGATCGACGCTCCCTGGAAACGTTTCTTCAAGGCACCATTGAGGATGGTTTGTATGTCCTTCCCCTGACTGCTCTGAAGACTTCACCACAAGCACACCTCACAACCCTTTCCACCTTTCAACTCTGGCACTCCCGATTTGGTCATCCATCACCAAGAACCACTCAACAATGCTTCGTTCAATTTCTGTTCCTTGCCCTAACTCTGTTGTCGCCCATTTTCTCTGCATCTCCTGTTCGCAAGCCAAAGCTCACGCGCTCCCTCACCCACCTTCTCCTACCCGGGCAGCCCACGCCTTTGGGTTTTTGTTTATGGATCTTTGGGGCCCGGCCCACACTACATCCTCAAGAGGGCACCGGTTTTACCTATCTATTTTAGATGACTGTACAAATTTCTTGTGGATCTTTCCTATGTCTAGTAAATCAACCACCACTTCATATGTGCAAGCTTTCATTGTTTTCGTTGAAAATTATTTCTCATCGAAAGTCAAGTCTATCCAAACCGATGGTGGCACCGAATTTAAACCTCTTATGTCTTTTTTTACTCAACATGGGATCAATCATCATCTCACTTGTCCATATTCACATCCACAAAATGGAAGTATTGAAAATCGACATCGCCATATTGTTGACACAGGCCTTGCCCTCTTAGCCTATTCTTCATTACCACTCTCCTTTTGGGATTATGCTTTCGAAACCGCCGTCTATCTAATAAATAGACTCCCTACACCCACATTAAACAACTCATCACCATATCATGCTCTATACAACCATCCTCCTAACCTCAAAACCCTCAAAACTTTTGGCTCTCTTTGCTTTCCGAACCTTCGACCATACAATTCCCACAAATTAAATTTTCGTTCTAAACCTTGTGTTTTCTTGGGTTATGCTCCAAATCATAGGGGATATATATGCCTTGATTACATATCAAATAGAATTTATTTGTCTCGGGATGTTATATTTCACGAGTCTCAATTTCCGTTCAAACACACTCCCCAACCCATCACTACTGGGCCAACTTCAGCTCATCCACAACCCACTGTTGCTTGGCATTTAGATCCCCCGTCAGTACAACATTTGTCTCCACAGGCCCATACATCCCCAAGCCCACCATCTCAGCCCATCATTTCTTCCTCTCAACATCAGTCTTCAAATGAGATCTCCCCACTTTCATCCTCTGCTCAACCCAGTCCTCCAGATGTAATAGCTAGGATTTTCGAATTCTAATTAATGTTGATTAACTTAATCGTTGATAGTAATTGACATATAACTTGCGAAGATTTCCCAAGTGATGAGTATGAGTCCCACCGTTATGTTCCTCGCGTAATTTTGGACGTTTGGGGAAATTTTTACTTTTTCCCCCGGTAATTATTTTTACTCTCCGGTGTTATTTGGAGCATTTGCGAGCTCCAATTAATAAAAATGCAGTTGAGAGAAATAATCAGGACATCAGATATGTCTTAGATATGAAATAACATGGAGAGGCAAAACGGCCAAAAGAGTCGCTATTTCGTTTCTTAACGGCGAAGAAAGACGGCTTAGGAATACACGTTTTCCGAGGCAGTTGTGTAATAATTATCCCTACAATATTCCAGATTTAATGTTCCAATCTCAAGAAGTTTGGAGAAAGAGGTTCGACCCGCCTTTGGATCGGTTAAAGGATAATTATCGACTTTACTAAAGGATAATTATCGTCTTCACTATAAATAGCGGAAAATCCTTTATTAATTCATTTCCTTTCACGTTTTCTCGTAAAAGCTCTGATTTCTCTCAACCTTCAAACTCAGATCTACTCTCCGTTTCTAATCCGATTTCAATTCCGTTTGAGTTTCTGGATTCCTCTCTTCATTCTCTTCATAACGGTACCGAGTTTCTGCATTTCCGAGTATATGGAGGGCTGGTCGAGCATATATGTCACCAGGACGGTTCCGTCGCTCAGATTCCGATGAATTTGATGTTGTCCATACGTAGCCTGCGCCGTTGTGATTCCGAATCTTCTTTCAGATCGTCAATCTGGTTAGTAACGAATAAGTTATGAATTTATTTGTTTTCCGTACTGCGATTTGGCCTAAATTGACTTTAGGCTTGTCAAAATGGATAATTAGAAATTCCATTATGGTCGTTATATTATTCTGGTGATTATGGGTTGTTTGTTTGATGAAATCTGATGGGAGGGGGTTTAGAAATTGTCTGCGGGCAAAACGTTATTCTGAAAAAATCTAATTAATTAGTTAAAGGTTAATTAATTAAATTATGATTAGAATTGAGATTGAGGAATGTCGATTAGATACTACCTTGAGATTTGAGGAATTGTGAGTTATGTTGAGATATTGAGGTTTAGTTGGTTGTGAGGCTCATAGATTGAGTATGATCCTTATGGATCCCTTTGGGTCTAGGTGTGACCCTTTTGATGAATAGAGGTTGATATATCTCTTTATACCTTGTTTATAGGCCGTGTTGTCCCTCCAGTGTAGAGGTGATCGTGGTTGAGTTTGTACGAGGTTGAGGTAAGTCCGTAGGACTTACTTAGCTACCATCTCTATATTGGGTGCTTGCATGAGTGGTGTGTGCTTTATGTGTTTGCTATGATAGCATGAGTTGTCGTTTTTATCGACCTATGTTTTATTGACTGCCCCACTGTGTGGCTGTGATAACCTTTCCCTTTCATCCCGCTGTGGAGTCTGGGAGGTTCTCTGATGTCAGGTCAGACCGGTTTACAGGAAGGGCGCAATCCACTCCCATAGGGTACACGGATTGTGTGACCGATACTAGTACGGTTGGCTAGCAGGCTCAGAGGCGGGGATGTATCGGTCCTCGTGTCACATACTTTCATCTATATATATATATATATATATACGGTTTTTGAGTGAATGGTTATTATATAAAGATAATAAATGGTAAATGTGTGATAGCATGCTGATGTGTTTATATTTCATGATTGTGCTTGTGCTTATGCATTACCTCATATATGTATGGTTAGCTAACGGTTTCATACCGTGTTGTAGATGTTTATAGGTTAGGCGCTACTGGGTGATCTGGCAGGGTGACAGGCCGAGGACTCTCGTACATTAGGTGGTTGGTTTGAGGTTGTTGTGTTTCCCCTCCTGCGTGAGGATGATCTTTTGTACCTCCTATGTGAGGATTTCCTTTTATATACTCGGCTATGTTGTTGTTTACTTTGGGTCGTACAGTTTATACTGTTTTATGTATTTGTTTTATATCTGTCAGTGTCATGTTGTAAGGTCCAGTGAACTTGTTGTCAGGCTAGGGTCAGGATCCATTGTGAGATCTTAGCCCAATGTGACATCCCGAGTCCCGCGGATTCGGGGTGTTACAAAATCCCCCATCCTTTGAGACCGAAAGCCCACCTTCAGACACACCAAGCCTAACACCTCCCATGCCTACAAGAACGATCTTCACCCGAGCCCAAAATCAAATTTTCAAACCCCTAGTGAGAACAGACGGCATAATTCCTTGGCTTCCACCGTCTTCTTCCTCCACCCTTCTTACCCCAGAGGAGCCTACTTCATTCAAACAAGCCTCATCATTCCCCGAATGGAGAGATGCCATATATCATGAGTTTCATGCCCTTCTATGCACTCATACGTGGTCCCTTGTCCCATCAAATCCCAAAGTCAATCCCCTTGGTGTTAAATGGGTCTATAAGACCAAAAGACACGCTGATGGAACCCTCGAGCGCAGGAAAGCTCGCCTCGTTGCCAAAGGTTTCAATCAAATTCTTGGCATAGACTTTATAGAAACCTTTATCCCGATCATAAAACCTTCAACAATTCGCCTTGTTCTTTCCCTTGCTGCAATGAAGAATTGGACAGTCACGTAGATAGACATACAAAACGCATTCCTCCATGGTGAATTGAACGAAGACGTTTACATACATCAACCACTAGGGTGCGTTTATCCACAATTCCCCAATCACATATGTAAGTTACATAAGTCTCTCTATGGATTACGCCAAGCTCCTCGAGCCTGGTATTCTAAGCTCAGTGACACCCTTCTTCACCTTGGTTTTACACTATCCAAAGCTGACATCTCTTTGTTTACCTATCAAGCCCACTCTGAGACTGTGTTTGTGTTGGTATATGTTGATGATATACTAGTCATTGCTTCCTCCAATTCCCTTGCCACCAAATTCATCTCTTCCCTATCTTCTCACTTCCTAGTTAAAGATATGGGTGACCTTAGCTATTTCCTAGGCATCGAAGTCACTCGATCCACCTCTGGAATTAACCTTTCCCAATCCAAATACATCCGTCAATTGCTTCAAACTACCAATATGCACAACTCTAAACCTGTCACCACTCCAATGACTACCAATTGTGATCTCACATCCACATCTTCTCCCTCTTTCCCTAATGTCTCTCTGTAAAAGAGTGTAGATGGGAGCTTGCAATATCTGTCATTCACTCGTCCAGACATTTCTTTTGGTGTCAACAAGGTGTGCCAATTTATGCATAATCCTCGTCAAATCACTAGAAAACCATCAAGCGTATTTTACGCTATCTTAACTCCATTATCTCTCTGTCACTCTATTTTTCCTCCAATTCCTCCCCTACTCTTTCTGGATTCTATGATGCTGACTGGCAGGTGATCATACTGATCGACGATCCACCGCTGCCTACTGTGTCTATTTTGGATCTTCACTGGTGTCCTGGTCCTCCAAGAAACAACCCACTATCACTCGGTCATCTATAGAGGTGGAGTATCGTGCCTTTGGACAAACAACATGTGAACTTATATGACTACAACACCTTCTAGTAGACCTGGGGGTGTTTCTTCATCAACCTCCTATCCTCTGGTGTGATAGCCTTGGGGCTACTTATCTTGTTGCAAACCCAATTTTTCATCAAAGAACAAAGCACATTGAACTGGACGACCACTTTGTGCGTGAAAAAGTGGCTGCCAAGACACTTTAAGTTGCCTTTATCACCTCCGCTGATCAAATTGCAGAGGCTCTCACCAAACCACTCGCCTCTACTCGCTTCAAACTGTTGCGATCTAAACTGTCTCTTAAGTGACATTCAGCTCGAGGGGGCATAGTAGAGTATACAACCCACAATGAATGTAAAGCCCATAGCCCATTACATGTATCTATATATATGCTATCATCTTATGTAAACAGTCAAGAAAATCAATACAAGAAAATCCTTTCAATCATCTCTCTGATTGTCCATAATTTAGTACAAAGGTTTAAGAAGAACGAGTTCAGATCTGGAATTGAGAGAAACCCTAACCGCTTCGGATGTGGGATTTGATGATTTTTATAGGGTTATATTTTACGTTTTTCCTTTATGCCCCTTTAATTAATTATTTTTAGATTTAAAATTTTAGGCAAAAAATAGAGGAGTCTAGTTAGTCTACAAGTTACAAAAAGTGCCTTAAATCACCAATCTTCTCCAAAAATTATAATTTAAATATAATAATTAATAAAAGAACTTAATTTATATTAAATTTTTTTTTATTAAATTGATTTAAAAAAAATAAAATCCATATCACACAATTAATTCATTTTTCGATTACATGTAAGATTCCGGTTGCCACATCATCGCCGGAGTTAGTATTATTGCCGGAAAAGTATGACATATTATTTTTAGTAAATATGTTGATAGTTTTTATCGCTTTAATAATTTTCAGCGTTTATATTATTTTGGGTTGAATGTCGATGGTTGATATTATTTTGGGTTCTTTTTCCATATAAAAATGGTTTTGTTTACTTTGCCTTCCAAACTGAAAAGGCTATTTTATATTGGCTCCCGACGTGAAAATATTATTTTTAAATTGGTTCTTGATTTGAACCAAAATCAACATGTTCAACATAGTATATTCCCAAATTTGTGCATTTCAATCATCTACTGGCCAAATTATTATCCAATAACATCGTTTCATGCATTTCTATGATGTTTGAAGCTTTAGTTCATAAAAGATAATGAATAAATAAAAAAGTTGTATATTTAATGAAATCCCAAATTACTGAAAAGACAAAAATTACAAACTGACTTGTTTTTTTTTTATAACATCTTAAAATGAAAAACGTCCACCGTTTACTGTGGATGTAATTATTTGGGTTTGGTAGAAAAAGGTAAGAGTATTAGTATTACAACTTCACTAAGGTTTTAGATTAACTAGTTCATATCCCGCACCTTGTGCGGATATATTTAAATATTGATGGATTTTCACAAACATATCTCGAAAGTTCTGTCTGCGAGTAAGTAAGTGAGAAGAAAGGCGGAAAGGGGAGACTTTCATAAACATAAACATGTAATAATGAAAACCAAAGTTGTTGAAATAATAGTTATTGAAAACAAATTAAGGAATGAATAAACAATAGTAGAATGAGAGTGATGATTGAAAACGTAGGGAATAACCTGAAAATTTAGACGAAGATTAGTTAAAAAAAGATTTCTTATTAGATTTTGTTTTAGTAAAAAAAAAGGTTGTGTGGCTTAATTCTTGATTTAATAAAAGATTTAATCCGAGAAAAAATCTGGATGCGCCACGCTAGAATCAGTGTAGTCTAGTTTAGTAGTATATATAAATATATAGATTATTTATTATTTATAAAACTTTCTTATTTCTTAATAATTATTTAGAAGATTAGTTGAAAAAAATTCTTATTAGATTTTGTTTTAATAAAAAAAGGTTTTATGGCTTAATTTTTGATTTAATAAAATATTTAATCCGAGAAAAAACCTGGAGGCGCCACGTCAGCATCAGTGTAGTGTAGTTTAGTATTATATATAGATAATAAATGATAAAGTGAGAGATTGAGCTCTGACGCGAAAATGGAATAACAGATTTGTCAAAGTCCGATCCCAACACATAAACCCGGCGGGGTTCCATCCTAAAACCAATTGGCAATAGGAGGAGTAGCCCACCGACCTTATATAATAGGCTCGGAGTGTCCCCATCTTTCGATGTGGGACCTTATTATTCCAACACGCCCCCGCAAGTACAACTAGAGGATATAGACCGAGTTGCACTTGTCCACAGGTTAGGATCGTGAGCCGAATTGAGGCTAACCGCTCTGATACCATGTCAAAGTCCGATATAGACGGACCGATATAGCGGGGGTCGTGTGCATCCGAGCGCACATGCGCATTAGGCCCAAGCCCAACACATAAACCCGGCGGGGTTCCATCCTAAAACCAATTGGCAATAGGAGGAATAGCCCACCGACCTTATATACCAGGCTCGGAGAGTCCCCATCTTTCGATGTGGGACCTTATTATTCCAACAAAATTTACACGATAAAATATGCCTATCGCGAGACGAACTCTATTGCGGAATATTTAACTAGTTTTGCTTTCAAATTTTCTATTGGACTGTATTGCTTGACCTTCCGATGGTTCTAGTTAATCGTTTACGCTACGATGTAAGGGGTCAGATTATCCGGGGTCAGATTATCCGAGTGATTACTACCCAGCCTTTTTCATCAACTACTAATAAGAAACACATCTACACATCTACAAGCGCCATACACCACCAAATACCAATTGTCATTCCCACCAAAAAAATATTGAAATAATTAGAGAAAGAGGACCCCATAATTTTCCATTTTGTGAAATGGGCCTCTAATAAACTAGCTATATAAAATAGGTTTGAAAATGGGCTCCTAAGCTAATGTGGACATTGAATTGAAAAGAGAGGGGCGCATACTTTTTGTTGAGATGATTTGATGTTAATTTATTGGGAAAAAAAACGAATTATTTGTTAACATTCAGCCAAAAAAGAGAGGCTCTCTCCTTCCTTCATTCGCACTCCCCGAACAGTTACAAACTGACGCACTTCTCTTTCCTTCATTCGCCCTCTCCGAAGAGTTACAAACCGGCGAACTTCTTCTGAAACCGGCGAACTTCGTACTCTCCTTCTTCCTTCGCACTCTCCTTCTTCCTCCGCTGAAGCCGGCGCACTGCTTTATCC
Organism: Fagopyrum esculentum; assembly: GCA_033239045.1. Classification (NCBI taxonomy): domain Eukaryota; kingdom Viridiplantae; phylum Streptophyta; class Magnoliopsida; order Caryophyllales; family Polygonaceae; genus Fagopyrum; species Fagopyrum esculentum. The sequence continues at coordinate 146,497,848 of BSUD01000001.1, forward strand.
TCCCCTGAAGTTGCGCCCTATTCTTCAATCTTACCCAAAGCCGGCGCCCACTTCTCCTTTCTTTGCCCTCTCCCTCCGGTGAAGCCGGCGCACTTCTTCTGAAGCCGGCGCATCCCTTCTTCGTCCGCTAAAGCCGGCGCCCACTTCCCCTTCATTTGCCCCTATTCTTCAACCTTACCCAAAGCCGGCGCCCACTTCTACTTTCTTTGCCCTCTTCTTCCTCCCCTGAAACCGCTTGGGAACGTTGCTTTAATGGCCGATCTCCCTTCCACTTCTGCTCAGATTCCGGCGCCCTCTTATAGTCTAGGATTTACGCAGGCTGTTATTGAAGCAGAGGAGCGTAGGATGGCCGGCGAGACTTCGATGGCGGATGAAGCTAAGGTTTCCGCTGATACTAGGGTTACCCAATTGTATGCATACGTAGTTACTTTTTGGGTATGATAGTGTTCAGTTATTTAGATTATATGAATATCTGTTGGAGTATATGATACGTGCTTACCCAAAAAATGCTTACCCAATTCCATTTATTTAGATTGAATGGATATGTGTATATTAGTGTTGGAGTATACGGATATGTGCTTACCCAATTGTATGCTTACCCAAGTTCAGTTATTTAGATTATATAGATATGTGTATATTATTGTTGGAGTATATGGATACCCAAGAAGTTTGACATTACCCAAGAATATGAGAAGTTTCAGATTACCCCGAAATACATTACCCGGGAATTTTGAGATTACCCAGTAATAAATTATCCAAGAAGTTTGACATTACTCAGAAAGTTTGACTGATTTAGATTACCCAAAATACATTACCCAGGAAGATGAGAAGTTTCAGCTTACCCTGAAATACATTACCCAAGAAGATGACAAGTTGGAGATTATCCATGGATACAAACAAACACTGCTTACCCACAAATAGAAAATGTAAATAAACACTACTTACCCACAAATAGAACAAGAATTTTCAGTGTTTTAGATTCACAAAAACAAGATATGAGAAATTTCAGATTACCCACAAATACATTACCTAGGAAGTTTGAGATTACCAAAAAAAATAAGAGCAAAAAATAAGAACAAACACTGTTTACCCAGAAATAGAACATGGATATGTAAGCCGTCCAGATTCCGGTGAAAAAGAAGCTCAAGAAGCAGTCCAAATTCCTGTGTTTCAATGGGAGGAAGAAAAGAAGAAATGATCTACGTTAGAAATTCAACCAAAAATATTTTGCACGGCAAAAACAGAAGGAAAACTTTACAGCATATTGGACCGGTGGTCTATGCAAGACCGTAGTCCTCGCTACACAAGATTATTCCCCTTATGAAACTCAATCACAAACCCTAGCTGTCACTTCTCTCAATTCTCCTACATCGCCTCCGCTTTCCTCTCGCTCTTTGCCTAAACCCTACGCAGACCGATCTTGAGGCGATTTCTCCGGCTATGGCGCAGAATAAGGTCCGATGGGGGGAACTAGAAGAGGATGACGGAGAGGATTTGGACTTCCTCCTCCCACCTAAGCAGGTTATAGGCCCCGACGACCACGGTATTAAAAAGGTGATCGAGTACAAGTTCGATGATGAAGGCAACAAGGTCAAAATCACCACCACCACTAGAGTTCGCAAGCTTGCTAAGGCTCATCTATCCAAGAGCGCTGTTGAACGCCGATCCTGGCCTAAGTTTGGTGATGCCGTCCATGAGGATGTTGGCGCTCGCCTCACCATGGTTTCAACTGAAGAGATTGTTCTTGAGCGTCCTAGGGCTCCAGGTTTCATGTTTCTTACTTTTCCTGTACTTCTTTCCATGTTGTTTGTTTGGTTCTTTGATTCGAATTTGAAGCTTCCGTTGGTGAAATTTTGCTGATTTTTGTTTGTTGTTTTCAGATTCGTACGAATTCTTGCTTTGTAGTTGGATTTAGACTTAATTTTTTTATTTGTGTTGGTTTGCACTTTACTTAGACTTCCCTAGGGGGTTGTTCATGGTTATGGGCGGTGACTATGCGCAGTGGATGTTAGATGTACATCTTTGGTGTTATGGGGTTGACATGGATTAAGCTGGATAGAGTCTATTTAGGGTGTCGGTTGGCTGAAATTTTACACCTTTTTTTGGTTTGCACTTTGCACTCTGGATAAGAAGAGAAGAAATTGGGAGTCATAAGACCGGGTGAATCTGATAAATTTGCACAGAAGCATCACCCTATGAGAGATCTAGAAGTTGGTTTGCACTTTACTTAAGACTTCCCTAGGGGTGGTTCATGGTTATGGGCGGTGACTATGCGCAGTGGATGTTAGATGTACATCTTTGGTGTTGTGAGGTTGACATGGATTAAGCTGGATAGAGTCTATTTAGGGTGTTGGTTGGCTGAAAATTTTCACCATTGCACATGAGTAAGAAGAGAAGAAATTGGGAGTCAGAAGACCAGGTGAATCCGATAAATTTGCACAGAAGCATCACCCTATGAGAGATCTAGAATTTGGTGCTTCATGTAGAAGTCCCTTATGACATCATATCATTGCCAACTGCTGATATGCATCGATTCAGACGTTCTTATGAATTATTCACCTCTTTGCTTGTCTCATTCAATTGCCTCCTATTGTAGTTGCTCTGTTCTCAGGTGTCTTCTTGGTTTCTTTTTTTTTTATCCTAAATTAGTTATCTGGTGTCACCTTAGAAATTTTCTGTTAAGATGTTTTTCGCCAAATCAGATAGGCAGACCCTTCTCATGGCGAATGAAGGGGATCATACCTTCCCTTTTCATCTAGTTCCTGTGTGATGTGAAATTGTAGTATTCTGTTTTCCCCCCCATGTCATCATAATGAACCTGTTCTCTGCTCACATCTATTATTTTTCACTAGCCAAATATAATGTATTGAGCATTAAAAAAATTATCACACCATGACCTTTTTCTTTAATATATGAGTAAACACCAGTTAATTTCTTATTTTTATCCGGCTTGGAAATTCATGGAGACGTACCAACAGTCACATGTTGAACTCCTGCCAGAAATATCTCCAACTAGTTGTATGTTGCCTTTTCCTAGCTCTAGGCAATCTGTGATGCATTAATTTCATATGACTATCTTCTATGAATTCGAGGATGACTGAACTAGTTTTGGAGAAGTGTAGTAGATGTTTTGTCACGATATCTTCGAAACATTGCGTAGATTTACGTCTGTTTTGTTTTCTTAACGTTTGGGCGTGTCAAAACCATGGGTTCTCCTCATTTGGGTATTGTTTGCGTTCCATGCTGAAACCTTATTTACTGATGTATGCATGTCCTAGACCAATCGTTTATAAAGTCTCTTCTGATGTTAATCATGGAACACTAAGTGCAGGAAGTTCAAAAGAAGAATCAAAGAATTCGTCAGACCCATTGGCAGCAAACAAAGGTGCTGTTCTCATGGTTTGCAGGACATGTGGTAAGAAGGGTGATCACTGGACTTCAAAGTGTCCTTACAAGGATCTAGCAGCTCCTACTGACACCTTTGTTGACAAGCCAAATGATGTTGCTCCTGCATCCTCTACCAAAGGAGCATACGTTCCTCCCACATTGAGGGGCGGAGAAAGACCTGTGACCGACATGAGAAGGCGTAACGATGAGAACTCGGTTCGTGTCACCAATCTGTCTGAGGACACCCGAGAGGCTGATCTGCACGAGCTGTTTAGGCCATTTGGTAATATTTCCCGTGTCTATGTTGCTATTGATCAGAAGACTGGCCTTAGCAGAGGGTTCGGTTTTGTCAACTTTGTCAGCAAGGAAGATGCCGAGAAAGCCATTGGGAAACTCAATGGGTACGGGTATGATAACCTTATCTTGAGGGTCGAATGGGCTACACCAAGGACTGGATAAGATAGATTCAGGCCAAGGGGATTTCATGAGTACTTTCATGCAGTTATGAGATTGTTGTAGTTCGGCCAAGTTGTTTCTGCATTGGTAGTTTTGTTGTTTATAGAGAAACTTTTCTTAAACGACCGTTTAAATTATCTTCATTTTGGATGAAAAAGATGTATTGACGGGATGCTGGGACATCTTAAGTTAAATTACGTTGTTGTTCAACAAGGCTTCTTTGAAGAAAACATGCCAAGTTTCACATGGCGAGCAAACATTTGGCAGCCACTGCAATCTACACAAATCAACCATAATTTTGATTATTTTGCAAAATTTATTCTTTATTTCACACATATGGACAAGTTTTGCTTTGGTTTCATATTAGGAGGTCGACAAATGGCATATTAACTAATGAGTGATTTATATTCACCTCGTTTTTTCCAAAAGAATTTTGGTTGAAAATTTTCATGTTGTATGGTTTGTGCGTACCTAAATGTACCATAACCACTAGTAGAAAAGATTTTAGTACCATAACCACTAGTAGAAAAGATTTTAGTACCATAACCACTAGTAGAAAAGATAATTTCGTTCGCAAAAATAAAACAAAATATACTACGGTCTCACTCGTGTAGCCGTAGTAGTCTCTATCTCTACGGCTACGCAAGATGTAGCCGTAATCAGACCCAAAGTAGCCGTTGGACCTTTACGCTTATGTCTTGCGTACGCGTAGTATTGACTACTAGCCGTTATCCAACGGTTATGTAGCCCAAACATTAGTATAAATATTATGCATTCGACCAAACTCGTACATAATCAATCCATAAAAACTCATTGTCAATCGTTGTTTCGTAAGAAAATCTCATTCGAAGATGAATTCCTACGATGGAGAAGCGGGGTATCATTCCGGCGATGGAGAAGAAGAGTTTCACGCCGACGATGGAGATGACGGTGTTGATCTCGGTGGTGGTGAAGATGATGTGGAGGGTGACGAGGGCTTGTTCAATCCCACGATGCTTAGCAACTACGATCCGTATTCGGTTGTTGAGGTTATTATTTTCAATTCGTTTGTTTTAAAGTAGTTAAGTGTTATACTATGTTTTATTTAGTGTTATGTTATATGCTTTAGTTATTAGAAGCTAGTTGTGATATTGTAGGCTTTTGTGAAGTAATTTGAACAATGTTAGAACATATGAAATAGTCGTACTGAATGAAATTTTCCGAATAATTATCGTAGGTTGCCGTTATTCCCGATGATTATGACTATACTAGTTTGTTCGTGGACCATCGGATATGGACGGATTTGGACTCGTTACTTGCGTGGGTTCTTGAAAAAGCCGGAAGTAGAAATATGGTTCTCGTCAAACTAAAGTCCTACAAGTCGGAAGATCATCGTTTTGGAAAGGTGATATTTGTGTGTGAGAATTACGGAGTCTGCAAGAGTGAGGCGAAGGGTTTGAGGAAACTATGCAAAACGAAGATGTCTGATTGTAAGTCTTGCTTACATGTTGAGGAGGTGCAAAGGGGTCTTTAGGGTGTGAGGCATGTTCACGAAATTCACAATCATCCTCTTCCGAAGAAGTTGGTAGGTCATGCATTTGCTGGACGGTTGACGAAGGCACAAATGAAACGGGTCGCCATCTACACCGATGCGGGAATGTCTCCGAGGGAAATTTTTTACTTGTTAAAGAGTGATTTTGAAGATCCCGATAAGATGATCATTTCTAGGAAGCAAGTTTCAAACGCTCGGAATAAATTTAGGTTGGAAGCGATGGGAGATCGAACGGTAATTCAAGAAGCGTTGAAATTTTTGAAAGAGAAGGATTACTTGTGGGATATTAGGATGGAAACCATTGAAAGAGGAGAGGAAGTGAGCGACTTATTCCTAGCCCACCCCGAGTCGAAGCGTTTGGTTGTCATGTTTCCAAACGTCGTCATCATGGATGTTAATTACAAGACGAACATGTTATTATTTAATTCATTTATTTTGTTTATACTAAACTCTTTTTCAATTACAAAGTCTCATACATTATATTTTAAAGATATGACATGCCGATGTTGGAGATCGTCGGATTGACTAGCACACGACAGACTTTTTTCGTTGCGTTCGTGTTCATGAAACGGGAGACGACGGGTCATTACGAGTGGGGTTTGGAATGCAATGCCATGCTATTCAATGGAAAGAAGCCGGAAGTGATAGTGACAAACCGTGAATTACTTCTCGTAAAAGCAATGCCTAAAATCTTCGCAGATGCCAAACATATTCTGTGTGAGTGACACGTGTTCAGAAACATCGAATCAAATAGTTGGTAGATGTCACATTCGCCATCCATCCAAGCAAAATTCATGTGGGATTGTTATGAGTTGCTTGACTCGACTACTATTGCGGCTTATGAGGCGAGACTCGTGCATATGAGGGATAGTTAGAGGGACAAGTATCATTTGATGGAGTACCTCGAGAAAAAATGGTTGGACAAATACAAGGAAACTATTGTTCGTTGTTGGACCGATCACTACCTCCATCTCGGATCAAGGACGACAGGAAGGTTAGACAAATACTCATTACATCTTTTATCATTAAGTTTACTATTAATGATCTATTTTATAAGTTTAAATGATGTTCTAATCTTAGGGCCGAGAGTGCTCATTCGGCGTTGAAGAGAACTATTAAGTCAACTCGTTATGGATTCGATACTCTCATCAAGTCCATCCATAGAATGATTGGAGATCAGATTGATGAGATTCAGGGTAGCATAGAGAAGTCGCGTACTCATACTATCGTAAGCACCCAAGAAGACCCTATGTTTACATTTCTTATCCCAAAGGTGTCGAACAACTACATGAAGTACTTGATCGAGAATTACAAATTGGCGCGCCAAGGGACATTTGATGCTACATGTGATGACTGACATTGGAGGCAATCGTACGGAATCCCTTGCGTGCATGAGTTTGCAGCGGCCCTCCGCAAAAACAGGCCTACTTTTTTGATTGCAATACATCCCTTTTGGAGGTTGTGTGGCATGAAGTCACCGAAGAAGTGGAGAACCCGAACTTATTCCTTTGTCGATGGGGGATATTACTTTGACATCTTTTATGATCATGCACAAGGAGGGTAGGTTGAGCCAGGACATGGTGGACAAGTTTGGGGCTTATGTGACAACTATGTTGAACCCGACGTAGTCAGTTGCTCGGGAGCCGAGAATTTCACATCCTTCTAATAAGGGAAACAAGCAGGGTCGAGTGCCATTTTGATTTGAGCATGCTCGAGCTATAAAGAGTCACATATGAGGAAGTCGTCACAAAGTTCTAGAGGAAGAGGTCGAGGACGTGATGGAGGACAAGCTGACACCACATGCGAGGCTAGTACTATCCCAGAGTCTCACACGACTATTCCAGCTCAACCGTCTGAATTAGTGGTCCGAGAATTCAACTGGGGTTATCGGAACATCCCAACTTTCATGGTATGTTACGTTGATTGTGTGATAGATGTTCCGGGCGATGGACAATGTAGATATCAATCGCTTGATGCATTATTGGGTTACCATCAAGATGAGTACATTCGTGTCAGGTGAGAACTTGCTTGAGAGTTGAGTAGACACATGCATGTATACTCCATAATACATGGTGATGATGAGATCGAAGAATTGATTGACAACGTCAACTACCTTAACCCCGCACCTTATGCATCACGGTTTTGGATGGAGGTTCCTACTTGTGCTCTCGCATACGCCACTTTATTTCGGGTGTCTCTTGTCGTCTTCTCTAGGTTGGACTCATACACTTGCTTACCCTTGATTGCTGATTCTGAAGAAGAAGAACAACCTTCAACCGAAGTGCAAGCAATCGCCGGATCATCACTACGTTCCGGTAAGTCCATTTAATTCCAAAATACTTATTAATACGTTTTAAAACGCAAAAGATGTTTGACTAACTTGCCCTTGATTATGAAACATGTTTGGTTGCATTAAAACGTTCCTTTGCCCCCGATATGTCGTGATTGGATGCGAGGTCACGATGCTTCAATTGATGGTTTCGCCCACATATATGACCAAAGAATAGCGAGATACAGAAGACTGCTTCAGACAGAAGAAGATGCGGATTCTTAGTTTGAAGTCTATCATGCTTATATGTGTAATTGCTCTTTTTTACATGTAACGAGGATTGTGGTTTTGAATTGTGATTTTGAATTGTGATTTTGAATTGTCGTTATTAACAAAAGATTATGAACAAAAGATTCAAAAACAAATTATAAAGCATGTTTATACATAATAATTAACATAATGTTCAATACCAAATCATAAAACATGTTCATGCATAATAAGTAGCATAATGTTCAAAAGCAAATGTTAGAGAGATGCAATCTAATCTTGTTGTTGAGATGCCCTAACAAGAGGTGGCACCTCTGGTGCCTCGTCTCCTCCTAGGACATTTAGTAGTCGGTCAACAAAATTAAACTCTAACGAAGGACCACGAGCCACCGCCTATCGTGCCATACCTATAGCTATCTGTATGCGCCGTAGAACAAAAAAACTTTAATTACTCAACTAAATCTTAAATAAATTGAACTTCAAAGTAACAAACATTAGAATCTGTACCCGTTCTAGAAGTACAATAGGTGCAACTAGAGGCGGTGGTGGTGCACCATCTGGAGGTGGATGTAGGTATGGGTGAGTATGATGTAAGAACCAGTCTAGAAAGTACTTATCCATCTACCATGGGTCGAGAACCGCTGGGGCATGTCACGCTCAGGATGTGTGTGATACGCAATAGGTTTTAAATTTATAAACTCATTATATTTCTCCTAACTCCTAGCGAACCCGCAGTGTACGGGACGTTTGTAGTAGGGATAGTATTCCGAGGTCGAACACAAAGACTAAGGTGAGATTGATTCGATTAGTGATTGAGTTTAGTGAAGATCGAAGCCTAAGAAAAGAGAAGGAAATAAAGAAATGAAAATCTAAATGTTTTTGGGTGGTTTTTAGGTGATCAATCAAGGATCACAAATCATGCGGAATATAATAATAAACTAAGCTAACAAATCAACACAAACAAACAAGCTAAACACGAGATATAGATCAAAGAGGGAAAAACGGATTCTAGGGGTTGGAAATTCCGGTTACGGCATAGGACTCAAGCTATCTAATCATTCCTTGGATTAACTATGATGTGTTGGGAGTGAGTGTTTCTAGATTGGGATCAATCACCGGGTAGGTCTCATGGTCCACTAGTACGTTCCTAAGGTCTCATCACCGGGTAAGTCTCAAAGAGCCTAAGGAATATAAATTCTACACAAACCGGATTGTCACCTAGGGATCTAACCCATCCTCACCGGGTAAGTCTCGAAAGGGTTAGTCCTAAACAACTATCCTAGCACACTTAGTCCAATGGCGGCTTATGAGGCTCACCACTACCTAAGGTTTGTCATCTTTTAAATCTAAGAGAAAGAATCACCGGGTAGGTCTCTTCTAACACTTAGTTGCTAACACTAGGTCACCCTAGGATAGATTTAACTCAACAAACACTAGGATTTCAACATTCTAACAAGCTAGAACTTAGATCCATCGAACTAGGGAAACCACGGGCTGTTCTACCACTTCCACGGCCGTGGAATGGCAAGAACAAACCGTGGACTCCAACAGAGGCTTCGTTCAAGTAAACAAGTCACCCAAAGGTAAATCTAAGTCCATCCTATCATAGTCCTAGCCATAATCATCCTTTCCTTACCCTAGAATCGCATCTATTTGGCCTACAACTTTCATCATAACAATCGAAATCATCAAACATAAAATCATGGCTTCCATTTGCAAGATAATGAAGAGAAAGAGATGAACAAGTGAAGCAAACAAAACCAAGCTGAAATTAAGATTAGGAAGACTCACAACCCTTCCAAAAGAAGGTTTAATCGATTCTTACAACCCTAGAAAACGATTCCGAAATTCTTCACTACAAAGCCTATCAAGTGCTAGCAATGGTGTGTTCTTCTCTTCTTCTCCAATGGAGCTCTTCTCCTCCTTCAATGGTGTCTCCCTCCTTAGACAATCTTCTTGTTGAGAGTGTGGGAGAGAATGTGGATTTGGATGGTGGATGGAAGATGAAAAGATGCTTCTCTCAGTCTTGCAGGACCACTTTTATACTACCACAATGCTAGAGAAGGCCAAGAGATCGTGGCACAGCTGTCACAACCGTTTGGCAAAACCCACGGTTGGTTCCACGGCCGTGGAAGTGCTAGCAACCGTGGTTTGGTGTTTCAGCTTCGCCTTGGATCATTAAGCTATGATTTGGTGCATGACTTGTGTTGGCAAGGTTCCATGAGTCCTCCTTAGCCTCTAGCTTGCATCATAATGAGTCCGAGGGTGTGTCATCTTGATAAACGATCTTCGGACGTATCGATTAAGCTCCTAAATCTTCCAAAATACCTACAAAGCAATGCAAAAGTCCGTGTAGATGTCTATCTCGGCAAAATACGTGAATGTAGTGCAAATGTCGTGAACTAGTGCTAAACCGTGCATGAATGAGTGAGAAATCTATCTAAATGACTACCTAAACCTAAGTCATAAATCGTGTTATCAAAAATGCCCCATACTTAAGGTTTGCTCGTCCCCGAGCAAATTCCCAACTATAGACTAAGAGATGACATGATTTATGTATGCAGAAAAAAAAATGGCAAAATCTTTTTGGGTTTGTGCTTCTAATATTGGATCACCTTCATAGTCATGTTTTATGGCAATGGACAAACAATTATGTATCAAATAAATGAAGGCACGGAAAGACAATTATACTTAACTCGAAAGCATGCATGAAATGTAAAAATGAAGAAGTCAAGATGATCAAGAGTATATCCAATCTAGATTACTAAGTCTTACAAACATGCAAATAGGTCATACGGTCTTTCGAGATAAAGGGCCAAGAAACGTTGTGATTAGGTGGGGATTTTTCTAGGCTATGTGATGCTAATCCGGGAATGGAACTAACTCCACAATTTTGTCCTCGATCAACTTCCCACAAGTGTATATTTTCTCCATCTTTTCTTTCTTTTCTTTTTCTTTCACTTATTTTTGAGACAATGACATTGGTGTACAAAAGCCGAAACCTTGGTGATTAGCCATCCTCGGGCTTTTTCTATTTTTCGAGGTGCATCCACACCGGGCACACATACCAAAGCTCGTTAGGACTATTGGTTTATTTGACTTTGGCAAGGCACAAACACCCGATTATGTGAATGGTGCCGAGTTACTCGTCATTTAAACCAACGTCCCCAAACCTATGTTTTTTTGTCTACACTTTCACAACAAATTGAGCATTTTATTCATGACATTCTTTCATCAACATCTTCACCCCGCACTTGCTTTTCACACACATCAACACACTAACATGCTCCTATTCCCGGATGGGTCAAAAGAGGTCAAATTTATATCAATTGAGGTGCTCAAACATCATGGTCAAGATGAGAAGTAGAGAAAGATGAATTGCCTTAATCACTCCTAGATGGTGTGCAAGAACTAGCATGTAATTTCGACTTTCAATACTCAATCCATTCTAGGCAAACATCATGATCACAAACCATTCATGGGATTCAATATAAGTACTTCAAGTCCACATATGCAATTCACCAATTTAACACATAAGGCCATCCATAGCCAATCCACAAGACAAGATTCATCATTAGGGTCATATCCAAGCCTAGAAAGCACAAAGAATTTTTTAAATTTTCTGATTTTTTTTGGGTTTTTTCGAAATGAATATATATAATGCAAGACATGTGATAATATTAAACTTATCCTAGATGCTGATCGTGCAAAATATCATGCAAACCCCACCCCATACTTAGAAACACATTGTCCCCAATGTGTAAATGAAGTAAAGAAGAGTGAAAGAGGGTTCTCACAATGTAAAAATGGTTTGCTATGGTATTTGGGATTTCTCAAGTGGATTGATGGTGGATGATCCTATCAACAATGGTAGAGAGCTCTAAGTGTTCATCAAAGCGTCGGGACCCGCGCTAGGCACCGCTAGCCGTCCAAGTTCCGCGTCCGCTCCACCCATAATTGATGAGGGGTTCATCATCATCATTCACATGCCATACAAGGCTTCCAATACTACCAAGATTCTAGCACACACACAAAGCACACCAAACACACAAAAACAAAAAAATCACAAACAAAAAACAAAACGATAAGGAAAAACGTTACCAATGGGTTGCCTCTCATCAAGCGCTTCTTTAAGGTCATTAGCTTGACCAAACTCGGGGGCGTCTCATTCTCGGTGAAGTGGGGCAATCATATCCACCGGAGCTCCCGGGATATACTTCTTCAACCGGTGCCCATTCACCTTGAAATCTCCACAATGCTCCCCTCCTATCTCAATAGCTCCATGGGGGAAGATCTTCTTCACCACATATGACCCGGTCAATCTTGATTTTAGTGTTCCGGGGAAAAGCCGCAGCCTTGAGTTGAAGAGAAGGACAAGGTCGCCTTCACTCAACTCCTTCAGGATGAGGCGCTTGTCATGCCACCGTTTGGTCCTCTCCTTGTAGATCCGGGCATTCTCATAGGCATCCAACCGGATCTCCTCAAGAGCGTTCATATCAAGCAACCTCTTCTCTCCAGCCTCCTTGAGGTCAAAATTTAGCCACTTAATGGCCCAATAAGCTCTATGCTCCATCTCTACCGGAAGGTGGCAAGACTTGCCATAGACTAACTCGTAGGGAGTGGTGCCAATTGGTGTCTTGAAAGCGGTTCTATATGCCCACAAGGCATCATCGAGCTTCATAGTCCAATCCTTTCTCGTCCTAGAGACCGTCTTCTCAAGAATCCCCTTTATCTCCCGGTTGGAGATCTCCACTTGGCCACTAGTTTGGGGATGGTAAGGTCTTGCCACCTTATGAGTCACCCCATACTTAGCCAAAAGTGCCCCAAAGTTCCTATTAGTGAAGTGCTTCCCTCCATCACTTATGATTACCCTTGGTGTTCCAAACCTAGGGAAGATCACTCGCTTGAAGAACCGCACCACCACCTTGGCATTATTTGTAGGAGAGGCAATTGCCTCCACCCATCTCGAAACATAATCAACCGCCAATAGGATGTAGAGGTTGCCACATGAAGAAGGGAATGGTCCCATGAAGTCCACACCCCACACATCAAATATCTCCACTTCTTGTATGTTGTTCAAGGGCATCTCATTCCTCCTTGAGATGTTGCCCGTCCTTTGGCAAGCATCACAAGCTACCACAAAGCTTTGCACATCCTTGAACAAACTTGGCCAAAAGAAGCCCGATTGCAACACCTTCACACATGTTTTGTGTGAGCTAGCATGCCCTCCACATGGCAAGGAGTGACAATGGCGGATCACACTCTCCACCTCATCCTCCGGTATGCATCTTCTAAACATTCCATCCGGCCCTCTCTTGAACAAAAGTGGTTCACTCCAATAGTAGTGCCTCACATCTTCGAAGAACTTCTTTCTTTGGGCATATGTCAATCCGGGAGGCACTTCCTCACACACAAGATAGTTCACAATGTCGGCATACCATGGCTCACTTCCTCTAGATACTTGGAACAAGCACTCCTCCACCATTTGCAATTGCTCATCCCGGAATGAGTCATCAATTGGGATGTCATTTCTCTCAAGCTCCAATGGTGGGAGTCTACTAAGGTGATCCGCCACAGAGTTCTCGGACCCCTTCTTGTCCCGGATTTCCAAATCAAATTCTTGAAGAAGAAGGATCTACCGAATCAACCTAGGCTTGGCATCCTTCTTGGTAAGTAGATAACGGATCACAGCATGATTCGTATAAACAATGGCCTTTGCTCCAACAAGATATGAGCGGAACTTCTCAAATGCATACACCACCGCTAGCAACTCCTTCTCGGTGGTAGCATAATTGAGTTGGGCATCATCTAGCGTCTTGCTAGCATAAAAAATGGCATGTGTGCGCCCATCTTTCCTTTGCCCCAAAACAGCCCCAACGGCTATATCACTTGCATCACACATGATCTCAAACGGTAAACTCCAATCCGGAGGTTGCATGATAGGTGCAGAGATCAAGGCGTTCTTCAACCTACAAAAAGCCTCAAGGCAATCCTTGGAGAAAACAAACTCAACATCTTTCATTAGTAGGTTAGTAAGAGGCTTAGAAATTTTAGAGAAGTCTTTAATAAACCTCCGGTAGAAACCGGCATGCCCTAAGAAACTTCTTACCCCCTTCACCGAGGTAGGTGGTGGCAACTTCTCTATTGTTTCAATCTTGGCCCTATCAACCTCAATGCCGCGGTTAGACACCAAGTGTCCTAACACAATACCTTCACTTACCATGAAGTGGCATTTTTCCCAATTCAAGACAAGGTTTGTCTCCTCACTTCTCTTAAGTACTAATGACAAGTTAGCCAAGCAATTATCAAAGGAAGAATCATAGACAGAAAAATCATCCATAAACAATTCCATGATGTTTTCAAAGTATTCCGAAAAGATAGCCATCATACACCTTTGGAAGGTTGCGGGTGCATTACACAACCCAAATGGCATTCTCCTATAAGCAAAAGTTTCCCATGGACATGTAAAAGTGGTTTTCTCTTGGTCATCGGGGTGGATAGGGATTTGGAAGAATCCACTATAGCCATCTAAGTAGCAAAAATGAGAATGTTGAGCTAACCTCTCTAGCATTTGGTCAATGAAAGGGAGAGGGAAGTGATCTTTCCTAGAGGCCATGTTCAATTTCCTATAGTCAATACACATCCTCCATCCCGTAATCGTCCTAGTTGGGATTAGTTCATTGTTCTCATTAGTCACTACGGTCATCCCACCCTTCTTAGGAACTACATGAACGGGACTAACCCACTTACTATCCGAAATAGGGTAGATGATTCCCGCATCTAGCAACTTAATGATCTCTTTCTTGACTACCTCTTTCATTATAGGATTCAATCTTCTTTGATGTTCAATAGAGGGTTTGTGGTTATCTTCCATCAATATCTTATGCATGCACAAAGAGGGTTTAATTCCAACAAGGTCATCAATGGTATAGCCAATGGCTTTCCTATGCAATCTTAGCTCATGCAACAACTTAGCAAGTTCATCATCATTCAAGCATGCATTCACAATCACTGGATATGTAGAATTATCACCAAGAAAAGCATACTTTAAATGAGAGGGGAGGGGCTTGAGTTCAAGTTTAGGAGGACCTTTATCGAGCGGAGACGATCCAAATAACGTTGGTTGAGATGAATCCAAAGCAAATGAAGACCCTTCAAGGCTCCTTGAAGCTTGATCATCAATGAGGGCTGCTTCTGAGGGAACCACGGTTGGATCCACGGTTCTTGGCACATCCACGGCCGTGGAAGTTGCCAAGCTTGCTCTTTGGAGCTTTCCAGAGAGTTCTACGGCCGTGGAACACACTCCACGCCCGTGGTTCCTACAGGTGCTCAGAATGCTTTCGTGAACCTCAAATTAAGCTCTTGTCTCCTTTTCTAGTGCTTCCAAGGCCTTGATTTCTTCATTGCAAGCCTCCTCAACACCTTCCTCCATCAAACTTAAGGTAAGAACCTTCTCCAAGGGGTCCTTGATCAAGATCAAGCTCACAACTTCTCTAGACTCCTCTTGCTCGACTATGTTGAATACATCTTCATCAAGGGTTGGCCCTTTCATCATTGTGGACAGCTTGAACTTGATGTTCTCTTCTCCAATGTTGAAGGAGAGAATCCCATTCTTGCAATCCACTAGGCATCCGGAAGTGGCTAGGAAAGGTCTTCCTAAGATGATGGGAACCGGATAGTCCGCCGGAATATCCAAGACAACAAAATCAATTGGCACATAGAACTTTCCTAGTTGCACCGGAATGTCTTCTAAGATCCCAACCGGGTGAGTGATTGAACGGTCCGCCATGTAGAGGGTCATCTTGACCGGTTTTGGCTCTCCTAGCCCAACCTTGTTGCAAAGTGCAAGCGGTATGATGCTTACACTTGCCCCAAGATCACAAAGGGCTTCATATTTCACTTCTCCCACTCCAATTGGGACACAAAAGGAACCCGGATCTCTTAGCTTAGGAGGCATCTCCTCCTTCATTGTTTGGATCAATTCCGAGGACCTCTTTGTCATTCTTATTTCCCCATACTCCTCCAACTTCCTTTTGTTGGAGAGTATCTCCTTCAAGAACTTGCCATATGCCGGCATACCTAAGATAGCATCCATGAACGGAATGTTAATATGCAATTTAGACATAAGTTCAAGGAATTTACCAAAGTGATTGTCCAAGCGAGCTCTTGCTCGTGATTGTGGGAACGGTAGTGGTGGCTTGTATGGAGGCGGTGCCACATATGTTGGCTCAACATCCTTGCTCTTGCCTCCATCTTCTTGCAATATTTCTTCTTCTACCACTACTTGCTTTCCCTTAGCATTTTCCTTGGGCAAGGGATCCTTCATACTCAACCCACTCCTCGTTGTAATGGCCAACACTTGGCCTCTTGGGTTGTCTTCGGTCCTTCCGGGAAGCTTTCCCGGATCTCTATGGGCTTCACCCGCCTTTTGGAACACTTGTGCTTCCAACACCTTTTGAGCTTTAGAAATGGAAGTCACCGTGCTCTCAAGACCACTCAACCTTCCAAGCAATTGCTCAAACATCATTTTGGTTCTATCCTTTGGAGGTTGAGAAAATCCGGGTGGAGGTTCTTGTGAAGCTTTTTGATGACGCGATTTATGACTTAGGTTTAGGTAGTCATTTAGATAGATTTTTCACTCATTCATGCATGGTTTAGCACTGGTTCACAACGTTTGCACTCAATTCACGTATTTTGTCGAGATAGACGTCTACACGGACTTTTGCATTGCTTTGTAGGTAATTTGGGAGATTTAGGAGCTTAATCGATACGTTTGAGGATCGTTCATCAAGATGACACGCCCTCGGGCTCATTAGGATGCAAGCTAGAGGCTAAGGAGGACTCATGGAACCTTGTCAACACAAGCCATGCACCAAATCGAAGCTTAATGAACCAAGGCAATGCTGAAGCACCAAACCACGGTCACTGGAGGGACCACGGCCGTGGAATCAACCGTGGTTTTTTCCAGACGGTTGTGACAGTTGTGCCACGATCTCAAGGCCAACTCTAGCAAGGTTGTAGTATAAAAGTGGTCCTGCAAGGCTGAGAGAAGCATCTTGTATCTTTCATCTTCCATCCACCATCCAAATCCACATTCTCTCCCACACTCTCAACAAGAAGATTCTCTCAAGAGGAGAGCTACCATTGAAGGAAGGAGAAGAGCTCCATTGGAGAAGAGGGGAAGAACACACCATAGCTAGACCTTTGATAAGTTTTGTAGAGAAGATTTTCGGAATCGATTTCTAGAGTTGTAAGAATCGCTTAAACCTTCTTTTGGAAGGGTTGTGAGTATTTCTAATCTTAATTTCAGCTTGGTTTTGTTTGCTTCACTTGTTCATCTCTTTCTCTTCATTATCTTTCAAATGGAAGCCATGATTTTATGCTTGATGATTTCGATTGTTATGATGCATGTTGTAGGCTAAATAGATGCGATTCTAGGGTAAGGAAAGGATGGTTATGGCTAAGACTATGATAGGATGAACTTAGATTTACCTTTGGGTGACTTGTTTACTTGAACGAAGCCTCTGTTGGAGTCCACGGTTTATTCTTGCCATTCCACGGCCGTGGAAGGTGTAGAACAGCCCGTGGTTTCCCTGGTTCGATGGATCTAAGTTTTAGATTGTTAGAATGTTGAAATCCTAGTGTTTGTTGAGTTAAATCTACCCTAGGGTGACCTAGTGTTAGCAACTAAGTGTTAGAAGAGACCTACCCGGTGATTCTTACTCTTAGACTTCAAAGATGACAAACCCTAGGTAGTGGTGAGCCTCATAAGCCGCCATTGGACTAAGTGTGCTAGGATAGTTGTTTAGGACTTACCCTTCCGAGACTTACCCGGTGAGGAAAGGTTTGATCCCTAGGTGACAATCCGGTTTGTGTAGAATTCCATTCCTTAGATTCTAGAGACTTACCCGGTGATAAGATCTAGGGAACGGATTAGTGGACCATGAGACCTACCCGGTGATTGATCCCAATCTAGAAACACTCACTCCCAACATATCATAGTTAATCCAAGGAATGATTAGATAGCTTGAGTCCTATGCCATAACCGGAAATTCCAACCCCTAGAATCCACTTTTCCCTTTTTGATCTATATCTCGTGTTTAGCTTGTTTGTTTGTGTTACTAGCATAGTTGATTGTTCATTTTGCATGATTTGTGATCCTTGATTGATCACCTAAAAACCCACCGAAAACATTGAGATTTTCACTTCTTTATTTCCTTCTCTTTTCTTAGGTCTAGATCTTCACTAAACTAAATCACTAATCGAATCAATCTCACCTTAGTCTTTGTGTTCGACCTCGGAATACTATCCCTACTACAAACGTCACGTACACTGCGGGTTTGCTAGGAGTTAGGAGAAATATAACGAGTTTATAAATTTAAAACCTATTGCGTATCACACATATCATGAGCGTGACAAGTTTTTGGCGCCATTGCCGGGGACTAGGTCTAGATTGAGTCTATTTTGTAATTGTTTATAGTGTAGATCTTTCTTGTTGCTTTTGATCTCTCTTTGGTTTGTGTCTTTGCTTTTCAGTACATCTCTCACTCTTTAGGTGTATGCGAAGATCTCGTGGCAAGGATTTAGCTCCATTCGATCCCGAACCAGAGAAAACCCTTAGATCTAGATCCAAGAGCATTAAAAAGGGAAAAGAGATGGCAGGAAGAGATCTCCAAGCTGAGTTGGATGAGGCTTTAGAGCAAATTAGGATAAGGGATGAAGCTTTGGAGAATGAAAGGAGACTTGCCAATGAGAGGCAAGAGGCAACTAGGAGGGAGATTGAGGAGATTAGGCAATCTCTTGTGCAAAGAGAGCTTAACCGTCAACAACCTCCTCCACCTCCACCACAACCGCAGCCGGCGGTTAATATTCGGGTTGTGCCCATTGCTATGGAAGAGCCACAAGCGTTAGTGCAACGTATGGATCCGGCACAAAGAGCACACCGTCCGGGTGTGAACTTAGGAGATCCCGCAACCCATGATTACGAGCTCCGCCCTCAAGTTCTACAAATGATCCGGCATAATCAATTTGGAGGGATGGAAGGAGAGTCTCCTCATCAACACTTGATGAATTATGAGATCTTGATGGAGACTCTTAGACCGCCTAGATTGGAGAGCAACAACCATAAGCTTAGGGCTTTCTCCTTCTCTCTTAAGGACAAAGCCTTAGATTGGTATCAATCTATTCTGCAAGGGCGAGTTAGTACTTGGGAGGAAATGACAAACGAGTTTTTGACTAAGTTCTTCCCACCTTCCAAGACTACCGAGTTAAGAGGGAAGATCAATGCCTTCGTGATGAAGGATAGAGAGAGTTTGTTCAAGTCTTGGGAGAGATTCAAAGACCTTCTCCTAGATTGTCCACACCATGGTATACCAAAAATTGAGCTATTGGAAATCTACTTCAAAGGACTTGATGAAGATAGCCAATTCAAGCTCCAATCTCTTTCCGGTGGAACTTTCATGGAAAAGCATGTGGATGAAGCTTGGGAGTTTGTGGAGAAACAAGCTCTAGTGATTGAGAAGTACTCCCATAGGAAGAGTGAAGGGAGAAAGGCGGGAACATATGAGGTGAGTGAAGTCACCATGAGCAATTTCAAGCTTGACGCCATCAACAACGAGCTAAAGTCTTTGAGGGAGTTGTGTGCTACAACTTTGAAAAACCAAGCAACTCCTCGAGTGCAAGTGCAAGCAAACTTGTCTTCCAAGGAGGAAGATGTGAATTACATGGGAAGGGGAAATTATAACAACTACCAAGGCCCAAGGAACTTCAACAACAACCGACAATTCAACAATTACCGGCCCAACCACAACCATCCCGGGTTTTCCTATTCTAACCCGGAAGGAGCCTTGAACCCTCCCGCTTCCACAAGCACAACTCCACCACCGAAAGCTTCACAAGAACCTCCACCCGGATTTACTCAACCTCCAAGGGATAGAACCGAAATGATGTTTGAGCAATTGCTTGGAAGGTTGAGTGGTCTTGAGAGCACGGTGACTTCTATTTCCAAGGCTCAAAAGGTGTTGGAAGCACAAGTGTTCTAAAAGGCGGGTGAAGCCCATAGAGATCCGGGAAAGCTTCCCGGAAGAACCGAAGACAACCCAAGAGGCCAAGTGTTGGCCATTACAACGAGGAGTGGGTTGAGCAAGAAGGATCCTTTGCCCAAGGAAAATGCTAAGGGAAAGCAAGTAGTGGTAGAAGAAGAAGTATTGCAAGAAGATGGAGGCAAGAGCAAGGATGTTGAGCCAACATATGTGGCACCGCCTCCATACAAGCCACCACTACCGTTCCCACAATCACGAGCTAGAGCTCGCTTGGACAATCACTTTGGTAAATTCCTTGAACTTATGTCTAAATTGCATATTAATATTCCGTTCATGGATGCTATCTTAGGTATGCCGGCATATGGCAAGTTCTTGAAGGAGATACTCTCCAACAAAAGGAAGTTGGAGGAGTATGGGGAAATAAGAATGACAAAGAGGTCCTCGGAATTGATCCAAATAATGAAGGAGGAGATGCCTCCTAAGCTAAGAGATCCGGGTTCCTTTTGTGTCCCAATTGGAGTGGGAGAAGTGAAATATGAAGCCCTTTGTGATCTTGGGGCAAGTGTAAGCATCATACCGCTTGCACTTTGCAACAAGGTTGGACTAGGAGAGCCAAAACCGGTCAAGATGACCCTCTACATGACGGACCATTCTATCACTCACCCGGTTGGGATCTTAGAAGACATTCCGGTGCAACTAGGAAGGTTCTACGTGCCGATTGATTTTGTTGTCTTGGATATTCCGGCGGACTATCCGGTTCCCATCATCTTGGGAAGACCTTTCCTAGCCACTTCCAGATGCCTAGTGGATTGCAAGAATGAGATTCTCTCCTTCAACATTGGAGAAGAGAACATCAAGTTCATGTTGTCCACAGTGATGAAAGGGCCAATCTTGATGAAGATGTATTCAACATAGTCGAGCAAGAGGAGTCTAGAGAAGTTGTGAGCTTGATCTTGATCAAGGACCCCTTGGAGATGGTTCTTACCTTAAGTTTGATGGAGGAAGGTGTTGAGGAGGCTTGCAATGAAGAAATCAAGGCCTTGGAAGCACTAGAAAAGGAGACAAGAGCTGAATTTGAGGTTCACGAAAGCATGTTCAGCACCTGTAGGAACCACGGGCGTGGAGTGTGTTCCACGGCCGTAGAACTCTCTGGAAAGCTCCAACGAGCAAGCTTGGCAACTTCCACGGCCGTGGATGTGCCAAGAACCGTGGATCCAACCGTGGCTCCCCCTGAAGCAGCCCTCATTGATGATCAAGCTTCAAGGAGCCTTGGAGGGTCTTCATTTGCTTTGGATTCATCTCATCCAACGTTATTTGGATCGTCTCCACTCGACAAAGGTCCTCCTAAACTTGAACTCAAACCCCTCCCCTCTCATTTGAAGTATGCTTTTCTTGGTGATAATTCTACATATCCGGTGATTGTGAATGCATGCTTGAATGATGATGAACTTGCTAAGTTGTTGCATAAGCTAAGATTGCATAGGAAAGCCATTGGCTATACTATTCATGACATTCTTTCATCGACGTTGGTTTAAATGACGAGTAACTCGACACCATTCACATAATCGGGTGTTTGTGCCTTGCCAAAGTCAAATAAACCAATAGTCCTAACGAGCTTTGGTATGTGTGCTCGGTGTGGATGCACCTCGAAAAATAGAAAAAGCCCGAGGATGGCTAATCACCAAGGTTTCGGCTTTTGTACACCAATGCCATTGTCTCAAAAATAAGTGAAAGAAAAAGAAAAGAAAGAAAAGATGGAGAAAATATACACTTGAGGGAAGTTGATCGAGGACAAAATTGTGGAGTTAGTTCCATTCCCGGATTAGCATCACATAGCCTAGAAAAATCCCCACCTAATCACAACGTTTCTTGGCCTTTTATTTCACAAGACCTTATGACCTATTTGCATGTTTGTAAGACTTAGTAATCTAGATTGGATATGCTCTTGATCATCTTGACTTCTTCATTTTTACATTTCATGCATGCTTTCGAGTTAAGTATAATTGTCTTTCCGTGCCTTCATTTATTTGACACATAATCGCTTGTCCATTGCCATGAAACATGACTATGAAGGTGATCCAATATTAGAAGCACAAACCCAAAAGATTTTGCCATTTTTCTGCATACATAAATCATGTCATCTCTTAGTCTATAGTTGGGAATTTGCTCGGGGACGAGCAAACCTTAAGTATGGGGTATTTTTGATGACGCGGTTTATGACTTAGGTTTAGGTAGTCATTTAGATAGATTTCTCACTCTTTCATGCATGGTTTAGCACTAGTTCACGGCGTTTGCACTCAATTCACGTATTTTGTCGAGATAGACGTCTACATGGACTTTTGCATTGCTTTGTAGGTAATTTGGGAGATTTAGGAGCTTAATCGATACGTTCGAGGATCGTTCATCAAGATGACACGCCCTCGGGCTCATTAGGATGCAAGCTAGAGGCTAAGGAGGACTCATGGAACCTTGTCAACACAAGCCATGCACCAAATCGAAGCTTAATGAACCAAGGCAACGCTGAAGCACCAAACCACGGTCACTAGAGGGACCACGGCCGTGGAATCAACCGTGGTTTTTGCCAGACGGTCGTGACAGATGTGCCACGATCTCAAGGCCAACTCTAGCAAGGTTGTAGTATAAAAGTGGTCCTGCAAGGCTAAGAGAAGCATCTTGGATCTTTCATCTTCCATCCACCATCCAAATCCACATTCTCTCCCACACTCTCAACAAGAAGATTCTCTCAAGAGGAGAGCTATCATTGAAGGAAGGAGAAGAGCTCCATTGGAGAAGAGGAAGAACACACCATAGCTAGACCTTTGATAAGTTTTGTAGAGAAGATTTTAGGAATCGATTTCTAGAGTTGTAAGAATCGCTTAAACCTTCTTTTGGAAGGGTTGTGAGTATTTCTAATCTTAATTTCAGCTTGGTTTTGTTTGCTTCACTTGTTCATCTCTTTCTCTTCATTATCTTGCAAATGGAAGCCATGATTTTATGCTTGATGATTTTGATTGTTATGATGCATGTTGTAGGCTAAATAGATGCGATTCTAGGGTAAGGAAAGGATGGTTATGGCTAAGACTATGATAGGATGAACTTAGATTTACCTTTGGATGACTTGTTTACTTGAACGAAGCCTCTGTTGGAGTCCACGGTTTATTCTTGCCATTCCACGGCCATGGAAGGTGTAGAACAACCCGTGGTTTCCCTGGTTCGATGGATCCAAGTTTTAGATTGTTAGAATGTTGAAATCCTAGTGTTTGTTGAGTTAAATCTACCCTAGGGTGACCTAGTGTTAGCAACTAAGTGTTAGAAGAGACCTACCCGGTGATTCTTACTCTTAGACTTCAAAGATGACAAAACCTAGGTAGTGGTGAGCCTCATAAGCCGCCATTGGACTAAGTGTGCTAGGATAGTTGTTTAGGACTAACCCTTTCGAGACTTACCCGGTGAGGAAAGGTTAGATCCCTAGGTGACAATCCGGTTTGTGTAGAATTCCATTCCTTAGATTCTAGAGACTTACCCGGTGATAAGATCTAGGGAACGGATTAGTGGACCATGAGACCTACCCGGTGATTGATCCCAATCTAGAAACACTCACTCCCAACATATCATAGTTAATCCAAGGAATGATTAGATAGCTTGAGTCCTATGCCATAACCGGAACTTCCAACCCCTAGAATCCGCTTTTCCCTCTTTGATCTATATCTCGTGTTTAGCTTGTTTGTTTGTGTTGCTAGCATAGTTGATTGTTCATTTTACATGATTTGTGATCCTTGATTGATCATTAAAAAACCCACCAAAAACATTGAGATTTTCACTTCTTTATTTCCTTCTCTTTTCTTAGGCCTAGATCTTCACTAAACTAAATCACTAATCGAATCAATCTCACCTTAGTCTTTGTGTTCGACCTCGGAATACTATCCCTACTACAAACGTCACGTACACTGCGGGTTCGCTAGGAGTTAGGAGAAATATAATGAGTTTATAAATTTAAAACCTATTGCGTATCACACACATTCTAAGCGTGACACTTTTGGTGGTGGGGCTGCGCTTGTGGAAACGGGAGGGTTCAAGGCTCCATCCGGGTTAGAATAGGAAAACCCGGGATGGTTATGGTTGGGCCGGTAATTGTTGAATTGCCGGTTGTTGTTGAAGTTCCTTGGGCCTTGATAGTTGTTGTAATTGCCCCTTCCCATGTAGTTCACATCTTCCTCCTTGGAAGACAAGTTTGCTTGCACTTGCACTTGAGGGGTTGCTTGATTCTTCAAAGTTGTAGCACACAACTCCCTCAAAGACTTTAGCTCGTTGTTGATGGTGTCAAGCTTGAAATTGCTCATGGTGACTTCACTCACCTCATATGCTCCCGCCTTTCTCCCTTCACTCTTCCTATGGGAGTATTTCTCAATCACTAGAGCTTGTTTCTCTACAAACTCCCAAGCTTCATCCACATGCTTTTCCATGAAAGTCCCACCGGAAAGATATTGGAGCTTGAATTGGCTATCTTCATCAAGTCCTTTGAAGTAGATCTCCAATAGCTCAATTTTTGGTATAACATGGTGTGGACAATCTAGGAGAAGGTCTTTGAACCTCTCCCAAGACTTGAACAAACTCTCTCTATCCTTCATCACGAAGGCATTGATCTTCCCTCTTAATTCGGTAGTCTTGGAAGGTGGGAAGAACTTAGTCAAAAACTCGGTTGTCCTCTCCTCCCAAGTACCAACTCGCCCTTGCGGAATAGATTGATACCAAGCTAAGGCTTTGTCCTTAAGAGAGAAGGAGAAAGCCCTAAGCTTATGGTTGTTGCTCTCCAATCTAGGCGGTCTAAGAGTCTCCATCAAGATCTCATAATTTATCAAGTGCTGATGAGGAGACTCTCCTTCCATCCCTCCAAATTGATTATGCCGGATCATTTGTAGAACTTGAGGGCGGAGCTCGTAATCATGGGCTGCGGGATCTCCTAAGTTCACACCCGGACGGTGTGCTCTTTGTGCCGGATCCATACGTTGCCCTAACGTTTGCGGCTCTTCCATAGCAATGGGTACAACCCGAATATTAACCGCCGGCCGCGGTTGGGGTGGAGGTGGAGGAGGTTGTTGACGGTTAAGCTCCCTTTGCACAAGAGCTTGCCTAATCTCCTCAATCTCCCTCCTAGTTGCCTCTTGCCTCTCATTGGCAAGTCTCCTTTCATTCTCCAAAGCTTCATCCCTTATCCTAATTTGCTCTAAGACCTCATCCAACTCAGCTTGGAGATCTCTTCTGGCCATCTCTTTTCCCTTTTTAATGCTCTTAGATCTAGATCTAAGGGTTTTCTTCGGTTCGGGGTCGAATGGAGCTAAATCCTTGCCACGAGATCTTCGCATACACCTAAAGAGTGAGAGATGTCCTGAAAAGCAAAGACACAAACGAAAGAGAAATCAAAAGCAACAAGAAAGACCTACACTATAAACAATCATAAAAAGACTCAATCTAGACCTAGTCCCCGGCAATGGCGCCAAAAACTTGTCACACTCAGGGTGTGTGATACGCAATAGGTTTTAAATTTATAAACTCGTTATATTTCTCCTAACTCCTAGCGAACCCGCAGTGTACGGGACGTTTGTAGTAGGGATAGTATTCCGAGGTCGAACACAAAGACTAAGGTGAGATTGATTCGATTAGTGATTGAGTTTAGTGAAGATCTAAGCCTAAGCAAAGAGAAGGAAATAAAGAAATGAAAATCTAAATGTTTTTGGGTGGTTTTTAGGTGATCAATCAAGGATCACAAATCATGCGAAATATAATAATCAACAAAGCTAACAAATCAACACAAACAAACAAGCTAAACACGAGATATAGATCAAAGAGGGAAAAGCGGATTCTAGGGGTTGGAAATTCCGGTTATGGCATAGGACTCAAGCTATCTAATCATTCCTTCGATTAACTATGATATGTTGGGAGTGAGTGTTTCTAGATTGGGATCAATCACCGGGTAGGTCTCATGGTCCACTAGTCCGTTCCTAAGGTCTCATCACCGGGTAAGTCTCAAAGAGCCTAAGGAATGGAATTCTACACAAACCGGATTATCACCTAGGGATCAAACCCATCCTCACCGGGTAAGTCTCAAAAGGGTTAGTCCTAAACAACTATCCTAGCACACTTAGTCCAATGGCGGCTTATGATGCTCACCACTACCTAAGGTTTGTCATCTTTTAAATCTAAGAGCAAGAATCACCGGGTAGGTCTCTTCTAACACTTAGTTGCTAACACTAGGTCATCCTAGGATTGATTTAACTCAACAAACACTAGGATTTCAACATTCTAACAAGCTAGAACTTAGATCCATCGAACCAGGGAAACCACGGGCTGTTCTACCACTTCCACGGCCGTGGAATGGCAAGAACAAACCGTGGACTCCAACAGAGGCTTCGTTCAAGTAAACAAGTCATCCAAAGGTAAATCTAAGTCCATCCTATCATAGTCCTAGCCATAACCATCCTTTCCTTACCCTAAAATCGCATCTATTTAGCCTACAACTTTCATCATAACAATCGAAATCATCAAACATAAAATCATGGCTTCCATTTGCAAGATAATGAAGAGAAAGAGATGAACAAGTGAAGCAAACAAAACCAAGATGAAATTAAGATTAGGAAGACTCACAACCCTTCCAAAAGAAGGTTTAATCGATTCTTACAACCCTAGAAAATGATTCTGAAATTCTTCACTACAAAACCTATCAAGTGTTAGCAATGGTGTATTCTTCTCTTCTTCTCCAATGGAGCTCTTCTCCTCCTTCAATGGTGTCTCCCTCCTTAGAGAATCTTCTTGTTGAGAGTGTGGGAGAGAATTTGGATTTGGATGGTGCATGGAAGATGAAAAGATGCTTCTCTCAGCCTTGCAGGACCACTTTTATACTACCACCATGCTAGAGAAGGCCAAGAGATCGTGGCACAGTTGTCACAACCGTCTGGCAAAAACCACGGTTGGTTCCACGGCCGTGGAAGTGCCAGCAACCGTGGTTTGGTGCTTCAGCTTCGCCTTGGATCATTAAGTTATGATTTGGTGCATGGCTTGTGTTGACAAGGTTCCATGAGTCCTCCTTAGCCTCTAGCTTGCATCCTAATGAGTCCGAGGGTGTGTCATCTTGATAAAAGATTTTCGGACGTATCGATTAAGCTCCTAAATCTCCCAAAAATACCTACAAAGCAATGCAAAAGTCCGTGTAGACGTTTATCTCGACAAAATACGTGAATTGAGTGCAAATGTCGTGAACTAGTGCTAAACCGTGCATGAATGAGTGAGAAATCTATCTAAATGACTACCTAAACCTAAGTCATAAATCGTGTTATCAGAGCACTCTGTATGTCATACAGATGCTGGTCTCGCGTCGCCTACAGTTGCCACACCTTAGAAGCAAACAACAACTCGTACTTCTCTATCCTCGACGACCTCTTAAACACAAAGGGGCAGATGATCCATCTTGGAGGAACTGTATGAAGCTGTGGAGGGACGACCTGAACACGCCCAAACTGGCGTAGCAGAAACTGGGGATAATATGGCTCCTCCACCCAACAGAAGCGTATCACCCCCAAATAGGCCGATATGCGCATCTGTCCAGTTTGTAAGCCATCAAGAGAACCCCACGGCATCCACGTCACCTAAGACAAACTTACAAAGTCAATTCACAAGTAAATGTTCTTGTTTATCATTAAATAAAGGTAATTTAAAGTACCTCATTCATCCTACACATTGACAGTTGTGCCCTAAATCCTAAAAAGTCCGATCTCTCAAATTGCCCTATATGACCCCTCTCCGACCTCAACGCATGTCGGGCATCTCTCTATTTATAAGGGTCTGCATGCCCTCTAGGTATGAAGTGGGGAAAATGAGCGTGAATCCATGATTGCACAACACAATAACGATTTCATGTTAATTCATGCACTATAAGATTGAAAACAAAGAAGTCATAGTTGATTGCATACCTCCAAAAGAAGGGAACACCCAACTAATGTATGAACCTCCCTCTTGGAGGACACGCCTAGCTGTCGGTTCAAATATGCCAACGTAGTTGTCCCTCAAGCAAGAGACGCCATCGTGGTGGGGTCGCGATAGACGCTCAATAGATAAGACTTCGCCCTTTTTGTGGACTTGTCAATGAACAGGATGAAGCCAATAAGAAGAGCTAAGAATCTGTTGGCGATGTCCTCCTACCTCGCCTATAGGGACTCTGCCATAGTCTTGAGCGTTAGAGGAGATGAGCTGTCGGCCACCCACCGCCTTTACGGCGGCCTTCACCTCCAACGGCGGGAAGCCGAACATGGAGGTGAATAGTATATCATCCCGGATGCCCACAACCTCGTCCCCGTCAATGCAAAATCTTAAGAGGTGATATACGTCATGGAGGGTGATCGAGATCTGACCCCATGGGAAGTGAAATCCGGAGGTCTTTGGACACCACCGCTCCACAAAGGTAGATGCAAGCGCATGGTCCACCCCAGCCCACTGCATCTCTAGGAGGACGTGTAGTCCACTCCCCCTGACAAGTGGCATCCACTCCGAGACTGGAAATCGATTATCAAGGCTACAAAGCCAGTGACCGTGGCTCTTAGCCGATAGACTTGTAAGACAAATCTATCTTGTTATGCAAATATCATTTAAACGTCAGTAACACATTCGAATGTAATGAAAAATAAAATACCAATTCAAATAAAATACCAATTGAAATATAAATTCGTACCTCACCGAACCATATCGCGAGCGACGTGGCTCTCATAGCTGATGAGTAGGTCCCGTATAGCGGGACCTCCAGGATACACAACGTCGTCATCTGCAGCCTCAGGCGGAGGCGGAGGTGAATGTGGAGAAGGAGGCGGTGGCGGTCCACCCTCTTGTGTAGATGGACCGACTCTCCTAGCCTCAGCGGCAAAGCTCTCTAAATGAGTGGGGGTAGGCGAACGGCGGTCCATGGACTCATGAAACTCCATAGCAAAAGCGTCGACCTCCGCCTCAGGTAGGATCTGGCCCCCAGAAGCGTTTGAGGAACCGAATAACATGTCCATCCGCTCGTCTACATGCTCCTCGGTCTCTTGTACTCTCTTCTCCTACTGAGGATCCTCCTGCACGTCAACGGGATCCGCTAATCCCATCTCTATCTGCCGCCGCTTACGGTTCGAAACCGTAGCGGCCCATCCCCTAGTACTAGTCCCGGTAATCTATATAATTTGCATAATTAACGACTAATTAACGAATAATTTCATTAATTATTGAATAATTAGTTGACTAATTCACTAATTACACTAATTATATACTAATTAACAACTAATTGATAACTAATATCAATAAATAACGACTAATTTTCTACTAATTTATTAACTAACGACTAATTACATTCAAATTATTTACAAAATGTCTACTAATTCACTAATTAATGAGTAATTTCTTCATTTAAATACTAATTGATAACCAATTTTATTAATTAACGACTGATTGTCTACTAATTCATCAATTAACGACTAATTATCGACTAATTGTTTACTAATTATCAAGTAATTTACTAATTAACTAGTAATTTCTTCAATTAACGACTAAATGATAACTAGTTTCATTAATTAACGACTAATTGTATACTAATTGTTTACTAACTAACGAGTAATTTCTTCAATTAACGACAAAGTATATTAATTAACGACTAATTAATGACTAATTGATAACTAATTTCATTAATTAACGACTAATTGTCTACTAATTCATTAATTAACGACTAATTATAGACTAATTGTTTACTAATTGTCTAGTAAATCACTAACTAACGAGTAATTTCTTCAATTAACGACTAATTGATAACTAGTTTCATTAATTAACTACTAATGGTCTACTAATTTATTACTTAAGACTAATTATCGACTAATTGTTTACTAATTGTCTACTAATTCACTAATTAAAGACAAATTCATTTATTTTTAACTAATTTGGACTAATTCACTACTAATTTCATTGATTATTGCGTAATTAGATGACTAATTATCGACTAGTTTACGAACTAACGACTAATTTCATTAATTAATTATCTAATGAGTAAAAGGGATAAGTAGGCTTTTATTGTATAAATGTAGATTAAGTAGGCTTTTATGCTTCAATGTGTATTAACTAGGCCCCTTTTAATTTTGAAAAAAAGATAAAATCTAAAATAATTTAATATGCTTTTAAAATTAAAAAGGAAAATGAGAGTGGTCCCCTATAATTATTCAAAATTAAAAAGATTGTCTCCCTTAATTTTTTAAAATAAAAAAGGAAAATGAGAGTGATCCCCTACGATTGAGGAATCTATATATACTACTAAAGCAGCACCCATTTTGTACACGTGTCAACCTCTAAGGCCGTCCACGTCAGCTTTTTTTCAATTTATTTACAGATTTGCCACAACGTATTTACAGATTTGCCATTAATTATTTTATAAGAAAATTTTTTTTATTAGAATTTGTAAACCGTCATCATGCCACGTCAATTTTATTAAAATAAATAATAATAAAAAAAATCTACCTATCTACCAATCAAAATTAACAAACTGATTTATTATAACTCGATTTGTTGAGAAAATCTAAAGCAAATCTTCTAACAAGATTTGACACATTTGTTTAATTTAAAACTAAATCAAATTTTGCTCTTCTATCTAAATCTAAGTAAAAGTGATAATATATTAAGGTATAAATATAATACTCGAATAATAATCTTTGTAATAGAATTTTAATTATGTTATTTTATTTATTTAAAAAAATTAATCCTCATATGTTAGTTATATTAATTAATAAAAATAATTTTTACTATAAATTGATATCAAATATATGATGTGAAAATATAATATTTATTTAGACAATCCCGCACAAGGTGCGGGCACTAAACTAGTTAGTTTTAACATTAAAAAGATTCTCTCCCTTAATTAATATTGCTTATTTTTTTTCAAAGAGTCGCTTATATGTTGACATTAAAATTAATTACATAATTTTATGTACATAATTTGCGTGCGAAATTATGTACATAATCTGCGTGCGAAATTATGTACATAAAATTATGTAAAGAATTTGTGGGGACCACTCTCATTTTACTTATTTAATTAAAAAACAACCATATTAATTAAGGGAAAGAATCTTTTTAATGAAAGTGGTCCCCACAATTAATATCACTTATCTTTTTAATTTAGTTTACCTCTTTAATTTTTAATAGTTAATTGTCCTCCTTAATTAAGGGATAAAATCTTTTTAATTAGAGTGGTCCCCACAATTAATAGTGTCTTTATAATTTAATTTAGTTTTATTTTTCGGGAGAAAATTGGAGGGACCTAAATTGTATCATGGATACAAAAAGGGTAAATGTTCATGTACGGTTCATATATTGCGGTACGGTCGTACGGCCGACCGTACGGGCGACACGTGTCCCGAAATTTTTTTTTTTCCTTTTCTGAAACGATTTTTTTTTTCGGAAGCGAATGAAAATTTGTTTGAACTACCATATTATAATTTATGCACTATTCTCCTATAAACTTTGAACTATTCTCATATAATCCATGGACTATTACTTTTTAATATAATACATGAACTATTCTATTATAATTCATGAACTATCCCATAATAAGTTTTGAACTATTACTTTCACTCCTTTATAAATTTTTGCACTTTAAACTATTCTATTATAATTCATGAACTATTCTATTATAATTCATGAACTATCTCATAATAAGTTTTGAACTATTACTTTCACTCCTTTATAAATTTTGCACTATGAACTATTCTATTATAATTCATGAACTATCCTTTTAGAAGTTATGAACTATTCCTTAATAAGTTTTGAACTATTACTTTCATTCCTTTATAAATTTTGCACTATGAACTATCCTATTATAGTTCATGAACTATCCTTTTATAAGTTATGAACTATTTCATAATAAATTTTGAACTATTACTTTTACTCGTTCTTTTAAAAAAATTTTTTTTTTTCGGGACACGTGTCGGCCGTACCGGAATAATATGCCTTACTTGAACAACACCCTACACCAATTTTCTCTGATCTAATTAACGACTAATTTCTTCAATTAACGACTAATTGTCTACTAATTTACTAATTAACGACTAATTAGTTATCTAATTAACTAATAATTTACTAATTGTCAACTAATTTATTAAATTAACGATTAATTATCTACTAATTAGCGACAAATATAATTAAAATAAAATAAAATAATAAAAAAAACGTACCCCAACATCAGCGCGGGATGTCGCACATCCTCGGACGACGCCTAACCCTAAGCGCTCTCCTTGTCCTCGGCCGACGTCAACATCGGAAACGCCTCATCAGCGGCCGTCGCCGGCCTCACTACCGGAAGACTCCCTCCGCCGTTGCCGGAGCGGCTACCGGTCCGAACTATGCCGCCATCTCTACCTCGAGTTTTGACCATCTTCGCTAGTGGTTGTTGGTGCTTGTTGCTGGTGTCGGTGGTTGCTACTTGCTAGTGGTGTCGGTGCAAAGGTAAAGCAAAAGGTTTGAATCGCCGGCGAGAGATTAACGAAAGTGAGAAAGGGAAGAGACGACCACTACGGCTACGCACGATTATGAAGACGAAGCAATCTACGCCTACGCCTCTCGCAAGCGTAGTTGCTTTTTCATGTACGGAAAACAACTACGCCTACGGGAGGCGTAGGCGTAGATTTCTTCAAGCATAACGTTTAAGCGGCATTTCGCAGAAAGCAACTACGCTTACGGGAGGCGTAGGCGTAGGCGTAATTGGTTTCCTCTATTTTTTTGAACTAACGACATACCCAATTACTACGCGTACGCTTGACGTAGGCGGAGTATGGATATATTTAGAATGAATTGGTGGGTACGAATAGCAATCTCGCTGTTGTATACATTGTATTTTAATATGTTTAATGTTCTACTTTCTCAAGACAATTTTCTAAAATCATTACCACAATTTCAAACCGAAACAACATGAGAAAATTGGTGTAGTAAAGCCCTTTTTGTATCCATGATACAATCTAGGCCCCTCCAATTTTAAATTATAAAGAGGCTATTAATTGTGGGGACCACACTAATTACAAAGATTCCCTCCCTTAATTAAGAGGATAAATAACTATTAAAAATTAAAAAGATAAACTAAATTTAAAAGATAAGTGAATATTAATTCTGGGACCACTCTCATTAAAAAAAATTCTCTCCTTTAATTAATATGGTTGTTTTTTAATTAAATAAGAAAAATGAGATATGTACATAATTTTACACGCAGATTATGTACATAATTTTGCATGCAGATTATGTACATAGTTTCGCACGCAGATTATGTACATAATTTCACACGCCATGTACATAATTTTGAGCGCAGATTATGTACATAATATCACGCGCAAATTATGTACATAATTTTGCGCGCAGATTATGTACATAATTTCGCACGCAATTTATGTACATAAAATTATGTAATTAATTTTATTGCCAACAAATAAGCGACTTTTTAAAAAAAAAGCAATATTAATTAAAAAAAAGCAATATTAATTATAAGAGGCCTATTTAATACACATTGAAACATAAAAGTTTTTTTAGTTTAGGGTTATAAAGGGTTAGAAAGTGTAGGTGTTTAGTTGTGGGTTTGTGGTTCCATGTAGGTTTTTGGTGGGTGGTTTTTGAGACGCAGGAACCACTTTTTTAGAACCTTTCTGAGCAAGGTTTTTGGAGTTTCTTAAATAAACGATACCAACTATGCCCCTCTCCTCATTCTTCTCTCCCGATACATCACACAAGAGAGAGCTGTGCTAGGGTTTGGCGAAAATGGTGTCAACACCAGCGAAAGGGAAGAGGGGTATTGCTGCGAAAATCCGGCCCGGAAAAGCACATGCCACGATCTCCAAAACGACACCAGAAATCTTGCAATCTCTCATGTTAGGAATTTTGGCAAGTTCTCCTCTTCTCTCTTCTCTACAGTTGTGTTTTGAGGCCTCTCTTCTCTCTTCTCTTTTTTTTTTGTCAAATGGGTTTGTTTATGATATGTTGTTAACTGATTTGTGCTGGTTTGGTAGTGCATCTCATTGTTATTATTGTCTGATTTGTGCTTATTAGTAGTGCATCTCATTGTCATTATTGTGTTATTATAGCTGGAATAGGTACTACATCTCTATTTTTTGTATTGACAGACAAGAAAAAGGATTTATGATAGGTTCCATTAGTACAACTGAACAATCTCCACTCTAGACTGGAGTAATTCGTGTTCAATGCTTGGAAATTGCCTGTTTTGAGCCTTACGTTGTTGATTTTATATTGAAGATATATGGTTTGCTTTGGTTGGATCTTTTAGAGAACCCAAAACCCTAATTCCCAAACTCTTTTCAAAACCTGAATTCAAATTGATTGGCCCTCCAACACGGAAGTTTTCCTTTCATGCTTTCAATTTCTTGTTTATATTCATATCATTTTTTTTCTTTCATTCGCGAGATATTTAGATCTATCGTTTATAACTTGATGATGCGATTTTAGAGGAGTTTTGTCATAGAACTTCAGGTTTTTATTGCTGAATCATTCGATCAGTACCTATTACTCTATTAGCTTCCCTTTGGATGTTACTGATTGTAGGAGGATAAGAAATAGGTTTTTGATTCTCAATTAATTTTTGGATCTCTAGGATAAAGTGCTAAGATGGATGATGGGAATCCTTCATCAAGCAGCAAGATTATGATGTTCAAATTCCAGTTCCAATTCGAATGCACTTGCGAATGTCGATGACTCCTTTGTTGACAGCTTAGTAAGGAAGTTCCAGGATCAATTATCAGCTACAAAGAAGCACAAGTTCTGGGAGACGCAACCTGTAGGGCAATATAGGGATATTGGGGACACTAGCTTGCCTGAAGGACCTATTGAGCCGCCAACCTTGTTATCGGAAGTAAAGCAAGAGCCTTACAATCTCCCTGGTTCTTATGAATGGGTTACGTGTGACATGAAAGTTGCTTACTCTTACTATAATGTTGCATCCAGGACTCCTTTGCTGCAGCTGATGAATGATGCACTTATAGTTGCCAAGCAGCAAGATTATGATGTTCATAATGCTTTAGATGTCATGGAGAATGAAAGTATCCTCAAGGAACTGAAGTTTGGACCTGGTGATGGACAACTTCATTATTATCTTTACAACTATCGGGTCCGA
Source organism: Fagopyrum esculentum (assembly GCA_033239045.1). Taxonomy (NCBI): domain Eukaryota; kingdom Viridiplantae; phylum Streptophyta; class Magnoliopsida; order Caryophyllales; family Polygonaceae; genus Fagopyrum; species Fagopyrum esculentum. The sequence continues at coordinate 146,532,962 of BSUD01000001.1, forward strand.
AATGCCTTGAAGCCATCAAAACTTGGACTAGTTCTCTTGTAGTTTGATAATACCAATGTTTTCACCATCATTTACTGATTAAATATTCACTGCTTTATGTTGTCGTGTTTGGAGAAGCGAAATCTTGGAGGACTTTTTATTGCTCTAGAAGTTGAGATTTTCTGAATAGTTTGGAATTGATCTTTTGATTCAAACAGTGTTGAGAAGCTTCATGTTTTAAACTTCTTTCTGTATGAATACTGAGCACTTCAATCTTTTGACGGGACATGTCCGAATATCTATTTCAATATTTCAACAAGTCGTGATGATGAGATTAAATCATACGGGGTTAGTCCTTTCAGTATAACCAGAAACTAGTGTGAACCCAGAATGAGCAAGTTAGGTCCGTGTTATGGTCGAGGGGAATGACTTGACCCTAGTAGCAGAATCCTGGGGGTGTTTATTATGGCTTATGTGCTTGCTTGGGAGCAAGGATTAGTCGTTAGAATCACCCATGCTTTTGTGAGATCGTAAATTGGTAATAGGCCGGCAGATCGCTTGTTAATATTAATCTCTCACTCTCGTAAGTGTTCATGTTTTGAAGCATTCAATGAAATGTCAAAGTGCATTTAAGTACAACAAGTATACGATCTCAAAGTGTACGTTCCATATGTACTTACTAAATGAGTCCAAGTTTCCAATGTTCGATAAATATCTTTTGGATGTCCGCGTTATATTTTGCCTTGTTTTCCAAAAAATGGTTATACCAGTCTACTTTCGAATGCTAATTAAACAATTGAAGTGAAATTTCAAGCTGAACCCTAAAACAAGTTTTTTCATCAATATATTCACAAGATTATCTGGACAGCAAGTTACACTGCAATTACAAGCAAAAGGCTAATACAAGACTATAAATTAAAAATACATTTACATTTGCCCGGTCCTCGGTATATCAAATTTTTAGCTCATGCAACTAGCTCGAGTTCCCTTCATGCAACTGCCACAACTTCGCCTTGAGTACCTGTAACCTATGATGCACGGACACGGACACGGACACGGATACGGGAAACGGACACGGCGAGAAACGGGGAAGCGACAATCCTCAAAAGTATAGGAAACGGGGACACGGCGAGTAAAATAATTAATATATTATTTTAAAGATATTTAAATATAGAATTACTATATCATAATGAGATACATATATATGAAAAAAAATCAATGATATATGAGTTGATAAAAATATTAACATGATGATAAAATAATCGAAACAAAAGCTTAGAAACAAACATTTTCAGTCTTACAAAACATAGAAATAAACATATTTAGTTTTATAATCTGAAATAATCATACTTAGTATCAAAATTGAAGAATGAATCATTCATTTTCAAATCAACAATAACCGAACAACATGATCAACAAATGAAAATAATAATAAATATTTGTGCATTATAAAAAGTGAAAGAATAAGAATAACATAGTCAACATTCAACAAATAAAAATCACAAAATAAATTAATAATCAAAGATTCAAAATTAATTTATAAAATCATAAGAAAAATGGAGAGAAGAGTCAGCTTGCGGAACAACATTTCAACATTAGAGCCGGACAAGAAGATTGGTGTCCTACTTCCGACAACCACAATCTCGTAGGTGGTCATGTGGAGCTAGGTTTAGTCGGAAAAAATGGGAAAGAAGAAAAAAATATTACGGTATATAAGTTTTTATTTCGTTGATCATGTCTTAATCGGACACAATCCACGTCCTCATCGTGTCCTAGACGTGTCCTACCTTGGAAACGTGTCTTGACCGTGTCCGGTCATATTTGACCGTGTCCGAGCCGTGTCCGGGTGTGTCCCCGTTTCCGACACGGCAGGACACGGAACACGCCGCCTTCTAGAAGTGTCCGTGCATCATAGCCTGTAACAAATAATATCAATCCAGACTAACAGCTCAGAAAACAGATTGCTACCGACTCAAGCTATACTACAGATAGTGAAACACACAAATGAAAAGGCATGACTTTCAAACATCTCCGTGGTGTTTGGATAAAACATATGGGTATTTAGTCAAATCAAGTTGAAGGTGTTCGTCAAGTGTTTTGCGTGTTTTGCTACTCCAAGGGTGACTATCAGAAGTAGAAAATGTAAAAACATCACCAAACAGCTTAATTCGCAATTTCTCATACCACCCAAACAACACCTTATATGTGGCCTGATTTGTAGTTGAGATGGTTTGGAAAACCATTATATTCCAAAAGATCACCAAAATAAACCATAATTTATACTTACACCGCTCAAAGATCTCATTTGCTAACTGAAGAACACCAGCTGCTCCTTCAGTCATCTTTGCAACTCTCTCTGCTTCCTTGACAGTCTGCTTGAAATGATAATTCTTCAGCTTTGGCAAGATTCATGGATGCAAGTCTTGCAGCTGCTTCCACACTCTGCGCATTCGAGGTGTACTGTGACTCTCTGGACCAGATTTCTTTCTGAATAACTTGTTTTGGCTCATACAATGAGTTGTCTTTTATCTCTTTTACCTCTTTTATCCGGTAGCAATTGTCTATCTGCAATTTGTTAAAATTATTACCACATGAAATAATTATTGTGCAAGTATGAAGTAGTGAGTGAATGTCTCTTATAAACCAACCAGTAACACTCACAGAGTCACAGACTGGAGCAAATGTAACCTTAATTTTCAGATTGGAGCAAATCAATCAAAAAATTTCATAAAGACCATTTTGTTATGAAAATTCTATAGGAAAGAAAACAAAATTTCATACCTGAGGATAATAGATTATAGATCAGCATTTAGCAGTAGTGGTGCTAGTGGTATTGTAGGAGATAATGGAGCTTTTTCCTTGCAATACAAAAAGACTAAACGGGCACCTCCACACATGGTGAATCAAAACTTTGAAAGTGCAGAGCATTAGGTTAGTACCCGCCTACCCGGGGCGCCCATGGCAATCAATTCTATCTCACCCATTACCGAAAGCCAATTTCATGAAAAGTAGTGAAAGTAATAAGTATCTACTATGTCCCAAGGTTTACCATCCTAACATCTAGACTCAAAGACAAGTAGATGGTCAGGTGTTGTTAATAAGTAACGTTAAGTGATGGAAACTTTGGACTCTCTACATTTCTTCAAACGCTAGAAAATAGAGCAAAGCTGAGGACTCTTTACATTTGTTCAAACCCTAGAAGATCGAACAAGGACCTAGGTTTGTAGTACTACATTTTTTCAAACCCTAGAAAATAATGGACAGCAAATTGAGCAAAAAGAGAGAAGAGTGTAAGGGGAAAAATCGAACAAGGACCTTACTTGTGCCTTCTCCTTCTTCGTGCGGAATCGATTGACGGTGTGCCTTCAACCCTTCTCCTTCGTGAGGACTGTCTGCAGAGAACGAGATAAGAGAAATGTCCAGAACTCAGCTCTCTTGGCCACACTGCATTCTGCCTCTCAAGTCTCAAGTGTGTTATTAGGAGGGCAATATTGTCAATTTCCTACTTCGTATCTAATTAAAAAAACTCTAACTAAACACATATAACCAGTTTTTTTAAATAAACTAACCCTCAAATAAATTCGAAATAAACCGCAACGGACAACCACAACTACGACCATAACCACAAATAAATGGATTATAACAAAAACTATAACTAAACACACCCTTAATCTACTTCTATACAATAAAAGGCCTACTTCTCCCTTTTACTCAAACAACATCGTCGATCTAAAAAAATCTAAAATTTGCTAAATGCCTCTTATCTGCAATGCTACCTGTTTTGTCATCGATGAACCTTGTACTACCATCGTAGACTTCCCGGAGATGCTCACCGGCGATCTAGATGGTGTCCGAATAATAGAATAACAAGGAGGAGAATATCCTTAACGAACGTTCTTTTTGCTTTTGAATTGCGATGTATCAGGTAAACGATTCCCTTTATTCCGTTTTCCAAATCGACGATCATTAACAAAATCCATTCCGATTCTATACGAACTTATGTTTTCTGTAATTTGATGATTTAATTACGAGGCTGAAATAGTAAAACATCGTGAGAAAACCCTAATTACAAGCAAATTAGGGCAACTTTGTAAACCTCTACAAATCAGGGACGGTTTGTCATCCTCAACTTACTTGCTGGTGCAAGTTTACAGTTTACGCAATGTAGCCTTCCTGATGAAGTTCCAGTATCTTTCTTCTTTTTTATTTTTGTCTTCAAATTCTTCAATCTCAATAACTGAAATGAGACATTATTTCAATCACAAACGATTGCTTACACTGATTTTATGTGTATATTAGCATTCAGTTTTACAAAGATTTACCAGTGTTGGATCATCGTCTTGCAGTCTATGCGTCTGACACGGTGAATGCAGTCAGCCAATTACGAAGATAAACAATCTTCAGTATAGGAACTCCAGTGATCGAGCTAAATCAACGGCCTTCCTGAAGAATACTGTCGGTTGTGTTATACAACGAAATAGCATCAGTGTTTGTGAATGATGATGATGAGAAAGCAGGAAAAGAGGATGATGTTTGATTGCTAGAGGAGAACATGCAAGTTCCTGCACTACCAAGAAGGATTTCGGGTAAGTTAGCATCTCGGTTCAAGAATTGGTTCACTTGTCTCATGCTTGGTCTTACTTCTGGTCTGGAATGACTGCATATCAAACCAATCTTTAAAACCAGCTCCATTTCTTCGATTTCGTAGTTCCCGCCCAATCTAGGATCACACACTTCAAGAATGGCTCCTCGACTCCAGCACTCGTTAACCCAGTCAACCAGAATCTCTTGATCTGTGAATCCATGAAGGCGAATTGGTCTTCTTCCACAGGCCACTTCGAGTAAGAATATCCCGAGTGCATAGACATCACTTGCAGTGGTTGCCTTTCCTTTCCTTGCAAGCTCCGGTGCTAGATACCCTACTGTTCCAACGACACGAGTGGTTCGAGGATTGGTTCCATGATCATACAATCTAGCCAAACCGAAATCACCTAAGCAAGGATTCATATCAGCATTTAACAGAACATTGCTTGATTTTATGTCTCGGTGGAGGATTACTTGTTCCCATCCTTCGTGTAGGTAAAGGAGCGCTGAAGATACTCCTTTGATGATTCTGAATCTCTGATTCCAGCCAAGAACTGGCCTTTCATTGGTGAAAAGGAACTTGTCAAGGCTTCCATTTGGCATATATTCATAGACCAAAAGAAGCTCTTTTTGCCTCCGGCTGTATCCTAGGAGTCTTACTAAGTTCCTATGCCTTACCCTGCTCATGCAAGCAATTTCCGCCACAAATTCCTGCATTCCTCGTCCTGATTCATGTGAGATTCTCTTCACTGCAACTTCAATGTTTGTAGAAGGTAGGATTCCTTTGTAAACCTTCCCGAAACCTCCTTCTCCTAAAATTCCTGTGCTTTTGAATCCTTTTGTTGCTATGTAGAGGTCTTTGTAGGACAATCTTTGACTGACATAGGCTTGCTCCCAATCTTCTACTAGTTCTTTGTATTTCTTCTTCCTCACCACATAGGCTGCTCCAACAATCAATACCAATAAGGACAATAGTATAACCAGCAAGGATATAGAACCTGGACTTAGCTTCTTTTTTGCTTTTAGTTTAGGAAGCTTAGGAAGCTTTGAGTAATCAAGACTTTGTGCTGCCTTTCCTTGGCTAAAGCTCCACCCTAGGAGATAATGACTGCTGGCAACCGATCCAGTTGCCGAGGAAAACCCGACATACATTGATTCTAACAGTATCCCTGACAGGTTTAAGTGTGTTGTTAAAAGAACCTTACTTGGCTTTGGTTGTGTCAGGGGAGAGATTGTTATGTTGATGCGCACCTCCTCGTGATCATAATCTATCCATATCTGCATCGGTTCGCCACTAATGAGATTCAAGCTCTGGTTCTTCTGTTCCTTATCCGAATAATATCCTACTGAAGCAGAAGCAATCGAAGTCAAGCTGTTAACATCAACTCCTACATGGTTGCTATCAATATCTCCAAATTCAAGGTTTTGGATGGTGTCTAACTCCACAGCAAATATAGTGTTGGACGAGTTGAAGATCCCAAAATACTGGCCAGCTGTTGCTGTGGTGAAGTTTGTAGATGGGGTTATCACAAAGGCAATTCCATGGCCACTAATAGCAGAAACTTGAGGGTACATGGCAAAGGCGAAAGTGGTGGAAAATGAAAGAGAGTTATTAAATTTCAGGGGAAGTGGGCGGAAAGCATGGCCAATTTGTTGAAATGTGATGTTGGTTAGCTGCAAGAGGCCATTGGAGTGGATGTTACTGCTTCCATCAATATGAAGGCTAGCTCCTTGAAATCCATTGTAGATGAAATCTTCTGCGACCACGAAGGAGGTGAGTATTTGTGTCAAGAGAAAAAAGACTGTTGTGAAGTTTGTTTCTTTGGGAGGTCCGGCCATGGCAGGATGGTTAAGTTGAAGAGGCTTTCATTGTTGTGTTTGGGGATTCGTACTGTGTTTTGTAGTTGAGACTCGAGGGAATTCAGTAGGGTAGCCAAGTTATGGCGTTTACAATGAAGGATTCTTTTTCAGTTGTTCAAGTTAGCGGTGTTGAAAAAGGAAAATCTTAATTAAGTTGATTAATCATTGTTAAAGGGGAATAAAACTTAAATACTATTTAGTTTGTTGAAGATAAGAAAATTGCTGATCCTTTTTGACTATTCGTGGTCTCCATTCTAGAATATCTTTGAAGAGTATCCTCAAGTCTGGTCATGGTTATAAGAGTCTTGATAGATTGTTCTGAAAATTCAACATGTTGATGTAAAATGACTACACAGAGGTCCTACTGACCCAGTACATTATTTGACCATGTCTAATTTGACTATTCAACAAAACGTCTGGCTGAGAAGAGTTAATGCATCAGCAATCTTGTGATTATAACAATACCGATCATCCTGTCTTGATCAAGATGCCTTACAAGCTCAAATAGTTCACTGTCATAGGAGCTTTGCTACACGTGATTAACTTTCTTACTAAGTTTTTTAGTTTGATGTGATTGAAATGACTTTAGCTAGGTGAAGCTCATTGCAGTTTAATGGTCCACCAATTTGGGTTATTTGTGTCTTCTTTTTCTACTGTGTTGTGGTAATTTGTAACGGTTAGTCCGTCTGCCGATCCTTTCGATCCAGTAGGTGGCGCGCCGTCTATGTGATCGAACCGCTTTCATTTTAAAAAAAAACAAAACATGAATTGTCTACAAGAATCCATGTTTCATGGTACTTCGTGAGTAGACTGATTTATAACTGAACTGAAGGTGGTGTTATTATTCGTGATTTGGGGAGACTTTTGGTCATACTGAATCATTATTGATGTTTATTTCTTAAACAGATGATCTACTGCGAACTATTAATTTAGTATTTGTACATGCTCCAAGATCTATCTCCAGAGGATTACAATATACTTACGTAACTGAAGCATGTATAATTATTTAGGTGATATAGCAGGGCAGGATCTGTTTCAACGCCCACATTGTAGGATTGAATCAGTGCTACCCATGGAAGCCGAATGATCATTATGAAAAGCTGATAAGGGTAAGGAACTGAAATTTTCACCTAGATTAATGCTTGAAGTTATGTCGGGGAGAACAGCTGACCTGTCTAAAAGATGAACCACTTGTCTGATACTAGGCCTTACTTCTGGCTTGAAATGTGAACAAAGCAAGCCTATCTTTAGAACCCTTTCCATCTCTGTTCTGTCATAATCTCCTCCAAGTTTAGGATCACTTGCATCAAGAATTGATCCATTGTTATGTAGATTCAAAACCCATTCAAGCAAATCCTCTTCCTCCTCTCTATCAACGCTTTCCATCTCCACCGGATTCCTTCCGCAGGCAACTTCAAGCACAAATGCTCCGTAAGCAAACACATCGGAGCTGGTTGTTGCCTTCCCTGTTCTTAAAAACTCCGGTGACATATATCCTACTGTTCCAACCACATGGGTGGTCCTAGGGTTCGTTCCATGATCATATAATCGTGCGAGCCCGAAATCACCCAGTCTTGCGTTCATATTAGCATCTAGTAGGACATTGCTTGCTTTGATATCTCGATGTAGGACAACCTGCTCCCATTCTTCATGCAAGTATAGGAGTGCAGCAGCCACCCCTTGAATGATCTTAAACCGTTGGTGCCAGTGGAGAGCCGGAATTTTGTATCCAATAAGGTACTTGTCGAGGCTTCCATTAGGCATGTAATCATATACCAACAGAAGCTCTCCCTTTCTTCGACAGTATCCAAGAAGCTGCACCAAGTTCCTATGCCGTAGCCTTCTCATGCTAACTATTTCAGCTATAAATTCCTTCATTCCTTGCCCTGATTCTTGTGAAACTCTTTTAACAGCCACTTGGAGGTTGTCGTGGCTACGGAGAACACCCTTGTAAACGCTACCACTACCGCCTTTTCCAAGTAGCTCTGTGTTATTGAATCCTTTGGTAGCTTTATATAGATCCTTGTAAGAGAATCTATAAGAAGCATACTCTTTCTCCCAAGCTTCCTGAACTTCTTCATATTTCTTTATTCTCATTGCATATACATAAAACATAATTGCTGCCAATAATATCAACACAGAAATCAGCAGGGCTAGGAAAGTCCTTCCTGGTCTTCTTTTCGAGAACTTTGGAAGAGAAGGTAGCTTTGAAGGGTCTAATTCTTGTTCTCGTCCACTTTGATTCCAGCTCCATCCAAGTACATAATGATCATTTGCAGTGAGACCTGTTGCAGCTGAGAAACCAATGTACATTGTACTCATAATGACTTTGGAAAGATCAATCTTAGTGGACAAGAGGCTCTGACTCGGCTTCGGAACCTTAAGTGGAGCAATTGTCACATTCACAAGCATTGTTTGCTCATCATAATCCACCCAGAGTTGCATTGGTTTTGAACTTGTAAGAACCAAGCTTTCATACTTCCCTTCTTTTTTTGAGTAATATGCTGCTGAAGCTGCAGCAGAAGACCTGAGGTTATTAACATCAATTCCTACATGGTTTCCATCAATATCCCCAAAGTGAGCATTTTGGATAGTGTCTAACTCAATTGCAAATATGTGATTTGAAGCAAGACCATTGGTTGTGGAGTTAAAGAGGCCGAGAAACTCATCTGGAAGAGCATGATCAAAGTTGATGCTAGGAGACATGACAAATGCCATCCCTTGGGAACCATGGTTAGGTATATTTGGGTGGATAGCAAAGGCAAAAGTTGATGAGAAAGAGAGGAATCTGTCAAACTTGATGGGTTTTGGGTGGAAGGCATATCCCACTTTGTGCTGAGAGTTATTAGTTAGCATTAATAGGCCATTAGAATGGATTTTTGCGTTTCCTTTGAGCAAGAGATTGGCTCCTCGGAAACCATTGTACACAAACTGGGTTTCGTCGTCATTAGAGGTCAAGGCTAGGAGGGGAAGGAGGAGGGCTATCAGTATGCAGGTGGATTTGGGAACCTTGGTTGTCATTGGAGCTTGGACTTTCCTTGAGATTTAGAAGAGTTTTATTTGAAGATGAATGGAGTGGTCCTCCTTTTCCTTTTAGTCTTTGTTTTGTATGACTTGTTGTCTATCTCGATTCCTTTATCTGAACAAGTTTGCAGCAAGTGGATGAACCGTATAGTCATCTGATAAAATTGAAACTGAACCAGAAAATGGATGATTGGAACTTACTAAACAGGATTCTGCACAAAGTTAAATATGTGGTTCCGAATGATTTAGTTGAAGATATTTTTCCATATTATGTGCAGTCTCCATTGTGAAAATACAGAGGGTGGAGCCTCTTCAATGCCATCTGTCAATAATCTATTGAGATCAAGCATATTGAGGCTTGAGGTACGATGACACTATCAAATGGTTCTAAGTTTGCAGTAATTGAAATTGTTGCTTCCTTTTTTTGGTAGAAATAGTTTTGATTTCTTTAAAGAATTACACTGGCCTGTCAAGTGTGGTTTTGAATGATTTAGTTGAAGATACTATTGAAGGATATCATATATTCTATTTAGATAAATTAATCGTTATGAGTTTCCTTTAATTCTGTTATAATCCATATATATATATATATATATATATATATATATATATATATATATTAGAATCATTAGATTATTATATTATCAATAATTGTGTGTTCTACCTCCCCCATTCGTGGTTTTATTTGACCATAAATCTATCAGATACGTTTTTTCTTTTTCCAGCTCCTGCATAACCTGCCCTGTTAAGTGTGGCATTTGAATTGGACATAACGATTGATAGAGATTGTTTGAGAGGGACAACTTTGGTGTTGGGTGGTTGAGATTGTCTTGATTGCAACTCTCTTACAGTCATTTCTTCAAAACTTTAGTTGCACATACAATGAAAAGTAAAGGGCTATGCCTCCTCTTATGCCCGTAATCTGGTAGAAACAATAATCTTTATAGAGTACATAAGAACTTATCACTACAGAAATATTACAAACATTACACCCATGCTTCAGAGTTGAACCAGTAGTATCACAGGAGATGCTAATACTGGAGAGGCTTTGCTAGGAATCAATGAGGCTGAGGTTCATGTGGTTATTATCAAACATACCCATTTCGTCAAATAAAGAGAAAATTCAGGTCACTCCAAACATACCAATTTGTGTCTATGGAATTTCTTATGTAAATTGTGATTTTATGAAAAAGATGCAGAAAATAATGGTTTCCTTGGACCAAATTTTGGGTCGTCTTAATTGCTGTGTAAAAATTATATTTTGGGGAAAATTATGTGTAATCGACCTCTGATGCTCCTGGTTATCTTTGGAAAACTTGTCCTTCACAGCAATAACACTGTTCTTTCATAACTTAAGTAATCGTAACTTCAGTAATCAAACAGCATGGTTATAGCCATGACATTGTATCCTTAAAATGAATTCATCTCTCCTGTCTCCTGATGATTCAAGATTTGGAGAGGTAGTTGATCATACTAACCCCTCCGTTTGGTTGCAACTCTGAAAACGGAATAGAAGTGAATCTTTGTGGTGGTTTCAAGCAATTGAGGTAGAATATGATTAATTTTAATGCCCTATAGGAAACAAAATGAGGGAATGGGAACACATTTTACATTGAGGATGAAAAAACATTCGTCCTAGGTTAAATTTTATAGATGAACAATGAAATGTAAGTGGACTAGATTCATTTTCATTTCCAGAGTGACAACCAAACGGCCCCTGAGAGTAAACAGAGAAGGAAAAGTAATTTATGTGTTGTTTATTTCCATGGGAAACCCTATATGAATACAAGAAAGAAGCTAGAAAAGTTATGAATAAGTACATCTAAAGATAATTTATGCTAATTATTGATTATTTGTATACATTTCAGTATGCAGCTGGCTAAAAACTTCTATACATTTCACTTTTACTTCTAATATGCTCCAAAATCTCCTTGTAGAGGATTGCACACACGTACATTACATAAGAATGGATTTATATAGCAATGCAGGATCTTTTTTTCCCTAACGCCCACCTTGAAGGATTGAATTTGTGCTATCGAAGGAAGCCGAATGATCCTTTGGAAATGCAGATGAAGGTAAAGAACTGAACATTTGACCGGAGTTAAGGTTTGTAGGTATGTCAGGTAGCACAGCTGCCCCATCTAAAACCTGAACCACTTGTCTCATACTAGGCCTTGTGTTCTGGATTGAAATGCGAACAAAGCAAGCCTATCTTCAAGACCATCTCTATCTCTTTTTTATCATAATTTCCTCCTAACTTAGGATCACTTGCATCAAGAATTGATCCATTGTTATGTAGTTTCAAAACCCATTCAAGCAAATCCTCTTCCTCCTCTTTATCAACACTTTCCATCTCCACCGGACTCCTTCCGCAGGCAACTTCTAGCACAAATGCTCCATAAGCAAACACATCGGAGCTGGTTGTTGCCTTTCCTGTCCTTATCAACTCTGGTGCCATATATCCTACTGTTCCAACCACATGGGTGGTCCTAGGATTCGTTCCATGATCATATAATCGTGCAAGCCCAAAGTCACCGAGTCTTGCGTTCATATTAGCATCTAGTAGGACATTGCTTGCTTTGATATCTCGATGTAAGACAACCTGCTCCCATTCTTCATGCAAGTATAGGAGTGCAGCAGCTACCCCTTGAATGATCTTAAACCTTTGGTGCCAGCCGAGAGCCGGCTTTTTTTCTCTAGTAAGGTACTTGTCGAGGCTTCCATTAAGCATGTAATCATAGACCAAAAGAAGCTCTCCCTTTCTCCGACAGTATCCAAAGAGCTGCACCAAGTTCCTATGCCTTAATCTTCTCATGCTAACTATTTCAGCTATAAATTCCTTCATTCCTTCCCCTGATTCTTGTGAAACCCTTTTAACAGCCACCTGGATGTTGTTGTGGTTACGTAGAACACCCTTGTAAACGCTACCACTCCCGCCTTTCCCAAGTAGCACTGTGCTCTTGAATCCTTTGGTAGCTTTATAGAGATCCTTGTAAGAGAATCTATAAGAAGCATACTCTTTCTCCCAAGCTTCTTGAACCTCTTCATATTTCTTCATTCTTCTTGCATATACATAAAACATAATTGCTGCCAATAATATCACGACAGAAATCAGCAAGGCTAGGAAAGCCCTTCCGGGTTTTTTGTTCGTGGTTGCAAACTTTGGAAGAGAAGGTAGATGGGTCTAATCCTTGTGCCTGCCCGCTTTGATTCCAGCTCCATCCAAGTACATAATGATCATTTGTACTAAGCGCCGTTGCAGACGAGAACCCAATGTACATGGTATCCATAATCACCTCCGAAAGATTGATCTTAGCGGACAAGAGGCTGAGGCTTGGCTTCGGAACCTTAAGTGGAGCAATTGTCACATTCACAAGCATTGTTAGCTCATCATAATCCACCCAAAGTTGCATGGGTTTTGAACTTGTAAGTACCAAGCTTTCATTCTTTCTTGCTTTAGTGGAGTAATATGATGCTGAAGCTGCATAAGAAGACCTAAGATCATTAACATCAATTCCGACATGCTTACCATCAATGTCCCCAAAGTGAGCATTCTGGATTGTATCTAACTCAATAGCAAATATGTGATTCGATGTGTGGCCAATGCTTGTGGAGTTGAAGAGGCCGAGAAACTCGTCTGGAAGAGCATGATCGAAGTTCATGGAAGGAGACATAACAAATGTCAAGCCTTCCGACCCGTGGTTAGTTATATTTGGATGTATAGCAAAGACAAAAGTTGTTGAAAAAGAGAGGGATTCGACAAACTTGATTGGTTTTGGGTAGAAGGCATAACCCGCTTTGTGCTGAGAGTTGTTGGTTAGCTGTAGCAGGCCATTGGAATGGACTTGTGCAATCCCTTTGAGGATGAGATTGGCGTCTCGGAAACCGTTGTAGACAAAATGGGTTTTGTTGTCAGTAGAGGTTAAGGCTAGCAGGGGAAAGAGGATAGTCATCAGGATGCAGGTAACATTTGGAGCTCTGGTTTTCATTGGTTTTGTGTTTGACATTGAGATTTTTTAAAACAGTAATCTTTAATTGAGAAGGTAAATCAAATGGACTACTTCTCAGTGATGACTCTAAGGTTGCTTTATATGTCAAGATTCATGGATTGGAATTTTCAAAGTTAATTGATTGATGCATATGGAAATGGAATTTTCTTAGGTGGCTCTTAATGTCAATGGATGACAATTATGCGTGTCAAACATGTGACTCAATATAATTTACTAAAAGATCAATTTGAGAGGCTAATAAAGCCAGTATAATAGAAGCTGCAGATAATATAGATATTATCAGTGAAAGACTTGTCAGGATTTACTCCTAGAATAAGGAAACTCAAGCTCATTAGCAGATTAAGAAAGTCTGTGTTCTAGTTATATGAGGTCTAAGTAACTTGTAAATGGCTCCAGAAGGTTACTTTCTGATTTCTATTCATAGCTACAACAAAAATTGGCAGGATATTTGTAATTTCCATTGTGAGCCATGGTTTCTACAGTGGTCCTGATTATATGTCAAGTTTAGTCTTCGTTTGGACAGCGTGCTGTCTAGGGAAATTGCTTTGGATGTATTTGGCAGGATATTTGTAAATACAGTTTCGTATTTCAAAACTTGTTATAAATTATTTACAACTACAAAAACTGTATTTATAAATAGCCTGTGGATGACCATTATGCATGTGAAGACATCAGTTCACCAGAAAATCAAATTTATTACGCAGATGGCATTTAAGAGTTACAGTTGAGTAGTTTTAAAAATGTAGCCACAGACTGTTGACAGTTGAATTAACAGTCAGGCCCATTTTTGCCAGGAGATGTAGAAGTTCAGCAAATGTGTACAGTTATTTGAGTGAGTAATCTAGGAAAAGCAGTAAGTTCAGAAATTGCTGATGAACTACATAAACTAGCTAGTTTGACTGCGGTTCAGTAACTGAATCAGTAGTAGTATAGGAGAAGCCCAAGCTTGTAGAGGCTCTTTCTGTTGAGGCTGAAGTGATTTTCCCAAACAGACCGATTTCTTCAAACTCGAGAGGCATTTGGGGCAACCGAACATCTCCATTCAGAAACTGAATTGCTTGTCTCATACTCGGCCTTGCTTCTGGCCTCGGCTGCATACATAGCAGTCCAACCTTCAAAACCAGCTCCATTTCTGATTTATCGTATTCATCCTCCAATCTAGGATCTCTTGCTTCTAGAACATTCCCTCTTGTCCACAACTGCCATACCCACTCAACGAGAATCACATCCCCGGGAAGACCTTCCATATCCGTAGGCCTCCTTCCACAAGCTACTTCGAGTAGAAATGATCCATAGGCGAAGACATCAGTGCTAGTGGTTGCCTTCCCTGTTCTTGAAATTTCTGGAGCAAGATACCCAACTGTCCCCACTACATGTGTTGTTTGAGGATTCGTCCCATGATCATATAGCCGAGCAAGGCCAAAGTCTCCAAGCCGAGCATTCATGTTCGCGTCCAAAAGTATGTTACTGGCCTTAACATCTCGGTGTAGAACAACTTGCTCCCATTCTTCATGTAGGTAAAGCAAGGCTGATGCCACTCCTCGGATTATACCAAACCTCATCTCCCAACAAAGGGTTGCTGATTCCTTGTTGAAAAGTAACTTATCAAGGCTTCCATTCAGCATGTATTCATACACCAAAACAAGCTCGCCTTTTCTCCGGCAATACCCAAGGAGGGGAACCAAGTTCTTATGTCTCAGCCTTCTCATGGCAGCCACCTCAGAGACAAACTCCTTCATCCCTTGTCTTGAATCATGTGATATCCTCTTCACAGCAACTTGTGTGTTGCCAGATCTTAGTGTACCTCTATATACTTTCCCGAATCCTCCGGCTCCTAGAATCTCTTTGTCCTTGAAACCCTTTGTTGCCTTGTAAAGATCCTTGTAAGAAAATCTTTGAACTGAATACTCTTCTTCCCAATCTTCCATTACTTCTTCAAATTTCTTCCTTCTTATTAAATATACCATGCTAGCAACTAATAACAGAAGAATTGATACAATTGCTACTAAAGTTACTAGAACTACTATAGGAACACTAGCTTTGCTCTTCGGCCTAGGAACTGACGGAAGTTTCGAAAGATCAAAGTTTTCCGCTTGGCCACTCTGGTTGAAGCTCCATCCAAGAACATAGTGGTTGCTTGAAATCAGACCAGTTGATGCAGAAAACCCAACATATATGGTATCGAAGAGAATTTCAGAGAGGCTAAAATTATGTTTTGATAAAAGAAGCTTGCTCGGCTTTGGCTCTCCGAGTGGAGCTAAATCAATGGTAACTTCCTTCTTCGTTGCATTATACTCGATCCATACTTGCATTGGCTTTCCACTAATAAGACTTAAGTTCATGTTTCTTTGATTCTTGTCAGAATAGTAGCTTGCTGAAGCTTCCGCAACAGACCTCACACCATTGACATCGATTCCCACATGATTACCATCTCTGTCTCCGACTGTCTGGGAAATAGCAGTGTCCAGCTCCACAGCGAATAAATGGTTTGAAGCATTTTCATTTCTCGTTCTGTTAACAATGCCGAGGTACATATCTGCAGAAGTGTGCTTCAGGTCCTTGGAAGAGGAGATTACAAAGGCAAGTCCATGTCCTCCGGTCATTGGGACCAATGGATTGATTGCAAAAGCGAAAGTGGTGGAAATGAAAGGAGAAGAACTTAATCTTAGAGGAAATGGATAAATGGCATGACCCTTTTGATTTGTTGTTTGGTTGGTAAGCTCCAACAAGCCATTGGAATGTATCTTAGCTATCCCATCGAGATAAAGATCAGAACCCTTGAATCCATTGTAGATGAACTGTTTTTGGGCTTGAGCTGAGTTCGATATTTGAATGGAGAAAGCAAAACTAAGCAAGAGTAGGAGCTTTGGTGGGTGTTTGGCCATGAAAGATGAAGCTCAATCTCACTATAGATCTCAGAGCTCTAGAGGTTTGGCTTAATGAGCTGAAGTGTTATTGTTCATTTTTACGGATACAACTTACAAGGTCAATAATAGAAGGGGGGCTCACCTTATTCCTATCATGTGATGCTTTTTTGGTTCACTTCAGGGTAAATTACACTCAACTTTACAACTTTCTTTATAAATGCCCTTCAATAATTGAAACAAACTTTATTCGTATCATGGCTAGTTTGAATCACTTTTTAGAAGCGGTTAGTTCGGTGAACATATGCTTAATTTGAACTTGATGAAAACAACAAAGATTTAGCGTGGATTCGAATATTATCGTCTCGACCTTTTATTGACAACTCCAAGTCTCCAACGACTTTGGAGCACCCCAACGACACACATAAATTGTTATCCATGAAGACCTACCTGAATTACTGAGTTAAAATTATTTTTATTTTTTGCACCAACCATTGTTATTTCGGACGACGAATCCAATTGATGTTTCTTCATTTTCCAATCTGGATCATTGATATTTAATTTGTAAAAATACCCAAACCTAACCTAACACATATAAGAGTTAGGGTTACTCCTCTCATTGCCAATTGGTATTAGAACTCGTATCTGCGTAAGTTCCCACTCAATTTCGCGGAATTCTCCGATGGAAGATATTGGAAAAATTGATATTAATATAAAAGATAAATAGCTTTACTAAAAAATAGATAATGAAATGGCAGATGCCTTCGTTTTCAGTAAAAAACTATATTGAGGAACTAAAAAATAGAGATGCCTTCGTTTTCAGTAAAAACTATGTTGAAAAATGCGTTCACTGATCAAGATGTTAAAGAAGGACCGCAATGTATGCCGCCGTTTTTTGAGCGGCGACATGAACTTTTCATCTATTCTGCAATAAGAATGGGCTGAGTTCCGGAATGATGAAGACTGATCAGAAAATGTTACGTAGATAAAGAATCCTAATGAACACAAAGCAGTAAAAACTGCACTCTTACTCTAAACTTGGTTCAGAGTTGAGGACAATAGTGGATGCAAGTTGAGGAGAATATTAGGCTTTCTTAAAAACAAAGCAGTAAAAGGGTTTGTGAATACATGAACTTGGATTAGTATCACATTCAATTTTCAAAACCTTTACCTATTGAAGTAATACCACTTTTCATTTGCCTTCACTGTGTCTCTTCCTTGTATTTGTGCAAATAGAATAACGAACTTCGATTTAAATATCGATAGTCATTGTTTTCAAAAAAGTGAAATAGGTGTTTTGGAAAGCTCTACAAGACAAGAACATGTCATATGCAAAAAAAAGAAGAAAAAAAAAAAGAGTTAAAAGATGTGTGGAATATTATCCCACATCGACAATATGATAATACCCGAACCAATAGAAGAGTTAGGACTACTCCTATTGCCAATTGGTTTTACGATAGAACCCCGAATGCTTGTTTGTAAGGTTCACTTTACGTGCATCACCTCCACGTATTATACTCGCCGAATTATAAAAGATAATCTAATATAGGGCTAATTTGGTTAACCTTTTTTTGTTTTCATTAAGTAAATATGCCTTTTTTTTTTGTTTAACCGTTTGTTTAACCGTTTGTCTTATAAAAGATAATCTAATACAGGCCGCCGCTTCCTCTCAAAACCCACAACTCCAACCGTAGCACCGTCGCTGCCTTCATCTGCAATTCGGATCTCTCTAACTCCAACCATAGCGACACCGTGTAGTAGGGTTGCAGAACCGGACCTGCTTCCACTCGAGCGATAGAATATGCAAAGGCTGCGCGTGACTGTTCTCTTCTGGAGGCTGAAATAGAAACGTAGCCATGAAAGTTCCCTTAACCAGTCTTGTTGATGTTGTGTGGCAGGGTAAAAAGGAGGGATCAAAAGTTATAGCTTTCTCGATGATACATCAGAGGATGGGAGAGGAAACAAGGTCTTTACATAAAATGCCGAAAACGAAAGCTATGGAGAGGAAGGTTGACTCACTCGTGGAGGTGGTATCAGAGGAACATGTGGTGTCTCGAGGGGTGAAGCAGTGGCGTCTCTACGGTTGCTCCAGAACATGTCCTAGAGGATGAGGAAATACTACTGTTTTAGTTCGTCAAATGTAGGGAATAACACCGATTAGATTAAAATTTTGGTCTGGCAACGTTCCACAGGACCTACCTTTTATTTTTGGTATGAGAAAACATGTATTTTTTAATTTTTGGTATGAATAAATTCGGTATGTAAATTATAAAAATAAAAAAGGACAAAAAGATAAAAAAAATAATTCTGGTATAAGTTTTTAGTATGAATTTCATACCAGAAACTCATACCAGAAAATTATAAAACATAAAAAAGGATAAAAAAATAAAAAAAACTTCTGGTATGAAAAAATTCTGGTGTGAAAAAATTTTGCTATGAACTTTTGGTATGAAAAAATTCTCGTATGAACTTTTGGTATGAAAGCTTTCTGGTATGAGAAATAAAAAAAATAAAAAAGGCAAAAAAAAAATAAAAAAATAAATTCAGTAATTAAAATTAAAAAACTTACACTTATATAACAAATAAAAAATAAAAATTATTTTTTTTAAAAAAAAAATAGAGAGGTTAATTACTTTTACATGCTATTAAATGAAAGTGGTAAAAAAATTATAGAGTACGAACACAAAACTCAAAAAATATAGCAAGCCAAATTCTTTCTTTAATATATGGATTCTTAGATGGTAGCCTAATCTCATAATCATAAGTTTTTTTTTTTCATTTGTATATTTGTTGTAATGAAAGCAATTGTATTATTAATTGTTCTATCAATTTTATTTTGAAAAATAATCTTATTCCTATTTTACCAAATGTCTCATTAATTTGTTGCGAGACTAGTGATTCTATTTGGTCCTATTTTCTCTTTAATTTCTTGTAGAATATTATTACTATTTTTATATATTTAGTTATTACGCTGTTAGTTTTATCCGAGATTATTTTATCCAAACTTCTTACAATGTGTTTTGTATAGGTGCACTCCAACAAGTGAGCTTGGTAAGCCCGATACTATAACTAAGGGTTGCTTTGAATGCAAACTACCTTAATTAAAACGATTTATACAAAAACTACCACCAAACAAACTCTAATTAAGTTGAATTTCGTAAATCTTCTTATCAATTCCGATAGACGGTGTTACGAGTTTATTTTTGAGAGAATTAGACAAACTACCTTACTTCACTAATATGAGTCGGTAGATGTTTTCCTCCTACAATTTAGTTAGTAAATATCATAGTAAAATATAAAAATATCAATTTATTTTTATCTACTACAATAAATTTAACCTAATTGGTTACCAAGATATTTCTAAAATCTTTAATTGCTTATGAGATCAATTTGCATTAATTTCATATTTTCTAATAATTTTTATTAGTTTTTATTAAAACTTATATAATTATAATCTTTTTTATTAAAACTTATATAATTTAGGATTTTACGATTTAATTTAGCGTAAATAGTTGAATGTATGTGGTAGTCCATTCCATCCACCCTAATACCAATCATTCAAGTTGCATCTCACAATTTGTTTATTTTTTAAAAAATTAAAAATTTATGTTAATTATAATACTTAAATTTTCTTTTGCACACCAATTTTCTTTTACAAGAGTTAATGTAACTAATTCTTGTATCGTATACAAATAAGTCAAAAATATCAAAAACTTTATTTTATTAGTTTTTTTTGTAAACAAGTGATTCGACTATTTCTTGAACCTGAAACTCGTATACTTATATATTTATTATTAAGACGTCCACTTACTTATTATTATCAACTTATTACTTAACAAATTCACCCTTTCTTTTTTTTTTTATATCAATGTTCATTGTGTCCATTAGATTCAAAACACATATAAGATGCAACACATACACTAGCTGCAATTAGTTTAACGTCTGTAGATTTAGAGGTTGAAAAATGTAATTAAAAAGTACAGCTGAACACACGAGTTTTTCTTCTTTTTGTGGTGTGTTGCCTTAATCTGCAATCCAACACCATTTTCATTTGTATACTGCACGTTCAACAACAAAGCAGTAACTAGAGGAGTCATAATCTCAGCCCATTAGTCCACTAACAAAAAACTGCCTAAGGACTAATTCAATCTCCTAGATAATCTCTAATAAAAACAGAATTTAGTTACTGGAATTAAGAAAATGCTGAATTAAAAAAAAACAAGTTTATTTCTTATCATTCACTCCTCTAAACTTGATTTTCCTTTGACCTTACTTGATGGTCTTCATGCCAATCTTCTCTCTCAGCTCAACAAATCTTTGACGTCCCAATGGTTTTGTCAGGAGATCAGCCAGCTGAGCTCTTGTGTTGACATACTCCAAGTTAATGTCACTATTCTACACACACTCCCTGATGAAGTGATATCTTGTGTCAATGTGCTTGCTTCTGTCGTGATGACTGGGTTCTTAGCCAAGGCAACCGCAGACTTGTTGTCAATCTTTAGAGTTGCCTTCAACTGATCGTCTCCTCTCAAGTTGCTCAGCACCCTTCCTAGCCAAATACCTTGACAATTCCCAAGTAGTAACTTAACAGGCCTAAGTCGCTCATTTCAAACTTCAGTTTCACCTCTTCTGTGAAACTCTTGATGATGTTCTTATTTGCTCCTGTCAGAATAAGATCATCAACATATACTCCAACTATAATCACATTTTCTCCCTGTTGTCTCCTATACACAAAATGCTCCTACGGACACCATGTGAAACCAAGTGATTTCAAACACTTGTCCAACTTGAAGTTCCAAGCCCTAGGCGCCTGCTTCAGTCCATACAAAGCCTTGTGAAGTCTCAAGACTTTGTGTGGAAACCTCTTGTCAATATACCCCTCTGGTTGAGTAACATAAACTTCTTCATCTAACTCTCCATTTAGGAAGGCTGTTTTCACATCCATGTGATGAACCTCCCAGTTCCTCTGAGCTGCATATGCCAGCAAAGCTCTTATGGTCTCTAGCCTTGCCACTGGTGCAAACACCTCATTGTTGTCAACTCCATACCTTTGCACATAGCCCTTTGCAACCAATCTTGCTTTGTGCTTGACAGTCTCTCCATCGGGATTCTGTTTCATTTTAAACACCCACTTTAGGCCAATTGCTTTGTGGATTTTTGGCATGTTTACAAGCTCCCATGTGCCATTCTTTCTTATGAAGTTGATCTCTTGCTCCATGGCTTGTTTCCAATTTTCACTCCTCGAGGCTTCTTCAAATGAACTTGGTTCTTCCACAGCCAAGAAACATAGGCCAAATTCCTCCTGAATCTCCAGAGTAGACTCCATAATTTCCTGCAAAGATCTAAACCTGTGACCACTCTCTGAACTTGAAGTACCTGAGTTTGAACTCCTTGAGCCGGGGCTTGATGTGTTTGAGGCATATGATATGGCATGTGATGGTGAGCTTTCATAATATTGAGTAACAGGATCAACTCCATCATCATTTTCTTCACAGGATTGTGGTCCCTCTACTTGATCAGCATTGGGCTCCATCTCTTCATTATAAGTCACAGTGAAGATGTTGCTTGTGTCTCTCACAACTTCTCCCTTTTCTTTGTGCCAGCACCGCCCCTTATCTTCTTCAAAAATCACATCACGGCTCACTATCACCTTGTTCTTCTTAGGGTCAAGCAACCTGTATGCCTTGGATCCCTCTTCATATCCAAGCATCACAACTGGTTTGCTTCTATCTGCTAGCTTGTGGAGGTGTGGACTTACATCTTTTGTGTATCCAAGACACCCAAACACACGAAGATGTTGGACCTTTGGAGTTCTTCCATGCCAAGCTTGATAGGGAGTCATTCCCTTCACATTCCTTGTTGGTGATCTGTTCAAGATGTACACAGTAGTCTGTACAGCTTCTCCCCAGTATTGTGTTGGTACCTCTTTGCTCTTCATCATACTTCTTGCCATCTCCATCACTGTCTGATTTCTCCTCTCGACCACACCATTCTGTTGTGGAGAATATGGTGCAGTGATGAATCTCTTCACACCTTCAGCTTCACAGTATTGCTTGAAAGCTAAAGATGTGAACTCTCCTCCCCGGTCAGTTCTTAGTCCCTTCACTTTTCTTTCTTTCTCAACTTCCACACCAACCTTGAACTTCTTGAACATGGTCAATGCTTCATCTTTGCTTTTCAACATTGATATCCACATAAACCGTGAGTAATCATCAACTAACAGCATGAAGTAGTTGTTACCTCCACACGTTGGTGGTGTGATTGGACCACATAGGTCTCCATGTATGAGTTCCAAGAGCTGATTGGCTCTGAAGTTTGCTACCTGTGGGAAAGACAACCTGTGTTGTTTACCTATCATGCACCCATCACATAGCTGGTTCACTTGGTCTATCATGGGCATTCCATCAACCATTCTCTGACTGCTCAGCTTCTTCAGAGAATTGAAGTTCAAATGTCCATATCTGGCATGCCATAGCCAAGCATTATCAACGAGCCTTCCCATAAGACAAACCTGATTTGCAAGTCTGAACTGTGCCACGTACAGCTTGTTTGATTGCCTCTTCACTTTAACAATCAATCTTTTGTACTTATCATAGAGCTTCAACAATCCTTCTTCTATGATAACCTTGCTTCCACTTTCTTCTAGTTGGCCAATGCTCACAATGTTGCTTTTGAGCTTTGGTATGTAATAAACAGCTGTCAATGCCAAGTGCTCACCATTCTTGCATTCAAACAGCACAGTACCTTGCCCACAAATATTGATCACGGAGTCATCACCAAACCTTACCTTTCCAGTGATTGAATGGTCAAGGTTTGTGAAGTTTCCTCTATCTCCAATCATATGGTTACTTGCTCTAGTGTTGAGGTACCACGCACTTGGTTCCTTGTTTTCTGATTGTGGTTGTGAGCCCTTCTTGTGCAACATCATGACCCTTGTATTCACCACGTGTGAACTTAACAATTCACATGTTGTTACCATCAGCAAAGCAGGCTCCTCTACATCTTGTTTCACATGCAAGTGTGTTTCCTCCTCCTCCTTGAAGGGACATTATGAAGCAAAATGTCCCATTTTTGCACAGCAATAGCATTTGATTTTACTCTTATCAAATTTCTTCTTTGGATTTTGAGGAGTTCCTTCACCTCCTCTTGACTCATCACTAGTTCCTCTGCCTCTTCCATGTCCACGACCACGTCCCTTACCTCCACGAAAACTTCCTTGATCTTTGAAGCTTTTCTTGGACAACTTTGCTTCTTTCATGACCTTCCATTCTGTACGTGTGAGCAAGGCAGTCTCTTATGATTTTGCACCAAAACCAGACAATCTCTCTTCATGAGCTTTGAGTGAACCGATCACCTCATCTGTGGTTTTAGTCTTCAGGTCTCCAAACTCTTCAATTGTTGAAGTAATTTGGAGAAACTTGGATGAGGTCGATCTTAGTAGTTTCTTAACCACTAATTCTTCTTCAACATTGTTCCCAAGGCCTCTGAGCTTGTTGACGATGATTGTGAGTTTTCCAGAATACTCGTCTATCTTGTCTGAATCGTTCATCCTCAAAGCTTCAAACTCCCTCCATAGAGTCTGAGTTCGCACTTCCTTCACCTTGTCCGCTCCAAGGTTCATGGTCTTCAACATGTTCCAGGCCTCTTTTGCTGTCTTCTTTGCTCCCAGCTGAAGTAAAGTGTCCTCACCGATTCCTTGGTAGATGGCTGCCAATGCCATCTTGTCCTTCTTGTTGTCGACAATTTCTTCTGCCTCAACAGCTTCCCATACTCCTTGAGCCATCATGAACACATCCATCTTGATCGCCCAAGCTGCATAGTTGCTTCTAGTCAACATGGGATACTGAAGCGTGACGACCTGTGCACCGCTTCCTGCTACCTCAGAATTCTCTTGGTTAGACATTGTGTTTGTAGATCTTTAACTGATAGAGATATAAGGAGAGATAGAGAGATTTGTGAATGTAACTGAATTGTGTAATTGCTTGCTTTAATATCTGTATACAATGCTCTTATTTATACTACAGCTTGTGTAACTGGATTAGTTACAGAACTATATCCAACACCCCCCCCCCCCCGCAAACTAGGTGGCATATACATGCCTAGTTTGGAAAGTAAATGTGTCTGTTGAGTTGAAGGAACGATCTTGGTCAGTACATCAGCAACTTGTTCATATGTGGAAACATGATTAAGCTCTAGTAAACCTTCCATAACTTTGTCTCTCGTAAAATGGCAATCGATTTCGACATGTTTGGTTCTTTCGTGAAACACCGGATTCTTGCTAATTTGAATGGCTGATTTATTGTCACAATGAATGTGAACTGGTTGAGGTGGTGGGAAGCCTAATTCTTCAAGCAGTCGAATGAGCCAAGTGACCTCTGCAGCAGCCTGTGCCATAGCACGGTATTCAGCTTCTGCTGAGCTTCTGGAAACCGTAGTCTGTTTCTTTGATTTCCAGCTGATGGGTGATGTGCCAAGTAGAATTGCAAAACCACTCACACTGCGTCTGGTATAGGGGCAAGAGGCCCAATCGGAGTCAGTGTAGGCTAATAATTTAGGCTTGTCACAACTGTTGAGAAGAATACCATGACCTATAGTACCTTGAATGTAGCTTAGAGTGTGATGCAGTGCATCCAAGTGAGAAGTATGTGGGTTCTGCATGAATTGACTAAGGCTTTGGACTGCAAAGCATATGTCTGGCCTTGTATTTGTGAGGAAATTTAACTTGCCAACGAGAGAACGATAGTAGGAAGGATTTGAGATTGGTGTTCCTTCATCTGGTGTCAACTTGAGATTAAGGGGAAGTGGAGTAACAGAAGTCTTATCTGGAGGTATGTTAGCTTCACTGAGAAGTTCCAGGACGAACTTTCTTTGAGCCAATACAACTCCGGAAGGTGTATGAGCGACTTCAAGGCCTAGGAAGAAGTGTAGAATGCCAAGATCTTTAATGCTGAAGGTCTGATCCAGATAGGTTTTGAGAGATGTGATGGATGCTTCACATGAGCCGGTGACAAGAAGATCATCAACGTATATAGCGACGATAGTAATATCTGATATCGTTTTCTTAAGAAATAATGAGTAGTCGTTCTTGGATTGCTGAAAACCTTGTTCGATGAGAGCATTTGTTAGACGATGAAACCATTGACGGGACGCCTGTTTCAAGCCATACAATGACTTCCTGAGCTTGCATACGAGGGATAATGGGTTAGGAATACCTGGTGGAACTTTCATATAAACATCTTCGAACAAGTTGTCATGTAAGAAGGCGTTATTGACGTCCATTTGGTGAAGTACCCATCCCTTAGACGCTGCAACAGCAATGATAGCTCGTATGGTTGTCATCTTGACAACGGGAGAAAACGTTTCATGGTAGTCGATTCCTTGTTTTTGGTTGAAACCTTTTGCAACTAATCTCGCCTTATACCTCTCTAAGGTTCCATCAGCTTTGAGCTTAACCTTGAAGACCCATTTGCATCCGATAGCCTTCTTGTTGGATGGTAAAGGTGTGAGATCCCATGTATGATTGCTTTGTAGAGCATGATACTCCCTATCCATAGCCTGTACCCAATTTGGATCCTTGGATGCTTCGGTATAAGATGTGGGTTCAACAAAAGAAGTAAGGGCAGAAAGTAAGGTGATATGAGAAGGAGATAAAGGCAAAGTAGTGTAGTTACCTGGTGATGGAGAGCGAGAGCTATACGTGCATATGAAATCATCTAGATAAGATGGATGTTTGGGAACACGAGTAGATCGTCGTAAAATGGGTGAAGTGGGAATATCATCATTAGTGTTTAGGAGTGGATTTGGAGTAGTAGAAATGGTAGAAGTGGAAGTAGTATCATTGGTGTCATTGGATGTGAATGAAGACTGAGATTGGGATGGTATGAAAATGGATGAATCAAGGTTAGAGATGTTTGGTGTAATGGGTAAGGTAGGAGATATATGTGAAGAAAGATGATGAAAAGGTAAGTGATGTTCATGGAATACAACATCTCTAGAAATGATAATCTCTCTAGTATCAATGGTAAGTACTTTATAGCCTTTTTGACCAAAAGGATATCCTATAAAGACACAAGGTTTAGCACAAGGTTTGAACTTGTCTCGATGAACCTTTGGTTCATGAACGAAGCATAGACAACCAAAGACACGTAAATGGTTATATGATGGTGACTTGGTAAACAATATTTCATATGGTGACTTGTGAGAAAGAAGAGGGGTAGGTCTTCGGTTAATGAGGTATGTGGCGGTCAAGACACATTCACCCCAGTATGAGTGGTAATTTGGCTTGAAAGAAAAGTGATCTAGCTACTTCTAGGAGGTGTCGATGTTTGCGCTCCACTACACCGTTTTGCTGGGGAGTGTAAACACAAGAAGTTTGATGGGTAATACCCTCCATAGAATAGAAAAGTTTGGCTTCTTTACTAGCAAACTCCAATGCATTGTCCAAACGAATGGTTTTGATATTGGTTTTAAAATGATTCTTGATCATGATGACAAAGGATTTGAGGAGGGGAAGGGTATTGCTTTTGTGAGCCATGAGGTAGGTCCAGGTACACCGAGAATGATCATCGACTATGGTGAGGAAATAGGAGAAGCCATTGTATGTTTGGTGCTTATAGGGTCCCCAAGTATCAATGTGTATAAGGTCAAAAATATGAGGTGATCGAGTGGATGATTTGGGAAATGAGTGGCGATGTTGTCTAGCCTGAGGGCATATGGTACATATGGATGTATGCTTGGGTAGAGAAAGATTGTTAGTGACAAAGTGTAATTGATCAAAGGGCATATGTCCTAACCGGCAATGCCAAAGTTCAACAGAAAGTATATTGTGCGAAGTGTTCATGGAAAAACCAACATCACTTGAATTATTACAAGATGTAGATGTAGATGTAGATGTAGATGATGTGAATTCCAAAGATTTGTCAATCACGTATAGCCCCCTATATGCTCGTCCAATCACCATCTGAGTCTTCATCGAAGGGTCCTGGACAATGCAAGCATGAGGAGTGAATAAAATGTGAGATGATAAGTCATTAGAAAGTTTGTGTATAGAGATGAGGTTAAACTGAAAATCAGGGACATGTAGGACATTGGATAGGGTAATCTTATCATTGATAACAATTGTGCCATGGTGTTCAACACAAGCACGTTTGCCATTCGGCATGGTAATAGAAGATGGGCTGTTGATGGGGGTATATGATGTAAAGAGATCAAGGTTGGGCGTAATGTGGTCGGTAGCGCCGCTATCCAGAATCCATTTTGAGTTTAGGTTAAAAGATAGGAAGCAATTAGCCTTACCAGCAAGAAATGCAGTGGGATTAGATGTAGAATCCTGTGTAGGATTCTTGTCCAATAACGCCAGAATAGATGTCATTTGCTCAGGCGTGAAAGAGTTTATGGAGGCAGCTGCGAGTTTATGACCTGCAGGGTATCCAACTCGTTTCCAGCATTTGTTGGTGTCGTGACCTGCGATCTTGCATTGTTGACACCAAGCAAGACCTGGCACTGGCGAAGTAGGGTATCCAATGAGCTTCCAACATCGATCAGCAGAGTGACCTTTAGTTTTGCAATGGTCACAGTAAGGTCGAGAACTCTGGCCTGAATTTGTCCGAGTATCAACCGAAGATTGTACTTGAGACGAAGATCTTGAAGAATAAGATCGATTCTGAGCATATAGAGCTGAGGCAGTGTCATCTAATGTCGAAAGATTAGACAACGTCCTCTGATTCTTTTCCTGAAGGAGAATCTTGTAAACTTCATTGAGGCTAGGGCTAGGTTGCATCATCAAGATTTGCGAGCGAGCAAGATTATATGAATCATTAAGTCCAACCAGAAATTGGATGATTTGCTGGTCATGGATCATTTCAAGAACGACAGCATTCGAACCACATTTGCATATATGATTCGTCAAAGCAAGTATGTAATCATCCCATAGTTTCTTTAGATTTGTGAAATACG
This sequence comes from Fagopyrum esculentum, assembly GCA_033239045.1. NCBI lineage: Eukaryota > Viridiplantae > Streptophyta > Magnoliopsida > Caryophyllales > Polygonaceae > Fagopyrum > Fagopyrum esculentum. The sequence goes on from BSUD01000001.1 coordinate 146,561,238, forward strand.
ATGTTATGGACTGATTACCTTGTGAAATAAGAGCAAGTTCTTTCTGAATTTGATAAAGAGTTGTTCGATTCGATTTGCCAAATCGAACAGAAAGTTCACTCCAGATTTGCGATGCTGTTTGACAGAATAGCACTGATTCCCCAATTTCTTTCTCCATGGAGTGTAGTAGCCAAGAAATAAGCATACTATTGCACTGATCCCATTTGGCAGCCATTTTTTGTATCCGATTTAGATCTGGTGCAGGTTCCATTGACGAAATGGAGTTTGTTCTTAGCAGATAATGACACTTCTACTGCTCGTTTCCACCTGGAATAGTTGGTGCTGTTTAGAAGTGTGGTAGAGAGTTTCAATGAAGGAGCATCCGAATGATGAAGCTGAAGAAGAAGTGCTTCATCATCGATAGAGGAAGTTACTGTAGTAGCGGAAGATGGCGATGTAGGAGCCATGGCAGAAGTTTAGTGAACCTCTGATACCATGATAGAGATATAAGGAGAGATAGAGAGATTTGTGAATGTAACTGAATTGTGTAATTGCTTGCTTTAATATCTGTATACAATGCTCTTATTTATACTACAGCTTGTGTAACTGAATTAGTTACAGAACTATATCCAACATTAACCCCCAAAGCTCTGATACCAAACGTAGATTTAGAGGCTGAAAAATGTAATTAAAAAGTGCAGCTGAACACACGAGTTTTTCTTTTTTTGGGTGTGTTGCCTTAATATGCAATCCAGCACCATTTTCATTTATATACTACTGCACGTTCAAAAGCAAAGCAGTAACTAGAGGAGTCATAATCTCAGCCCATTACTCCACTAACAAAAAACTGCCTAAGGACTAATTCAATCTCCTAGATAATCTCTAACAAAAACAGAATTTAGTTACTGGAATTAAGAAAATGCTGAATTAAAAAAAAAACAAGTTTATTTCTTATCAACGTCCATCCTGGAGAAATGAATCAGAAGTACTATAGCAAATGCTGACGCTTGTAGAGGCTCTTTCAGAAAACATTGAGGTTGAGACACCCGTGCTTTTCGCAAACATACCGATCTCTTCAATCTCAACAGGCATTTCAGGCAACTCAATATCTCCATTTAGATACTGAATTACTTGTCTCATACTCGGCCTTGCTTCCGGCCTTGGCTGTACACATAGTAGTCCAACCTTCAAAACAAGCTCCATCTCAGACTTATTATACTCCTCTTCCAATCTATGATCCCTTGCTTCTACAATCTTCCCTCTCTGCCAACACTCCCAAACCCAATCAACCAAAACAGCACCCCCATGAACACCCTCCATCTCTATTGGCCTCCTTCCGCAAGCCACTTCGAGTATAAACGACCCATACGCGAACACATCAGTGCTAGTACTCGCCTTCCCGGTTCTTGAAATCTCCGGTGCAAGATACCCAACTGTCCCAACCACATGGGTCGTTTGAGGATTCGTCCCATGATCATATAACCGAGCAAGACCAAAGTCTCCAAGACGAGCATCCATGTTCGCGTCCAAAAGTATGTTACTGGCCTTAACATCTCGGTGTAGTACAATTTGCTCCCATTCTTCATGTAAGTATAGCAACGCCGATGCTACTCCTCGGATTATAACCAATCTCCTTGTCCAACAAAGAGTTGGTGTTTCATCATTGAACAAGAACTTATCAAGGCTTCCATTAGCCATGTACTCATACACTAGAAGAAGCTCGCCTTTTCGTCGGCAATACCCAAGGAGAGGAACTAAGTTCCTATGTCTCAACCTTCTCATACTAGCCACCTCCGACACAAACTCTTTCATCCCTTGTCTTGAGTCATGTGATATCCTCTTCACAGCAACTTGCGTGTTGACGGATCTTAGTGTACCTGGTAGAGATAGATTTAGGGTTAGGTTATTAAAGAAAACAGTAATCTCCTTGTCCAACAAAGAGTTGGTTTTAGTATCCGTCGTTTAAACTATTAGAACGGTAACTCATCTATTGAGTCCGACTAAAAATTAGTACATGGATTACTATTCAAGTTAACATATCGGTGTCCCACAAGTGTTTTCCATCTTCCACCGGATAATCTTTTATTACCCAAGTCCCAGATATTTAACACCGATATGTTAACTTTACGTGTCAATAGTAATTAAGGTACTCATCTTTGGTCGGACTCAATAGGTGAAATTATTCTGATAGTTAAAACGACAGGGTAATAAAGTTTACTCGTTTATTTATGTAATTTTTTCTAAAGAAAACAAACTTTAGGATTACTAAATTTTAGTGTACCTCTATATACTTTTCCGAAACCTCCGGCTCCTAGAATCTCTTTGTCCTTGAAACCCTTTGTTGCTTTGTAAAGCTCCTTGTAAGAGAATCTTTGAACTGCATATTCTTCTTCCCAATCTTCTTTTAGTTCTCCATATTTCCTCCTCCTTGCATATATCATGCCTGCAATAACCACTAACAAAAGTACTGATATGATTGTTACTAGGACTACTAGTTGAACACTAACTTTCTCCTTTCTCCTAGGAACTGAAGGAAGTTTCTTAAGATCAAAGTTCTCAGCATGCCCACTTCGGTTGAAGTTCCATCCAAGAACGTAGTGGTTGCTTGAAGTCTGACCAGTAGCTGCAGAAAACCCAACATATATAGTATCCAACAGCAATTCAGAGAGGTTAATATTTTGCTTCGATAAAAGAAGCTTGCTCGGCTTTGGGTTTCCAAGTGGAGCTATAACAATGGTAACTTCCTTCTTGGTTGCGTTATACTCTATCCATACTTGCATCGCCTTCCCACTAATAAGACTCAAATTCATGTTTCTTTGATTCTTGTCAGAATAGTATCTTACTGGAGCTGCTGCAACTGATCTCACACTGTTGATATCAATTCCCACATGGTTGTCATCTTTGTCTCCCAGTGATGGGGAGAAAGCAGTATCGAGTTCGATAGCGAATACGGGGTTCGAAGCATTGCCGTTCCCTGTATTGTTAACGATCCCAAGAAACTCTCCTGTAAAAGCCTGATTGAAGTCCTTGGTTGAGGATATCATAAAGGCAAGACCATGACCGCCTTTTTTCGGTAACATCGGATTGATTGCGAAAACGAAAGTGGTGGAAAGGAAAGGAGAAGAACTCAATCTTAGAGGAAATGGGTAAAAAGCATGGCCCTTTTGTTCACTTGTTTGGCTGGTGAGCTCCAACAAGCCATTGGAGTGTATGTTAGCTGACCCGTCGAGATAAAGACCGGAACCCTTGAATCCATTGTAAATGAACTGAGTTAAAGATTGATCTGAAGTGGAGAGTACCGTGGTGAATGCTAAGCTGACGAGAAGCAGGAGTGTTGGTGGGTGGGTGGCCATTAATAGAAATGAAGATGAGGTTGCAAGGTCAGTGAAGTAGTTTGGCTTAATAAATTAACAAAAGAAAAAGAGGATCTTCATTTATTCTAACCAAATTTATGAAGTCAAGGGTCAATGGAGGCTCAAGTACGTGATTCATATCGATTAGTTTGCATCTGTGTGGCCCTGAGGTCAGTACATTACAAATATAATTACTTGGCTGAGCTTGCACCTAAGGACCACCATGGAAGAGAGATTTTAGATGATAGTACATTTGGAGTTTAGTTACTTCAGTACATTACAAATTGAAAATTTGTCGGTTTGAAGTATCATTCTTAGACTTTTATCACCATGGAAGAGAGATTTTTAGTTGAGAGAACTGGAGTTTTATGCCCAATTTGGTGTATGATAGGGCTATATATTTTGATTTCGTGTACTAGGGTTTTGATGTTAATTGAAGTACGTAGGTTGCTGATATTTGTATTAGGGTTTGGGTTACTGTATTAGTTGATTTTGCATATTATGGTTTGTGTTGTGATTTCGTCGAGTTAATTGGTGAATATAGATAGAAGACAAAACGTTTGAGTGAATATAGAGAGAGACAATGTTTGTGTTTTTAATGCGCAGACCATGCAACTACAATTTTCAATATTTTTTTTATGAAAGAATATAACCCTAAATCTATCTATTTGGTGTATGATACAGACCTCGCTCACTCGCTATTCTTTCTGGATCTTCGGCCAAGAAGAGTTCGTCTCGATCCTTGACCCATCATATCAGTTTACCTAAATTTATCGTCTTATTATAAGAGTTTGGAAAACTTGGCTGTCATTGGTTTACTGTGCCGAATGGACTACTTTTCAGCCATAGCTCCAAGGATAACCGAAATCCATACAATTCAAACCATCTAAGGATAACCGAAATCCATACAATTCAAACCATCCGATCCGAGAATTTATTGGTTATGGGTTGAATTATCCCTCCCTCCCTGTCACCATGTTTCGTTTTAGGCTACGAGTAGACTGATTTTGATGGTCGTGCTGAATGTTTACTCTTAATCTGATTAGGAAGGTTCTAAGTCCCAAGACTACCTACTTTTATATATGTTCTTACTCAGCTTGTTTAGTCAAATAAACAAGGTTGAGGTAGAGCTAGTCAGAGTCAAGCTCAATTTACTTTACTCAAATATAACAACCCAGCCTAATCAAGATTTGATTAATGCACTGGTCCAAGGGATGGACAATTGATTGATGTATATGCCAACGGGGTTTCCAAGACGATTCTTTGTGAATGGAAATGAGTTGATATCTTTTATAAATATAAATGTAGGGATAAAACGGTAAAGTGTATATACTTTAATCTAACCCTAATTTTTATCTCTAACACTTCCTCTCAAGATGGAGTTAAGATTAATTACTATAAAAAAAAGTTGGTATAGTCATGGATAAGACAACAACGGAAAGTCGATATTGCTAATTAGCCACGGAAATAGGATCGAAAGAAGGAAGGCGTGGCCAAATAAATAGGGATGTATCACTAGCCACGAATGAGCTATAACAAACCATAACAACTAACTTCAGCCACGTTAAAACTGTGGCAAAAATCTAACTTTTTCTTACAACAAATGTCAGTCACGTTCAAACCGTGGCAAAAATGTAACTTTTTATTGCAACAAATTTTAGCCACGTTCAAACCGTGGCAAAAATCTACCTTTTTTAGCAATAAATTTTAGCCATGGTAATATGGTTGGCTATTTCACCACAACTTTTGCCACAGTGTATTTGTGGCCATGAATTGTTATCCGGTACCAAAATTTATTGGTGGTAGATGAACTAATTAAATGAAGTTCACATCTTCCTATCACGCAGTCTCTCCATTTTCATGGTTACGTTTGTGTTTCAGGTTGAGAAAAAAACACTGAAAAAGGGGTAGAAGAAATGGTTAATAGTTACAATTTGAAGCATTTGACGAAGCTATTTGCATCTAATTAATGCATAATCATGGGATTTGAGGTACGAATTTAATATCATGTTTTGTGTTTATAGTCTATTAGCTATTATTGCTCTTTTTAACTTGTAAGCATGAGAATAGCCAACTGCAAATCTTAGATTCATACATGCAACTACATATTCTATGCATTTAAAAATACGTTAAAATTGAGAGTTGTTATAAAATAAGCTGGTTTTTAAATTTTGAAATCATATTATTTAATTTAGTTAAGTTATTAATTTTAAAACGTATTTTAAATAATGTAGAGAAAATAAGTTAACTTAAATTAGACATGCAATGCTCTAATTGGTTAATCTTTCTTAATAGTAAAATATAATAAGTTATTAGGAAGTAAGTGAGTCAAATTAAATGACGTATAGAAAATAAGTTGATTTAAATTATGCATCGCGGGAAGAAATGCTAAGACGCAATTGGATGTACAAAAAAATTCGGATAATCATGCTGGATTAAAAAGGAAAATTTTTCTCGGAGTCAACGAATTTCTGAATTTTGCTTTGTCCAATGCTAGTGGAAGTAAAATTCAATGACCGTGTTTCAAATGTGCAAATGAAAAGTTTAAGGACATAGACACCGTAAGAGAACACTTATACAAAAAGGGGTTCACACTTGATTATTATTATTATTGGAATTGTTATGGGGAATCTATAGATTATGATGAGTTAGGGATTAACTCGATGTCAAGTAGTTCTCATGCGAATCAAAATCTTTCGATGAGTTCGGGCTATGAGTATTTGAATCCGCAACAAAGAATGGTGCTTGATGTTGCTGGTCCAAATTTTGTTCTTAACGAGAGAGAAGGTATGCAAAATCAAACTTCTCCAACTAATGTTCCATCACTTGACAACATGATATATACCGAGAAAAATTTTAATGTTCAAGAAGATGATTCTGCAAAGTTTTGGGACGTGTGGAAAGCAGCAAATGAACCATTATGGACAAATTGTGAAAGTCAAACTCAGTTATCTGTTGTTTCTAGACTACTAAACATCAAGTTAGAGTATAAGTTGTCTGAAGCTTGTTTTGATTCAATTGTTCAATTAGTTGGAGAATGCTTGCCACAACCCCATAAACTACCTACAAGTTATTATGAAACCAAAAAACTTGTCAAAGAGTTGGGTTTGCCTATGAAAACTTATGACATTTGCCCACAAGGTTGCATGTTGTATCGGAAGGATGATGTTGATAGAGATTCATGTAAAGGTTTCCAATCATCCAAGGTACAAAAACAAAGGTATGTCATCATTATCTTCTTATAAAAAAATTACGGTATTTACCATTGATTCCAAGGTTGCAAAGGTTTTTTTCTTCAAGAACTACAACACAAATATAAGGTGACATGCAAAGCATATTTCTGATGAGGGAACAATGTCTCATCCTTCTAATAGTGAAGCTTGGAAACATTTTGATCAAACATATCTTGATTTTGCAGCAGAGTCTCGCAATATTCGTCCAGGTTTATGTGCAAACGGATTCACATCTTTTGTACCATCAGGAATGATTTATTCATGTTGGTCTATCATCGTCACTCCTTACAACCTTCCACCAGCAATGTGTTTGACAACACCTCACATGTTCTTGTCAATGATTGTGCCCGGACCTAGCAATCCTAAGAAGTTGATAGATGTGTGTTTACAACCTCTACTTGAGGAGTTCTAGCTATTGTGGCATCACGTTGTACCTACTTATAATATTTCAAAAAATGAGAGGTTTAATATGCGGGCTGCCTTATTGTGGACCATAAATGATTTTCCAGCTTTTGGAATGTTATCGGGATGGAGCACTGCTGGACTAATGGGATGCCCAACATGTATGGAAGATACTCAGACTTTTTGGTTAAAACACAACAGAAAGGCAACTTGGTTTGATGCTCATAGGAGGTTCTTGAACAAAAACCATCCTCTTAGAAAGAACAAGAATGCTTTTTACAAAGGCCGCGTTGAAAAGTTAGGCCCTTCCTGTCGTCTAACAGGTATACAAAGATATTTGATGTTTGATATAGTTTTTTAGTTAATACTTTTTGTATTTTATATCTCTTATTCTTAACAATTTAATTAATTTATTGTAACAGGTTATGAAATCAAGCAAAGGGTAAAATGGTTTCCATTTATAACTGAACAACCTCATGTAATCATCGAAGGGTATGGTGATAGTCATAAATGGACAAAGTAGAGCATTTTTTGGCAACTACCTTATTGGGAATCTCTTTTGATCCAACATAACCTTGATGTTATGCGCATAGAAAAAAAAGTTTTTGAAAACGTTTTTAATATTGTGATGGATATCAAGGGGAAAACAATAGACACGCTTAATGCACGGAAAGATATCAAGCTATACTGCAATCGTCCTGAAATTGAGGTTGATGAAAATCATAACGGTCCTAAGCCAAAGTCGGTTTATACACTCACAAAAGACCAAAAAAAACAGGTGTGTGAATGGGTCAGTTATTTAAAATTTCCTGATGGATATACTTCTAACTTTGGGCAATGTGTACAAATGGATGAGTACTAGTTGATTGGAATGAAGAGTCATAATTATCATATATTTATGCAACGACTAATTCCAACAGCTTTTAGAGAGATGTTGCCAGATTTTGTGTGGGGACCGCTTATTGAATTGAGCTAGTTATTTCAGTCATTGTGTTCATCATCCTTGTCAGTTGTAGAGATGCAAGCATCAGATGAAGCAGTTCCTCTCATTTTATGCAAGTTAGAGAAAATTTTTCCTCCATCATTTTTTTGACTCAATGGAGCATGTGGTCATTCATTTACCATATGAAGCAAAAAATTGCAGGACCGGTGCAGTACCGGTGGATGTATCCATTTGAGAGGTAATTACATATACAAAATTAATAATTTTTTTTATAATATCATATTTTTCATTATCTTGATTTAAACTTTGTAGATTTTTGTATCATTTGAAGAAGAAAGTGAAGAACAAGGCCCTTGTTGAAGCTTCTATATGTTCTGCTTATATATATGGAGAGATATCCTTTTTGACAAAACATTATTTTGAGCCACATGTTTTATCTAGAATGAGAAGGCCTCAGCGAAATGATATGTTGATGATGAAAACCACTTTCAAGTCTCCATTTTTAACTATTCAGGCCGAGGATATGGAAAATTGAGAACTCGGTGGCTAACCAAAGATATGAAAGAATTTCATGCAGTTGTGACATATATATTGTTAAATTGCATCGAGACTAAGTCATATGTCAGGTATTTTCATAAACGTATATTTGCATATTTTTGTTATATTACTATACTTAAATGACTTACATATTACACCTGCAAATTGCAGGGAATACACAAATCAATTTGGTACGACATATAATATGTTGGATGAATGCTTCACACCGTGGTTCAAGTCATATGTATGTGCCAAATATTCAAAACTGAATAGTTAATTAATTATACTTTAATAACATAAATCTTTTAATTGTAGGTTGAAAGTATTAGAAATGTATGTACCCCTTTCATAAAAAGCTTGGCATGTGGACCGGAGTCAATGGTAGTTTCATGGCCGGTGTATAAAATAAATGGTTATAATTTTCATACTCTCCGTTGGGTCAAGGTAAATCAATAATGAATAACGGTGTAATGGTTAAAGGATCAGACGGCAATGAAGGAGATATAAATTACTATGGTCTGATTGAGGAGATTTCATCCAATTAGAGTAATCTCCAAAGGTGCGTTTTTTTTTTCCAGTTCTTCAGTTCTTTTCTTTCTTTTGTTCTTTTCTTTCTTCTGTTTGATCAGTTCGTTGGAGTCTGGGAGAGGAGATCATTGCGTTGGAGAGGATGCCGCTAACTCGCCGGCCACTACGTTGGAGAGGAGGCCACTCGCTAGCCACTGTGTTGTAGAGGAGGTCACTGCTCTTTCTTCTGATATTTGTTCTTCTGTTCTTTTCTGATATATATATGTGTTCTTCTGCTATTTGTTTTGATGTTCCTAGTTTTTTTCTGATACTTGTTCTTTCTTTTGATATTTGTTCTTTCTTCTTCTGATATTTTCTTTCTTCTGCTATTTGTTCTGATGTTCCTAGTTTCGTTTTTCTCCTATTCAATTTGTTTTTATGTTATTTTTTCTTAGTTTGTTAGCCTTTGATCTTCTCAGTATGTTAGTGTTTAATATGCTCACATTATTAGGCTGATTGTTTAAGAGTAAAAGAGGTAAGTAGGCTTTAATTGTATAAATGTAGATTAAGTAGGCCATTATGTTTCAATGTAAATTAACTAGGCCCCTTGTAATTTTGAGAAAAAGATAAAATATAAAATAATTTAAGATACTTTCAAAAATATAAAGATGTTGTCCCTTAATTTTTTCAAATAAAAAAGGAAAATGAGAGTGGTCCCTTGCAATTAAGTAATTAGTTTTAACATTAAAAAGATTATTTTCCTTAAGTAATATGGCTGTTTTTTATTAAATAAGGAAAATGAGAGTGGTCCCCCACAATTCTGTACATAATTTCACACGCAAATTATGTACATAATTTCACACACAAATTATGTACATAATTTCATACGCAAATTATGTACAGAATTTGTGCTGTTTGTGAAAATTATCTACATAATTTGTGTTATGTGTGAAAATTATGTACATAATTTGCGTGTGAAATTATGTACATAATTTGCGTGTGAAATTATGTACATAATTTGCGTGTGAAATTATGTACATAATTTGCGTTTGAAATTATATACATAATTTGCGTGTGAAATTATGTATAGAATTTGTGGGGGACCACTCTCATTTTTCCTTATTTTAATTAAAAAACAACCATATTAATTAAGGGGAAGAATCTTGTAACACTCCGAATTCTCAAAACTCGGGACATTACTGGTTAGGACCTCACACTGGGTCCCAACCTCAGTTTGACAACAATATTACTAGGATCTTGCAACAAGACACAATACGAAAAACCGAAATTCATAAAATAGTATTTTTAAAGGAATGAATGCAACAACGTCTAACAGCCTATACTACTTAAACAACGAAACAGACCAACTGTCTTAACAAGATGAAAGAACAACAAAGGAAACATCCCAACCCCATTCTAAGGAGTACGGAGACCCGGTTGACCACTACTTCCGGATCACTCAGTTGCTGCTCTAACCTGTGGTAAATCTAAAAACACAACAGAACAACCATTAGCTAGCTATCTAAACATTAGAAGAATAATAATAGCAAACACACACACATAGCAAAAGTAAACACTCATCATGCTTTTAAACAATCCACTTATTATCTTTATTTAGGTAATTTATTCTTACTAATGATACTTATTTTGTGACACGAGGGATTCCCAAACCTCGCCTCCGCCCCCGTGTACCCATCAGGAGTGGATCCAATGCATCTCATCGTGTATCTGTATGGTCTGGGTATAGAGAACCTCCCAGTCTGCTGGCAAAGCTGGGCAGTGATGTCACGGCCCGTTACACATACACTTGAGCCTTAAAACACATAATTACGACGGTCATCCTAACAAGTTGTTATTATAAACACACAACACACACACACCACCATCGTCATCCAACTAACATCCAGAAACCAGCTAAGTAAGTCGCAAGGACTTACTTGAATCAAATCATAACTCTCAAAAGTCTGAACTCAATCTGCAACCGTGGTAACTCAATCGCCTGTCAGACAAGGCATGTGGATCAAAATCACATCTCATACTCTTAGAAGTTATAAACTTATAAGATGTACAATCTCATGAAGAGAAATTACGGAAAAGGCCCTCTTAAGGTAAAATGACTATTTTACCCTTGATCCCAAAACTCTGAGAAAGTCTATCATTTAGTTCTAATATTATCTTTTAAAACCTATTTCCATAATCTAGTTCTCATGAGGTAGTTTGTTGAGGATTTATAAGTGTTACCAAAATTCTTAGTTTAAACAAAAAAACGTTAAGGTCCGAATTTGGGTTAAGATCCAAGGCTTGAATAAAAAGATAAGAAATCCGGAATAAATTTCTATATCCTCTATGATATGCATACTTGACATAGGGGCAAAGATCTCTCACAAATACTCAACCAACACTCCTACATAAATCCCTAAAGATGGTTCCAAAGTCCAGAAATCTATACTTAGCCAAAATTCTGTGTTCTTTCCCAAACAGCCTAACTAGCCTACTTTGAGCTCTTATAGATCCAGATCCGACCGTTGGATTCATCTCAACTTCTGATATGTTAAACTATAAATATCCTTCTACATCATATCAAAATTTGAACGGTGGATCATCATTCTAAGGTATCGAAAACTCTTCCCCAAAAAGTCAGTTTATGTGCACTAAACAAAAATCTGGGCATAGGAATTTTATGAGATCCTGGGTTCGATACTCACTATCAGCTATTCTGCATTATCAAATCTACTCTCTCACATCCTATGTTCAGCATATAGTAACAGCTACACACCCCTTCCTCTAAAATCCATATCTTGTACATTCAACTTGGAACTAAAAGCCTACTTTTCTCTGCACTAGAATGACCGCAACAGGGAGGAGTACTCAGAAGACTTACCGGCCGTAGGGTGGTGTTCCAAGCCTCTTGGTTGCTGGTCCATATCGAGATGGTGAGGGAGTTCCGGGTTCACGCTATAGGGATCCTTGGTGTACTGGATGCACTGCCACAACACAAGTCACTTGCTACTGAGGGAGTGCAACGCTGGTCTAGGAGGTCTGCAGTGGGGTCTGTAGCGCTGGTTGGCTCAGATCGGCTGCACAAAAACGTCCCCGCTCAGCAGCAAGGTAATGCAGAAGAGAGAGGAGTAGGGCGTTAATGTCCGTTCAGTAAGAGAGGAAAAGGAAACAACAGTGCCGGCTTACCCTTGGAGGCGTGCAGTCCTTGGAGGGCAGAGAAGGGCTGATTTGCTGGCTGCAGAAGACAGGGAGCAACTCGGTGTGACACCCAGGCGGCCTGTGCAGAAGCCGGGAGCAGCAGCAGCCCAGTCGGCCTGTGCAGAAGTCGGGAGCGGCAGCAGCCAGGCGGCAAGGCATTGGCGAGCAGCAGCAGTCCCAGGCGGCAAGGCGTTGGTGTAGTTGGCAAGAACAGGCGGGGCTTCTTACTCCTCGTGGGTCTCCGACGATGGCGAGACCTCGTCACCGGAAACGAGCCCGATGCAGTGGTGGTGACAGCGAAGCAGCACAGGCGTTAGTCTGGTTTCTCCTGGTGTGATGCAGTTGAAGAAGATAGAGAGAGATTAGCGAGTAAGAAGGGTCGGCAATTAGATTAGGGACAAATTAGGTTAAGAAGATAATTAGGGTTTAGGTAGTTATGGGCTGGGCTGAAAAACTGGGCTTAAACTAATGGATCTGCTCACCAAAATAAGAAGAAGAAAATGCTGAAAGAATAATTCGTTACTCGCACGGAACCGTTCTTCGGTTTTTAATAAAAACGGAATTATTATATAGGTTACATAATTTATCATTTTATGTGTATTAAGGTCACATAAAATGATAGAATTTACAATTTGTTTTATTTATTTAAAAAGAATAAAGGTTGGCGGATCGGAATCCGATCCGATCGGTATTAAACGGAATTTAAAATTTTTCGGGTATTACAAATCTTTTTAAGAGAGTGGTCCCCACAATTAATATTCGGTTATCTTTTTAATTTAATTTATCTTTTTAATTTTTAATAGTTATTTATTCTCTTTAATAAAAGGTCCTTAAATAGATTCTCTTACTTAAGGAAATTTTAATTTCATATACTTTTATTTTTTGGCTAAAAAATGGAGGGGCCTAGATTGTATCTATGATACAAAAAAGGCTTTCCCACACCAATTTTCTCATTGTTTAATATACTTTGATCAAAATTTATCATGCTAAGTCTTTACTCAGTTTTTTTGGTTCTCTATTCGATAGAATACAATAGTAAATTAGGTGAACTAACGTGCTTAGTCTTAACCCAAACACAATGGTTCAACATTTGAACATGATGAAATACTTGACTTTACATGCAATATATATATATATATATATATATATATATATATATATATATATATATATATATATATATATATATAAAGTATAGATCCTATGAGAACACCCCTTAACGTGAGAACATGAGAACAAATTCGTAATTATTATTAGTTTTGTTACAAATGTGCCATATCGTTTAATGTATTATTCGTAGTTATTGTTGGTTGAGTGGATTATTCCTAGTTATTGTTGGATTCCTAATTATTATTATTCGTAATTATTATTATTTTTGATATTTACTCTAAATCTCAGCCCTTAATACTCACATCCAACGGTGTACGATTGTTCTCATGTTCTCACGTTAGGGGTGCTCTCATGGGAACCACACCCTATATAGAGTATAGATCCTATATATATATATATATATATATATATATATATATATATAGGGTCCGGTTCCAGTGAGGAGGACCCTTACAGATAAGAATGAGGAGAGCCAGGGTGGTGACATGTGGCATGCCACGTCACCATTTTTTTTTTATTTTATAAATAAAAATCGGTATCCATATTTTTGTAAGTATGTGTTCATTTTTAAAAGAGTCATTGTTTATATTTTATCAACAAATGTTCATTTTATCCAACACTAACTGTTCATTTTTTAACATTAATTGTTCATTTTTATATTTTTTTAAAATTACTTTTTTTCGGATTTTCTTCTGAAAACTATACTATTCTTTCAAATCGTGTTAATAAAATATGATGTTCATTTTTTTACAAGTATGTATTCAATTTTTTTTACAGTTATGGAGTTTATAATATGATGTTCCTTTTTTTGAAAATTATACTTTTCTTTCAAATCGTGTTTATAGTATTCAGAGATCGATTACATAAAAAATTGTGAAATCAAAGAGAATACAAGACGATTAAGGTTTTATTTCTCCAAATTTCTACTTCACTGTTTAGATTTTCATTCTTAAGGTTAAGGTTTCATTATGATTGATGTTTGTGTTCGAAATCAAAATTTTTTGAATCATTTTTGTATTTGATAAGTTTGATTGAGAAAATACATGTATATACATATGTTGAGTTGGTCTAATAACTCCAATTGAATCATCTATATGCTCCTTTTAGTGTGCACGCAAATTGTTCGGCAAAATGCCTTATAGAAAAATAGTTAATAATATTTACAGGAACAATGACATAAAAAGTATGAACACTGACGAATAAAAATATGAACAATGACGTATAAAAGTATGAACACCGACTTATTCATAACTTTGACACATACATAACATATTGTGATCATCTTTTAATGTTTTGTGATGAGTTTTTTTATTTTTTGTGGTTATATACTGTAAATGAACATCTATACATTATAAAATGAACACAAAAGAATAAATGGATATGGCACTTTGATGAATAAAAAATACTATGAACACCGATGTATAAAAAAATGAACAATGACATATAAAAGTATGAACACCGGCGACTATGTTGAACGTAAGGGTAATTTTCTAGATTTTAAGTTAATTTACAAAAATGCCATTAATGATGAGCGTGTGAGAGCCCTTGATTTAAAATTCATCCAATGGCTTACAACCCTCCTAATTCCTATCTTTAAGCTCTCTCCTTACTTGAACTAAAATATATATATATATATATATATATATATATATATATATATATATATATATATATATATAACCCTGAAGCTCACTGTAGAGTATATTGCCTTGAGGTAGTTGTATTTGCAAATTCTCTTTTGAGTAAGTTGAATTTGCGATTCAAAACGGTGCTTTACTGTACCTCCTAAGTTTTTGAATATTATGAAAGACTAGTAGCATTTTTATTGCATTTCAAAGTGTGGTTGTTGAATGTGTAGGTAAGCAGTTGAATAGCAAAGTGTGGTTGTTGAATGTGTGTCCAACAATTCCTACTGATTTTTCTCAAAGGTTGGATGAGAAAACTCGTTCATCTTTTAACTAGTTTGGTAAATAAAATTTGTATGTAGTTTGAAATAGTTTCTAACTTATTTTCACCTTGGTTTCTTAGATGACACATTCAGTCCGGAGAAGCAACCAAGAACTTTCCGGATTCACTCGATCCTTCAGCCCTAGAAGCAGTCAACGCGCCCTTAATCATAAACGAACTTTCTCACAAAGCAATCAACCTTCTGATCCAAGAACAAGCAATCAACCTTTGGCCCCAAGAACCAGTAATCAATTTTCTAGTAATAGTCAAAGAATTTCCGTTGATGGCAGTCAACACGATTCTCACGGTGTAGAGTCTCCTGGTATATCTTCAGGAAACACTATACTCAATTCTCATCACCAGTCTTCACCAATAGACCAAGCAAAACATGAACAACCTTTAGATTCAGACAATGATAAAGATTTTGGACGGAGATGAGCACATCATCAATCCAAGGGCTAGAATCAATAATCAAGCTAATCAATATCATCTTAATAATCGTCAAAAGCTTGATGTTGTTGGAAAAACGTAAGTATACTTCAACTTTGTATTATTTATTTTTAATCAATTTCTTAGTTTACTACTTCATTATTTTCATATTTTTTTATTAGATTCGAGCCTTTGTCATCGTTTAAAAAGTTGAAGGGTCCTTGGATAAGTTATAGAATAGTTCCAAAAGCTGAAAAAGTTCTATGGTTTCTTGAGTTTATGGTAATGTTACGACATGATATTTTATAGAATAATATTAGACATTAGTTTATAAATTATTTATATGTTTAGTGGTAATTATATGATAACGTGTGAAGAAAGCATTTTGGTGGGATGTTTCAAAGGATGAAGTAGTTTATTCTATTTTGAAAATCAAGGCCAGTGAACACCTCAGAACTATATTCAGCAAGTATCGAAATCAAACCCCCCATTCTTCTCGACACCCTGATTGGGTAAGTGATGAAGATTGGGCTGCTATGTTAGCTATATGGATTATTGATGAAAATTTCAAAAGTATTTCTGAGATAAACAAGAACGATCGAGCTTCTAACAGTCCCAATGGGCCAGCTTCTTACACCCGAGGATCCATATCAGCTTATGCACATATCAAAGAAATATGTGAGTATATACTCTTGCATTTTTTTAAATAAACTGAACTTATACATTAGTTGTTCTCAGTTAATTCAGCGGATCAAACATGACAACCAAGATCCGACAATGGAAGAATTGATGCAAATTACGTATAAAAAAAAAGATGGTCAATGGAGTGGTACACGTGCTAAAAACATTGTGGTAACGTCTTATGCCTATGATAAATGATTTTTAGATTATAAATTATGTTTAGTTGATCAATTTATGCATATCATAAATACTTCATTAAGTTCTGTATGAATTTGTTGATTTTTTGTAAGAGTGGTATGAAGAATTAGTGAAATAGGCTCATGAGGGAAAAGCGATAGATCATATTAAGTTATGGATTGAGGTGGCTGGTGGCCTAAAAAGGGGATGAATAAAGTGTGATGTGCCTCCGGGGTTGTTAGAGAAGTATATTTTTTTCAACCATATGAATTATATGGAAATGTAGATTCTATCAATGAAGTGCAACAAAGTGTCTCTGCTCTACAAAATGAAGTCCATGGATTGAAGGACCAACTTAAAACCGTTATTGTTGTCATGGAGAGTGTAACACCCCAAGTTTTGAGAACTTGAAGCGTTACGGGCTAGGACCGCACAATGGGTCCCGACCCTCAGAGTAGCAACAACAAACGGATCTTACAACAAGGTACAAACGAATGAAAACCAAAACTTAATATAAAAC
Source organism: Fagopyrum esculentum (assembly GCA_033239045.1). Taxonomy (NCBI): domain Eukaryota; kingdom Viridiplantae; phylum Streptophyta; class Magnoliopsida; order Caryophyllales; family Polygonaceae; genus Fagopyrum; species Fagopyrum esculentum. The sequence goes on from BSUD01000001.1 coordinate 146,578,254, forward strand.
CAAAGGTTCAAACAGAAGAAAACAGAAAAGCTCCACAGCCGGGTCAAAACAAAAGGGAAACAACAAACGAAACAAAAACCCAATCCCGTCCTATAATGTACGGGAACCCCGGCTGACCACACCATCCGGATCACTCAGCAGCATCCTGAACCTGCGGAACATCTACAACGACGGTATAAACCGTTAGCTAACATTCTAGGTATAAGCAAGAGTGTAAAGGCACAAACACACATAAGGTAAAGTAAACACATAGCATGCTCACACATCAACCGGTTATTTTCTTTCATTAAGGTTATCCATTACTAATTCAACTTCTTTTGTCACACGAGAATCTCCCGAAACTCACCTTCGCTTCCATCTACCAATACAAATAGATCAGTACTATCCGTTACCTACGGGTCTGGGTTGCAAGAGTACATTCTAGTTTTCAGTAGAACTAGACAAGTGGTCACCGCCCGGTTATAATACACTTGGTCCAATTAAGGTTAACAAAGGGTGAATCCTATTTCCGGTTATCCGTTATAAACATGATAGCAATGCAAACAAGCCAAGACAATTCAACTAATACGCGGAATGAAGCTAAGTAAGTCCAAAGGACTTACCTCATACGAAGGTAACAAAAGAGATCAGCGAAAAACTCAGAAACACACAAGGAAGCTCAGTTTCACTCAGGAAAGGAGCAAGGAAAGCCTGTACGAACAAGCAACATGAATCAGGAACGAAACGGTTGCTAGAAGTCTATGACTTCTAGTCTCAACAATCTCTAAGAGATCAACACATGCTAAGGGCTAAACCTTAGTCTTACAACAACACAGGGGAACAAGGAACAACCATAAGGAACCAAGGAAGGAACGAGGAAAGGAAGGAAGCAACTCACCAAAGACGGGAGCTACTGCAGAGAAACCGCAGAGGCGGTTAGACAAAGGCGCAGGGGCGGCTGAACAGAGGCACAGGGGCGACAATGACAGAGGCGCAGGGGCGGATCTTCGTCAAAAGCTACTGTTGGGCTTCTCTTCGACAAATCTCACAGCAGGGGCAACCAAAGCTCGAACCTTTGGTTCCAACACGTTAAGACTCAACTCCAGAGAGCCTGAGAACAACGAAAGGTCAACAACGGAATACTCCACAAGACAAGGCTCATGCTTGATCCTTGGAGAAGAAGAAAAGAAAAGAACGAAAGAAAGAAACCAAAACGAAAGGGAAGGCATGCAGCGCTAAAGGAACGTGAGGAAGAACCAAACAAGATGTACTTACACGTTCAGCGGAATTGTTGGAAGCAAGGACGGCTGCAGCTCTCTAGGTTTTGAAGACGATAGCAAGAAACGGGAAAAAGGAGAGAAAGAAGAGAATATATAGGGAGGCTGGAAAGAAAAGAAGGAAGGGCATCTAGGGTTTAGAAAGAAGATAAGAAAACCGGCCCATAAGATAAAATATCGGATATTCTATCTATGGAAGGGAGATAAAAGAACGAAAGAAAAGATCGGCAAGATCTGTCGTAAATCCGCAGGGGCGGATTTCACAGCCGCATGGGCGGCCCTCTTCACCGCAGGGGCGGTGAAGGCAAAACCTAGGATCTTACATTAGATCCTCCTAAAAAAGAAGTTTCGTCCCGAAACTTGCAAAAGCTCACAAGCACAACACAAACAGAAACAGAACTGAACTCATATATTCCCTCTCGGGGCACGTAACTCAAACGTCACACAAAAGCGTAAGCAACACAACAAGAGAAAACCAAACAACTGACTATGCTAAAGGTGCATCCAGCCCAGCGTAAAACTCCGGATAGTTCCTCTGGATACTATCCTCTGTCTCCCAAGTCGTCTTATCGGCTCCTCGCATCGACCACTGTATCTTCATCATCGGTATGTCCTTCGCACGCAAGCGCCTCGTACTACGCTCTAAGACAGCCACCGGATGCTCTACAAACGTGTGGTCTGGCTCGATCACTAGATCCTCACGACTGACGATGTGTCTCGGGTCAGGTATGTACTCCCGTAGCTGAGACACATGGAAAACTGGGTGAACACCCTCGAGTTTTGGTGGCAACGCAAGTCTGTATGCTGCCTCTCCAACTCGCTCAAGAATCTCAAATGGTCCAACATATCTAGGACTCAGCTTCCCCATGACACCGAAACATCTGACGCCTCGTGTCGGAGATACTCTCAACCAAACATGAGCTCCAACTCTGAACTCCAGAGGTATGCGCCTCTTATCTGCATAGGATTTTTGGCGACTCTGCGCTGCTAACTTCCACTCGCGGATCACTGCTACACGAGTCATGCCATCCTGTATCTACTCAGGTGCTACCCCGCTAGCACTACTAGGCTCATCCCAACATAGCGGTGTACGACATCTCTGTCCGTATAATGTCTCATAAGGAGCCTTCCTGATCGATGCGTGCCAACTGTTGTTATACGAAAACTCCACTAAGGGAAGGTGATCTGACCACACCTGTCCCCAGTCTAACACGCAGGCTCTCAACATGTCCTTGAGAGTCTGGATGGTCCGCTCGGACTAACCATCGGTCTGAGGATGATAAGTTGTCGTAAACTGTAGACTCGTACCTAGGGCGGCATGAACTTGCTGCCAGAACCTCGAAGTGAACCGTCCATCTCTATCAGAGACAATGGTCCTAGGTACCCCATGAAGTCTAACTATCTGTCTCGTGAACTCCTCTGCTAATTGACTCACCGGCCACGTTTCTTTGATCAGAATGAAACATGCGGTCTTCGTCAGTCAATCTACGATGATCCAGATAGCATCAAAACCACGACTCGGTCTCAAACCAGTTACAAAATCCATAGAGATGTCTTCCCACTTCCACTGAGGAACGGGGAGTGGGTGTAGCTCTCCTCCGGGTCTATGATGCTCGACCTTGACCTGCTGATAGGTCGCACACTGAGCTACATATCTCGTCACATCTGGCTTCAGACCTCTCACCAGAAAGAGCGTCTGATATCTTGATACATCTTACTCGCACCAGGGTGTACTTAGTAAGGTGAAGAGTGAGCCTCCTGAAGGATACTCTGTCTCAAATCTCGATCTGACGGCACACAAACACGCTCCTGGCATCTCAAAACTCCGTCAGCACCAACTGTAAACTGTGGTGCCTCTCCTCGATACATCCGGTCTCGAAACTGTGTCAAATCTGGGCAACTTTCCCGCTTCTGTCGTATTTCGGCCAACAAATCAGGTACTATCTCCAAGGTGGACAACTGGCTGGCGGAATCTGGGAAGTAGATGTCCATCTCTAGCCATGCAAGGTCTCGCTGTAACTGTGGCTGAGCTGTCAACCTAGCGATCGCCATCTCCTGGGAAGTCTTCCTATTGAGAGCATCTGCTACCACATTAGCCTTTCCCGGGTGGTATAAGATCTCAAGATCAAAGTCCTTAATCAACTCTAACCATCTGCGCTGGCGGCTATTCAACCCCCGCTGAGTGAATATGTACTTCAGACTCTTATGGTCTGTGAAAATCTGACACGTGGCTCCATACAGATAATGTCTCCAAATCTTTAAAGCATGAACAACATCAGCTAACTCAAGATCATGGGTAAGGTAATTCTCCTCGTACGTCTTCAGCTATCGAGACACATAAGCAATCACCTTTCCTCTCTGCATCAAAACACATCCCAAGCCCAGCTTGGATGCGTCGCTGTAAACCACAAAATCCTCAATGCCCTCTGGCTGAGCTAGGATAGGAGCAGAGGTCAGCCGATTCTTCAGCTCCTCGAAGCTCTGCAGGCACGACTCGGACCATACGAACCTCGTAGACTTCCGCAGCAAGGAAGTGAGCGGTCGGGCGATAACTAAAAAGCCCTCAACAAAACGCCTATAGTACTCTGCCAATCCTAAGAAGCTGCGAACCTCCTTAACGTTCTTAGGTGGCGGCCAAGAAGCTACTGACTCAATCTTTGCCGGATCTACCTTGATCCCTTCAACTGAAACAATGTGACCAAGGAATGCTACCTCGGACATCCAAAACTCACACTTAGAGAGTTTGGCGAACAACTCTCCGTCCTGTAAGACCTGAAGAACAATCCTCAAGTGTCCTGCATGCTCCTCTCTACTGCGGGAGTAAACGAGAATGTCCTCGATGAAGACGACTACAAACTGATCTAGGAAGTCGATGAAGAAAATGTTCATCAACTCCATGAAGACTGCGGGTGCATTCGTGAGCCCGAATGGCATCACTACAAACTCGTAGTGTCCATATCTGGTCCGAAACATTGTCTTGGCTACGTCATGCTCTCTCACACTCAGCTGGTGATATCCTGATCTCATATCGATCCTTGAAAATACTGAAGCTCCATGTAGCTGATCCAAAAGATCATCGATACGGGGCAATGGGTACTTGTTCTTGACCGTCACCTTGTTCAGTTCTCGGTAGTCGATACAAAACCTCATTGACCCATCTTTCTTCCTGACGAAGAGAACTGGTGCACCCCAAGGAGATACACTAGGGCGGATGAAGCCCTTCTCTACTAACTCCTCAAGCTGCTTCTTCAACTCAAGCATCTTGATAGGCGCCATGCAGTAAGGAGCCTTAGAGATTGGTCTCATACCGGGTTCTAGATCAATGCCAAAATCTACACTCCTTTGTGGAAGTAAACCTGATGGCTCTCTAAAGACGTCATCAAACTCGCAAGCTACTGAAATCTCCTCCAAAGCTGGACTAGTACTATCCTTCATGGCATAGCACCAAAAAGCCTCACATCCCTGACTGATAAGCCTCGCAGCTCAAACTGCACTGATGATTGTGCCAGTCTTTCCGAGATCCCATCCTCGGAAAATCTCAACATGACCTGCATCTGTAGTTACTGCCACTGTCCTCTTGCCGATGTCCAAAACTGCTCGATGTCGATCCATCCAATCCATGCCCAGAATAACTTCTTCATGTACTAAGTACATGACGAAGAAGTTAGTTGGCCAATCGCGACCTCCCAATCTAATAGGGCAATCACAAACCTCTCGCGTACCTCGTATCTTACCCCATCGGGTAATCCTATAAAGAAGGGTCTACCCTCTACAGTAACTAAGGCCAATCTATCTACACATGCATCAGATATAAAAGAATGCGTAGCACCAGTATCGAAAAGAACTCTGACAAGAAAACCATTAATGTGAATGGTACCTGTAGCTACTGGCGCTGTCGGCTCTACAACACTCCTCAACTCATAAACTCGGACTGGTACTTCTCTGGTGTCTGCAGATCTACCAACACGTCCTCTACCTCTCCCCTGTCCCGGAGTGGAACCTTGAGGAACGGTAGAACCTGAAACTATTTGTTGCTGCTACTGGTACTGCGATCTCTAACCTCCTCCAACAACACTAGCAGGTGAAGAACCCTGTTGGGATAACGCCTTGCCCTGACGGCAAAACGCAGCTCTGTGTCCGGGCTTGCCACAAGAAAAGCAAGTCACTTCTGGCTTCTTGCAGTCAGCTTGGATGTGTCCAGCTACTCCGCAATTATGACACTACCGTCCTCTGTCAGAACTCTGCTGGAAACTAGAACGTCCAAGCGTCTGACTACGCCCAAAACTAGCTGCTCCAGCTCCAACACTAGTTGATCCAGTCTTCTGTCTCTTCTCAGGACCTCCTGTTTGAGAAGCTCTCCTCGGACCCGGTCGGTCTCTCTCATAGGCAAAAGCTCTATTCTGATAGTCCGTCAAAGACTCACAACGGAAACCAGTAAGATAAGAGCGTGTCGATTCTCTCAACCTCCGAGAGAAAAGGTAAACATGCTGATCCTCCGGTGGTGCGGACGGACCTAGCAGCGCCAACTCGTCTTGAAACTTGAGGATTATCTCTGCAATAGGCAAATCCTCGAATCCAACCTCAAGGAAATCCTGAAGACGGTCTCTCCTCATGGCCGCAGGGCAATAGCGATCCCTGATCACTGTCTTCATCTGCTCATAACTGGTGACCTTATTGCGAATTGTCCTCCACCAAAAATGAGTCTGATCCTTCAACAACGTCTGTGCAATGTTGACTCGACGTCCCTCAGGGCAACCGATAGCCTCCATAGCATAATTAACCTGTCCTAGCCACTGCTCCACCTCCAAGCCAGTCCTTCCCACGAAGACGGGAACCTTCAGCTGATCCAAAGCCTTCAACCAGCTATCGGGCTTTGGCTCTTTCGTCTCAACTGGCGCTCAAACAACCTCAACAACTCCAGGAGGCGGGGCAACAACTTGTGTAACTCTCTGCGAAATCTCAGCTGATCTCGCACGAACTGGCGGCACTGGTGTTGGTCCTCCAGTCCTGATAGCTTCCTCAACTCTCTGCACATAGTCGCGATATGTAGAAGCTCCGATAGACACTCGTGTGGACTTTGTTGATGGCGCTCTCTGTACTCTAGACCTAGCAGCGGTCCCATTTCCAGCCTCAGGAACAATGCTCTCAACAACCTCTTCAGCAAACGCCTCGGTGATAGGTGGATCAGCAATTGAGGCTTGGCCCCGACCTCTAGCTAGTGGAGGTCTTCCTTCACGTCCTCGTTCACAGACGGCAGGTGGAAGTGGTGGTCGACCCCTTCCTTGCCCCATAGCAGATGTAGCTCTAGTACGTGCCATCTACTATAAGGATAGGTATATAAGACTATATATATATATATATATATATGACACGAGGAATATATCATCCTCGCCTCTAGGTATCATAGCCATCTAGAGTAGTATCGACACACATAAAGGCCAACACAAAAGAAACTACACTGCTGAGATCCGCGGAGGTAGTGGTGGTCGCCCGTACATCTATCCCAGACCGAAAGGTTAAAAACAAAACCCCCCCTTTTGAAATCGGTAGACCCATTGCGGGTACTATTTATTTATCCATCCGACCTGTAGAAGATTTTGAGTGTCATTGTTGCCAACCTGACTCTGATACCATATTGTAACACCCCAAGTTCTAGGAACTTGAAGCGCTACGGGTTAGGACCGCACAATGGGTCCCGACCCTTAGAGTAGCAATAGCAAACGGATCTTACAACAAGGCACAGACGAATAAAAACTAAAACTTAATATAAAACCAAAGGTTCAAACAGAAGAAAACACAAAAGCTCCACAGCCGGGTCAAAACAAAAGGGAAACAAAAAACGAAACAAAAACCCAATCCCGTCCTATAATGTACGGGAACCCCGGCTGACCACACCATCCGGATCACTCAGCAGCATCCTGAACCTGCGGAACATCTACAACGACGGTATAAACCGTTAGCTAACATTCTAGGTATAAGCAAGAGTGTAAAGGCACAAACACACATAAGGTAAAGTAAACACATAGCATGCTCACATATCAACCGGTTATTTTCTTTCATTAAGGTTATCCATTACTAATTCAACTTCTTTTGTCACACGAGAATCTCCCGAAACTCGCCTCCGCTTCCGTCTACCAATAGGAATAGGTCAGTACTATCCGTTACCTACGGGTCTGGGCTGTAAGAGCACATTCTAGTTTCCTGTAGAACTAGACAAGTGGTCACCGCCCGGTTATAATACACTTGGGCCAATTAAGGTTAACAAAGGGTGAATCCTATTTCCGGTTATCCGATATAAGCATGATAGCAACGCAAACAAGCCAAGACAATCCAACTAATACGCGGAATGAAGCTAAGTAAGTCCAAAGGACTTACCTCACACGAAGGTAACACAAGAGTTCAGCGAACAACTCGGAAACACACAAGGAAGCTCAGTTTCCCACAGGAAAGGAACAACTCATAAACACACAAGGAAGCTCAGTTTCACACGAATCAGGAACGAAATGGTTGCTAGAAGTCTATGACTTCTAGTCTCAACGATCTCTAAGAGATCAACACATGCTAAGGGCTCAATCTTAGTCTTACAACAACACAGAAGAACAAGAAACAACCATAAGGAACCAAGGAAGGAACGAGGAAAGGAAGAAGGAAGGAACGATCTCCACCCCGTAACCGTCCTAGTTGGGATTAGTTCATTGTTCTCATTGGTCACCACGGTCATCCCACCCTTCTTAGGAACTACATGAACGGGACTAACCCACTTACTATCCGAGATAGGGTAGATAATTCCCGCATCTAGCAACTTAATATTTTCCTTTTTGACTACCTCTTTCATTATAGGATTCAATCTCCTTTGATGTTCAATAGAGGGTTTATGGTTGTCTTCCATCAATATCTTATGCATGCACAAAGAAGGTTTTATGCCAACCAAATCATCAATAGTATAGTCAATGGCTTTCCTATGCAATCTTAGTTCATGCAACAACTTAGCAAGTTCATCATCATTCAAGCATGCATTCACAATCACCGGATATGTAGAATTATCACCAAGGAAAGCATACTTTAAATGAGAGGGGAGGGGTTTGAGTTCAAGTTTAAGAGGACCTTTATCGATTGGAGACGATCCAAATAACGTTGGATGAGATGAATCCAAAGCAAATGAAGACCCTTCAAGGCTCCTTGAAGGTTGATCATCAATGAGGTCTGATTCCGGGGGAACCACGGTTGGAACCACGGTTGGCTCCACTTCCACGGCCGTGGACCTTGCCTGGCTCGTTTGTTGAGGCTTTACAGAGAGTTCTACGGCCGTGGAACCACTTCCACGCCCGTGGAACTTGCAGCTGTTCAGCACCTCTTCGTGGTCTTCATCTTCAACTCTTGTCTCCTTTTCTAGTGCTTCCAAGGCCTTGATTTCTTCATTGCAAGCCTCCTCGACACCTTCCTCCATCATACTTAAGGTAAGAACCTTCTCCAAGGGATCCTTGATCAAGATCGAGCTCATAACTTCTCTAGATTCCTCTTGCTCGACTATGTTGAAGACATCCTCATCAAAGGTTGGCCCTTTCATCATTGTGGACAACTTGAACTTGATGTTCTCTTCTCCAATGTTGAAGGAGAGAGTCCCATTCTTGTAATCCACTAGGCATCCGGAGGTGGCTAGGAAAGGTCTTCCTAAGATGATGGGAACCGGATAGTCCGCCGGAATATCCAAGACAACATAATCAATTGGTACGTAGAATCCTCCTAGTTGCACCGGAATGTCTTCTAAGATCCCAACCGGATGAGTGATAGATCGGTCCGTCATATAGAGGGTCATCTTGACCGGTTTTGGCTCTCCTAGCCAACCTTGTTGCAAAGTGCAAGCGGTATGATGCTTACACTTGCTCCAAGATCACAAAGGGCCTCATACTTCACATTTCCCACTCCAATTGGGACACAAAAGGAACCCGGATCTCTTAGCTTGGGAGGCATCTCCTCCTTCATTGTTTGGATCAATTCCGAGGACCTCTTTGTCATTCTTATCTCCCCATACTCCTCCAACTTCCTTTTGTTGGAGAGTATCTCCTTCAAGAACTTGCCATATGCCGGCATTCCTAAAATAGCATCCATGAACGGAATGTTAATATGCAATTTAGACATTAGTTCAAGGAACTTACCAAAGTGATTGTCCAAGCGAGCTCTTGCTCGTGATTGTGGGAACGGTAGTGGTGGTTTGTATGAAGGTGATGCCACACAAGTTGGCTCTACATCCTTGCTCTTGCCTCCATCTCCTTGCAAAGTCTCTCCCTCTATCACCACTTGTTTCCCTTTAGCATTCTCCTTGGGCAAAGGATCTTTCATGCTCAACCCACTCCTTGTAGTGATAGCCAACACTTGGCCTCTTGGGTTGTCTTCGGTCCTTCCGGGAAGCTTTCCCGGATCTCTATGGGCTTCACCCGCCTTTTGGAACACTTGTGCTTCCAATACCTTTTGAGCTTTAGAAATTGAAGTCACCGTGCTCTCAAGACCACTCAACCTTCCAAGCAATTGCTCAAACATCATTTCGGTTCTATCCTTTGGAGGTTGAGTAAATCCAGGTGGAGGTTCTTGTGAAGCTTTTGGTGGTGGAGTTGTGCTTGTGGAAGCGGGAGGGTTCAAGGCTCCATCCGGGTTAGAATAAGAAAATCCGGGATGGTTGTGGTTGGGCCGGTAATTGTTTAATTGCCGGTTGTTGTTGAAGTTCCTTGGGCCTTGATAATTGTTGTAATTGCCCCTTCCCATGTAATTCACATCCTCTTCCTTGGAAGATAAGTTAGCTTGTGGAAGCACTTGAGGAGTTGCTTGGTTCTTCAAAGTTGTAGCACACAACTCCCTCAAAGACTTCAATTCATTATTGATGGCATCAAGCTTGAAGTTGTTCATGGTGACTTCACTCACCTCATATGCTCCCGCCTTTCTCCCTTCACTCTTCCTATGGGAGTACTTCTCAATCACTAGAGCTTGCTTCTCTACAAACTCCCAAACTTCATCTACATGCTTCTCCATGAAAGTCCCACCGGAAAAAGATTGGAGCTTGAATTGGCTATCTTCATCGAGTCCCTTGAAGTAGATCTCCAATAGCTCAATTTTCGGTATACCATGGTGTGGCCAATCTAGGAGAAGATCTTTGAACCTCTCCCAAGACTTGAATAAACTCTCTCTATCCTTCATTACGAAGGCATTGATCTTCCCTCTTAACTCGGTAGTCTTGGAAGGTGGGAAGAACTTAGTCAAAAACTCGGTTGTCATCTCCTCCCAAGTACCAACTCGCCCTTGTGGAATAGATTGATACCAAGCCAAGGCTTTATCCTTAATAGAGAAGGAAAAATCCCTAAGCTTATGGTTGTTGCTCTCCAATCTTGGCGGTCTAAGAGTCTCCATCAAGATCTCATAATTCATCAAGTGTTGATGAGGAGACTCTCCTTCCATCCCTCCAAATTGATTATGCCGGATCATTTGCAGAACTTGAGGGCGGAGTTCGTAATCATGGGCTGTGGGATCTCCTAAGTTCACACCCGGACGGTGTGCTCTTTGTGCTGGATCCATATGTTCGCTCCAAACGGTGTGTGCAAGCTTTAAATTTATAATCCTAGACTTAAGCTTAAAACAAGGATGCGAACCCGCAGTGTACGGGTCAATCATAGTAAAAAGCAAGAAATTCCAGGGGTCGATCACAGGGACTCGGTGAAACAAAGTCAATAACGGTAAGCTTCGTGAATACTAACCACAAGAGCAATTAACACAATCAAAGATGAATAAGAAGTCAAATAAGCAAACATGCAATTCTAGGGATTAAAGCGTCTAGTTGTGGTTCCAACTCAAGATCTAAAGATAAGCGGACAAAGCTGAGATTTTTGCAAGGGGAAGGTGTTACTAAAGTGGAGTAGATCACCGGGTAAGTCTCACTACACACTAATCCAAAACCGTAACTCCTATTACCGGGTAAGTCTCAAGGAATCAAGATAAAGAACTATAACCTCAAACTAACACACCATCTAAGGGAATAGAATCAACCTTTACCGGGTAAGTCTCAGGCTAACTCACAAAGATGGGATGGAAGCACACTCAAACCCCAATAAAGGATAAACCTTTATTACCTACACTTATGATCGTTGGTACACAAACTAAGGAATTACCGGGTAAGTCTCATCCTAAGCTTGCTTTGAACCAGGAAAGGTATAATAAGAATAGGATTTAGCAAACTCTAACACTTAACTCTCAGTTTAGGATCAGATAAGTCACCTCGGTCAGAAGAATTCCACCCCGGCCGAGATGTTCATCAACCGAACGAGATGCTTAGGGTTAAGGTTAAAGACTCGAACTTTCAGGATCCTACTGGAATCTAAGATTATTCTATCATTGTTTTTCCCACAACCTTCAGCCAATCACCCTAGAATCACACAAGGAAATTAGCCACTCATCATCATTATGAAAGTATTAAAATATATGGGAAGAAGGTGAATATTTGAGCAAGAAGAATTTAATGAAAAAGACTTCAATAACTGAATCAAATATCACAACAAAAGCGTTCCTTGGATAGCAATCCAACAAGACAAGACAACAAGTAAGGGGAATTGAAGACAATCTTACAAAACCCTCCAAAAAGCTATAAAAGCTATAGACTTCAATCTTCCTTCAACCTTCAAAAAGGTTCTTCTAAACTGCCAACTGGAGTATGGCTGCTGCTGCTGCGTGCTATAAACCCTGATTGGTGTAAGCGGGATTTTTCGGTGTAAGCGGCCTTCTTGATTTGTGGAAATCCAACCCTTTTTATAGGAAAATAATCCTCCAAAGATAAAATATTTTAGAAAGATCTTTTCCCATAAAAATAGGTAAAATATAAGATCTTCTTCCTTCCTGGAGCCAAGCCCAAAAATATAAGATCACCTTCCAAATTTAAAAGATCTCATCTAAGAATAAAATATTCTCGCCGCGTCCTAGGTGTTCGCCTCGGTCGAGTCGGCGTCTCTGGATACCTCGGTCGAGATGAATCTCTGGTCAACCGAGGTGAGTCATAACTGAATGTGAAATCTCTCAAAACTAGTCCAAAGTGAATCTTTAATCCATGGCTATGCTTCCTGGATGGTTCCTTATGCTCCTCAATGTAGCTCCAAATGACTCATGACTCCTTTTGCTCCTTTTTGATGCAAAACGTGTCATTTTACCTACAATTACAGCAAAACTAGGTGTAGACCTCGATTCCCGCAAAGGTAGATGAAATGGTAATATAATCACATATTATACATGCTAACATGCAGATTATTGAAGATAAAACGTCCAAACAAACCCCAAAATATAGACTATAATTCATGTTATCAAAATACCCCATACTTAGCCCTTGCTTGTCCCCAAGCAAGTTCCGCATATAGAAGACAAGATAGAATGGATTATAAGTCAAGAAAATCAATGAAAAGTCTTTCAAAAACATTTTATGGTGTGTTACAATCATAGATCACTCTAAGAGAATACTTCATGGAATTTAAAAACTCAATATGCTCAAAACATTTTATAAATATAGGAAAGTTGTTCATCTTTGCATAAAATCATAGAATGCATAATAAATCATAATTATCAAAATTAATCATGTATAATCCGATTTAAACCACTAAGTCAATCAACAAGCTCAAGGTCTCAAGGGCTTCACAAAAGAAAAGGTCAAGAAACGTGAAGGGTAGGGATGTGTGTAAGGTAATGTGGTGCTAGAATCCGGGAAAAGGATGAACTTCACTTTCACTTTGACTTGCAACATCTTCCACCAATAAGCTTTGCTTATTTCACACTTTTTCTTTTTACTTTACTTTTTGGGATGCATGGACAGAGGTGCACAATAACCGAAGCCTAGGAAATCAGCAATCATCAATTTCTTGAGATGCATCAAACCCTTGATGCACATACCATGACCCGTTAGGAATATCGCTCAATCCGACTTTGGCAAGACACAAACACCCGGCTATGTGAATGGTGCCGAGTTACTCATCTTCATGATTGACTTCCCCAAACCTATTATTGCTTTCTAACACTTTCACTTCCAGCCACTTCTCAACTTTAACTCCACTTGCTTTCACCACTTTGCTTGCTTCCAAATTCCCGGATAGGTAAAGGGAGGCAAAATGTATATGAGGGGCTAACCATGATCAAGAAGAAGAAGAAGGAGAAAATGAATTGCCTTGGTCTTTCCAAGAAGAAAGTGAGAGAACTTAACCTGCGGTGTCAACCTTCAAATTCAACATAATTTGGATAAAAACAAAGTATTAAACATGCCAATAATTTCAAACAAAGCATTTAGCAACTTAAACATATTATAAAACCTTTCAAACACATAAAGAATTTAAAACCAGTAAGTAAACAAAATCTTCACTGAGATCATATCCAGATAAGTAGCACAAAATCGTTTTCGAAAACTTTCTGTTACGCACCTCGGTCGAGGTGTTCTTGGTTCAACCGAGGTGAAATGCCTCGTTTGGCCAAGACTGACTCGGTCGAGGTCAAAAAAATTTTTTAAAACCATTTTTTTTCGGTTTCGACGTTTTTCTCAATCAAATAACCTGTAAGTATGCATGTAATATCAGATAATCATATAAATGCAGAAGTGAAGCATAAATAAAAAATATCCGATAAGATAGAATGTCATACATCAAAAGTAGTCAAATAAATACATCAAGTAGTCAAATAAGTACAAACACCCCATACTTGGGACACACTGTCCCAGTGGGTCAATAGAAGTCTGAAAATGAGAGTACTCACCGGATAAATAGCTGAACTGCATAAAAATATAATAAAGAAAATCTTGCAGCTCCTCAATAATCCTGATCCGGCGGTGGTGGTGGTGGTACGTACGGATACTGAGCCGGGTCGAACGGATAGCCCATAGTCTACTGGAACTGCAGCTCCATCATCCTGCGCTGATAGTGCTGCTCCTCTAACATCTGATGAGTCCAGCGGTCAATGTGTCGGTCCTGGGCAACAAATCTCTCATGCATGTCCATAGTAAGGGCAGCATAAGAGTCTATCATCTGATCTGTCAGGTCGTCGATCCGGCGATGAACCTCAGAATCTCTATGACGGCGTGTCCGACGCCTAGCAGATCTAGCGGGAGGTGCAGCAGGTGCAGGCTCAGTATCCTCCTCATCATCCAAGTCTATGATCGGCGGTGCGCTCGTACCTGCAGTATCCGTCCTTGTATCTATCGGGACTCCACCATCTATCTCGTCTACCGTCTCCTCGTCCTCGTCGTCCTCCTCCTCCTCATCCTCAGCTGGGGCGGCTGCTGCCTCTCTATGATCCTCCATCAGTGGAGCCCAAGCTGTCTGCCAGTAATGTGGATCGAAAACTGTGAACTGTGCAGACCAGCGGATCCCCTGTGGTGCAGTCCGCTCCCATGGCATAGCAACAAACGGAGTGGTCAGACCACGGGGAACTAGAATCCTCCGTGTGATCATCTCCTGTAATCCAAGCGGCTTCGGAGCCGCCGCCATCGTACATACACTGAGGTCCATCCCGTGATAAGCAGCAATATGGGTGACTAGACCTCCGCAGCAAATGTCTCCCTTCGCCTTGGCCTTGATCCTGTGCAGGTCCTCT
>BSUD01000001.1:146593845-146696486 GCA_033239045.1 Fagopyrum esculentum
GTGATCATCTCCTGTAATCCAAGCGGCTTCGGAGCCGCCGCCATCGTACATACACTGAGGTCCATCCCGTGATAAGCAGCAATATGGGTGACTAGACCTCCGCAGCAAATGTCTCCCTTCGCCTTGGCCTTGATCCTGTGCAGGTCCTCTCCCAAGATCAAGCCAAAGTCTGGGAAACCCCCCGTGACCATACAGTAAAGGCTGAAGAGCTCGCCCTGTCGGATCTTCTAGGGCGTCTCAGTACGCGCCAAAAGTGTCTCGCTGAATATCCTATGGGCTAATCTGAAGACCGGGTGGAAGATGACCTTCTCCTTGGAATCTTCAAGGCGCCATCTGTCTGCATGCTCAGTAATATGGGCAATCTGCCCCCAGAACTCCCTAGCTACAGATCGGGAGGGGAAGTCGGTGGCGGTGGGCTCAGAAAAGCCAAAAATCTCTCTCCAAATCTCCAAGGGAACTATGAAGTTCCGGTTCATCAACCGGTACTTCACAGAGTGGTCTGTGGGGAGGTAGGAGAAGGAGCTAACAAACTCTAAGGTCGGCTCCAAATAGACTGGGGCTCGGATCTCAGTAAACTGATCCAGCCCTACAGTGGCAATCATCCTCCTAAGGTCAACATCTAACCCTAAGCAATCGAAAGCTGACACGTCCAGAAACCGTGGTGCGATAACTTGACGGCTAGCTATGCGCTCATAGTCTACCCGGCATCTCTCGTGGATCACCGGGCGGTAAGGTCGGGAAGAAGAGGAAGAAGGGGAAGGTGAGGATCTATCTCTGAGGGCTAGGCGATGATCGGAACTCATTTTTTTTCCTTCTCAAACACTGTCAGAGTACCTCGGTCGCTGACAACCCTCAAGAATCACCTCGGTCGAGATGCAGTTCGACTAGACCGAGGCGCAACAGATTTCGGTTCCAATCTCAAAAATCCAGTTCTTTTCCCCCAAAAATCACTACAATTGCTTCCTATGGGGTACTTAAGCCTTTTCTCAGCAAAATCAAGGGCAACCAAAGCCCAAATCGAAGCGAATGGACGAGTTAGGGTTTTGACTTGTTTTACCTCGTTTCGGTCGATTCGTTCAATTTCTTCGCAGATTTGTTATTGCAATAGGCTCCTCTACCCTTCAATCACAGTTTAGAGGCGGAAATCTTCGAAAACGAGCAAGAAACGAGAGATAACGAAGTGAACTGTCGCCGCGGTCGAGATGAAGAAGGTAAAAAGTAAAAACTGAAAATTTTTTTCTTTTTATACTGCTCCTGGATCTGCTGTCACCTCGGTCGAGATGGTCTCGACTGGACCGAGGTGGTACGGACCGAGGTGGTTCTGCAGAAAGCCTAGTCGCCTCGGTTGCTCAAGAATCAACTCGGTCGAGGTGCTCTGACAGTAACCGAGGTGCTTCTGTCTTCTCAAAATCTCGAACTTCCGTCCTTCCAGTTATGCTCCTTTCTTAGATATCTCCTGTTATCTGTCTAGGACGCCAAAAACAAAGCAAAGCAAAGCAAAAACAAAAACTATCTAAACTAGACTAGAAAACGGGAAAAGAAAGCAATACCTTGGGTTGCCTCCCAAGAAGCGCTTGGTTTAAGGTCGCTAGCTGGACCATACGGCATGGGATTACTCAATGCACTTCGAATGTCGTGGAGTGCTCATCACATCCGTAAAAATATTCCAAGAAGGTTCCGGTTCCTAACTTCACCGGCAAATGGTAAGATCTCCCACGTACAAGCTTGTACAGTTTGATTCTCACCGGAATTCGTCTAGACTTCCTGCACTTCAATGGGACATTCCTCGTGTCCCATCCTTTCCTTGATCGAGAAAATAGTTTCTCGAGAATCATAGTAGCTTCCCCATCTATAGCTTGGGGATGGTACAGGGTCCTGAGCAGGCGAGGGACCCCATACTTGAACAAGTGACACTTCATCGCCTTAACGGTGTAGTGCTTGCAAACTCCACTCCTTATAATCCAAGAAGTATCTTCTTCCAACAATTTCAAGAGAGGTTTCATCTTGATCTTAGGAGGTTCTTTCGGAAGAGACCTCCAACTCTCCGGTGCCTTCCTGAAAAACTCAGAAATATTAATAGGGAATTCAAATGAAGTAGGAGAATGTACCTTGCAAAGTTCTCCAAAGCTTGAGACAAGTTTCGTGTTGGGTTGATAATCCACCCACGAAATCTCTCTCAGTTCTGCTGGTCTTTCTTCCACCTTGACCACAATCTCAGTAATTTGGCCAAGGTTCTCTGCATCTTCCACTTCTGGTTTTGAAGATTCTTCTTCCATCTCGGTCGAGATCTCTTCCCCGGCAACGGCGCCAAAAACTTGTTCGCTCCAAACGGTGTGTGCAAGCTTTAAATTTATTACCCTAGACTTAAGCTTAAAACAAGGATGCGAACCCGCAGTGTACGGGTCAATCGTAGTAAAAAGCAAGAAATTTCAGGGGTCGATCACAGGGACTCGGTGAAACAAAGTCAATAACGGTAAGCTTCGTGAATACTAACCACAAGAGCAATTAACACAATCAAAGATGAATAAGAAGTCAAATAAGCAAACATGCAATTCTAGGGATTAAAGCGTCTAGTTGTGGTTCCAACTCAAGATCTAAAGATAAGCGGACAAAGCTGAGATTTTTGCAAGGGGAAGGTGTTACTAAAGTGGAGTAGATCACCGGGTAAGTCTCACTACACACTAATCCAAAACCGTAACTCCTATTACCGGGTAAGTCTCAAGGAATCAAGATAAAGAACTATAACCTCAAACTAACACACCATCTAAGGGAATAGAATCAACCTTTACCGGGTAAGTCTCAGGCTAACTCACAAAGATGGGATGGAAGCACACTCAAACCCCAATAAAGGATAAACCTTTATTACCTACACTTATGATCGTTGGTACACAAACTAAGGAATTACCGGGTAAGTCTCATCCTAAGCTTGCTTTGAACCAGGAAAGGTATAATAAGAATAGGATTTAGCAAACTCTAACACTTAACTCTCAGTTTAGGATCAGATAAGTCACCTCGGTCAGAAGAATTCCACCCCGGCCGAGATGTTCATCAACCGAACGAGATGCTTAGGGTTAAGGTTAAAGACTCGAACTTTCAGGATCCTACTGGAATCTAAGATTATTCTATCATTGTTTTTCCCACAACCTTCAGCCAATCACCCTAGAATCACACAAGGAAATTAGCCACTCGTCATCATTATGAAAGTATTAAAATATATGGGAAGAAGGTGAATATTTGAGCAAGAAGAATTTAATGAAAAAGACTTCAATAACTGAATCAAATATCACAACAAAAGCGTTCCTTGGATAGCAATCCAACAAGACAAGACAACAAGTAAGGGGAATTGAAGACAATCTTACAAAACCCTCCAAAAAGCTATAAAAGCTATAGACTTCAATCTTCCTTCAACCTTTAAAAAGGTTCTTCTAAACTCCCAACTGGAGTATGGCTGCTGCTGCTGCGTGCTATAAACCCTGATCGGTGTAAGCGGGATTTTTCGGTGTAAGCGGCCTTCTTGATTTGTGGAAATCCAACCCTTTTTATAGGAAAATAACCCTCCAAAGATAAAATATCTTAGAAAGATCTTTTCCCATAAAAATAGGTAAAATATAAGATCTTCTTCCTTCCAGGAGCCAAGCCCAAAAATATAAGATCACCTTCCAAATTTAAAAGATCTCATCCAAGAATAAAATATTCTCGCCGCGTCCTAGGTGTTCGCCTCGGTCGAGTCGGCGCCTCTGGATCACCTCGGTCGAGATGAATCTCTGGTCAACCGAGGTGAGTCATAACTGAATGTGAAATCTCCCAAAACTGGTCCAAAGTGAATCTTTAATCCATGGCTATGCTTCCTGGATGGTTCCTTATGCTCCTCAATGTAGCTCCAAATGACTCATGACTCCTTTTGCTCCTTTTTGATGCAAAACGTGCCATTTTACCTACAATTACAGCAAAACTAGGTGTAGACCTCGATTCCCGCAAAGGTAGATGAAATGGTAATATAATCACATATTATACATGCTAACATGCAGATTATTGAAGATAAAACGTCCAAACAAACCCCAAAATATAGACTATAATTCATGTTATTACCATACGTTGCCCCAACGTTTGTGGCTCTTCCATAGCAATGGGCACAACCCTAATATTCACCGCCGCCGGCTGCGGTTGTGGTGGAGGTGGAGGAGGTTGTTGGCGGTTAAGCTCTCTTTGCACAAGAGCTTGCCTAATCTCCTCAATCTCCCTCCTAGTTGCCTCTTGCCTCTCATTGGCAAGTCTCCTTTCATTCTCCAAAGCTTCATCCCTTATCCTAATTTGCTCTAAAGCCTCATCCAACTCAGCTTGGAGATCTCTTCCAGCCATCTCTTTTCCCTTTTTAATGCTCTTGGATCTAGATCTAAGGGTTTTCTCCGGTTCGGGATCGAATGGAGTTAAATCCTTGCCACGAGATCTTCGCATACACCCAAAGAGTGAGATGTGTCCTGAAAAGCAAAGACACAAACCAAAGAGAGATCAAAAGCAACAAGAAAGATCTACACTATAAACAATCACAAAATAGACTCAATCTAGACCTAGTCCCCGGCAACGGCGCCAAAAACTTGTTACGCTCAGGATGTGATACGCAATGGGTTTTAAATTTATATTCTCGTTATATTTATCCTAACTCCTAGCGAATCCGCAGTGTACGGGACGTTTGTAGTAGGGATAGTATTCCGAGGTTGAACACAAAGACTAAGGTGAGATTGATTCGATTTATGATTAAGTTTAGTGAAGATCTAGGTTAAGAAAAGAGAAAGAAGTAAAGAAATGAAAATCTCAATGTTTTTGGTTGGTTTTTAGGTGATCAATCAAGGATTACTAAGCATGCAAAATAAACAAATCAACTATGCTAACAATCAACACAAACAATCAAGCTAAAACAAGATATAGATCAAAGAGAGAAACGGATTCTAGGGGTTGGAAGTTCCGGTTATGGCATAGGACTCAAGCTATCTAATCATTCCTTGGAATTACTAATTTATGTTGGGAGTAAGTGTTTCTAGATTGGGATCAATCACCGGGTAGGTCTCATGGTCCACTAGTCCATCCCTAAGATCTCGTCACCGGGTAAGTCTCTAAGAACCTAAGGGATGAATTTCTACACAACCGGATTGTCACCTAGAGATCTAACCTATCCTTACCGGGTAAGTCTCGGAAGGGTTAGTCCTAAACAACTATCCTAGCACACTTAGTCCAATGGCGGCTTATGAGGCTCACCACTACCTAGGGGTTGTCATCTTTTGAATCTAAGAGAAAGGATTACCGGGTAAGTCTCTCCTAATACTTAGTTGCTAACACTAGGTCACTCTAGGATAGATTAAACTCAACAAACACTAGGATTTCAACATTCTAACAATCTAAAGCTAAATCCATCGAACCAGGGAGAATCACGGGGAGTTCTACCAAGTCCACGGCCGTGGTTTGGCAAGAACAAACCGTGGATCCTAACAGAGGCTACGTCCAAGTGAGTGACTCATCCAAGGGCTAATCTAAGTCCATCCTATCATGGTCCTAGCCATAACCATCCTTTCCTTACCCTAGAACCACATCTATTTAGCCTACAACATTCATCATAGCAATCGAAATCATCAAACATAAAATCATGGCATCCATTTGCAAGATAATGAAGAGAAAGAGATGAACAAGTGAAGTAAACAAAACCAAGCTGAAAATGGAATTAGAATGACTCACAACCCTTCTTAAAAGAAAGTTTAAATGGTTCATACAACTCTAGAAATCGATTCCGAAGTTCTTCACTACAAAGCTATCAAAATCTATCAATGGTGTGTTCTTCTTCTTCTCCAATGAAGCTCTTCTTCCAATGGTAACTTCCTTCTACCTTCTTCTTCAAAGAATCTTCTTGTTGAGAGTATTGTTGTGTGTGTAGAGTGATGGGAGAATCCCCCAATTGAAAGATGCTAGATGGAAGATGCCTTCTCAGCCAATGCAGGACCACTTTTATACTACCACTTTGCAAGAGCTGGCCAAGAGATCGTGGCACAGCTGTCACGAAAACCTGGCAAAATCCACGGATGATTCCACGGTCGTGGACTTCCAGTGAACCGTGGTTTGGACCTTCAGCTTCGCTTTTGATCATTAAGCTTCGATTTGGTGCATGGCTTGTGTTGGCAAGGTTCCATGAGTCCTCCTTAGCCTCTAGTTTGCATCCTAATGAGTCCGAGGGAGTGTCGTCTTGACGGACGATCCTCAAACGTATCGATTTAGCTCCTAAATCTCCCAAAATACCTACAAAGCAATGCACAAGTCCTGTAGACGTCTATCTCGACAAAATACGTGAATTGAGTGCGTACGTTGTGAACTAGTGCTAAACCATGCATGAATGAGTGAGAAATCTATCTAAATGATTACCTAAACCTAAGTCATAAATCTTGTTATCACAACACGTCAAGACTCAACTCCAGAGAGCTTGAGAACAACGAAAGGTCAACAAGGGAACACTCCACAAGAATCAAGGCTCATGTTTGTGTAATAGCTAGGATTTCCGAATTCTAATTAATATTGATTAACTTAATCGTTGATAGTAATTGACATATAACTTGTGAAGATTTCCCAAGTGATGAGTATGAGTCCCACCGTTATGTTCCTCGCGTAATTTTGGACGTTTGGAGAAATTTTTACTTTTTCCCCCGGGTAATTATTTTTACCCTCCGGTGTTATTTGGAGCATTTGGGAGCTCCAATTAATAAAAATGCAGTTGAGAGAAATGATCAGGACATCGGATATGTCTTAGATATGAAATAACATGGAGAGGCAAAACGGCCAAAAGAGTCGCTATTTCGTTTCTTAACGGCTAAGAAAGACGGCTTAGGAATACACATTTTCCGAGGCAGTTGTGTAATAATTATCCCTACAATATTCCAGATTTAATGTTCCAATCTCTAGAAGTTTGGAGAAAGAGGTACGACCCGCCTTTGGATCGGTTAAAGGATAATTATCGACTTTACTAAAGGATAATTATCGTCTTCACTATAAATAGCGGAAAATCCTTTATTAATTCATTTTCTTTCACGTTTTCTCGTAAAAGCTCTGATTTCTCTCAACCTTCAAACTCAGATCTACTCTCCGTTTCTAATCCGATTTCAATTCCGTTTGAGTTTTTGGATTCCTCTCTTCATTCTCTTCATAACGGTACCGAGTTTCTGCATTTCTGAGTATATGGAGGGCTGGTCGAGCATATATGTCACCAGGACGGTTCCGTCGCTCAGATTCCGATGAATTTGATGTTGTCCATACGTAGCCTGCGTCGTTGTGATTCCGAATCTTCTTTCAGATCGTCAATCGGGTTAGTAACGAATAAGTTATGAATTTAATCGTTTTCCGTACTGCGATTTGGCCTAAATTGACTTTAGGCTTGTCAAAATGGATAATTAGAAATTCCATTATGGTCGTTATATTATTCTGGTGATTATGGATAGTTTGTTTGATAAAATCTGATGACAGGGGGTTTAGAATTGTCTGCGGGCAAAACGTTATTCTGACAAAATCTAATTAATTAATTAAAGGTTAATTAATTAAATTAGGATTAAAATTGAGATTGAGGAATGTTGATTAGATACTACCTTGAGATTTGAGGAATTGTGAGCTATGTTGAGATATTGAGGTTTAGTTGGTTGTGAGGCTCATAGATTGAGTATGATCCTTATGGATCCCTTTGGGTCTAGGTGTGACCCCTTTGATGAATAGAGGTTGATATATCTCTTTATGCCTTTTTATAGGCCGTGTTGTCCCTCCAGTGTAGAGGTGATCGTGGTTGATTTTGTACGAGGTTGAGGTAAGTCCGTAGGACTTACTTAGCTATCATCCCTATATTGGGTGTTTGCATGAGTGGTGTGTGCTTTATATGTTTGCTATGATATCATGAGTAGTCGTTTTTATCGACCTATGTTCTATTGACTGCCCCACTACGTGGCTGTGATAACCTTTCCCTTTCATCCCGCCGTGGAGTCTGGGAGGTTCTCTGATGTCAGGCCAGACTGGTTTACAGGAAGGGCGCAATTCACTCCCATAGGGTACACGGATTGTGTGACCGATACTCGTACAGCTGGACATTGTACTCAGAGATGGGAATGTATCGGTCCTCGTGTCACATACTTTCATCTATCTATATATACGGTTTTTGAGTGAATGGTTATTATATAAAGATAATAAATGGGTAAATGTGTGATAGCATGCTGATGTGTTTATCTTTTATGATTGTGCTTGTGCTTATGCATTACCTCATATATGTATGGTTAGCTAACGGTTTCATACCGTGTTGTAGATGTTTACAGGTTAGGCGCTACTGGGTGATTTGGCAGGGTGACAGGCCGAGGACTCTCGTACATTAGGTGGTTGGTTTGGGGTTGTTGTGTTTCCCCTCCTGCGTGAGGATGATCTTTTGTACCTCCTATGTGAGGATGTCGTTTTATATACTCGGCTATGTTGTTGTTTACTTTGGGTCGTACAGTTTATATTGTTTTATGTATTTGTTTTATATCTGTCAGTGCCATGTTGTAAGGTCCAGTGAACTTGTTGTCAGGCTAGGGTCAGGATCCATTGTGAGATCCTAGCCCAATGTGACATCCCGAGTCCCGCGGATTCGGGGTGTTACAGTTTGATCCTTGGAGAAGAAGAAAAGAAAAGAACGAAAGGAAGAAACCAAAACGGAAGGGAAGGCATGCAGCACTAAAGGAACGTGAGGAAGAACCTGACAAGATGTACTTACACGTTCAGCGGAATTGCAGGAAGCAAGGACGGCTGCAGCTCTCTAGGGTTTGAAGACGATAGCAAGGAACGGGAAAAAGGAGAGAAAGAAGAGAATATATAGGGAGGCTGGAAAGAAAAGAAGGAAGTGCATCTAGGGTTTAGAAAGAAGATAAGGAAACCGGCTCATACGATAAAATATCGGATATTCTATCTATGGAAGGGAGATAAAAGAACGAAAGAAAAGATCGGCATGATCTGTCGTAAATCCGCAGGGGCGGCTGGCCGCGGGGGCGGCCCTCTTCACCGCAGGGGCGGTGAAAGCAAAACCTAGGATCTTATAGAGAGATTAGGGTCTCAATTTCAGTTTTATGCCAATCAAGTAGCTTATGCATCCTCCTAGTTTCAATATCTAGCAGCTTATCCACCTTTTCAAAATCAGCAGCATGTACCTTTTCAAAATCAGCTGCAAAATCAGCAACATGTTGGACCATCTGGTGAGGCACCCGCCACTTTTACAACTTATCAACCTTTTCAAAATCAGCAACATGTTGGACCATCTGGTGAGGCACCCGCCACTTTTACAACTTATCAACCTTTTCAAAATCAGCAACATGTTGGACCATCTGGTGAGGCACCCACCACTTTTACAAATCTGTTGAATTCAAATTTTTATGTTGGGATGCCTATGACTACGCCTACACATCAACAAGTTGGTGAAATGCGAAGAAATATTGATCATGGAACTTCATCATCTCAATAGAGCTTGTGATAGTGATATTGTTTATAACTGTTAGGGTGGTGACATGGTATATTTTGTGAAGTTCGGGGATGTCATTCCATTTTGTTAGGGTGTGGAGAATATCCCTATTTTTGTTAGTTGCGGATATTTACAGTTTGCTTGTAACTAAAAATGCTTGACAA
The DNA here is from genome assembly GCA_033239045.1 of Fagopyrum esculentum. Classification (NCBI taxonomy): domain Eukaryota; kingdom Viridiplantae; phylum Streptophyta; class Magnoliopsida; order Caryophyllales; family Polygonaceae; genus Fagopyrum; species Fagopyrum esculentum. The sequence goes on from BSUD01000001.1 coordinate 146,603,509, forward strand.
TTGTGATAACTCAAAGTTATCTATAATGTAATTTCTCTAAGTTGCGGATATTTACAGTTTACGTGTTATTTTTTTTAATGCAAGTACCGGATATTTACAGTTTACGTGTTATAATATAATAAAAAAATATGATTGAAATTATGGGTGTGAAAAAAATAAAATGGGAGACGTTCATATAAGAAAAAAAGGTAACACGTAAATTGGAAAAACGTTGCTGTAATCGTAGTTGAATATTATAACATATTTAAGTATAGCCACGGATGGGTTGTTGCTATATCAAGTAATAAATGTTAGGCGTAGTCAGTCCGTTGCTAAGTCGTGCTAAAAGTTACATTTATTACCAACTACCTATCCGTTGCTATTTGGAACAGTTTAGCTGTTGGAACCAACCGTGGCAGTTAGCAACGTCTAGTCCGTGGCTAAATTTAGTTACGGCACTATGTTTACGTCATTCATTGCAATATCTGTTGCTAATCTGAATTTCGTTGCTTAACCGTGGTTAATCCGTTACACAAATCATTCCAATAGTGTGGCTAATATCATGACTATTGAGGTTTTATTTTGTAGTGAACAACTCTAAACTTGAACAATATAATATAAACTTAAAGGTTTTTATTTTTGACGCTCCTCATTACTTGCATTTGAAAAATTGATGAAATGATGGAATGACAACTTGATGATCCTTCCTTCCATATAGATTGACGTCTTATACAAAGTGATGAAATAAGGAATTGATGGAACCTTCTCCTTTCATTGGTCTTTATTTTATCGGCGTCGATATGACGTCGGTAGATTAACAATAATAGCTGCCGCCACCATCACTAATTAACAAAAAGTATGTATAAAACGGTAAAATATAAATAACTTCAATCCAGCAGATAATTCTATCAATAAATAAAGAAAAGGCGTTCTTCGTTTATTCTAACCAAATCTAATGTGAAGTCAAGGGTCAATGGGGGCTCACGTGATTCATATCAATCAGTTGAATCATTGTGGCCCTTAGTTTAGTACATTACAAATAAGTAAGTTGTCCGTTTGAATTTTCTTTGTTAGATGAAGAGAGATTTTTAGGCAAGGGAATTGGAGTTTTATGTTCCTTCTAATTATTTCAATTAGAAATATTTTTTTAATTTGTTTATTTTATTTTTATATCTTTTAATTTTTATCATTTTTAGGTAAAAGTAATTAATTTCCTCTATTTAAAAAAAAACACACATATGAATTTTTTTTTGTTAAGTACAAGTAATTGCTCAGTCCAAATCTTCTGTCCCATTACTGTCTCATCTCCTGTCCCATGTTTCTTATTGGACCAAAAAATATTAAATATTAAATATTAAATACATAAAACCCACTAAGCCAAACCCAAAACGAACCCATTGAATTACAATTTTTTTTAAGAAAATCTACTGCCACGTGGTCCAATAAAAAACATGAGACAGGAGATGAGACAGTCATGGGGACAGAAGATTTGGACTGGTAATTGTTGTATGTGTTTTTTATTTTATTTTATTTTGTTTTGCCTTTTTATTGTACGAGTTTCTGGTATAATGTTTTTTGTTGAGTTTCTGGTATGAGTTTCTGGCATGAATTTTTGGTATTATTTTAGGTATGTTTCTGGTTGAGTTTTTGGTATGGGTTCTGGTTGAGTTTTCGTATGAGTTTCTGGTATGAATTTCTAGTATGGTTTATGGTTGAATTTCTGGTATGGTTTCTAGTTGAGTTTCTAATATGAATTTTTGGTATGGTTTCTGGTTGAGTTTCTTGAGATTCTGGTATGAGTTTCTAGTTGAGTTTCTGGTATGAGTTTCTAGTATGAATTTTTGGTTAAGTTTCTAGTATGGTTTTTGGTTGAGTTTCTGGTATGAATTTGTGGTTGAGTTTTTGGTATGAGTATTTGGTATGAATTTTTAGTTGAGTTTCTAGTATGTTTTTGGTTGAGTTTCTCGTATGAGTTTCTAGTATGAATTTCTGGTATGAATTTCTGGTATGAATTTCTGGTATGAGTTTTTGGTATGTGTTTTTGGTATGAATTTTGTGGTTGAGTTTCTAGTTGAGTGTCTGGTATGAGTTTCTGGTATGAATTTCTTGTTGAGTTTTTTGTATGGTTTTTGGTATGAGTTTCTAGTATGAATTCCTAGTATGGTTTTTGGTTGAGTTTCTTGTATGGTTTCTGGTTGAGTTTCTGGTATATTTTTTGGTTGAGTTTCAGGTATGAGTTTTTGGTATGAATTTCTGGTTGAGTTTCTGGAATGGTTTTTGGTTAAGTTTTTGGTATGATTTTCTAGTATGGTTTCTGGTTGAGTTTTTGGTATAGTTTCTAGTTGAGTTTCTAGTATAGTTTCTAGTTGAATTTCTAGTATGGTTTCAGAATCAGTTTTTGGTAATGTGGCGCCTTTTTTTGTGGGGAAAAAAAAAGGAAAAGGGTGCCGGGTGATGGCGTCAGCGCCCATAATGACAAAAAATTGTCGTTGGCGCCATCCATCAGCGTGTCGCGCAGTAAAAAAAGGTACATTTACTAAACGTGTTTATGTTATGGGCTTACTTAGTAGAGCGAAACCTCTAAAAAGCCTACTTAGCAAAATTGACTCTTGTATTTTGTGTAATGGAGTACGTCATATCGTGTGTGCTAATTTTAATTGTGTTTGAAATTGGGCAATGTCACTAGCTAGATCTTTTAGCAATATTGTTCTATTAAGTAGGTCGTAGGATGATTTCATTTAGTAAATATACCCTTAATAGAGTAACAATGTAAGTCAATTAAAGTGGTAAAAGTTAGAGAATTATACAAAACAAAAGCCCATAAAAAAAAGACCTACTTCACCAAATTCTTTCTTTAAAATTTTGTTTAAAACTTTGCTAATGCTATGCTCGTTTAGTAAAATAAACGAGCTTAGCTCAGATATTATCCCAACCAAGTTTTTTTTTCGAGACAATTCCGAACCGAACTCGAACACCACAAAAGCAAACTCGGCACTTTTGGTCCTTTGGAAACACTCAAACTATAGGTATAGATTTCAGTGATACATTTTCCCAAGTTGCTACAATGGTTAATTGGTTCGATTAAGAATAGGATCACTTGCATCAAGAATTGACCCATTCTTCCATAGATTCAAACCCCATTAATATCATAATTTTGCCTGTTGGGTAGTTCAGATGTCTTTAAGTCTTATGGTTTGGTATCCATCAAAAATATCAGCAACCTCATTCAAGAAGAACCAAATTATGCACGAGAATTAAATTCCAAACTCACATCTATTCAACGCCATTACTAAAATCAACCCAAAACTTAAATTACAAGACAAATTACATAACTTAGTTGAGCCTTCAAGCACTAGTATCATACAGATAACAGTTGCATTACAATATTGCATAAACTGGCTAGTTTAGCGCCCATGCTTCAGAAATGAATCTGAAGTACTATAGGCAATGCTTATACTTGTAGAGGCCTTCTCAGATAACAATGAAACTGAGGTTCCAGTACTTTTCGCAAACAAACCCATTTCTTCAAACTCGAGAGGCATTTCGGGTAACTCAACATCTCTGTTTAGAAACTGAATTGCTTGTCTTATACTCGGCCTTGAATCCGGCCTTGGCTGTACACAGAGTAGTCCAACCTTCAACACAAGCTCCATCTCGGATTTATTGTACTCCTCTTCCAATCTCGGATCGCATGCTTCTAGAATCCTCCCTCTTTTCCAAGACTCCCATACCCAATCAACCAAAATCACATCCTGAGGAAGACCTGCAACATCTATAGGCCTCCTTCCACAAGCCACTTCTAGTAGAAACGACCCATACGCGAACACATCAGTGCTAGTAGTTGCTTTTCCCGTTCTTGAAATCTCTGGAGCAAGATACCCAACTGTCCCTACTATATGAGTTGTTTGAGGATTCGTCCCGTGATCATATAACCGAGCAAGACCAAAGTCTCCAAGGCGAGCATTCATGTTTGCGTCCAGAAGTATGTTACTCGCCTTAACATCTCGGTGAAGAACAACTTGCTCCCATTCTTCATGTAAGTACAGCAATGCCGAACCCACTCCCTGGATTATGCTGAATCTTTGTCTCCAAGAAAGAGTTGGTGTATTCTTGTTGAATAGAAACTTGTCAAGGCTTCCATTGAGCATGTACTCATACACTAAAAGGAGCTCGCCTTTTCTTCGACAATATCCAAGGAGAGGCACCAAGTTTCTGTGTCTAAGCCGTCTCATGGCGGCCACCTCCGACACAAACTCCTTCATCCCTTGTCTTGAGTCATGTGATATTCTCTTTACCGCAACTTGCGTGTTGACGGATCTTAGTGTACCTCTATAGACTTTTCCGAAACCTCCGGCTCCTAGAATCTCTTTGTCCTTGAAACCCTTTGTTGCCTTGTAAAGATCCTTGTAAGAGAATCTTTGAACTGCATACTCTTCTTCCCAATCTTCCATTACTTCTTCATACTTCTTCTTTCTTATAGCATACACCATGCCAAAAACCAGTAGCAAGAGAACCGATACAATCGGTACTAAGACTACTAGCGGAACATCAACTTTCTTCTTCGGCTTAGGAACTAAAGGAAGCTTCTTAAGATCAAAGTCTTCAGCTCGCCCACTTTGATTAAAGCTCCATCCAAGAACATAGTGGTTGCTGTAAATCTGACCAGTTGATGCAGAAAACCCAACATATATAGTATCCAAGAGAATTTCAGAAAGGTCGAGCTGCTTTGATAACAGAACCTTGCTCGGCTTTGGCTTTCCGAGTGGAGCTAAATCAACGGTAACTTCTTTCTTCGTTGCATTATACTCGATCCATACTTGCATTGGCTTGCCACTAATAAGGGTCAAGTTAACATTTCTTTGTTTCTTCTCAGAATAGTAGCTTGCTGAAGCTGCTGCAACTGATCTCACACTGTTGACATCAATTCCCACATGGTTAGCATCTATGTCTCCCATTGATGGGCTCAAAGCAGTATCGAGTTCAACAGCGAATACATGATCCGAAGCATTTCCATTTCTCGTAGCATTAACGATTCCGAGGAATATGCTTGAAGAAGTATGATTAAAGTCCTTGGAAGAGGAGATTAAAAAGGCCATACCATGGCCTCCTTTCGTTGGGAGCAATGGATTGATTGCGAAAACGAAAGTGGTGGAAATGAAAGGAGAAGAACTTAGCTTAAGAGGAAATGGATAAAGGGCATGTCCCTCTTGTGATTCTGTTTGATTTGTAAGTTCCAATAAGCCATTGGGGAGGATCTTCGCGCTCCCATCGAGATAAAGCTCAACACCAGTAAAGCCATTGTATATGAACTGTTTTGGAGCTTGACCTGGACTGGAGAGTATCATGGTGAAAGCAAAACTGACCAGGAAAAGGAATTTTGGTAGATGTTTGGCCATGGATGAGAGTAGAAGATGAAGTTCAGAGGTTTTCTATTTCAAGTTATTATGTAAGGACTAAAAGAAAGGGATGCATGGTGTTAGGTTGCCCTGCTCTTCAAGTTATAAGTGAGTTATAAGTGAGTTGTCAGTTTGAATTTTCTTGACAGTGACAGTTTGAATTTTATATGGCAGTTGGTAGTTACTGGTTTTAGAAGACATTTTACTGCAATTTGGCTGTCGAAAATTGTTGTAGAGACAACCCTTTGGCGTTATGATAGCGTGTAATTTGTAATGATTTTCTGAAATTTTTATGTTGACATGGAGACTAGGCAATTTGCCAGAGTTGTTGAAGGTTTATATGGGTTTGCATTTTAAAACATAAAAAATGACCGAAAATAATCTTAAATGATGACCACTGATCTATAATAGACAAACAATAAGTGCACAAATGATAGAACAATGGAAACAAATTGTTCTATTATGATATAAAAAGAAGTCAAGACACCAGTCCTGAAGAAAAACTATGACCCAACCTACAAGGATTAACAGCATTGAACATGGCAGTCGCGGAAAGCTAGAAAGAAAACCTAAACATACTCTTTCTTCTTTTTTTTTCTTTTTACAACATAAGAGAGATCTCTATGGATCACTGCATCTGTAGAAGACTATAACGCATAGTAACATTATGCACGCCGCTTGCTCAAACGGGTTTCTATGTATTGACGATAATACTACACCATTTACAGTTCATTTCATGATAGATTATGCGACCATGTGTTATTTAGAATCAAGTCCTTGTTGTTTACCTGGTGGATGGGCAGATTGAAGGCTATAGATCTTGAAAGACGAAAATACGAGACAAGATGAACAAGTGTTTGGAAGCTCCAGTTAGCTGTACAACCACGTTTCCAGTTTCATCTATGCTGCAGAGTTCTGTGACATTCCGGCTCTTCTTTCTACGGAAATTTGAGAACACCCAATCAAAAATAGAACTACAGATTTCATCTACTCAAAATGAGCCAAACCCAACTCGTAATTCTTTTGGCTGTGCCAGGTTGGGTTTAGTTCAGCCAATTAGATATTGAAATCATTTCAGTAGTCATAAAAAATTACTTTTGAAAAATTTATACACTCTTGAATCATTTCAAACTTCTCTGAGTAAGGATTTGTACCTCCTGCGGCAAGAAGCTTCTCTACTCTTGCAACAATATGCTTGCCGTAGGTGTACTTCTTCAGCGCATTCAAGTGGACCTTGATACGTGACATGATCAGCTCTCTCTGCTGATCGCTGCAAGTTTCAAGGACTTTCTGTACCACGTAGTTTCCGAATTGATCTTTCATCATTGCCTGTATGGTAGGAAACATGATCACAAGATATAGAGTTAAGTCATTGATATTCAGCAAAAATAGAAAGATAGACTAGCTGAAGTGAACATCCTCTCCATCTGATAGTCACCTGAAGGGGCTCATTCTCATCAGTAGTGCCAAGCATTTCATTAATTATGAGCTCTCTTTCACTGGGACCTCCAAAAGTCAAGCATTTCTCGACAACATTGGAAGCGAATTTCTGCTGGCTCATTTGAACTATCTTACCAGCTAACTCTTCGATTATAGTTGACCGTTCGTGTGGATTACCGTGCTCCAGCACATGCTAACAGAAGGGTGAGGAGATTATTTACAGCCTTTAAAAACATAAGATGACAGTAATAGGAAACATCTAAGCTTGCAAAATGCTTACCATAAACCGTGAACAAATGATAAACAACTGAACACTGTTTAGCAGGAAGATTGACCATGACCAACATATGGGGTTTAGAGGAACGTGAACAACAACACTGAGTGCCCAGAGAAATGCAGGTGGATGCATTCAATATGAGAAAATAATATGCCCCTCTTGAAAATTATAATAATTCATTATCGATGCCAAACCAATATAACCACAACACAGTTGTCAGGCTGTGGAGAGGTGGTCAATTACAGAAAAAACAAAGTGCACGGTGCTAACAGAGAACAACAGCAGATTCAAGTAAATTAAGACAGACCTGAACAACATAATTGCCATACTGATCCTGAGTCAACATGCTAACAGATCCCAAAATTTCATCCATAACCTTGCTCTGGGTATGTGGGTCCTTGCAATGCTCAAGGACTCTCTGTCACGAGAAAACCAATATTGAAACAGTTAGTTTACCAATTGTTTCCATCCTATTTCAATGAAACTAAGAACAATAATATCATAAAGATTTGAATAAAAAATCAGCTTCCAAACCTGAATCACACGGCAACCATAGGGGTGGGTTGAAAGAGTGACGACTTGATCAAAAAATGACATGATAATGAACTGAATGGATTCTTCAGGTACACACTCAATACACTTTTGAATGACGTGGTTTCCATTTTGATCACGTACACAACGCATAATATGCCCATCAAGCTCTTCAACCATATTAATTTTTTGATCAAGATCGACAACTTCAATAGCCTGCAAAAAGAAATAGGTGAAATCCAACAGCATACCAAGAGTTCCTTTGGCTTTATCAACATCTACAAAATGTGCACTTACTTTACTGTACTGTGAATTGGGTGTAAGATATGGTATCACAAAAACATGAAGTTGTTCCAATTATAAGTCACTGTGAAATAACTTACTATATATGCATCAAGTAGAAGGTAAAGTGCAATAATGTCTATAAAAAATCGGCTCTTGTGAAAAGCATGTTTAAAAGAGATATCCAGAAACCAAATTAAGATCTATGTATGAAATAAAGGACTTACAAAAACCCAGTCTTATTTATATTATGTCCTAAAATAAGCTAGAGATAAGATGATCTATGTCAACTGATAAAGCAGCTTAACATGAGATACAATTGTATGTTGAGTATCATGATCCTGCAAGACGACTTCCGCAGAGATACATAGCAACTTGTCTTCTTGTTAAATACAACCATAACGGTAGTAAAGCAGTGAACAAGATGAAGATAAAAAATCAAGATGGAAGCAAACTGAAAATACCTTTTGTATCACACGACAGCCATACATTTGAAGGCTAAGAGTTAAAACATGACCATCCAGTTTGCTAGCAAGTTCTCTCCTCTGATTTGGCATTCCATGTTCAAAAAACTGGAAAAAAAAATTGAGCAAGAGATTAGAAGCACAGAAAAAAAAGTCAATAACCATATGATTCATATATTGTAAAGTGGAAAGAGATATAGATGTTTACTGACCTTTTGAACTACATAATTACCAAACACATCAGTCATGAGAGCAAGGGCTTCTGGAATTATCTCCAGAAAGACCATGTTCTTCTCTTCTGTTGTTGCAGTTTCAAGTTTCTGTTGAATGAATCGACTCCCGTATTGATCCATACTGTTGATAAAAAAAATGTACTTAGAAAAATAGTAGCAGAGGGAGAGAGAAACTAGTGGCGGGAATTCTTTACCTGAAATCAACAACATGCCCTGCAATTTCCGCAAGCTCAAAGCACTTGGTTTTATTGGTCTTGAATTCCTCCAACAAAGAGGATACAAAGCTTCCATCAACAGACCAAGGTTTCATCACACCCCTACTTGAATTCCGCAATGCAGCAAGGTAGCGCATATTGAATTCATTTTGCTGAACAGGACTACCAGGTCCACCAGGAGAATTTGGAATAACAGGACTAGCCAGTGAACTTCCATGATATCCCATGCCAGCTCCAAACGAATGATTCCCATAATACCCTTGATTAGGGCTAGATTTATTATATAAGGAGGCACCATATTGTGATTTCTGATGTGATAAAAGGGAGTCTATGTAAGCTTTCTGAACTGGATCCATATATGCACTTGGAGAGTGGTCACCAAGACTTGTGAGCTGCGCAGCATATTCAGCAGTCCTCAGATACTGAAGGTACATTGGATCTACCATAGCACCCTGGAGAGCACTCCCCATAATCTGATTAGTAGTTCTACTTAAATTGTGAGACTCCACTGCAGCAGGTAGATTATGACCCAAAGACAAACCACCTCCATGCACCCTTGAATCAATCCCCATGCCCATAGATGAAGCAACTGCAAAATTTTCAAGCAGTGGAGGCAGATTCAAGTTACTCAGTTGGCCTGTCATCATAGGAGACAATGGTGAATTCATAGAATATCCACCCAAACCATAATTTAAATATGATGAGTTAGTTCCATTCAACGGTCTATGATGAGGTGAGAAACTGCCATCAAGAGTGGAATTGACAGAAGCCTTTGGTCGCTCAGCCTGTGATTTCCTTAACTCTGACCCACCAAAAGTATTCCTACGTGCTGATTGAGGCATTGGAGACATGTGCATATGGCCAGACTCCAACTTTTCACCATATGAATGTTTTATATTGTCGTTATGGGCTTGCGTATTAAGGTGATACATATGGTGACCTCCACTGTCTCGATTAACTTTCGGAGGGAAATGATTTTCATCACCTCCATTAAGGGAAAGGGTCATGCCAGACATTGCAGCAATCAGATCAGCAGATTCATTCATCCCAGAGACTGTACCATTGAATGAGTTTTGGTTAGCAATATTTCGTTTTTCAGAAGCTCCGTTTCTTCCCCCTCCAATAGGTGTAGGACATGGACTAGGCACCCGAGGCACATGCTGAGGATCCGGAGTGTTGCTCCTAGACAATGAAGCACCCAGAGCAGCAGCATAGGAATATGACGCAGGTGCACAAACGTTATGAGCTGTAGATGAACCCTGAACATTTGCGTTGTCTTGGCACAAATTTGCCAGCTCCGCTTCTGTGGTCATTAGTGCATCAGCATTTTCATCAAATGCATTGCGGCTAGCTGGACGAGATGGATGTCTGGAGTTCGGATTAGAAGGACTCAGGTCATCCTACAAGAACACAATTCTAAAAACGTGAATTTAAGATTTGGTGAAGCGATCAGTCTGTAAGGAAAGAAATACATGCAGATTTTATAAATGCACAATATAACACCCATCAACAAGGAAAAAAGTAGGAAATGAACAACGCTTCAATGCCCGGTCAATGATCAGGTGCAATTTTTGAACTAGTAAGAAGATATTGCAGTATGGATATCTTCTTTTTTGACAGCCAATATGGAGGTTTTAAGAACAAACTAAACACACCCATTGAGATAAAAAAAATAAAAGGAAGGCAACTAATTGATTAAACAATCAAAACAAGACCTTATTAAAAAGCTATGTAGCACGAAAACGGGAAAACACCAATCTCCAAATTTATAGGAAACAAAATTTCGAGGAAATGTTAATATAATATCAAAATCTTTGTTAAAGTTCTAATAAAATTGGAGATTGTAAGAAGAGGGCATAATATTTGTTCAAGCGTCCGTTAGATAAGGGTGGGTTTTGCAAATGTACACTTAAGTTTTTACTTCTTTTTTTTTTTGTGGAAATAGACATAGCTATGAGTTTCCTCAATACTTTCCCAGAGTTTTGAATTTCCTGGAGTTTCTGAAATGTGAACGTAGCCTTGGGAGAGTTTCCAGGTAACATGGTTAAAAAGTAACATAAAAAGTTAGTAGCTTTTTCTTAGTTGATGAATATGAAGGCCTTATAAATAGATGATAAAGTTTGATTATCCATTTATATGAATTTCATAGAAATTTAAAGAACTTGTTCATGACAGTAAAGACTGCTTAGACTAAAGGAAAGCCAATTGGCAGAGAACAACCTTGTTTAATTCATTCATTGTGAGTCATGTTGTTTTGATTCACAGGAAACTCTTCCCTCACGTGGCGGAAGAGAAAATTTGTTCTCCCTCAGATCAAGTACATAAGGCATTTAGCCTAAAAATTTGATCAAGAATTTGGGGCGTTTTCCATTTTCTAGATGGTGATTGTTAAATTATAAAATCGTCATTCACTTATGTTCTTTTTTACTTTTTATTTTACATTCATTGATTGTAAAGGGTAAATGGTAATGACAATTGATAAGTGATAAATTATTTAAAAATAATTAGTAAAAAAGTAATATTTTCTGATTATTAAATGCTTTGATTAAGATTTGTTTTGAACCTTAAAATGCATTAAATAGTTGAATTAGCCATAGATTCTAGTACTAATGCAATGATACAAACATAGCCGCAAATTTTAGCTAGTTTCTACATTTTTATATTCTCCTATATCAATATATCATAGCCACGTTTTTGTTTCCACTTGTGTTTGCTTAATTGCTATATCCAGATTTTCACTACGGCACACTACCTACTTTAGGCCATTAAAGCTAACAGTTTCAATTCGACTAACATTCATTGCCTGCATTATCAGCTTGTTAGCACCATCTTAAGATTTGTTCTCTTCTTCAGATTGGTCAGGTTTAACTAAGCTTTCAGCATTTTATTAAGACTTGTCTTTGGAAACAGCAAACATTTGAGGTTTGCCTTATCCTTGCCCTAGCTTGATCATTTTTAACTTTTTTTTCTGAATTCTAAGACAAAATCACACATGCCAATTCCATTGCATAAGATGGGATCATAAGTACTGGAAAAAAAAAAAGTCAATCCAAAATCAAATGAAAACAACTGCGACATAATAATACCTGAAAAATCTCAGCAAGACTCTTCTGCTTACTCCCTGCCCCAATTCCAGGCAAGCCGATAAGTCCATCCTTGCCCCACTCAGCAGAAGACAACGCTTTCTCCAACTCAGTCTCCCTTTCTTCTTTCTTCGAACCGAAGCCCGGAGGCATTGAAATCATTGATCTCCCAGGCCCATTCGCCTCAGTCTTGATAACTTTCCTCCTATCACCAATCCCAGCCAACACCGTACCACTTCCTTGCAATCTTTGTGTAAGCCTCCAATCCTCCTTTGACAGAAGAGGAGGCGGCAACCTAGGGTTCAGATTCACATGAGAATAGTAGTACGATAAATAAGCAGGATCAGACCTCAGATCCTCCTCTGAGATCACCACATTATTTCTATTCTTACTCCCAGCAAAATCAAAATCAAAATCCGGGAAAGCAGTATTTGCAAACAAACCACCAACAGCATTCAGGGAACCCTCCACAGTAGGAGGAGCAGAGCCACTTCTATAAATATTCAGCTCACGCTCTCGATCACTAGCCTCTTGTCGGCCGTGCTCCCTTAGAAGCAACCCAATTTCCTTCTCCAGTTCATCACCAAAAGACCCTTCATTTCCCCCTCGACCTATGACAGGTCTCCTCCCCATTTCAGATAGCATTTCTCAATCCCTAAGTCCTCTGATTCTCAGAACCTCTAAACACAATAATACACCTAACAAAGCCCCAGCAACATACACAGTAATCCAAAAGGATTTTCTTTATACCTCTTCGTAAGCCTATATTTACAGGCTCTATCAAAACAAAAGATAACAACTTTGAGCTCCTAAATTTCACAGCAAAAAAAAAACAGATGAAAAAGTACGTCTACAATCTATATTTCATTATATTTTGAGTTTTGATGAATCAATCGTCAGAAAAGAATACCCAACATGATTATCGTTCATATTGAAGAAAGCAATGAACCGACATTGGAAGCAAAAGGAAGGGAGAAGCCAAAAAAAGACAGAGGATGAACAATAACAACAATAAGAGAACGTGAATATATGGAAAGAGATCGGAGGATGAAATCAATCCGGCGGCTAGTAGCAATTTAGGGTTTTATGTATGAGATGAGAGCGTTTGGTTTTGGAGGAGAGTGATCACCAGACTCGAGAGTACATGAGAGCTGAACAACAGCTTGCTTTTATTTTTAGGTTTTAGGAAAGTAAAAAGTAAAAAGTGAAAAACTATTTTTAGCTGTGCCGATAAATTAGGGTAATTAAATTGACCAAGAGCTAACCAGTAACTACTTCATGGACTAAATAACTAAATGAAATTTCGCAGACAGATCATAGCCCACAGGTTTTCATCTTCTTCCAATATTATAATTTTATTTTTCGAATAATCTGAAATTGTGACGTCATCTTCATGTTCATGGCAAGACAATCTTTTGCTACATTGGGGGAGTAAACATCATAGGACAAATATTACGAGTTCTTCTGTTGGTCTAAATTTTTTTTTGATTGTATCTCATTTGTGTAATTTCATTTGCCGTTGTCGGTTTTGAACAAAATTTTCAGATTTGGATTTTAAAAGTATTATAGAAATGTTTTATAAAATTAAATTTATAATTTTAAAATGACGATAAATTTTCATTGATCAAACCTTGCACTATTTAGTATTTGTCGTCTTCTTCCTCTTACCATTATATAATTTGGTCCATTACCACCTTCTTAAAATTCGACATAAAATTAGCAAGTAAACCTCAACTTCATCACTAACGTTCCTCAAACCATCATAATGTCACTCATCTCCTTTGTACTCTTCGTATTCATCCTGGATATTATTTGGGCATGGGAAAATTTATACAGTTTACTCGAGGTTAAAGTTTAGATATTCTTTTCAATTGAATTGTACTTTTGATTAAATTGTCACTATCTTATAGATATAAAGATGTTGAATGTGAAAATGATCGATTAAAATGATTAGTAATTTATTTAAAAGAGAATGAAATTTAGGTGGGGCTGGAAAATTGAGTTTGAGAATTTGGTTTATAAGGTTTATTTTTAATTTAATAGGAGATTTTGAAGGCTTAAATGGGTAAATAACTTATATTTTTACTAGAAGAAGATAAACTAAATCCCGTAATATATGATATACAAAGTGGTTAACTTAACTAATTCTTTGATTATGAAAGAGCATATTTAAAAGAGAATGGATTTGGATAAAATGAGTTTGTTATTATTATTACAATATATTTATTGAAATTTTGCGGTAGAAGACGGTATCATTTGGGAGATATAAATATCCACAATAATCTCGATTATTTAAATTAAATTAGATAATAATGTTAGTATGTCATTTAGAATTAGAGACATAATTAAAATTATTATCGCCTACACCGGACAATTTTTCCAATAGTAAACAAAGGTTACTGTATGTAACCTTTATTTAAATTAGGTTACTATTTACAATTTTAAAAAGTTAATCTAAAGATTAGAAACTCCCAAATTGTTTTACTATTTTTCATATTTTGCATATTAATTATTGGAGATAATAACTTCCCGCATTTAAAGTGGGGTAATTTTGTCTATATGATCGGTGAATTATTTTTGAAATAATTAGAGAAAGAGAACCCAAAAGTTTGCATTTTGTGAAATGGGCCTCTAATAAGCTAACTACATATATAGGTCTGAAAAATATAAACTAGGCTACTGTTGTTTGATAGAATTGAAATGATGTTGCGGTAGGCTTTTTTTTCAGATGATTTGATGTTCAATTTTTGGGGAAAAAAACATTGCTTACCCAGAAATAGATTACCCAAGAAGTTTGACATTACCCAGGAAGTTCGAGTTTTTAGATTCACAAAAACAAGAGATGAGAAGTTTTAGATTACCCAAAATACATTACCCAGGAAGTTTGAGATTACCCAGAAATAGAAAAAAAAACAATGCTTACCCACAAATAGAACAGGAAAATAGAAACACAATTCTTACCGTTGCTTACCCATAAATAGATTACTCATGGAGTTTGACATTATCCAGGAAGTTTGAGTGTTTTAGATTCACAAAAACAAGAGATGACAAGTTTCAGATTACTCAGAAATACATTACCCAGGAAGTTTGAGATATCCATAAATAGAAAAAAAAAACAATGCTTACCCACAAATAGAACAAGGAAATATAAACAAACATTGCTTACCAACAAATAGAACAAGAAGTTTGGGTCTTGTAGATTCACAAAAACAAAATATGAGAAGTTTCAGACTACCCAGAAATACATTGCCTAAGAAGTTTGAGATTACCTAAGAAGTTTGAGATTACCCATGGATGGAAACAAACACTGCTTACCCACAATAGAAAAGGAAGTTTCAGTGTTTTAGAATCACAAAAACAAGAGATGAGAAGTTTCAAATTACCCACAAATACATTACTCAAGAAGTTTGAGATTAACCAGAAATAAGACCAAACACTGCTTACCCAGAAATAGACCATGGATATGTAAGTAGTCCAGATTCCGGTGAAGAAGCTCAACAAGATACATTGCCCAGAAATACATTTACATTTGAAGGGAGGGAAGAAGAATGGACATGGGTTTGCTGAATTTATAGGAAAGAAGATGGGGTGAATTGATTGGGTTGTTTATTCTATTCAACATGTCACCCATCAAATCAGATGGACACCTACATTTGTTACTTTTCTGATTTTATCTACAACATAGGAGCCCATTTTCTAAAGGAATAATTGGGAAGCCCTAAATCCAAACTTAATAGTGTAAAAAGCCTACATTGCAAATTCAGCCATTATTTTTCTTATTGTCAAATGATTTTAGATGAAAATCCGTTAGACTTATGTGTTGGATGTATACCTAACATATATTTACACTCGTTTATATATGACTCCGTTCTACAATCCGTTTGTATCGTACTTTAATATTAATATTTTGGTTTAGAGTTGTCATATTGGTACAATTTACAAAGTGTATGCTACTAAAATAAAGACTTTGGATTGAATTGTGCAGAAGTCGTTTTTTTTTTTGGCTAGGGAAATCATTTTGTAAAAGGGCCTAAGCATATCATGCATCAACATGACACAAACTTGAATATAGAAAATATATGCACGTCATAACCACTATTTTTTTTGGACAAATTTAATATTTATTTATATAATGTATATCATTACGTGCACTTGCAGTTTTTATATAAAAATATTTGATGCGATTGCAATACTGTTTAAGTGTTGTTGATGACGAAAAATCGTTGAGTAAATGACGCAAATCGGATAATAATGTGTGTCCATTTCCTGACAATATGATATCATCTTTTGTTACTGTGATTATAATTTCAACCGAAAGGGTTGAACTTGGCAAGTTGCCATGTTCTTGTTCAATGGGTTTAAAATCCACTAAAATTCGAATTTAAATATATGTCTATATTTAATTTGTTTAGCCAAGTAAATAAGATCGAGTGACTCTTCTTATATTCTTTAAAAAAAAAGTAATTCTTCTCATATAATACTATATAGAAGATTGATCCATATAGTATTTTTAGGATAGTTATCGAGACGAATGAACTTTCATATGTTCATGGTCAACTAGTTAATTTATAATTGAACCGAGCTCGAATAAATAAAATTTTAATTAAGGTTTAGAATGTGTTCATGGTCGGCTTATTTAGTCGAGTTTAAAGGCTTGGTTTTAGCAAACTAAAATTTTGTGGTCAAAGTATTATTCGTATGCACATATTATTACGAGGGTGAGTTGGTCAAGTAAGCTTTTTTTGCCTAATGTAACGTCAAACATACTCTTTTGTTTCAAGAAGACCAACTAAGTCCTTTTTACCCCTTTAATTAAATGTTTTCAAATTTAAAAAATAATCGTAAATTAAGAAGGCTTTGATGAGGGTTGCGAAAACCAAGTCTTGATGGAGACCATTATGAGATTAGGGGACCCACAGTGCGAGTTATTGCTTCTTCGGGTCTGTTCTGGTGTGTCACATCTTTACTTCGCGATGTGGACTGCTCCCCCCTCTCATTTTTCCGAGGCTATGAGGGTCTTTGATCACACCTTACGTTGTTCGGTCGAGCAGATTGTTACCGCGGGAGGAGTTGGATTTGGCCCTCTTCAGTGGAGTCTTTCTACTTTGCCGATTAGTGACGGAGGGCTTGGCATTCTTTCTTTTGCTGATACTCTGCACTTTGCCTTCCTGACTTCGAGATCTCAGACTTGTGGCTTGTAGGATCAAATCTTGAGTCTTTAGGGTGTTTCAGGCGATGGTGTTGCTTTTGAGACGTTTGTTGCTAGTTGGGTCATTTTCTGTAAAGACTACGACTTGGACATGAGTGTGATGCGCCCAGCCCCCCATTTAATGAAGAAATTGGTTGGTTGTTATTACAATATCGTGTATAAGTGTTTTATGAGGTACTTTGACCTTTCGATTAGGCAGAAGACCTTAGTTGAAGACTTGAGGTTACCCTTGGCTCAGCAGTGGCTTAAAGCAGCCCCAGTTTCTGGTCTTGGTCAG
This sequence comes from Fagopyrum esculentum, assembly GCA_033239045.1. NCBI lineage: Eukaryota > Viridiplantae > Streptophyta > Magnoliopsida > Caryophyllales > Polygonaceae > Fagopyrum > Fagopyrum esculentum. The sequence goes on from BSUD01000001.1 coordinate 146,620,895, forward strand.
GTTATGAACTCGGCCACCTTCGGGACCGTCGTTTAGTACCGCCTTGGCATTGAGATGTTTAGAGAGGGTTCCAAGTGTCTTGCTTGTGAGAAAGGTATTATGGATGTTTGGGGTGACCATGATCTTGCTTGTGCAGCGCACGTTGGTATTAAGAACCGACATAACATGATCCGTGATGTCATTTTTGATGAGTGTCTTAAGATTGTGATTTTTGTTTGAAAGGAAGTCAATACTGATATGGTTGATGGTGGTGGTGGGGAGCTGCGCCACGCCGACATCCTTTTCTATAATTGGTTTCAGGGCAAAGACACATGTGTCGACATCACTGGTACTTCTCTTTTCTCTTCATCTGGCATTTCTAGTTTCATCCTAGGTAAAGCTGTGAGGGTCGCTGTTGAGAACAAGAGAAAGGAGTATGCGGACGTCTGTAACTCCAAGGGATATCATTTTCTTCCCTTTCCCTTTTTCGCGTGTGGTGATTTGGGTGATGACGCGGTGGAGCTACTTAGAAGATTGGCTCGATTGCTAAAGAGTTACCCGGATATAGTAGGAGTACTTGCTTTATTTTGACTAGGATTGTGTTTACCATTTAAAAGGGGATGTGGAGCCCAACTTGTTAGTCGGCTCCCTTCCAACGGCGTGCAATGAATTTTCCTTCGATATTATATATCCCCTAATAATAATAATAATAATAATAATAATAATAATAATAATAATAATAATAATAATAATAATAATAATAATAATAATAATAATAATAGTATGCGGATGTCTGTAGCTCCACGGGATATTATTTTCTCCCCTTTTCCTTTTCCACGTTTGGCAATTTGGGTGATGACGCGGTGGAGCTACTTACAAGATTGAGCTCGGTTGCTAAAGAGCTACCGAATATAGTAGGAGTACTTGCTTTATTTTGACTAGGTTTGCGTTTACCATTCAAAAGGGATGTGGAGTCCAACTTGTTAGTCGGCTCCCTTCCAACGTCGTGTAATGTGTTTTCCTTCGATATTATATACCCCTTTATAATAATAAAAAAAATAATAAAGGGCTTTCCGGGTATAGTATCATTACTTGTTTTATTTTGACTAGGATTACTTTTACCATTCAAAAAGGGAGTAAAACTCAACTTGTTAGTCGGCTCCCATCCAACTTCGTTAAATTTATTTTCCCTTTGATATAATAATAATAATAATAATAAAGTAAATTACTCTTTTCGGTTAATAATGTAAGGCATTATAACATCCAACACAATTTTTTAGGGGTGGGCATAAATTCCGGTTAATCCCGTCCCGTCCCGATCCCGGCGGGATTTGAAAAAATAAATGTGTATCCCGTCCCGTGAAAAATTTGCGGGACAGGACGCGGGAGACTTCTCATTCCGGCTAATCCCGTCCCGTCCCGCATATATATATAAATACTATTTTTTTTATATTTTATAAATATTATATAGATAAATAATATACATAAATTATAATTTTTAAAAATATTATTTTGAATTTTTTTTATATTTTCAAAATTATTAGATCGATAATTTTTCATGAGTCATTACGACTCATTTGGTTGGATAAAAAATACTAGAGTTTTTGCTCTCCCTTGATTTAGTCCGTTCGCCGCCTTGCTCTGGTCCGTTCCATCGCCGCCTTGCTCTGGTCCGTTCCATCGCCGCCCTTGCTCTAGTTTGTCTCATCGCCCTTGTATTTGTGGATTCACACAATTGTAATCGATAGTTAAATAAATGTAAATTTCTGTAAATTATCTGTTGTTATTTTTTGAATGTGAATCGGTAAGACACTTTGATGTAACTTGAATTTTTTTTCAATGTATTAACTACTAATGTAAGTGTCATGAATCGATAATTAGGTATCGAGTTTTTTTTTCCCGATTATTTGTGTCTTTAAACATGAGAGAAAACAGGTATACATATTAAATATAATCGGTGCATAATTTTTGCAGGATTCGTCCGATCCCGTCCCACATGGGACAAGACCCGCGCGGAACGAAGAAAAAAAGTCATAAATCCCGTCCCGTCCCATGCCCACACCTACAATTTTTAAGCAACATATTAAATAACAAAAAAGATATACTTTTATATTTACTAGATAGTCGAACCCTTGTTACGCGCGGATTAAAGATTACGTGTCTTTGTTTTTTATATTTGTTTAATGATGATGTTTGATTATTTTACAAATTTTCTATTAGTAATAAAGATTGTGTTTTGTCATAATAAATTTTGTCAAGTCTCTACACCAAATGTCGCTTTTAATTATGTCGTTAAAATGGGGAAGAAAATCTGTTGTCCCACTTTCCCTATCTCCTTCCTTGTCTCCCTATTAAATTGTGACACTTGGCAAATTAATCTAATTCACTTTACCACTCTCTTTTACCCTCTAACCTCAAGTTTAACTATGGTTAACCTAAAACTAATTAATTCTGATGTTATTTATTGATCTTAACAAAAAAAGAATGTAAAAAGCCTTGAATAATAAACGGATGAAGAATATCAAACGTCAATCCTAATTCTACATTAGCGACTCAGAGACTAGTTTCTAAACATTCATGAGAAAATTTAGCTACTAGGGCAGTTTTTGTATCTTAAATACTAAATAGGCCCCTCTATTTATTTCATTACTTTTTAAATCTAAAATAAATTAATTAAAGGGGCATAAAAGTAAATGTAAAATAATATTCCTATAAAATCTCCCTAATTATTCCCTTATTGTCAGATCTCACGTATTAGGGTTTTCACAGCAGGCGGCGGTCTTCTTCAACCTTCATCTTCGGGCGGTCTTCTTCAACCTTCATCTCCAGGCGATTTGTTGGGTCTTTTCCGGCGGTTGGCTGCATTTATTGTGTCCTCTCCGACGGTTGGTTTGTTGTGTCATCTTCATTTCATTTTATATTATATTGTATTATTTTTGTTCGAGTTTGTTTCTCTTCTTCTCTTGTCCAACTGATTTCATTTCTCTTCTTCCGATCTGGTTTCCAGGAATCGAAACAGCCAGCCGCCGCCCGGTATGCCCCCTTCGATCTGGAACCGCCATCGATTTTGTTCTGGAACCGCCGTCGATTTTGATCTGGAACCGCCGTCGATCTGTTAGCGTAGATCTGTGAAGGTGCGATTTTCTAGCTTTTTCTCCCTATCGCCTCAGAACTTGGAACCGCCTTTCATATCGCCGCACCATCTCGCCGCAAATCTCGCATCGACCATCCATGTCCCAGCAGATCTCGCACCGGCCTTCCATGTCGCCATATAACTCGGCACTGGCTTTGTCGCCGCAATACTTGGCACCGGTTTTTCATGCCGCCGCCTTGCCTGCCGGGAGAAGCCATTGCTGTCGCCACAGGAACTTTCAGATTGAGACTTTGCTGTCGGGAGAAGCAATGTCGCCACCAACCTTCTTTGTCGCCAACTTTCAAATTGAGGTTGTTAAACTTGCGCTTAGGCTGTTAAACTTGGGTGAAATTGAAAATTGGGTTAATTACAAATGACTACCCATATTTTATATTTACATTTATGAGCCTAACTTTTAGAAATCTACAAACATGTCCCTATAAAGCTAAATACAAATTTCAGCCCAAGTTATATAATCCAAGAAAGGTCCACGCTTTTTAAAGTTCACAAATTGCCCTAATTTGATTAATTATAGGATTTGAACCAACTTTATAAATACGGAATATGCTCTGTATAACTTGACAGACTTGGACTTGTGTAACTCGACCTTGTGTAACTCGACCTTGTGTAATCGTCATTGTGTAACTCAATCTAATGACGGACTTGTGTAATTGACGGATTTGTGTAAATGACATACTTGTGTAAAATTCACCAATTGTGTATTAACGGTGTGTAATTAAAATTGTGTAATCGAAATTGTGTATTAACATGTAATTGAAATTGTGCATTAACATTGTGTAACTGAAAATTGTGTATTAAAATTTTGTATGAACATTTGTGTATTAGTATTGTGTATCAACAAGATAATATACAAGTTTAATTAGCTCAGCTGATATAAGGGCAGGAGGGAAGGGCCTAAACTTTTAGATTGGGCCTGAACTTATGTAACTCGAGTGGGCCTACTAGGCCTGAACTGAAATTGGGCTTTATTACATCAATTGGGCTTGGACTCAATTAAATTAAAATTACCAATTAACCCTTTTAGTTAATTTTTTTAATAAATAAGAGGGGTCTAGTTTGTCACATAAAAAACAAAAGAGCCTACTTTATACTACATTAAACAAAAAGTGCCTACTTAGCCAAAACACCCAACATTCATCATCTTCTTTACCTTCATCTACCATTGAAAGTATACAAGATGACAAACCAAGTTGCGGGATAATTTCATTTTCATCACTCTTTGATTGTGTGTTTGTTCGTTGACAAACTTGAAGGGCAAGCTTGTTAGTCATGGAACCTGGATTCTCTATGCCATCAAACTCTAGGAGAGATGAATCAATAAAGATAATTATGGTTTCTGTAAATTTTTAAAGCTTTCAAATCTAGTTATATAAGCTTTTGAAGGGTTTATTTGAAATCAAAATTTTATAATCGTTATGCATAAGTGGTAAGTTGACTTTTAAGTACTAGTAGGCAAGAGGTAATATATGAATGTTGTGCAAGTGTACTATCTACAATTTGAAAAGATTATCACCTCTAATATATGTTGATCTTATATATCAAAGTAAGGAGGCTATAACGGTTCCAACTGGATTAATTGGTGATTACAATGGTGAAAATAATGAAGTTGGTGGCAATGAAGAAGAGTCGGAAGAAGTCACGAGATCAAGTGAAAATGCTGATGCAATTCATTCTAGAATGAGTGAAGATTTGATTCCTGCTGTTGGTATAAATTTTGATACAATAGAAGATGCACATGCTTTCTACAATCGATATGCATACGGGTTTGGTTTTGGTACTAGGTTAAGTAAAGCGCATACATCCACTACTGGTTTCTTAAGGGATATACTTTTTGTATGCTCCGCGGAAGGTAAACGTAAGGAAGACAAGAGAAGCATATATGTCAAATTTCATCCTGCCGAGACGAGATTCGGTTGTGGAGCAAGAATGAAAATTAAAATATGATTTATCTTCTGGAAAGTATAATGTTGTGAAATTTGTTGCTAATCATACTCATGTGACTTTTTCTCCTAGTAAGAGTCATCGCTTTCGCTCTCATAGGAAAATCTCTCTTCCTCAAAATGTTCAATTTGACATGGCAGATGATTCAAGACTTACCCCAAAAAAAACTCTCGAGCTATTGAGTTGACAAGTCGGTGGGCGTGAGCATCCAGGATTTCATGCTGAAGATTTTAGGAATTATTTACGCTCAAAGCGAACTAGAGAAATGATGTCAGGGGATACCGGTGGTGTATTGGAATACTTACAGAGAATGCAATCCAATGATCCTAGTTTTTCCTATGCTATACAAGTTGATGCGGAAGATTTGATAACCAATATTTTATGGGTTGATGCAAAAATGAAGATAGACTATGATTATTTTGGTGATGTAGTATGTTTTGACACTAACTATAGGAAAAACAAAGGAAGGCCATTTGCGATGTTTGTTGGAGTCAATAATCATAATCAAACGCTAATATTTGGTGCCACGTTGTTATATGATGAGACCGCTGACACTTTTAAATGGTTGTTTGACACCTTTGCGAATACAATGTACGGGAAAACTCCAAAGAGCATATTGACAGACCAAGATGCTGCAATGGCTAAGGCCCTAGCTTCTCAATGGCCATAAACACATCACCGATTATGCATATGACACATATATCAAAATGCGGCGAAGCATCTAAAGAGTGTCTTTGAGCAGTTCAATGATTTTGCTAAAGACTTCAGCAGTGTTATATATGACTATGAAGATGTTGAAGATTTCCTCATTGCTTGGGAAAATATGGTTGAAAAGTATAATCTCCAAGAAAATAAATGGTTATAACGATTATTTGACTTGAAGGAGAAATGGGCTTTAGTTTATGGTCGACAAATATTCTGTGCAGATGTTACCACCACTCAACGCAGCGAAAGCATGAATAATGCTATAAAGAGGTATGTGAGTTACAAGTATGATTTGTTGCGTCTTTTCCGGCATTTTTCAAAGGTTGGTTGATGATCGTCGTTATAATGAGTCAATTGCTGATTTCAAGGCAAGCCAGACCGCACCTTTGTTGTCATTTCCTGTGAAAATGTTGAGGGACGCAGCAAAAGTGTACACACCAGCGGTGTTTGAATGAGTTATGCAAAGGTCTTGATTGCACCTTAAAGTTATTCAGTGAGATTGAAACGATGCATATATATGAAGTTACTGCTCATGGAAAGAATTTCCACCATATTGTGACATACAATTCTGCGGACATGACTATCTCATGCAGTTGTAAGAAGTTTGATTTTGCTGAAATATTGTGCTCACATGCTTTGAAGGTTTTGTCATATAATGATGTGAAGGTCATACCTGAGCAATATATCTTGAAGAGGTGGAGGAAAGATTTTAGAGAGCAAATACCAAAGATGTCTTGTTCAAAAGCAAATTATGATGACGGGGATGATGAAAAAACAAAAATAGCACAGCGTTATCGAGAGTTGGCTCACTTACATACTGAACTTGCAACAATTGCTATTGAATCTGATGAAGCTTATGAGATAGCTACAATGAACCTTCAAAAATCATTAGTTGATGTAAAAGAGACTCTAAAGTCGAAGACTCATAAAGAACCACCAAAAGTCAGTTCACATGTTAACAACAGTGGGCCTGAGGTTATTAGTGATGATTTTGATGAGAATAAAGTTAGAGGAATTAAAGTTAAAGAAAGAATTCTCCGGAATGAGGAATCCATCAAACCAATCAGTGCTTTGGAAAAGCTCCTGGGAAATAAAAAGGCTAGAAAAGAAAAGGATACTTCATCTAGACATCAAAAGGAACCTGAATTGAACCATCGACCACACCTTCTTCAGGTAATTTCATTGGCTATTGTATGTTGTACTCCATTCTAAAGTGTCATCTTTTTTTATTTGCTTGGTTAATTTAAGAACAATTGCAACAAGATCCTTTATCCACTGTGCATGCTAGAGAGGAGCAACACACTGAATTAAATCACAATGCTCAGCTTCCAGAGGTAATGTAATTAGTTATATCATTCTCTATACACTTTTTATTCTTACTAACAAATATATTTATATGTGCTAATTTTGAGAATATGTAATGTTGTTTCAGCAATTTTTGTCAACCCCTTTGGTGCCCCCAATGCAATTTACATCACCTTTTTTGCCTCCCCAATTGCATTTTACATCACCTAGATTGCCGCCTCAAGTGCACTTCACATATCCTTTTCATATTAACCAGGTAAAAAGAATCGAATGCTTGAATCTACTTGTTACTAGTATGATACATTTAATGTATGTTTGTCTAGGTAACAAAAATGATAGCTGCAAATTTCTATATGCTCACTTATACAATTTATAATATGCTTAAATACTACTTGCTTGTTGCTATCATTTTTCAATATTACCTACATAATTTAGGAGGCTCTAGTGTTAGAGCATACTATCCACAAAAAGCTATCATGAATCATCAACAAGATATGACAAGATATTATAAACAAGGCTCTAGTGGAGGCACAATTTCTATTGAGAAAATGTCAGACAAGTTACCACCGGAGAGAATCGATGAATCTTGACAAGCTCATTAGGCATTCTCTACATTGCTTTCCCTCCAGATTTTTTAAAGCATGAAAAAACTGCTAATTTTGTAGAGTGGATTGTAAATGCTATTTAAATTGTCATATTGAGAATTTCACTAGACATTCTCTATATTGTCTACTAGCTTTGATCATACTGATTTAAATTTCTTGCTCAGGTAGTTGTACATATGTGGAATTACAAACTTTTCTACCTTCATTGTAGTCTATGTGGGATTCGAACCCACGTCTATATGTGTATTCACATATCGCTCTACCATTTTGAGCTAATAGGCTAAAAGATTTGATTCATAATTTTTCAAACTTGCATCATTTTAGATTATCCCTTCAAACCGCACAATATATCGCAAACAATTCTACGCAAATTTTCTACATAATAAACAGTCTTTCGATTCGAGAACAGATTCAGAATTCAATTACTAGCAACATTTGTTCAAACTAAAACATATGTTCAAGCTATAACAAAGTTCATAATAAACAATCTTTCGATTCACAAAATCAAGCAACATATGTACAAGCAACATCTGTTCAACCTAAAAGCTTGTTGGTTTGGATAGCCAAACCAACAAACTTAATTTCAAGTTTACAACCACCCTAGGAGCACTTTTTTAACCAACAAACTAGAGTTCCATAACGAGCAACATCTTTGAACTAAAAAATTTACAAGTTTACAACTACCCTTGGAGCACTTTTTATATCAGCAAAACCAATTTCATAAAATTGGCCCTAAACTAAAAATTCACCAATAGCTACAATAGCCAGCAACAACAATCACCAAGCCTAGGATTGTAGATTGACCGATCGAAATTTCATAAATTGACCAACAACAATAACCAACAAACCAAAAATTTACCCAAATTTGAACCCATTTTCATAGAAATACTCAATTTGTAGAATACAAATCATCATACCATTCTAATCTCAATCAAACACTATCTCAATCAAACACTAACCCAGAAATAACCTATCCCCAAACCTATTCAGACACCTTGTAGAATACAAATCATCATACCATTCCAATCTCAATCAAACACTATCTCAATCAAACACTAACCCAGAAATAACCTATCCCCAAACCTATTCAGACACCACCAATAAAAGAGTTCGATGACGCAATTGAAATTTGGGGAGGGAGGAAGCTTATTATCAAAACTTGTTGAAAAATCAAGGAGTTAACCTGGTAACGCGGTAATGTCTCTTTCATCGAACGGTAATGGCTCCTTCATCGGCTTCACCGGCTCCGCGACCCTTGTCCATCGAAGAGCGCCATGAATCTTCTCTCCTCTGTTAATATTTTTGATGTTCATCAGGCAAAAGCAAAAGGAATAGAGAGGATGCAAATTTTTATGAATCATTTTATTTATTTATTTTTTAAGGATGGGTTAGATTTTAGGTCTAGTTAGAGTGGGGTTGCCTGTTTAAGATGGGTAAAGTTAAGTAGAAAATAGTGAAAAAGTGAATTGGATTAATTTGCTAAGTGTCACAATTTAATAGGGAGACAAGGAAGGAGATAGGGAAAGTGGGACAACAAATTTTCTTTCTTAAAATGGATGGCCTCTATTGATATTGAATTTGTTAATATTTGTATTTATGCTTTTATGTTCAAAGTGTATGTCCTTACGCATTTTTCTTGTTTTCTCGTTGGATTTATATTTGTTTTTTTTAATTAACTAGTTAAACCGCTCATGCGGAGCCAGGAAAAAAAAGATAAAAAATTGTATAAGATATTTCGCATATTAAGATAAAAATTAAAATTTAAAACTTACAAAATAAATAAATAAAAAAAGTGTTCTAAAACTTTCGTACTATAAATTAGAAGTTTCGTTGTATATGTTCTTTTATTTATTTTGAGGATAATTAAATTAATTTGATGTATTCAAATTTTATAAATAAATTGTCAAAAAAATTAGTCGGTGGTTGATGAATTATTGTATTTGAATTATATCATATTGATTACATTAGATTAACTAAAATTGAATTTAATAATAAACTTAACTTAATCTCCATTTGAATATATGTATATTTTCTTAAAATGAAAATATACAATAAGAAAGTTTGTTTGTATAAACTTCACTCATTCTCTCCATCCATATATGTTGTATCCGCTTAATATAAATTCCATAAAAAAAAAACGACTCTTTTTCTACTCCCGAAACTCGAACCATGCACTTCAAGTACCTGCTTCCCTCTTTCTATGAGATGAGCTACATAGCTGTATGTATTATATTCACCTAAGGGGAAATAATCTCGATGGAAGTAGGGGCACAATCTCCCCTTACCCCCTTATATCCGCCCCTGCACTCATGTGTTGTACGCACGTAGTTTGAGCAGTTATTTGTGCGAAATATTATCGAAGACGGAATGTTAAAATGCATATATTAACTCGTATATGCATACAAATGTGATATACAATTATTCATGTTCTTTTGATAAGGAAATGCAAGCTACTGCTTGCGGTGAGAGTCAATTTTTTGTTTTTGTTGCTGTTATTGACGAGTGTTGTCTGTGTACGATTATTTGTGAAGTAGTTGTTCTTCGCTTGTACTTGATCGTCTATGACGTGTATTCATTGCATCTTTTGCAACGATAGTAGTCCTCAGTGTTGTGTTTCCTATGGTAGAAGATTTATACAATAAGTTAGGTGAATTCTATAACGTTGTTGTATGGGATATATGTCATAACTGTAATACGTAATTAAACTGTAAAAGTACTATAAGAATAGGATAGGAAAATTTACCGATTAGAAATCTGAATTTTGCAAAGTGGAGATACTATCTCTTTCTTTAATTCTAAAACACCCCGTATTACAACGGTTACCAGTGTTCAAGAATCCATGAAAATTTTGCGTTGAGAATTCGAACTACATAATTTGTCGGAAACATGCGAACCAGTTGAGTGTTGTACTCTCAAGAAAAAGAAACAAAGAGGAGAGGAGATGGCGTTTTTTGGATAACAAAGTGATGGAGAATGACACCCTATTTATAGGGATGGAGGAGAGATCCGTTGGGGAGTTTATTGTAGATATTGCATTAATTGGACAATATTCTACAAAACGTAACTCCCGAATCTCATTTAATTCGAGAATCTGGATATTTGACTGTGTTATATAATAGTCTTATCCATCTAGTATGTTGTATTGCAAGCGCAACACAACTCAGCTTAACACGGCACAACGTGCGTGTGCTAGGTTAATTTGCCTACGTGGTTCCCCCATTGAAAATAGTTAGTGATCCGAGGCCTGAACCTTAAAGTGTTTCTCTTTATTATATCCCGTAGGATTCCTCAAATTCTAGTCGATGTGGGATATCCCCCTTTTTTGACTTTTGTCTCGCATGCAACCAACTCCGGGTCTCCATTTCTCATTCAAATAGAACTCAAATTTAGCGTATGAGTATACCACTAGCAAGAGCTCACATAGACGAAGCCAAAGCTCTCACTTTCCGGTGTTGACAATGGCCGGAGCCCACCGGAAAAATGCCCGGAAGTTATCTGTCGCACCTTGTATTAAATACATGTGTTTATTCATAAAATTAGTTCCAACAATCCCCACATGAATAGAAATGATTCTACACATATGTTTCTCTTTTTTATAAAAGAGAAAGAAATTTTGAGAGTATAGCCGCAAAATCACTACATTTGTACTTGTTCCATGTTTCATGCTTGAACCATCCGTAGCGAATAACTATCGAATTTACTTGACCAATTAGTGACCATGATGTCTTGAATCACCGAGACTTTTATGTAAACCTAGACAACAACCATCACACAACTTCATTTTCACTCAAAATGTCGGTTCCCTTGTTGTGTTCGTTTTGGCCTTGAACAATCCTGGTTATTCATGAGTGAATTTGGAGAATTAAACATCACCTTATTCTCCTAGACAGGCCCCGTGTCACACACAAGGTGATTGACCATAAAAAGTATCTTTCACATACCCCCCTCTTTGTTTCAAGGTGATGAAATCATTAAAAGTTAAGCTTAATCTTAACTCATACAGCTCGCATTGTTTATCATCCTAGGAACTAGGTAGAGACAATACTCATACAACTTACACTGTTTAAAACTTGATCTCATGACAAACCTTTAGTAAATGGATCCGCTAGGTTTCCAGTCGATTTGATATAGTCTTTCGAGACTATTCCTATTGAGATAAGTTTTCTAATGGACATATGTCCTCGTCTAATGTAACGCGACTTTCCATTGTATAAAATGCTCAGTGCCCGAGCTATAGTCGATTGACTATCATAGTATACTCTTAATGCCGGCACTGGTTTTTCCCATATCGGAATATCTTCCAAAAAGCTCCGAAGCCACTCAACTTCTTCTGTTGTTTTGTGTAACACAATGAACTCATACTCCAATGTGGATTAGGCCAATAGTGTTTGTTTGGAAGATTTCCAAGACACTGCACCACCAAGTGTAAACACATATCCATTTGTGGATTTTGAGTTTCTAGAGTCGGATATTCAGTTTGCATGACTGTATCATTCTAAAACTTCTGGATATATACCATAGTGCAGCCCATAACTTTGAGTATAACGTAAGTAGTTCAATACTCTAGTTGTCCCTTTCTAGTGTTTATGTCTTGGGTTACTTGTATAATAACTTAGTACATTGACTGAGTGTGCCAAGTCAGGGCGTGTACAATTGGTTAAGTACATAAGACTATCAATTACATGTGTATACTCTAGTTGTGACACTGCGTCCCCCACATTTTTGGTCAAGTGGAGTTGAGGATCCACTGAAATTTTTGCAGTTTGACTTGAGTAGTTCTTAAACCTCTCAAGTATCTTTTCAGCATAATGTGCTTGGAACAAGATAACTCCTTCAGAGTGTCTAGTGATTTTAATCCCTAAGATAACATCCTCTAATCCCATATCTGACTCCTAAGTAGGTTCTTAATTCGGTTGATCATGTCATTGTTGCTTCCAGTGATGAGCATATCATCTACATACAAACACAACAAGACATATGTCAGAGGAGTAGTCTTGATATAAATGCATTTGTTGCATTCATTGATGTTGAAACCATTTGACATCATTACGTTGTTAATTTTTTCCTGCCACCGTTTAGGAGCTTGTTTGAGTTCGTAAAGTGACTTTACAAGTCCGCATACTTTGTGTTCTTGTCCAGACACAACATACCCTTCAGGTTGTTTTATGTAAATCCCCACTTCTAGCTCCCCATTTAGAAATGAAGTTTTTACATTCATTTGATGGATTTTTAGGTTTCTTAATGTCGCTATTGCTATTAGCATTCTTATAGAAATTATTCGTATAACCGGAGCATAAGTGTCCAAGAAGTCCAAGTCTTCTATTTGTCTGAATCCTTGCACCACATGTTTAGCCTTGTACTTCTCTATTGAGTCATTGATTTTCAACTTAGTTTTAAAAATCCATTGGCACCCAAGTGTTTAAGACCCTTGTAGTAAGTCAACTAACTCTGAATGTATGATTTTGCATAATGGAGTTTATCTCACTTTTGACCGCTTCCTTCCATGAAGGCGCGTCAGGTGTATACATGACTTCTTTATAACTTCTCGTCCCTTTCTCCATGAGAAAGGCCGTTATGAAGTCTCTGCCAAAATATTTTTCCGTTTGAGTTCTTTTGCTTCTTCAAGGTTCTCCCTCGAGTGTTTTGTTCACATAAGTGTCTACCTCTCTTTGTTCATGAGTTCATTTCGGATTTTCTCTATTTTTACACGGAAACACATTTTCAAAGAAGGATGCATTCCTTGATTCTATTATTTTATTGACATGTCTATTTGATATATCTGACTTTTGTACCAAAAATCGATAAGCACTACTGTTGTGTGCATACCCTATGAAAACACAATCAACGGTTTTAGGTCCAACTGTGACCTTTTTAGGAGGTTGTACATTTACTTTTGCTAGACACCCCCACATTAAGTTATTTGTACGACGGTGTCTTACCTTTTCAAAGTTCATATGGAGTTTTTCCAGTCACCTTATGCAGTATTTGGTTGAGGATATAATTGGTGGTAAGCAATGTTCCCTTACATGTTTCGGGGTAACCTAGAATCTTGTAGCAATGCATTCATCATCTCTTTCAGAGTTTGGATCTTTCATTCCACAATTCCGTTAGACTCAGGTGAATAAGGAACAATTTTTGATGAACTATCTCATGTACTCTATAGAACACTTTAAAAGGTTCATTGTACTCGCCTCCTCTATCACTTTAGATTATTTTTATGGTTTTTCTAAGTTGTTTTTCAACATCCAACTTGTATTCCTTGAATTTTTCCAATCATAATCCTTGCTTCTTAGCAAGTAGATATAACAATATCTTGTACAATTGTCAATAAAAGTGACGAACTACTTTTTACTGCCTCTATTTTGCACAAGCTTCAAATCACACAAATTTGTGTAAATTAAGCCTAGAGATTCGGTTGTTCTCTCCACATGTGGTGATGATATTTTTGTGAGTTTTACCTATATGCAGATTTCACATTTGTATTTGTTTAATTTACATTTCGGAATTAGGTTCAAATTCATTAGCCTTTGGATAGACTTATAACTCACATGTCCTAGATGTTCATGCCAAATATTAAAAGAGTCAACAATATAAGCAACAAGAGTTTTATTCATTGAAACATCAATTATAATTTTTTGGATGACTGTCATTACATTTATTTTGAACAATTCATCCTTCACATAACCTTTTCCTATGTTAATCCCATTTTTCATGAGAGTTAGCTTATCAAAATCGAGCTTTACGTAGAACCTGTTCTTCCTAAGCACAGTACTAAAAATCAGGTTCTTCTAGATGTTTGGCACGTGCATGATGTTGGTGAGAGTCAACTCTTTCTCCGATGTCATCTTTAGCACTATCTGGTCATGACCTTTGACCTTTGATGGGGATGATTTCCCCATAAATAGATGCTCCTCTTGTTCATTCTTCTTATAGGTGGTGAACATCTTCTTGTCAAGATAGATGTGGTGGGTAGCACCAACGTCATACCACCACTCCACCGGGTTGCTCCCGATCATCATTACTTCAGATGTCACAACACACATGTCAAAATCTGTTAGCGCGTCTTCATCCATGTGGGTACTTGTGTTGCCCTTGCCCTTGCGCGAATCACCCTTGCTCCGGCATTTGTCAGACTTGTTACCCATCTTGCCACAACTATGACATTTGCCAACAAACTTCTTCTTCGTTGGTTGCTTGTTAGGGACGTTGTGTTGAAACTTCCATTTCTTGTCCTTTTGTTTAGTTAGATTAATTTTCTCCGACTTCTCCCCATCAACATTATGATTGCTTGATTCAATTTGCAAATTGACCATAAAATCTTCCATAGTCATTTCCTTTCGCTTGTGCAAAATGTAGCTCTTGAAATCCTTTCAAGGTGGAGGGAGTTTCCCAATGAATCTTGTCACCTAAAATGTCTCACATATATTCATTCCTTCAGCAATAATATCATGGGCTAGAAGTCGCAACTTCTCAGCTTGTTCCATGATAGGCTTATGATCCACCATTTGGAAGTCCATGAACCTTTAAACGCTTATTATGACTTGCATTCTCATACTTGTACTTTTTGTCAAGGAAAACCAAAGCTCCCTAGAAGTATTGAGCTTCCCATACAATTGGTATAAAGGGTCAACTAGACGTCTTAAAATCCACCCTTTGCACATATAGTCACCATCCAAACTAGCTTGGAGAAATACCCCCTTATTCTCAGTAGGTGTAATGGGTTTATCCTCAGTCAAGTATATGTGCAACTTCAATGCGGTTAAGAAGAATAACTTCTTATGTTTTCATGTTTTGAAGGTAGTTCCATCGAACTTATCTGACATCAATCATGGCTAAAAGAGCCAAGCATGGTTACTGTTTGAGGGATAGATTCATGATGAAACTATAAAACACTTTGAGAGGTCTCAGCCTCGATCCTTGGGTTTGGTAGGACAATCGGTGGCAGACCACTCCCAAACTGAATTTGGGACGTTTGCTCACTACTTCCTTCACACGAAGCAACAAACAAAATTGGCAGCACACCAGTTCCACTTCCATCTCCGAGAGTAGTCTGACCATCAATAGTCTTTCCAGTGTTATCATTCTTTTTTTTTGTTATACGAAAACAGCCACAATGAGTATTTCAATTTTTCTACGGAAATAGAAATTCAAAACCGAAATAAAGATTTTTAATATAAGTCCGGATAAAAACAAACTAGTTTTCGATTTAAAAATAAATCGAATGCAATTTAAAAAAACCGATTTAATTAGTAAAACCGATTTAATTTTAAAAAACCAATTTAATTTTAAAAAACGGATTTGTTTTCCTAAACTGATTTAATTTAATAAAAACCGATTTAATTTTAAAGAAATATTACAAAATCGAATGCATTTTTTTCTTCAATAGACTGAGTTGTAAAAAAATCCCGGATTCAAGAGTTCTTGCACGAAATTGTTAGTTTTCAGAAAAAAAAATCCCCAACAATAATTCATCGGAATTATGAATATGCAAAACTAAAAGAAATGTTAGTGCACAACAGTTTAATGTAATAAAGTTTTGTTTTTAGAATTAAGATTGTAGTAACCGCAATACGTGATTAAACTGTAAAACACACTATAAAATTAGGATCGTAAAATTTACCAATTAGAAACCTGAATTTTGTAGAGTCGAGATACTATCGCTTTCCTAAATTTAAAAACACTCCGTATTATGACGGTTACCGGTGTTCAAGAATCCCATGATAAAATTGTGTTGAAAATCTGATTTACGTAATTTGTCGGAAACTTGCAAACTAGTTGAGTGTTGTACTCTCAAGATATAGAAACAGAGAGGAAAGGAGATAACATTTTTTTGGATAATGAGCTGATGGAGAATGACACCCTATTTATAGGGATGGAGGAGAGATTCGTTGGACAGTTTATCTCACATATTGCATTAATTGAGCAATATTTTACATAATGTAACATCCGGATCTCATCTAATTGACGGAGAATGACACCCTATTTATTGCACATATTGCGTTTTCGGATGATGAAAAATGAGGTGCGGATAAACCATTTTTATTGGGGTAGAGGAGATTCGTAGGGAGTTTAATGCGGATACTTGCATCAATTTTGCAATATTCTGCAAGAAATTCCGGATCCTATGTAATTGCAAAATATGCAAATTATTTGGAGAATATTTGTTTGACTGTATTTAAAACAATCTTATCCACTATTGAACCACAAAGTTGGGCCGACCTTAAGGTAGCTAGCTCATCCATCTACATTGTAGAGTTGGGTCAACCTCATCCATCTGCACTGTTGGACTGGCCCAAAGCATGTTGCGTCTCAATCCGCCCGTCTTGTATCGTCCCAACCCAACACAACGCAACTCAACTCAACTCAGCAAGGCGCGGCGCGGCACGTGTGTGCTTGTTTGCCTACGCCGTTCCCCATTGAAAGTAGATAGTGACCCATAGTCATGACCTTTAGTGTATTTCTCCTTAATATATCCCGTAGGATACCTCCCATTCTATTCGATGTGGGATAGCCACATTTTTTACTATTTCCCAAGCTTTTGCCTCGCATACAACCAACTTTGGGTCTCCATTTCTCATTTGAACGGAAATCAAATTTAATATATGAATATACCACGAGCAAGAGCTCGCGTAGATGAAGCCAAAACTCCTACTTTCCGGTGTTGACAATGGACTAAGCCCACCAGAAAAATGTCCAAAAGTTTCCCGACGCACCATGAATTAAATACATGTGTTTATTCATTAAATTAGTTCCAACACTATAATGTTACGTAAGGTTTTTATTTATGTGTCTTACCAATGAACGTAAAGTTCGATCCATTCCTTTTTGATGTTATATTTATGCTTTCTTTAATATTTCAAAACACAATGTATTTTTTCATTATTGAATTTTGGTTATTATAGTCGTCTTCCTTCTCTTTTGTGAATATGTTTATGTTATGTCTTTTCTTCACTTAGGATGATGCGACATAAGTTTATCCGTGTGCAAAATAAGATTCATGTAAATATAGAGTTACTTTTGTAACGCCCAAAATTTTGGCGCGTTTTCGATATTCATTTTTGTTTCGACTTTTATCGATATTTTTAAATTAACTTAAATATTTTTTAAAAGTATTTTTACGGTGTAAATTATTTTTACGACTATAAATAGATTGGATACGTGTACATATTTTCGATCCGAAAATTTTGTTGGGACAATTTATATCTAGTTCTTCTTGGCCTCATCTTCCCATCTTGGCAGCTTGTGCTGCCTAGGCTACTCCCTATGTTTGCTTCTTCAGCCTACCACCTGCAACTTACATCTCATATCAACCTGCACAAGCAAGCGTAACCCCAACATCTGACCCCTCGATCTCTCTCCCATACATCTCTCTCGATACACAAGATTAGCTGTTGAGGGTTCCTCATTCACATTCAAACACAAGAGCCCAGACAGCAACTCTCTTTCTTAGCCTCTGCTGTGCCACCAGGAGGCCAGGAGCATGACCCTTGTTGCCGCCATCGGGCTCGCCAGGGACACCAGCCAGCCGCCTCCTCCGATTCTCACCTTCCTCTCTATCGTTGGCCTCGCAACAACCATCGATCAGAACACTCGCCATCTATAGGACGAGCCCTCCTCTGTCAAATCGGAATGCTTGAAGCGGCTGACGCCGGGAGTCGAAGCCACGCCCGGAAGATCCTGCCCAGCCTTGCCGTCCGCCTTGTGCCACCGGAGTCACCAGCACAGGGAGCTCTGCCGCCTTCTCTCCTTCCCTGCCTCTCTTCTGCATACCTGTGCAGCCCCCCTGCTCCAATGACCGCCACCAGGCTGAGAGAGAGAGAGAGAGAGCCGTCGCCTCTAGTCAACCCGCCGGAGAGGAGATCCCACCGCAACTTCGCCGCACACTGCTTGCTTTGCCCTAGCCGCAGCCCGTCGTGGACCGCCGCCGCTGCCTTCCCCTGCTCCCTTCTTGCGCCGCAGTCTTACAAAACCCTTCTCTTGCTGCGCACGTTCCATTCTTGAAGAGGTCTTTAACCTAATTAAATCGGCCCCCCTTCAATTTGGTATAATTACATAAGGCTCCCAAAGTTAATTGCAGATTTTACCCTATGTTTTGCATTTGCAGTTTTGGCTCATGTTTCTGAGTTTATGCAACTATGCCCCTGCTGGAATTAATTACAGAAAATGGCCCAAGGAATTAATTACGAATAACGTCCCATATTTATAAAATTGTATTAATTGGCGGAAAATGTGTTTATGGGTTTTAAATTTGGGATTTACTTGAATTATATTCTTATTTATATGTACCATATATGTTATGCTCATGTTGGATTAATTCCGGGTTATGACTCAAATATTAAATTACGGGATTTTAACGTTGGCTTTGAAAACGAGTTTTACCTTGGGTTTATGATGTTATACAATTTGCCCGGAATATATATATATATATATTTACGGTTTTAACTTGGGTTTTAAAAGTGGGATTTTCCTTAGAATTATAAATGTTATTGTTCCGTTCAAATTTAGCGTTATGCTAAATTTGTTTAGTTTGGTGCTAGGTTCAGAAGCGCCCCGTTTAAGGCCGACGAATCCATATCCACGTTCGTTGATCGATTTCTATCTTTTGACGTCGTGTGAGTATCTCTTTCCTCGATTTAGTTATGTTTAGTATTAGTATCATGCTAGGTTGGATTTAACATAACTTAGAGTGAATACCAAGTAGTGGTTATGAACCTTAGGTGAGTTTTGTTGATTGTGAAATATTGTAAGACTTGGGGAGTTGATATTATCTTGTGAGGTTGTTTATGGCTTTTAGTTGTATGTTGAGCTTGTGAGAATTTAGGGGTTAAGGTTGTATGATGTTGAGGTTGTGGACTAGAACGAGAGTATCCTAGCCTGTGTTGTGATGGTTATGACCTGGTGAGATCGGGATGACTAGGAGTTTGTTATCCTAGCATAGTTGTAGTTTATGATCCTGAGAGATCATTGGGACTAGAAGTCTAAGAACTTCTAGCTTATGAGAGAGTTTTTGATGGTATGCCTTGTTTTGACCAGGTGTTGAGTATCTTCCTACGGGAAGTTGAGAGTAGTGGTTATCAGGTTTACCTATGGGACGAGGTAAGTCTCCGGAATTACTTAGCTAGTATTCTATGTATTAGATTCGATGCGTGTTTGGTGGTGTGTGTTTTATCGCTTTCATTATAACTTATAAAACCGGAATTAGGATTACCGACCTTTATATATTATTTGGCCCAAGTGTATGATAACGGGCGGTGACAACTTGTCTAGCTCTTCCGTAGAGTTAGGAGGTTCTTGGCGACTAGCCCGTGTGGTTAGACGGTCGGAGGCATCCACCGTTCCATGCGGTAAGTGGGGACCGAGGCGAGTTTCGGGAGATTCTCGTGTCACAAAAGAAGTTGAATTAGAACGGGATACGACTTAATAATAAAAAGATAATAAACCGGACTTGTGTGATTTGGTGTACATTGTGTGTTATGTTGTTTTACTTGTGTTTGTGCCTTTCACCTTGATTCTAATGCTTCGAATATTAGCTAACGGTTTTATACCGATTGTTGTAGATTGCCTTGCAGGTTAGGATTGCGGCCGAGAGATCCGGAAGAGTGGGCAGCCGGGGTTCCGTACATTTTAGGAGTGGGTTTTGGTTGGAGTCGGGTTGTGTTTTATTCTGCGTTTATTATGTTGGTATGCCGCGTGTATGGCGTTTTGGTCTTTGGTGTTGTTTATCGGCTGAAGTCTTTTGTTGTTTTCCTTCGGGTTTTTTATCATTTGCATTAAAAGGAATTTCGGTTTTGCCTTTATTTGTGCCATGTTGAAAGATCCGGTGAAATTGTTGTCAAGCTAAGGGTCGGGACCCATTGTGAGGTCCCAACCCATAGCATCCCGAGTCCCGCGGATTTGGGGTGTTACAAAAGTGGTATCAGAGCCCTAGGTTGACAACAATGGTACTCGCAATCTTCTAAAGGCCGAATAAGGAATAAACAGAACCCTGCGGGTTTTGAGTTTTCGTTTTCAAAATCACATGCATGAGTCGGGGTAGAATGTACGGACCACCACTCCTTCCGCGGATCTCGGCAACATAGTTTATTGGATTTTTAGTATATATATGTGTATATATGTATATATGTAGATATGTATCGTGAACTTAGGATGTTTTGGACTATTATTATATGTGGATTGTAGTTGCATGATGGACTTGATGTATATGTATAGTTATATGGTGGACTATTATACGTGTTTGACCTTGTTTTGTTAGATTTACAGATGTGATATATTAGTAGTAATGTGAACATAGGACTTATATATATAGTTGTATATACATACACATATGATATGCGAGTATTATATTAGTAGTAGTAGACCTTATAGTTAAGATGATAGGAAGCTATCATCGCCCTTGGACAAACGTTTTTTTGGGATTAGGATAGTATATACGATGATGAGTATGCTCAAGTGCGAGTTGAGCATCACGTTCTGGCAAACACCCTAGAAATTCATCGGACTCCTTTTGGGAACGTCAAAGAAACCATTTGAAGGATAAAGAGGACATTAGCGGCAATGACGAACAAATAGAAGGGAACTTTGAGACAACTTAAGAGAAATCGAGATGGAAGCAATACCAGTAAAGGGAGCAATATTAAGTGTAGAAGCGGTTCTGAAGAGGCCATGATCGAACGACGACGAGACCAAGGGAGATAACAAACATAAGTTCTTCAAGAAGACGCGTGGACAACTAAAGATGCGAATCGAGGAGGAAAGGGATACATTCTAACAAGGTTAAATGTGGCATTCCATTAAGATGTGGAGTTTTCTTTGGACTCTCCTAAGCATTTGAGTCAAGACGAAAAGAGTGATCGAACCATTTGCTAAAGATTTCAGATACCGTAAGTTAAGCTTACAAGGTACCAATAAGTGAAGTGTCAATATTACAAGAGTTATGATAAGAAGGGCATGGTAGGGATTCACGTGGGGTTGACCGGTTTCCATTATAACGACAAGACTAAGAAACGCCAAGAAGAAGGAAGTGCATATATATGATGGTTGGAGAAGATGAAAGAGGAAACAAGTAGCTTTGATCGAAAGACTTAAGATACCAACCAAGAGGAACGCGGGTGGATGTTAGCTAAGGCGATAATATTTGGAAAGGTACACTTGACAGACATCAAGGAAGAGTGGTTAAGCTTATGAAGGTGAGTTATACGGCGTGCGAGGCCTAGAAGAGTATGTCTACCTTATGGAAGAGGAAGAAAGCATGGAACGGGGAAAGAACTAACAGAGTTTAAGGTAAAGTAGCCCGAAGAGGGTAGCCTTCAGGAGAAGGCAACATGAGAAGTGTAGTAGAATAATAAGTCGTTGACTTCGGAGAAGGTCAAATACAAGTTAAGCGGGGACAACTAAGAACGCACAAGTGCGAGTTGTCTATTGGTGAGTGTAGAGGGGATGAGTAAATAAGATTATGGGCATTCAGAGGATCAACAAAAAGAGCTTAAGGTATTCGCGGTGGACCAATGTCAATGGTATGGAGGTATGTCAATAGAGCGCATTTGTTTTAAATCAAATAATATGGAACGAGTTCAAGCAAGTACTTATAACAAGACTTCCGAAGAGGAGTTTGTAACGATCTTACGCGACCTTCTTAGGTCACGGGGTTGTCATATGGAGAAATGACACGGATAAGGGTAAAGGGAACTAGAAGGGCAAAGGGGAAGGCGGGTCTTTATGGTTATTGTGTGTAAAGGGAGAATAGATAAGGGGAGGTATGATACTCTTGTTCTAAGGTTATGGATGACATGTTTTCATGAGCCAAGCTAGGTCAAGGTTTTCTGACTCGTGTGGCGAAGCCATAGTGGCTATGACGGGAAGCGAGGAATCTGGATTGGGGCAACGCTGCAGCTTAGGGTTATGATGTTAGTGCTTGGTGGAGTCATGAGGGGATCTTCCAGAGTTGTAGTTCGGGAATTCTGCCTAAAGGCATACTGTCACAGTCGTGAAGTTGCTCATAGAATATCAAGAGGTACATAAGGTGGCCAACGAGAGTAAAAGAAGACTGAGGTTTTGAAGTTTGATATCGATATGAGATATACAAGGAGTACATGAAAGGTTGAGGTTAGAGCCTCTACGGTCGTTTGACGTTGCATAAGGAAATGAAGTGTAAGGTTCTACACCTACTTGAAGAAAAGATGTCTACAGTGAATGCTGATGTGGGATACGGAGAGCTCCTCCCATAGGTTGGGATGTCCAAAGAAGCGAAGGAGATTGTATCGATTTGTTATAAGGCATGAGCGAGTCTTGTAGTTAAGACTTTTGTGACTGAACACATGCGCGAGATCAATAGATGTTATTATCGCTTTTCTTTTAAAAGTGAAAAGAGGGATTAAGTTGAATTATTGCTTAACCAAGGGTTCAAGAGTCGGAAGACTCGAGCAAGTTCCACGAGTCCACGAGATGAAGGATTTGTAAAAGAAAGACGGTCCACATGGTCGCTACAGATGGAACATTACACGGATTGAAGGACGTCGCCCCAACAAGGTCGAGGTGTACCACTTGTCAATCGTTAGGACAAGGTTGTGTCGGTCATTACGACATGAGATGGGTAGAGAAAAGATGGAAACCGAGATATATCGGATTCTAACGCATCGGAAGGTGAATTTTACCATTAAGCTTGATTTGAAGTTCATATTAGGAAGCGTATCTTAAACTCTTGATTTAAAGTTGTCATGGAGAACACCAATTTGCGAAAAGAGAGACGGTTATCTCCGTTTGTACACCGAGTACAGGGAGCTGAAAAAGATAACAATGAAGAACAAGTATCCCTTACCACGGATAGATGATCTACTCGACCGGTTGCAAGGGTCGGTAGTCTCTTCTAAGAATGATTTAAGGTCAGATTGTCACCAATTAAGAATCTGAGACTGGGATATTGCAAATACGGCAATCCGGACAAATCATGGTCAATACGAGTTGTAGTGATTCCCCAAGGGGCTTACTAATGCCCGAACAAGATATTTTGGTCTACTCTTGAAAAAGAGAGAAGATGTTTGACAAGTTGCCACGGGGTGGCAGACCCCGAAAGATGTGAAACAAGTTACAAGTTTTCTTATATGTGTCGAGCTTTACTAGATATGTGAAGGGAGAAGTTGTGTAGCACCTTTTATGGTAACCTACTATGGATGACGATGAAGTATTGAATGGGACGAAGAAATTGACAATAGAGTTGCTGAGAGTTAAGAGGGAATTCACCGATGCAAGCAACTGTTTTGATATACCTTTGAGGTATTATGGGTTTGAAGTGGACAAGTGATTCTTCAAGACAAGGTCTTGATCGAGTATTGAGAAGCGATGTAAAAGTAATAACATACGTGTCTTGTTAGCAGAATTAGTATGAAGTAAAGTACTTCCTTTGTTACATGGAATTGCAACACGAATTGAGTAAACGTTAAAGTTTGGTTAACAAGAACCAAAGTCGGCGGTGTAAGTTGAAAGTTCGATCTTCTTTCTTAGAGAAAATCAAAGGGAAAATATAGGATATGCTGCATTGAGAGAGACCCAAGAAGGAAGTTGAGTTTCCGATATAACGGACCTTTTTGAGATCTTAGCGCGAGTTGAGATAGTGGGAAACCGGTTGGCGGGGCCGCCGAGAGTAGAAGGTGTTCACCGGTGTTTCAGGAGTATCAGTCGATAGAGTACATACATGACTCGAGACATGTTATCAGTCATGATGGTCTAGTGGCAGAAGAGGAACCGATGAGGCTAACTAGGAGACGGAGGGTAGTGTCTTTAGTTGAGTTTTACGCGGATCTAGTAGCATCGATAGAATCAACGGGTTAGACCTAGTTCTGCCCTTGGTTGCGTTATGTGCATATGTGATGTTGGCTCCGTTTGGTGATACCTAGATTAAGCTGAAATATTTATTTCACCCTCATAATTCCCATAATCTATCTCTATGAAGATTAAAAAAAAAAAATTCTTAATTTAATTCTCCTAATTCCCATAATCGTCATTTCATCTTCATAATCACCGTTACCAAACAGGCCCGTTATGTGTAGTTTGTGCCTTGTACGGGAATGCGCTATATGACTTGACATATCTTGCGGTGGGAGTTTGAGTAGTTGTGTATATAGATTAGAAAGTTTGAGCTTTCTTAGAGTGAGAGTTCATACCTCGGCCTTAGGGACCGAGAAGTTCGGTGTATAACAAGTTTCGGGACGAAACTTGTTTTTAGGGGGATCTGTTGTAACGCCCAAAATTTTGGCGCGTTTTCGATATTCATTTTTGTTTCGACTTTTATCGATATTTTTAAATTAACTTAAATATTTTTTAAAAGTATTTTTACGGTGTAAATTATTTTTACGACTATAAATAGATTGGATACGTGTACATATTTTCGATCCGAAAATTTCGTTGGGACAATTTATATCTAGTTCTTCTTGGCCTCATCTTCCCATCTTGGCAGCTTGTGCTGCCTAGGCTACTCCCTATGTTTGCTTCTTCAGCCTACCACCTGCAACTTACATCTCATATCAACCTGCACAAGCAAGCGTAACCCCAACATCTGACCCCTCGATCTCTCTCCCATACATCTCTCTCGATACACAAGATTAGCTGTTGAGGGTTCCTCATTCACATTCAAACACAAGAGCCCAGACAGCAACTCTCTTTCTTAGCCTCTGCTGTGCCACCAGGAGGCCAGGAGCATGACCCTTGTTGCCGTCATCGGGCTCGCCAGGGACACCAGCCAGCCACCTCCTCCGATTCTCACCTTCCTCTCTATCGTTGGCCTCGCAACAACCATCGATCGGAACACTCGCCATCTACAGGACGAGCCCTCCTCTGTCAAATCGGAATGCTTGAAGCGGCTGACGCCGGGAGTCGAAGCCACGCCCGGAAGATCCTGCCCAGCCTTGCCGTCCGCCTTGTGCCACCGGAGTCACCAGCACAGGGAGCTCTGCCGCCTTCTCTCCTTCCCTGCCTCTCTTCTGCATACCTGTGCAGCCCCCCTGCTCCAATGACCGCCACCAGGCTGAGAGAGAGAGAGAGAGCCGTCGCCTCTAGTCAACCCGCCGGAGAGGAGATCCCACCGCAACTTCGCCGCACACTGCTTGCTTTGCCCTAGCCGCAGCCCGTCGTGGACCGCCGCCGCTGCCTTCCCCTGCTCCCTTCTTGCGCCGCAGTCTTACAAAACCCTTCTCTTGCTGCACACGTTCCATTCTTGAAGAGGTCTTTAACCTAATTAAATCGGCCCCCCTTCAATTTGGTATAATTACATAAGGCTCCCAAAGTTAATTGCAGATTTTACCCTATGTTTTGCATTTGCAGTTTTGGCTCATGTTTCTGAGTTTATGCAACTATGCCCCTGCTGGAATTAATTACAGAAAATGGCCCAAGGAATTAATTACGAATAACGTCCCATATTTATAAAATTGTATTAATTGGCGGAAAATGTGTTTATGGGTTTTAAATTTGGGATTTACTTGAATTATATTCTTATTTATATATACCATATATGTTATGCTCATGTTGGATTAATTCCGGGTTATGACTCAAATATTAAATTACGGGATTTTAACGTTGGCTTTGAAAACGAGTTTTACCTTGGGTTTATGATGTTATACAATTTGCCCGGAATATATATATAAATATTTACGGTTTTAACTTGGGTTTTAAAAGTGGGATTTTCCTTAGAATTATAAATGTTATTGTTCCGTTCAAATTTAGCGTTATGCTAAATTTGTTTAGTTTGGTGCTAGGTTCAGAAGCGCCCCGTTTAAGGCCGACGAATCCATATCCACGTTCGTTGATCGATTTCTGTCTTTTGACGTCGTGTGAGTATCTCTTTCCTCGATTTAGTTATGTTTAGTATTAGTATCATGCTAGGTTGGATTTAGCATAACTTAGAGTGAATACCAAGTAGTGGTTATGAACCTTAGGTGAGTTTTGTTGATTGTGAAATGTTGTAAGACTTGGGGAGTTGATATTATCTTGTGAGGTTGTTTATGGCTTTTAGTTGTATGTTGAGCTTGTGAGAATTTAGGGGTTAAGGTTGTATGATGTTGAGGTTGTGGACTAGAACGAGAGTATCCTAGCCTGTGTTGTGATGGTTATGACCTGGTGAGATCGGGATGACTAGGAGTTTGTTATCCTAGCATAGTTGTGGTTTATGATCCTGAGAGATCATTGGGACTAGAAGTCTAAGAACTTCTAGCTTATGAGAGAGTTTTTGATGGTATGCCTTGTTTTGACCAGGTGTTGAGTATCTTCCTACGGGAAGTTGAGAGTAGTGATTATCAGGTTTACCTATGGGACGAGGTAAGTCTCCGGACTTACTTAGCTCGTATTCTATGTATTAGATTCGATGAGTGTTTGGTGGTGTGTGTTTTATCGCTTTCATTATAACTTATAAAACCGGAATTAGGATTACCGACCTTTATATATTATTTGGCCCAAGTGTATGATAACGGGCGGTGACAACTTGTCTAGCTCTTGCGTAGAGTTAGGAGGTTCTTGGCGACTAGCCCGTGTGGTTAGACGGTCGGAGGCATCCACCGTTCCATGCGGTAAGTGGGGACCGAGGCGAGTTTTGGGAGATTCTCGTGTCACAAAAGAAGTTGAATTAGAACGGGATACGACTTAATAATAAAAAGATAATAAACCGGACTTGTGTGATTTGGTGTACATTGTGTGTTATGTTGTTTTACTTGTGTTTGTGCCTTTCACCTTGATTCTAATGCTTCGAATATTAGCTAACGGTTTTATACCGATTGTTGTAGATTGCCTTGCAGGTTAGGATTGTGGCCGAGAGATCCGGAAGAGTGGGCAGCCGGGGTTCCGTACATTTTAGGAGTGGGTTTTGGTTGGAGTCGGGTTGTGTTTTATTCTGCGTTTATTATGTTGGTATGCCGCGTGTATGGCGTTTTGGTCTTTGGTGTTGTTTATCGGCTGAAGTCTTTTGTTGTTTTCCTTCGGGTTTCTTATCATTTGCATTAAAAGGAATTTCGGTTTTGCCTTTATTTGTGCCATGTTGAAAGATCCGGTGAAATTGTTGTGAAGCTAAGGGTCGGGACCCATTGTGAGGTCCCAACCCGTAGCATCCCGAGTCCCGCGGATTTGGGGTGTTACAACTTTATCTAGCGTATGTCCATGATATTTGTTATTGTCATTGCGAAGCAATGTTTTATGGGTTTTGTTTACATTAAAATGAGAATTAGTACTTAGTGGTAGACGGTTATAATGTTATTCGTGGAATAAATGCTTGCTCGCCTTTATAATAACATGTTGTTACTTCACAATGTATTAGGCTCTTATGAAATTTTTTACAAAGTAATCTTGTACCGTTACATAATCCATTTGACGGGATCTAGATTTCTGAGTAAAGTTATTGGACAATTTTCTTAAGTAATAAAAGATGTGGACTCATTCCTGATGGTTGTAATGTGTTGAGGAATTCATGAGGGTATATATTGCAGTTGTCATCAATGACGGAGTCGAAATTGATATATCTTTTAGATATTCCTGAGAATTCTGTTATTGAAGATTCATTTATGTAGTCTACGTGTACATTTTTCGGTGTTAAGAAAATCTTTTTCCGTAAAGATGTCATCGTTTATGGTATTTGTTTTCATTTCCCGGAATATAGTGTTTATTAATATGTTAGTAGTTGAGTTATGATTATCCATGGTACTATGTTGGCGGTATTTGTACATATTCCCATTCTTTTGTTTGCAGTTGACCGTTACGTATAGTTGAAGTAAAAAAAAAATTGCGAACTCAATATATTCTATGACCCTTATACTTTTTGTCAGTTTAAACTTTATTAGAGATGACCATAGATCTGAACTAACTAAACTTTCTTTCATTGCCTCTTTTTGTCCTTGAGTCGGAACTATTGGAAGTACTTGTCTAAAATGTCCACCAAATACGAAAGTTTTACCACCAAATAGTCCCTTTGAGATGCACATGTCTTGCAATAGAGTATTTAGTGATTTGATGTTTTATCTTTTTTCCATGGATGTCTCGTCCCATATAATTAAAGTTGTATGACAGAGGAGATTGACTAAGCTACATTGTTTTGATACATTACATGATTGCGTATTGTTGTCATCTTTTGAGATTTTGAAGCATGAGCGTGTCGTCCTCCTAGTTGGTAGGTTTGATGCCGATATTCCCGATGTTGTTGTTGGAGGACTATTTTATTCATTTTTCTTAGTTTTACGTATAGAGTGTCGTCTTTCACAACGACAGTTTTGTCTCTTCAGAAGATCGGTTGACACGAGCTTCCTTCTAGCTAAGAATGTTATGGTCCTTCATAGAGGAGGTTAGCGGATCCGTCTGGCTAATGATGCTCCCAACACGAGCTTCCTCCTAGCTAAGAATGTTATGGTCCTTCATAGAGGAGGTTAGCGGATCCGTCTGGCTAATGATGCTCCCGACGACGGCGTATTTCTTCGACAGATCATTGATAAGTTATAAGACTAATCTCGAATCGCTTACAGGATGATCAACATTAGCGTGTTGATCTACGATTGTTTTTAGGGTTAGACAATAGTTTTCTACAAACTTGTGGGAATCAAGCCAACAATTTATAAACCGTCCTTCCAGATCTACAACCTTGGCAAATTAATTATCAAGAAATAACCCTTTGATACGCATCCAAGCTTATCGCTCTATCAATCCAAGTTTAAGGATGGTGAGAAGGACATCCTCGCTAATTGTGGCATAGATCCACAATAGTATAATAACATCCAATTTTATCCATTGAGGAGTGGAGGAATCCGGAGGAGTGTCCTTTAATATGATTGGCAACATTGTGTGCGTGACAGTGACGGAAAACAATGCCGTGTGGTATTGAACCTTCACAAGGTCAAAGGTAAGGGGAACGAGATTACGGATGTTGGAGACGGATTGTGCGGAGTGGAAAGGGTTGGCAACATGCGGTGGAGTAGCGATAACAAAACTATCCTCGGACTCAGATCCGGAGTGACCACGGGTGTTCTCGTCGTCGGACATGGAGTGGGTGGATTAGGGTTATTGTGGCGGAAAGTAATGGCGGATCGTAGTTATAAAAAACGTATGGTCGTTCATAAATGCTCTGGTACCATGTTACACGAGATATCGATGATGAATACAATCTCCTGATATGGGAGTCACCATGTATTACATGTATATGTAAAAGTGTGAAGAAGTAATTCCAAAGTTTAAAAGCAAGTGAGCCACAGCTGTAATGGGCTGCGTGTGTATGTTTGTTTTTGGCTCAATAAGCTGGGTGAGTTTTAGAAGGAAAAAGGGCCCGACAGGTTTAAATGAAACTCTGAGTTTCATCTAGGGTTAGAAGAGCTGCACGTTTATAACCTCTTCAACAGCTGTGCACCAAGGACATATTTTATTTTTCTAGAATGTAACTTCATCTCCTCCTGGACTACTTTGTAATATCCGGAATTTTTATTCCGTTTAATTCCGAATCAATTAGGATTTCGAGCCGTTGACGGTTCCCATTCTATCTAGAATTTCTTTCTTCACAAATTTTATCATTTTATTTAGAATTTAATTCACATAAAATCATAGAATTATATCAAACCCTAATTCTTATAATTATTTATCATTTTTTGTAGAATGTAATTCACATAAAATGATAGAATTCTATCAAACCTTAATTCTTATAATTATTTATCATTTTATGTAGAATTTAATTCACATAAATTGATAGAATTATATCAAACCCTAATTCTTATAATTAATCCTTAACGACGACTTTAGACGAGATCATGACAAGGTTGAGACGAGAATGTGACAAAGCTGTGACGAGACCATGACAAAGCTGAGACGAGGTCATGACGAAGCCCGACAACTCTGTGACGAAGTCATGCATGGGCCTGACAAAGCCATGACGAGTTTTTGACAAGTTTTAACAAACTCAGCCCACATAATTTTGACTCTTATTTCAGCCCATCTTTCTCTCTTGTTTTGTTGCAGCCCAGCCCCTTAATACATGCCAGTCGCAACCTTCCTTGCCTCCAGCCAAAGAACAGCTCAGCCCATCACCTAGCCAGCCCACTCCCTTGATCGCACCAGCTCAAGAACAGCGCAACTTCAACAGCCGGATCAACATCCCATCTCCTCACGTAACAGCTACGTAAATAGGGCAAGAGAATCGTTGTAACAGCTCCTGTTTCCACGCCAAAAGAGAGAAGAACCAAGGACTTTCACGTTCCTTATTCACGCCCACGTTCAGCGCTCTCTTCACACCCTTTCCTTTTGCAACGGATTGCTTCTTCACTGCAACAGATCATCTCTCTCTCACAGCAGGCAATCGTCCACCACTCTCAATCTCGTAGCCTAACTAGGGAAAACCGAGATCCTCAACAACAGAACCTTGGCTTGCTCCCTTCTTCACGTCCCAGCCAGTGCAGATTAGGAGCCAGGAAATGCCCGACCTTTTGCACACGCTCAGTTGCCTCCAGGAATCGCTTCTGCATAGGCTATTCGTCTCCAGGACTTGGTTTTGCATACAATCAACCCTAGAATCGAGTAAGACCCAAACCTCTTTTGGTTACCTTTCCATCCATACATATGAGCTATTAGATGTTACAAAATCTGTCCTAAACTCACTCAAGTCGAGCAGGGAGAAGCACTGTAAAAGGATTTACTTTTCTGAATTTTCAAACTGTGTCCAGTACCCAACTTCAGAACCAGATGTAGGTATGAAATACTTCTCCTTTTTGACTAAAATTTTAATATGATATAGTTGGCATATTGTTGTAGAACATATTAAAATTTGAGAGGAATCCAACTAGTGGTTTAGAAGTTATGATTTTTCGAAGTTGGGACCTTGAACAGTTTTTCTATTTTTTGCTGAAAGTTTTAAGTGTTGGGAAAAACAGCATGTGATGCAGTCTTGTGAGATGGTTTTGAATAAGCTTTTGATCTTCTTTGGTGCCGAATTTTGGATATATTATAGATACGATTTTATAGTAGAACATATAAAAATTTGGGATAAATCCAGCGAGTAGTTTAGGAGTTATGATTTTTCAAAGTGGAGACAATGTGCTATTTTGTTAAGTGTTTGCTGAATTTTCAGAAACTGTTTTGATCAGTGAAGTTTAAGCATACTTTTGGATGCCTTAAAGATAAGATACACCGTTCAGTTTTTGAGATGTTGTTTAGTGCCATGTATAGGTTAATATGTCAAAAGTTGGGATGAATCCAACGGTGGGATTTAGAGTTATAGAGGCTCAAAGTAGACTTGTTGTACAGTTAGAAAACATACTCAGATTTTGGCTAAGTATAGAAAATTTCAAGTGTTGTAACCAACTTTGAAAATTTTTGTAGAGGTGATGGTTGAACAGTTTTAAGAAATTCTTGTGTCTATGAGTAGATTGGATATCATAAATGACCTAAGGAATTATTTCAGAATTTTTATAAGTTTATTCGAATTTTATATTTGAAGCCGAAGTTGGACCTTAATGATCAGTCGGAAAAATAGGAAAATGGATATTTTGCCAAGTTGTAAACAAACTCATCTTTAGGAGTTAGAATATGACATTTTAGTCCCAAATAAGAGTTTAAGCATAAATTAGGGAATTTTTTGGAAATTTCGGGGCCAAGGGTAAAATAATCATTTTACCATAAATTGGTATTGTATTAAATTCTGTTCTTATAGGATCTTCTATCTTAGAAGTCTTAGACTTCTAATTACCTAGAAAGTGTGCTACACACTTGCCTCCTTTGACAGGCTACTGAATTCCTACAACTACTGATTGAGTGGTGATTAAGAGAGTCGAGATTTGATTCTGGTAAGTCCACGGACTTACTTAGCTGGCTTCTTGTTTGAGTGTAATATGTATGAGTGGTGTTTGTTAGTTATGATAAACAACGAAACCGGATTAGACCGACTTTATTATTTACGTAATTGACCCAAGTGTATGATAACGGGTCGTGACATCATCTGCCTAGCTCTTGCGAGAGTCTAGGAGGTTCCCTGCGACCATCCCAGTCAGGTAGACGGTCAAATGCATTAGTACCATTCCGCGTTGGTAAACCGGGACAGGGACGAGGTTTGGGAATCACTCGTGTCACAAAATAAGTATTATTAGTAATGACATATCACCTAATTAAAGATAATAAAAGAATTGACTGTTGCATGTTGATTGTGTATGATGTGTGATTGTGCTTTTACCTTTATACTTATGCATAGAATGTTAACTAACGGTTTTATACCGCTTGCAGATGCCTTGCAAGTTAAGACAGTTGTAGAGAGATCCGGAGGGAATGGTCAGCCGGGTCCAGGTACTCTTTTAGTTGGGGACGGGGATGTCTTTTGTTCTTCATATGCGTCGTTTTAGTACCTTTGCTTTGTAAGGCTGATACATATTTTCCATGTATATATTGTTTAAAGTTTTCAAATGTTTTAAATACTTTTGTGTCTTGTTGTAAGATCCTAGTAATATTTTTGTCAAACTAAGGTCGGGACCCATTGTGAGGTCCTAACCAGTAGCTCCCCGAGTTCTCAGAATTTGGGGTGTTACAATATGGTATCAGAGCGAGGTTGGCAACAATGGCACTTGAAATCTTATGAAAGACCGAATGTATAAAATAACTAGAACCCGAAAGGGGTCTAAAAAAATTTTCAAAACGGATTTTCGTTTTTATACACGCGCATAGTCGGGTTGTTGGGTTAGTAGTACGTCGGACCACCATCGCTCTCCGTGGATCTCTACAACTTGGATCGATATGAGTAAGCATATAGACTTATTATGATGTGTATTAATGTATGTTATATATGTATATGTGCAGCATGTTAGTATCCTAAAGGATATATTATATTCTTTAGTTGTGATATCATGAAGCAATTATCGCCTCATGATAAATCGGTAGCAGACTTGAAGAGTTTTCAACATGAGACAAAGGACTCAGACCTTGGATCAAGTATTATACTCGGATGGGCGTCCTAGTAACCCTTGTTAACCATCCAAAGAACTAATAGGCGAAGAAGTAAAGATGTGGAGATAATTTTGACCATATGTACAATCAAATGAGGAAGAATTTCCGAGTCAACTCAGATAGAAGAAATAGAAGGTCATACAAGGGACTTGGTCATATAAAGCCGAGAGATGAATTATAAGAACTATGCAAGAGACTACAAGAGTGCGGAGTAGAGATAACAATATTGGAACGAGACAAGTAGAATTGAGTACAACCAAGATTGCGGAATCAAGGACATTACAATCGAGGCGGATGTCCCATAGACCAGTATAGGTATGAGAAACCAGAAGAGACAGAGTGTTAATCCAGGTATGGGAATCTAGGGTGCACGGAATGAAGACCTACAATTGATTGTAAAAGTGGAAAGGCAGACCCCACAAGTGGGGGGGAGGTTTTGACCTCCTCATAGGTATAAGAATTTTGAAAGGAACCACGACACCAATATCTAAAGAATGGAAGCTTGTAGTTGGGTCAACGGAGTTTCATGAAGGCGATATTACTACTAACTTCAATGAATAAATGTGTATGGGAGAACAACCTTGATGGACTCGAGAGTCCAGGTTAACTCCAATTATCACGGGACCTAAGCCATCAACACAGACGGTCCATTCAATAGGAACTGTAAGTGGATGATCATTACGGCCATAAGAATTGCAAAGACGCTTGCAAGCTATCGTGGAAAACTTGAAACGACTATTTATGTCAGATGAATAACACAATCGAACTAGAAAAATGGAGTTAGCCCATAAGAAGCGGAAGGGTGGAAGGTGGAACGAACTAAAGAAGTATAAAAGGATTGTTGTGAGCAACTGTTTACCTTCTAACTAAGGAAATTTTGACATATCACAATTAACACGGAATGGAGACTTACAACTTAATGTAAGAGCGAAAGGTAGACTTCACAAGCCTGGAGACGTTTTGTCTTCTTTAAAGATAAGAATTCTAAAAGGAATCACAACGCCAGCATCGAAAGGATCGAAGCCATGTAACATAGCCAATAGAGATTTGGAAGGATATATTACAAACAACACCAACCTGTGCTTGTGAGAATCGTGTGGTGGACTCAAGATTCCAAGGTAACCCCCATTTATAACAGAACATAGTTCATCAACATAGACGGTCCTTGTAAAGGGACTACAATTGGGAGGTAATTAAAAGTCATCGGAACTACAAGACGCTTACCATCTATCGTGGTGTGTTAGGAACGACTTTTAACGTCAGGGGAATGGCACTATGAGACTTGAGAAGGAGAATTGTCCCAAAGAAAGCAGAAGAGTGAAAGATAAGACGAACTAAAGAAGGATAAAAGGATTAATCTAGTAGGTGATGTGCACCAAAAGTTTAATACCAGTAGAGGTATGAAACTAAGATAAGTCAATTATAGACTGACCGATATAAACCAAGGGCGTGCAAGTATTGTTGGGTATTGACGAGTTATGTGCCGTTAAGAAGAGATATTTGTGACTGTGGATCTATGAAGTAGCTTTACCGACGCCTTAGAGGATTCCCTCAAGTAGGCAACTACAACCTTCTTGGATGAATTAAAGGTATAAAGAGTAACATTTTAAGGGTTACTTCTTGGCTAGTTAAGATCAAACTCCGGTCAAGTCAGGGAGTTTGGATCCGTGGTAGAAGAATTAAGAAAGTAAGCGGAAGAAGTTGTTTTTCAATCGTTGTTTTATTTTCTTAAGGCAAGTAAAGAAGGTACTTGGTACTTCATCCATATACGACTCATGGTGTAATTGGAAGAAAGAGTTTTGAGGTCAATCATTTTATACTTACAGAAAAGGTCCTTAGGATTAATGAGTGACAACAGGATAAGCAGAGTAGGGCAGCGGAAGCGTGGTGGGTCCTAACCCACAAACAAGAAGCTCAAGGGTATCGATGGATGTCGTGTTGAGTTTAAGATGGTTATAGTTGGGGAAATGCATTCTAGTTGGAAGAAACGTGAGATAGGCTATGTGAGTGACTGGAAATGTTGTACGAAAACTTATGTGCATGTAGAGGTAATAGAAGGAGACTAGTACCCTATTATGGATCCGAGTGAAGAGTGATGGCTTTGTTACATGTTGCCAGACAAGTAGTTTTGGAATTCTATACTAATGGAATACTCTAGAGTGAGTTTTCTGGATGGATTTGGAAAGAATTAATGATGTAATAAAAGTATTGTGCATGTCCTACACTAGAAATCTCAAAGTGAGTAACTACCATCCTAAGTCAAAGATACATAAGAAAGAGAAGCGATAGGAGTATACTTACAACCCAGTAACCGTGCTTAAAAAAAGCATAATCTCGGAGCAGATTTTACGTGTAATGTTATATCAGAACGGATCCGAGTTGCGTTTTGAGTCAGAGGGATACTATCGGGCTGGTAACCATGGTGGATAAAAGAGTGCACTGCTGATGGTATGCTAACAATTATTGAGTAGTTATGATCAAATACGGTGATAGGAGATCACTTTGTGTCTAATACCGTCATTCCGGACATGTTCTGGGTCACTTAAGATCTTGGAAAATGCGTGAGAAGCCTAAGGTTGAGCTAACGATATATTATAGATCTATAAATAGTATTATAATGCCAAGAGAACACAAAGGATGACCATTGGAAGTTTTAAAGCGGTTTAAAAGTGACTGATAGACTAATATTCCTCACCATATTGGAGAGGGTAGCTTTAGTCTTCCACGGAGACTAAGTTTGGGAACTA
The DNA here is from genome assembly GCA_033239045.1 of Fagopyrum esculentum. NCBI lineage: Eukaryota > Viridiplantae > Streptophyta > Magnoliopsida > Caryophyllales > Polygonaceae > Fagopyrum > Fagopyrum esculentum. The sequence continues at coordinate 146,657,260 of BSUD01000001.1, forward strand.
AGTTCGAGAATTTCAGTGGAGAGATACCTACCAGACACGGGTTAGGTTATCATATTAGAGGATCAGACAGTTAAGCCGGATGATACCGGTGAGATATCCGGTAACCACTCTAGAACGTGGTAGCAGGCGCTTGTGATCTAAATACGTGAAAAGATTTAAGATTTAGTGGTTTTATGAAAAGCTGATAAGGCTACCTAAGATACTGGGGAAAGTAAGAGACATAACCTTTCAAAGACCTATGTAGTGATAGTTGTAACCTCGAGAGTGACGAGCTAGGGCTTGACCTTGGATGTGTGATATTGTTTGACTACTTGTTTATTTCATGATTAAGTGCTTAGTCAGTGATGTATGCTTTTGATAACCTTGATGTGCGGGATACTTAGATGTGGAAACGACGAGACTTTTGTGTAGTGATCAAACACAACCATTTGGTGCCTTAAAGGCCGATCAGGATTGTCTTACCCTAAGTTTCAGGACGAAACTTATTTTGAGGGGGATCTGATGTAACGACTAGTTTTTTTTCGTTACGCTTTGATAGGGTTAGAGAAGTTTAGAAAACGAATAAAACCACTTTGATAGGGTTAGAGAAGTTTAGGAAACGAATAAAAATTTAGTGAGACTAGGACATACCAGTTTATTTATGAAAGTCGTTTGAATTAAGTACCTTGTTCAAAGTTTCGGGACGAAACTTATTTTAAGGGGGTCCTGATGTAATATCCGGAATTTTTATTCTGTTTAATTCCGAATCAATTCGGACTTCGAGCCGTTGACGATTCCCATTCTATCTAGTATTTCTTTCTTCACAAATTTTATCATTTTATGTAGAGTATAATTCACATAAAATGATAGAATTATATCAAACCCTAATTCTTATAATTATTTATCATTTTATGTAGAATTTAATTCACATAAAATGATAGAATTATATCAAACCTTAATTCTTTTAATTATTTATCATTTTATGTAGAATTTAATTCACATAAAATGATAGAATTATATCAAACCCTAATTCTTATAATTAATCCTTAACGACGACTTTAGACGAGATCATGACAAGGTTGAGACGAGAATGTGACAAAGCTGTGACGAGACCATGACAGAGCTGAGACGAGGTCATGACGAAGCCCGACAACTCTGTGACGAAGTCATGCATGGGCCTGACAAAGCCATGACGAGTTTTTGACAAGTTTTAACAAACTCAACCTACATAATTTTGACTCTTACTTCAGCCCATCTTTCTCTCTTGTTTTGTTGCAGCCCAGCCCCTTAATACATGCCAGTCGCAACCTTCCTTGCCTCCAGCCAAAGAACAGCTCAGCCCATCACCTAGCCAGCCCACTCCCTTGATCGCACCAGCTCAAGAACAGCGCAACTTCAACAGCCGGATCAACATCCCAGCTCCTCACGTAACAGCTACGTAAATAGGGCAAGAGAATCGTTGTAACAGCTCCTGTTTCCACGCCAGAAGAGAGAAGAACCAAGGACTTTCACGTTCCTTATTCACGCCCACGTTCAGCGCTCTCTTCACACCCTTTCCTTCTGCAACGGATTGCTTCTTCACTGCAACAGATCATCTCTCTCTCATAGCAGGCAATCGTCCACCACTCTCAATTTGGTAGCCTAACTAGGGAAAACCGAGATCCTCAACAACAGAACCTTGGCTTGCTCCCTTCTTCATGTCCTAGCCAGTGCAGACTAGGAGCCAGGAAATGCCCGACCTTTTGCACACGCTCAGTTGCCTCCAGGAATCGCTTCTGCATAGGCTATTCGTCTCCAGGACTTGGTTTTGCATACAATCAACCCTAGAATCGAGTAAGACCCAAACCTCTTTTGGTTACCTTTCCCTCCATACATATGAGCTATTAGATGTTACAAAATCTGTCCTAAACTCACTCAAGTCGAGCAGGGAGAAGCACTGTAAAAGGATTTACTTTTCTGAATTTTCAAACTGTGTCCAGTACCCAACTTCAGAACCAGATGTAGGTATGAAATACTTCTCCTTTTTGACTGAAATTTTAATATGATATAGTTGACATATTGTTGTAGAACATATTAAAATTTGAGAGGAATCCAACTAGTGGTTTAGGAGTTATGAATTTTCGAAGTTGGGACCTTGAACAGTTTTTCTATTTTTTGCTGAAAGTTCTAAGTGTTGGGAAAGACATCATGTGATTCAGTTTTGTGAGATGGTTTTGAATAGGCTTTTGATCTTCTTTGCTGCCAAATTTTGGATATATTATAGATAAGATTTTATAGTAGAACATATCAAAATTTGGGATAAATCCAGCGAGTAATTTAGAAGTTATGATTTTTCAAAGTGGAGACCGTGTGCTGTTTTGTTAAGTGTTTGCTGAATTTTCAGAAACTGTTTTGATCAGTGAAGTTTAAGCATACTTTTGGATGCCTTAAAGATAAGATACACCGTTCAGTTTTTGAGATCTTGTTTAGTGCCATGTATAGGTTAATATGTCAAAAGTTGGGATGAATCCAACGGTGGGATTTAGAGTTATAGAGGCTCAAAGTAGACTTGTTGTATAGTTAGAAAACATACTCAGATTTTGAATAAGTATAGAAAATTTCAAGTGTTGTAACCAACTTTGAAAATTTTTGTAGAGGTGATGGTTGAACAGTTTTAAGAAATTCTTATGTCTATGAGTAGATTGGATATCATAGATGACCTAAGGAATTATTTCGGAATTTTTATAAGTTTATTCGAATGTTATATTTGACGCCGAAGTTGGACCTTAATGATCTTTCGTAAAAATAGGAAAATGGATATTTTGCCAAGTTGTAAACAAACTCATCTTTAGGAGTTAGAATATGACATACTAGTCCCGAATAAGAGTTTAAGCATAAATTAGGGAATTTTTGGAAGTTTTGGGACCAAGGGTAAAATAGTCATTTTACCATAAATTGGTACTGTATTAAATTCTATTCTTATAAGATCTTCTATCTTAGAAGTCTTAGACTTCTAATTACCTAGAAAGTGTGCTGACACACTTGCCTCCTTTGACAGGCTACTGAATTCCTACAGCTACCGATTGAGTGGTGATTAAGAGAGTCGAGATTTGATTCTAGTAAGTCCACGGACTTACTTAGCTGGCTTCTTGTATGAGTGTAATGTGTATGAGTGGTGTTTGTTAGTTATGATAAACAACGAAACCGGATTAGACCGACTTTATTATTTACGTAATTGACCCAAGTGTATGATAACGGGTCGTGACATCATCCGCCTAGCTCTTGCGAGAGTCTAGGAGGTTCCTTGCGACCAGCCTAGTCAGGTAGACGGTCAAATGCATTAGTACCATTCCGCATTGGTAAACGGGGACAGGGGCAAGGTTTGAGAATCCCTCGTGTCACAAAATAAGTATCATTAGTAATGGCATATCACCTAATTAAAGATAATAAAAGAATTGACTGTTGCATGTTGATTGTGTATGATGTGTGATTGTGCTTTTACCTTTATACTTATGCATAGAATGTTAGCTAACGGTTTTATACCGCTTGTAGATGTCTTGCAGGTTAAGACAGTTGTAGAGAGATCCGGAGGGAATGGTTAGTCGGGTCCACGTACTCTTTTAGTTGGGGACGGGGATGTCTTTTGTTCTTCATATGCGTCGTTTTAGTACCTTTTCTTTGTAAGGCTGATACATATTCTCCATGTATATATTGTTTAAAATTTTCAAATGTTTTAAATACTTTTGTGTCTTGTTGTAAGATCCTAGTAATATTGTTATCAAACTAAGGTCGGGACCCATTGTGAGGTCCTAACCAGTAGCTCCCCGAGTTCTCAGAATTTGGGGTGTTACAGCTCCTTGCTCTCTCTATCTAATGATGAACAGAAGACCTTCCTTCTTGGTTGTTTCTTCTTATTTTTAGTTTGTTCCATCTTTCTTTGGTGAAGCAAAAATTGTTGAGACAACATAGGGTTCATCCCTAAAGTCTACAAGTTGTGTACGGATTTGGTTCTTCATTCAGGTTATTCTTGTATTTTTTTTCTTGGTTCGTTTTGATAGTGGATTGGGTATTCCCTTGAGGCCCCAAGGAGTAGGAATATTTCCGAACCTCGTTAAATTATTTTGTGTTCTTGTTCTTGTTCCAACGGGGCACTCTAGCTTTCGATCTTGTTCGGTTTTTCTTTTTAAAGTGGTATTAGAGCCGGAAAGGCAATGACCTACGGATTCTTGCATTTTGAGTTGCGAGAAATCTAGATCCACTTTCAAATCTATTTCTTTTGTCTACGTTTTTAAACGTTTTACAGATCCGGATTCTTGTTTTGTTTTTCAACCTCTCGGAGCAGATCTGTTTTTTCAAACATAGATTTGGTTCATTTTTTCTTTACTGTTTTTGTTTTTCAAATCTCAGATCTGGTTTTTCTTTTTTCAAACCTATCGGACTTGCTTTCTGTTTTTCCGAAAATTGTAGATCCGGTTTTATAAACTACATATCTCGTTTTTCTATTCTTAGATCCGATTTTATTTTGGATATGGTGTTTTGAAAATGTTTTCATTTTCTGGATCTTGTTTGTATCTCGAAAATTTTAGAAAATTTCGAATCTGTTTTGCTTTTTACAAAACTTACAGATTTTTCCTGCTAATAAATCGGTTTTAAAAGGACCGTTCTCATAAGATCTGTCCTTAAATCGGTTTCATATTTTTGAATTTGGATCTTGAGGTTTTTATACTCTTGAGTCATATATAAATCATTCTTTTCTTTGTTATGATGCTTATATCTATTGGTTACAGATCTAGATACATCTTTTATATCTTGTAATAGATTCCTTGAACGAAGCTCTTGCTTCGTTTGTATGTGATTAGTTTGTTGACCTTGTTATTTTATTTTTGCTTCTTTAAGCTTCTGCTGTTGTCATTATGTACTAATCTTCATATCATCTATCCTTACATGTTAATTCTATAATGTATATAGTATTATCTTCTGTGTATATTTATCTTCTCTATCTTCTTTCTTTTCCTATTCCATATTATTATAATGGTTGACTCTTATTATAGAATGAAACCCTATGATGGTGTTTCCGATTTTTGTATGTGGTCTGTTAGGATGAAAGGAGTTTTGGTAAAAGAGAAGGTTTGACATGCAGTAGACGAGAGCTATCCATCAACGCTCAGTACTAAAGAAAGAAAGGAAATAGATTTGCAAGCTCATAGTGAGATAATGATGAGGCTCACAAATGAAGTTGGCCGGCAGGTTCTTGTTCACACAACAGCCAAGACTTTCTGGACAACTCTTAAAGAGTTGTATGAAGTTAAGTATTTACCTAGTAGAGTTAGTTTGTTGTATAGGTTATTCACCTTTTAAATGAACATTAATCTCTCTACAAGATAATCTGGATAGTTTTCTAAGAATGACTTAGGACTTTGAACGATGTAAGGATCTTATAGATGAAGTTCACCAAGCTGTTATAATTCTTAACTCCCTCCCTTCTCAATTTGACAATTTTAAAGATGTTATTCAATATGGACATGAAGATTTAACTAGGAAAAAAAATTCTGGATGCCAAAACTTAAAAAATAACACTCTTAAGGTCTTTAAAACGAAGGAAGAGTCTAGGGATAGTAAATCAGAAGTCTTATTTGCTAAAGGTAAAAATAAGAAGAATAAACACAACAACAATCGAGATAGTAAAGCTGACTCTAAAACTGGTTATAATCAAAAGAATTCTTCTAGTCAATCTGTTAAAAAGGAGATTATTTGTTACTATATTGTGGTATTAAGGGTCATAAGACTCTTGATTGTAATAAGAAGAAGAAGGATGATGCTAGTAAGTCCAAGAATGGTTCTACTAATATCCTTTAGTCTCATGCTTACTATGATGATGAATTGCTTGTTGTTTCTAATAATGATGATTCTGATGCTTGGATACTTGATTCTGGTTGTACCATGCATTCCACTCCTCATGAAAAATATTTTGATTTTTTACATAAATGTGATAACGGGTGGTTAGATTAGGAGATCATACTTCCTTATCTATAAAAGGCATTGGTAATATTCCCTTCATGATGCATGATAATAAAATCAGAACTCTTCAACAAGTTAGGTGGGTGCCTGAACTTAGAAGAAATTTACTGTCTAAAAGTGTTTTTGATGACCTGGGCTTCCAAATTTACACAAATAATGGTGTTATGAATGTGATTAAAAATGGTAAAATCCTTCTTAAAAGTGTGAAGAAAAATTGTTTATATCATGTTGTTGGTTCTCCAGAATTGAATATTTTAAATTCTGTTGTGAACATGAATCTTGATCAAACCAAATTGTGGCATGCTCGTTTTGGACATATAAGAAATAAAGGATTGCATTACATGTTTAAAAGTGGTTATTTTGATCATAAACCTGCTGCATTAGACATGTGTGATAATTGCATTTTTGGTAAAGCAACTCGGTTAACTTTCAATAGATCTACCTATGTTGCTAAATATCCTCTTGAATATATTCATTCTGGTCTACGGGGTCCTGCCCAAGTTGATACAATAGGAGGTATAAAATATTTTATTTCCTTTATTGATCATTTTCAAGGAAAGTTTGGGCGTATTTTGTTAAATGCCAAAAGTGAAGCTTTCAACAATTTTAAACTTTGGAAAACCAAAGTTGAAAATGAATCTAACCGTAAGCTCAAATGTCTTAAAACGGATAATGGTTTAGAATGTTGTAATCATGACTTTAATGAGTATTGTTTGCAAAATGGTATAAAACGACATTTGACTGTTCCGGGAACCCCTCAACATAATGGTACTGCTGAGAGTATGAATAGAACTTTGCTGAAAAAATCTAGATGCATGCTTTTTTCTGATGGTATGAAACAGTCCCTTTGGGGAGAGGCTATAATTACAGCTTCTTATTTGATAAATAGAACTCCTTCTTCTACTATAGGGTTTATTACCTCACAAGAATTGTGGATTGGTCAAAAACCAAGTATAGAACACTTAAGACCTTTTGGTTGTACAACTTATGCTCACCATTCTCAAGGTAAACTAAATCCAAGAGCTTTCAAGTATGTGATGTTAGGTTATCCGGAAGGGGTAAAAGGTTACAAATTACTTGTTATACAACCTGGTGGTTATAAGGTTTTAACTAGTAGAGATGTAACTTTTAATTAATCTGATTTTCATTTTTAAAATCTTCTTACATCTACTGTTGAGAATACTAACAGGGACAGGGAAGCAGATTTTTTCATGCCAAGTGACACCCTTGAGCCAGCTGAAGAATTTGATTTTAGTGTTTTTCGAAGACACACCAGTAATGCTCCTGGTAATGTTGTTGTTGAACAAACCAGAGAGAGTATTGAGCTGAAAAACAATTCAGAAGACAACACACCTCACCAATCAGGTGGGGCTGTAAGCAATTCTAATTCTAACTCTAACTCTAACACATTTTCTGTCAATGCTGAAAATTCTAGAACTGTAATTGGGACTGTAACTAATTCGGACATTTCTCCTATTTTTGTTTTTGATTCTGTTGTGGTTTCTGATTCTGTTCTAATGTTGTTGATTTGTCTGATTATCAGCTTACTTCTGATAGAGCACCTAGAGCTAGAGTTCCTAATCCAAAATATTTTAATCCTACTCATATAAATATTGCTGAGTTTGTATATAATAGGGATAATAATTTGGTAGAATTTACTGTGTTGATTGCTGATGTGATTGTTAATACTTATACTCCTGGGTTGTATGAACATGCTATTAAATGTAGTCAATCTAAGTTTTGGTTAGCAACTATGAATGAAGAGATTAGCTCTATGCATGAAAATAAAACTTGGAAATTAGTTCCTAAACCAGATGGTGTTAGAACTATTGATTGCAAATGGATTTATAAAATCAAAGATGGCATTAAACCTAATGACCCTCCTAGATTTAAAGCTAGGCTAGTGGCTAAGGGTTTTACTAAAAAAGAAGGTATAGATTACAATGACATTTTTGCTCCTGTTGTGAAATATAAGACCATGAGGTTGCTTTTTTTATTTTGAAAGGTTATAAAAGTAGCTCCCTGTTCGATCGGCTTCGCCACTCTACATCCGGGATGGATAGAAGTCGTGGCCCAATGTTGGGGGATACCCTCCCAATATCAGTTTTTCCATACATGCCGTCAGAAGGATTCAAACTCGAATCTCCAGACGAACCACTTAAGGAGTCTAGCACCACATCCGACTAGACCAATTGAGTATTGGTATGAGATTGCTTATTGCTTTAGCTACAGTTTATGACTATGAAGTAGAATAGATGGATGTTAAAACCGCTTTTCTTCATGAAGACCTTTATGAGACTATCTATATGAGACAACCAAAAGGTTTTATAGATAAAAAATCACCCTGATTATGTGTGTTTGTTAAATAAATCCATATATGGTTTGAAACAGTCTCCTAGGTAACGGAATATCAAATTTGATACATGCATGAAAAGATTAGGTTTTATAAGAAGTAATGATGACCATTGTTTGTACTTCAAATCTGTCAAAACTGATTCTCCTTTATATATTTTGCTTTATGTGGATGATATATTGTTAATTTGTAAATCCAAAGCTAAGATAAATGAGGTGAAAAATTCTCTTAGAAACAACTTTGATATGAAAGAGTTAGGTCCTGCTCAAAGAATTCTAGGGATAAAAATTGAAAGAAATAGGTATAAGAGACAAATTTGGCTTTCCCAATCTAACTATGTGACTAAGGTGTTAGATAGGTCTAAGAAATAGGTAACTTCATCTCCTCCTGGACTGCTCCTTGCTCTCTCCTTCTACTGACGAACAAAGACCTTCCTTCTTGGTTGTTTCTTCTTATTTTTAGTTTGTTCCATCTTTCTTTGGTGAAGCCAAAACTCGTTGAGACAATATAAGGTTCATCCCTAAAGTCTACAAGTTGTGTGCGGATTTGGTTCTTCATTCAGTTTGTTCTTGTATTTTTTTTCTTGGTTCGTTTAATAATGGATTGGGTATTCTATTGAGGCCCCGAGGAGTAGGAATATTTTCGAACCTTGTTAAATCGTTTTGTGTTCTTGTTCTTGTTCTTGTTCGAACGGGGCGCTCTAGCTTTCGATCTTGTTCTGTTTTGCTTTTCAAAAAGGGTGAAACATCGTTATCACATGTGGTCGTACTTGGATCACTAAAGACCGATGTAACATTCTGGTAATCGTTACTCATCTTCATGGCCTTGGAAAGGATAGCCATGGGGTAAATACTTCCCTCGATCGAACACCCTTAAACTTATCATTTACTTGCCTTGGAAAGGGTGAAGCATCTCATCTCTAACTCTTTATTAGAGACTCTCCTAAATTAATAAACTTATCACTTGAAATTATCATTTACTCGACTTCTATAATTGAATTTTTATGCGTACTCATTTGTTTAGAAGCTCATCAAGTATGTAGATGATATGTGGCAGACAAGCTAACTTTCATTGGTAATATCAATCATCTATAGCTTTTAAATTTAAACTCAACTTAAATTTATCATTACCTGCTTGTCTAATCAGCTTTTGATAGCTTCGTACTTTATAATACACACCCACATTATTCTTCTCAGTCTCAAGAGATTGGATTTTTAATCCGCATCATGCTAACTTAATTTTATAGGATACAAACAAGGTCCCTAATATACCCTTAATATTTTGTCCCCTTGGGTAGATCTCCGAAGTGTGGCTTTTAAGGTTATCAACAAGTTATGTGAGTGTTCATACCCATTCCCTTTCTGCACTATCATTTGGTTTGTCAGCTAATATATTTAGGACTATTTTGGTAACTAGGCTTTTTTTGAAAAACTATAGTAGTAACTAGGCTTTTTAATGTTTCAATTAAGTAAATATACCCAAACCTTTTATATTTATTCTCAAACTCTACACAATCTTCTTTCAAGGAGTACATTTACTAATTACAAAACTAGAAAAAGCCTAGTAAACCAAATTGTTTCAATATTATATTTACGGTTTGTTAATGTATCGTGATCTCAAACTCCAAATTATTTGTTTGTTTGAGATCCGAAATTCAACAAAAACTTTCTAAGTCAATATTTGGGCAAACCATTATCATTTTCCTTTTTTTGCTTGTTGAATATTTATTATTTTCATATTCTGCACAAAAAAACCCAGTCTTATAGCTGAGACAATATTTAATATCATATAATAAAAATACTTGTGGTCGGAAAAAAAATACAAATATATAGGAACATCAAACCGGTTCAATTAGCAATAATAGGTGAAAATTAAAAAATCTCAATTCAAAACTCCAATATCTTAAACCCCTCAACTGAGGCACCCGAACTGTAACTACACTGAATCTGAGTTTTACGCATTCATATTGTATATTTCATAAGAATATAAATGTGTAAAATTCGTCTTTTCTTTTTTGCTTTTGGTTTGTGAGAGATTCTTTATAGTTTTGAATATCTTGTTTGCTTTCTTGTAATCTTTGTTCAAATCGATACTTTTGTTTAGTGAATTGGGTTGATTCTCCCCTCTTGAGATCCAACAGAATAGTCCGAACTGCATCACCAACTCTTTTGTGTTCAAACTGTCCTTGAGTTTTAATTGTCATATCACCTGAAACTAACCTAAGATTGTTTGAAAAACGTTCTTTTAGTTTATCATGTTGAATGATTTTTAGGCTTAGAAACTCGGAAGAGAAGAAAAAGAAGATGATATGAGAAGTCCTTATTTGTTGGGGTTTATATAGTTTTGTTTTTCACAAGATGATTATTTTGAAAGTATAAAAGGATGCATGTCAGGCATGTTTAATGCAGTTAGAATGCACGTTTTCTCTACATATGAATGTTTCTAATTGAATGTGCATAATGTTCCAACTAGCAGGCAAAAAGTACGTTTACAGCTTCCGAACGTAATAATCTTTGTGTCACCTTTATGACTAAACTTGATTACTGTTTAGAACTTGATCATATGCTCGTTTGATATAGATTGGAAACAGGTTAAATTCGTCATTTCATGTTTGCCATATCCTTTTTTTTAGGAAAGCTTTATCCGTTAATGACAGGTCATCAGTTTGTAATGACAAACTCAAATCTTCTTCCTCCGTTAGCAAGTAGATTATAAGTTGCAGACAGCTTGACTTTCACAAGTTATTATCAATAGATTATATTCATCATGCGTGAGGATGATGAGAAAAAAGCTGATCACTTTCATAAGCTGGTTTTCTTCCATGAACAAGCTGATTTTCATAAGCACTGTCAATAATTTATAGCTTTTACGTAAACTCATCTTAAATTCATTATTTCATGCTTTCCGACAGGTTATCAGTTTGTAAAACAGACACACCATCCTCACTCTCAAAGATCGCAAAAGAGGAATGAGGTTGATTGAACACTTGGATAATTCAATTCTGTAGTGGGGACAACAATTAGTATAATATCATATCAATAACATATATTCTTGTTGGAAAGAAATACAAATAAGAATATCATATTCTTTCTCGGATCAGCAAATTGACTCAATGTTTAGAAAAAATTAAGATAACTCAATATGAAACCCCAATTTCTGAAACACTTCAGTAGACGTATTCGGGCTTCTTGTAGACGGGTGATGGAGTGTAAGTTGGAGCCTTGTAGACTGGAGATGGGGTGTACACTGGAGCCTTGTAAACCGGTGACGGAGTGTAAACTGGGGCCTTGTAGTACACTGGAGATGGGGTGTAAACTGGGGCCTTGTAGTAGACGGGGGATGGGGTGTACACCGGCTTCTTGTAGTACACTGGAGATGGGGTGTACACTGGGGCCTTGTAGTACACTGGAGATGGGGTGTACACGGGGGCCTTGTAGTACACGGGAGATGGGGTGTACACTGGCTTCTTGTAGTACACGGGAGATGGGGTGTAAACTGGCTTCTTGTAGTAGACTGGGGAAGGGGTGTAGACAGGTGAAGCCTTGTAATCAGGAGATGGAGTGTAGACGGGCTTCTTGTAGTACACTGGGGAAGGGGTGTAGACGGGTGAAGGTTTGTATTCGGGGGTGGGGGTATACACTGGCTTCTTGTAGTACACAGGTGAAGCCTTGTATTCAGGAGATGGAGTGTAGACGGGCTTCTTGTAGTACACTGGGGAAGGGGTGTAGACGGGTGAAGGTTTGTACTCGGGGGTGGGGGTGTACACTGGCTTCTTGTAGTACACCGGGGAAGGGGTGTAAACGGGTGAAGCCTTGTATTGAGGAGATGGAGTGTAGACGGGCTTCTTGTAGTATGGAGATGGGGTGTAGACGGGTGAAGCTTTGTATTCTGGAGATGGGGTGTAGACAGGTGAAGCTTTGTAAACCGGAGAAGGAGAGGCGTAGCCATAGGAATCTGCAGAGGCAAGGGCAGCCAAAGCCAAGAAAAGCAAAGAGGTCAAGAGGGAAGAGCTCTTGAAAGCCATGTTGAATGAAGTTTAGGCTAAGGAACTCAAAGAGAAGAAGACGAACCAGATGATCGAGATGAAGAAGTCTTTAATGGTTGGGGTTTATATATAGTTTGGAGGCTTAGCAATTGATTGAGAAGATTAGTAAATTCAAAGTATATATATGATCGGATGCACGTCAGGCATGTCTAATGTATTTGGGACGCACGTTTCCTCTATACTATTAAATAATAGATCGTGGCTAAACTGTGCAAACTTTTGCTGCAAATCCAATTCCCTTAATGCAAAGCCCATCTACATGCATCTTCAACAGCAGATTTTAGGCTAAAAGACTCCAACTGGATTTAATCAATAACTTTTTGAGGGGTTTCAATTTATTTTACGCAGCAGCAGATTTTTGCTTATAATTTGAAAAAGGGAATTTAGATGAATTTGATTAGCATCTCGCTTTTGTGAATTGTAGAATTCAGCAAAGACGTGGGTTGCCTACACCTACTTGTTTACACTTTCAGGCACTTTTTGCAGATTTACAAAAGAATTATTGGATGATGGGAGATTGTTCATGTAAGTTATCTATGGTTTATGAAGATTTTGCTTGAACTAAAACGGCCGGGAGCTGAAGAACCAATATTTATCCAAGCTTAAAATTATCTAAAGAAGTATAAATAATGAGGAAGTTCAAATGAGTGTTTGTTATTGAAAGAGTGAGTCATGGCTGTACAGTACTTGAGAATGCAGTAAACGAGTTTTGAGTTACTGATCGAAATCAATGAGAAGCTGGCAATCTCTAAGCATGTAATTAAACACTAGTCTTCAGTCACTGCTGAAGCTGTAAACGAATGTGTTGGAACATGCACGAGCAATAATAAGCCTTGGGCACGGTCAATACAAAGAAACCTTCTTATGTAGAGAAGAAGTGCATCCCAACTACACTAGACATGTTCTAACGTGCGTCCAATTATATATACTACTATTCTAAAGACAACCCTATATATAAAGCCCAACGTATAGGGACTTCTGTATCTCATCTTATTCTTCTCCTTTCGGTTTCTTAGCTTACCCATCCTTCAACATGGCTTTCAAAAGCTCTTCCCTCTTGACCTCTTTGCTTTTCTTGGCTTTGGCTGCCATTGCCTCTGCAGATTACTATGGCTACAGCTCCCCTTCTTCGGTTTACAAAGCTTCACCCGTCTACACCCCATCCCCTGAATACAAAGCTTCACCCGTCTACACCCCATCTCCATACTACAAGAAGCCCGTCTACACTCCCACCCCCGAGTACAAGCCTTCACCCATCTACACCCCTTCTCCATACTACAAGAAGCCCGTCTACACCCCCTCTCCTAAATATAAGTCTTCACCCGTGTACACCCCTTCCCCGGTGTACTACAAGAAGCCCATCTACACTCCATCTCCCGAATACAAGGCTTCACCTGTGTACACCCCTTCCCCGGTGTACTACAAGAAGCCAGCGTACACCCCATCTCCCGTGTACTACAAGGCCCCCGTGTACACCCCATCTCCAGTGTACTACAAGGCCCCAGTGTACACCCCATCTCCAGTGTACTACAAGAAGCCAGTGTACACCCCATCTCCCGTCTACTACAAGAAGCCAGTGTACACCCCATCTCCTGTGTACTACAAGTCCCCATCACCAGTGTACTACAAGGCCCCCGTTTACACCCCATCACCAGTCTACAAGGCTCCAGTCTACACCCCATCTCCAGTGTACTACAAGGCCCCCGTTTACACCCCATCACCAGTCTACAAGGCTCCAGTCTACACCCCATCTCCTGTGTACTACAAGGCCCCTGTTTACTCTCCATCACCAGTCTACAAGGCTCCAACTTACACTCCATCACCAGTCTACAAGAAGCCCGAATACGTCTACTGAAGGGTTTCACCAATTGGAGTTTCAAATTGATTTTTCTTATTTTTCTTCTATCATTGAGTCAATTTGTTGATCCAAGGAACAAATCCCTATTCTTGTTTGCATTTCTTTCCAACAAAAGTGTTATTGATATGATATTCTATTAAATATTGTCTCAACTACAAAATTTGATAATACAACTCTCCTTTCACATTCCTGTGTTCCAATAACAGTAAGTACAATTCATCAACTACGCACATATATATACTATGAGAAAAATAGGACCTTATTTTCCATTGTCATATATTAGTTTATCCCTCTACAATGGATGTATAGCACAAAGTAATTGATTTGAACATGACATACAAAAACTCAAATCTTGTTAATTCATACTTACGAGATTCTATTAAAGAGATGTACACGGAAGAATGTGAAGGAGGTACTTGTATCACGGACTTTGTTTTCCTCACTCCAAATCGTGCGGTTCTTAGGTTGTATCGACCCCTTGTCATGTCAACCTATCACCGATCTTGAAAACGGAAGAGTCCGATATTAATGGCTAAAGAAACTTGTAAAACTTTTTATGGTAAAGAAAACTTGTATTGATTACTAGAAAGTTTGGAAGGGTTTGAGATTGAGTTTGAAACATGGATGATGAAAATGAGGGTGAATCCCCTATTTATAGACTAGGTCTTATCTCGAATGATCCAATCTTGTCCTAGGTTCTCCAACAATTTACTATGAGCAAAATATGACCTCGTTTCTGTTAGGTATACATTAGTTATCCCTCTTCGATGAATTTATAGAACAAAGTACTTGATTTAAACTTTACAAACAAAATTAAAATCTTGTTCATATTTACGAGATTCTGGTCAAGATGTCCATAGAAGAATGTAAAAGAGGTACTTGTATCACGGACTTAGTTTTTCCTTACTCAAAATCGTAAGGTTCTTAGGTTGTGTTTAACCCTTGTTGTGTCAACCTATCCCCGAGTTCAAAAAAGGAAGAGTTCAAGACCAATGGCTACTTGTGTTGAACTCTTGTAGCGAGTGTATGAGTGAGAGTGAGTTACACGACCACTTGATCTTTGGATGCACAAATGCGCAACAGTTGTGGAGGCATATTGGAGCGGATTTTTTGATTCCCGACGTTATTACTACCAAACTAGAGATATTGCACTAGCTGACACACACCGCACATGCTAGGAGTAGGACGAGCAGTTCTAGGATTTACGCATTTTCTGCCACAGTCTACTATCTTTGGTATTCGAGGAATGCCTTGGTGTTTGACTAGAATAGGTTCTCGATAGATATTCTGGTGAGGATGATCATGATTCATATCTACACTTTGCTGCATGAGGCTTTTCCCGTTGGAGATGGAGCCAGAGTTATAGAGAGGATTGCTTCCTAGGAGTCTCCATACTATGACACTTTGAGCTATGTGTGTACCGGACTTGGATCTAGGTTGTTGATGGCTTTGCCGAAGGTGGACTGGCCATTGACCCGAGGTTTGGGCACTTGTTTGGCTTGTGAGTGTCTATGTGTTTGCTGATGGTTTTGCCGAAGGTGAACGAGCCTCATGAGTTGTGCCAGGTTACATGTTTATCATGACTTTTGATTTCAAGTAGTTGGTATTTATAGGAGGATTACATGCCTGTTTGGAATACCTTGTGTATGATATTTTTGGCCATGGACCCCATATCGTAGGTTTGTACATAGACTTTGTTACTTTAGTATAAATGGGTCGTAACAAACCTAGTTATGCTATTTTCTCATTTCTATGAATTTACCTTTATCTAGAAAAAAGGTTCATAAGCATGAGAGTTACTAATCGCGAAAACGGTTCTAGTTTATTTTTCTCTATGAAGAATATCACAAGTGTCTTTTTTTAGTTTATAAATACTAGAAGTCGAGATTCTCGAAATAGATTTAAGTAAATCAATAGAAGGTTGACCCAATCTTTGATGCCAAAGAAGAACTATGTCACTAGATGAAGACAAGCAATATCTGAATTTGAGTGACGGAGATGATAGCCAATGTAACCAGAAAACACCCTCCCTAGTGTCACCCATCCAATCAATGTCTTCGAATTTCGTTGTTGAATGATACACATGTTTTTAGTAAACGTAATAACACAAATGAGATCATTAGCAAGACATTGAACATATAGTAGATTACACTTTAATCTAGGTACAAATAGAATATTTGGAATAAGCATGTTCGAACCTAGAGAAATAGATCAGATATAGTTGTATCAGATAAAGTGCCATTTGGAAGAGTGATATAACATGATGAAATTGAACATAAATCCGATAGAAGTATTTTTGTGCTCGTCATATGGAATGAAGCACCACTATCAATAATCCAAGGATTTGAAATCATACATGGAAAAGTTTCAACAGAAATATAGTTTTGGTGAGATTGAAACATTTTATATAGGGATGCCCATTCTATTATTGCAGGACCAAGAGATAAACGATATGTAGTATCAATTTGTGACGTAGATGATCCAAAATTAACTAGTGCAGCATTCACATTTCGTCAAAAATGGCTCTGTCTTGGGACTGATGGAGTAGAAAGAATACCATGTCCACATCCCACTGGGTTTGCATTGGTCTGGTCAGAGACACCTAGACCATTATTCCACCTTTCATGATAGCCAATAACTTTAAAACAAGAGGTTACTTCGTGACCTGGACGATTGCAACGAGTGCATATCATAGAAATATTGGGACGAGAAGAGCGAGAGTGATGAGATGCCGCAAGGGCAACGGAGTCTGAGTGAGGAGTCTTATCTTTAGATATTAATTTTACATGTTCTTCTTGAACACATAGAGAATATACATGATTCAGAGTTGGAACAAGATCTCGAGCAATGATGATCGAATGTAGTGTAGAGTAGCTGTTAAGAACTAGTGAACACGTTCTTTGTCTTTGGCTGCAGCAGCGTGTCCACATGTGCAAGTTTCACGTGCCAACTGAGTGTCTAAGTCTTCCCATAGACGTTAGATTCGATCAAAGTAGAATACGAGGCCCATTTCTGATTGCAAATCGAGCCAAGATGTCGTCTTATTGCTCTTTTGTAGTAGGGTGTACAAGAATAGAGGCATGCATACTTCCTTCAATCGAGTTGAGAATCCAACTCACTAGCATGCTCAGCTAATCATGATAGGCTTGGGTTCGCTCGAATCTTGGTTGATATCCAAGCCTCTCGACCCCTTCTCTGCGAAGTTACTCTGAAGGGCCCTGAAGGGACATCTTTCATTCAGAAAATTTCTTATGAATGGCTACCGTCCCATTGCTCAACGTGCAAACTCTTTGGCCACAATTGCAACGAGAAGAAGAACAAAACTAACCATACCCAGCCTGCTTCTGCCTACCAGCCTCTACCTATCAAACAAAGGGCCCCTTGCACCAACCCAGGCCCTACTCCCATCCTACCTACACCCCACCCATCCCAGAAAATTCGCCAAGTACCCAAGCTAGCCCAGCTGAACCATGCTATCTTACCAACGAAGCCACCTGGATTGGTTCCCTCCTCACATGACAACCACTTAAATCATGTCCATCCCAACTCCACCTCGCCTCCAATCCCTGTCCCAATACCCGACTTGTCCAACAACCTCATCGTGGGATCAGATCCACATATGAATGTACCTGCTCTCAACACTGAATCCCAACTCTCGCGCCCCTCAACCTCTAATCACCAAGTCCACCCTATCAGTCCCTCCTCATCACTCCCATTGACAGCAAGTGCTACAATGGTTCCTTCCAAAACCCCTAATGATAATTAGACTCAGCTCCTGGAATATCAGAGGTCTTAATGACCCTGCCAAACAAAGAGCTATACAAGCCTTTGTTAAGAAGCATAACCTCGACATCCTAGCTATCATTGAAACAAGGTTGCAGTCTAATAATGAGAAAAGAATCTCAAAATCCCTCTTCCCCTCTTGGAATCACATGTCTAATGGTTCCTTGGCCCGTAACTGTCGTATTTGGGTTTGGTGGAATCCATCTAAACTCCACCTAACAACCCTAATCTCTACCGATCAGTTAATCCATTGCCAAGTCTCAGCACCGCTCTCTAACCCAAACCGTACTACTGTGGCCGATCTATCCTTTATCTATGCCCACAACTCTCCTGAGGATAGATCCAGTCTTTGGGATTCCATTTCTACATTAAAACAGCTCATCCAAAACACCCCATGGGCGCTACTTGGAGATTTTAATGTAACACTCACTCCGGATGAGAGGACAACCAACAACCTGCCTGCAATCACTCAAACATCCGACGAGCTTGCAACATGCTTTGAACTAAATCAGCTTTTAGACCACCCTGCCTCTGGCTGCAAGTTTACGTGGAACATTAAGCAGACAGATTGTCGGATTTGGAGCAAACTAGACAGGATCATTACCAACAAGACATGGCACTGCACCTTTCCCCAGTCTAAGGCTCATTTTGGCCTAGCTGACCTTTCGGATCACTCTCCAGCCTTACTCTTCACTGAACCCTCTGATGCCAAGCGCAACGCCCCTTTCAGATTCAATAATGCATGGATTCACCATGACAACTTCCTAGACTGCGTACAGAAGGCATGGGAAACTGAAATCAATGGCAATCATATGTTCAAACTTACTAAGAAGCTACAACTTCTCAAGCCTGTCCTTAAGAGGTTCCCCAGTGCAAAGATTGAAGAGCTCTATACTAAAATCCAGGATCAACAGGCTTCTCTTCACAACACCCAGAAGAGAATACAAACGGATCTCCATAATACCTCTCTCTTGATGGAGGAGAAGAACCTCTCCAGCTCCTTGAAGGACTGCTATAGCAACTTGCACATCATGCTTTGCCAATTGTCCAAAGCTAACTGGGTGAAACATGGCGATCAGTGTACCTCCTTATTTTTCAAATGTATCCGTACCCGCAGATGCTCTAATCTCATCAAGACTATCCGCACCAGTGATGGCAGCCTAACTGAAGATCCGGATACCATTGATAAATCTTTTGTTGATCACTTCAGGAATGCACTTAGCTTGTCAAGTGCTAACTCTCCGAGCCCTTTCCCTGATGTTGTACTGCCTACCATTAACGCTGTCGACTACGCCTCCCTGTGCAGGATGGTAACCCCTGATGAAATCAAGACGGCTCTCTTCAGCATAGGCAACAACAAAGCGCCTGGTCCTGATGGTTTTAGTGCCATGTTCTTCAAATCAGCCTGGGACATTATTAGAGATGACTTCATCATTGCAATTCAGGACTTCTTCCTTAATGGGAGACTACTACGCCAAGTGAACCACACATCCATCTCACTGATTGCCAAGAATGACTGTCCTCTAACGCCATCAGAATATAGGCCCATATCTTGCTGCTCTACCATTTACAAGACTATTGCGAAAATTCTCTCTGCTAGACTCAATTCCATACTCCCTCGGATCATCAGCTTCAACCAGAGCGCTTTTGTCTCCAAAAGATCCATCAAACACAACGTGTTAATATGCCAGGAGATGCTTCACAAATATGGCCGCAAACACATCTCTCCTAGGGTTGCTATGAAGGTTGATTTATCTAAGGCATTCGACTCAGTTAACCACTCCTTCATCATCCAATGCCTGCTGAAGATGGGCCTCCCTCTCCATTTTGTTGCATTGATCAAAGAATGCATTTCCACTGCAACGTTTTCGGTCAACATCAACGGTTCCCTATCCGGACACTTCGAGGGGCGACATGGGTTACATCAGGGCTGTCCACTTTCACCACCACTGTTTGTCATAGTAATGGAATGCCTCACTGCAATGATCAAGCGCGACACATTGAACCCTGAGTTCAACTACCACCCCAAGTGCACATCTCCCAGCATCACCCACCTGACCTTTGCAGATGATCTTCTTCTCCTATGTAGGGGTGACATTCCGTCCATTAAGATCCTCAAAGGCGCTCTTGATGCCTTTGGCCTCGCTTCTGGTCTCATGATTAACTCCACCAAGTCTCTCCTCTTCACTGGGGGCATGTCCATAACCGAGAGGGACGATGCCAAGGCTGCTACTGGAATGTCCATCGGCTCTCTTCCGTTTCTATACCTTGGAGTCCCCATCAGGAGTAGTCGTCTTATGATCAGGGACTTTCTTCCCTTAATTCATAAAGTCACTAGCCGCATCCAATCATGGAGTGCTAAAACTCTCTCGTACGTTGGGAGATCTCAGCTTATCAGGTCGGTCCTCCTCTCAATAAACCATTACTGGAGTTCTCTTTTCTTACTTCCTGCTAGAGTCATCACTATGATCAACTCCCTCGTTCGTTCCTACTTCTGGTCGGGAATTGAGAATAGCAAGAGGGCACTAGTCGCCTGGAACGTGATCTGTTCTCCTAAAGCCGAGGGTGGTCTTGGCTTCCCCGATCTTCACTCACGCAACAAAGTTGGCCTTGTCCGTCTCATCTATGAGATTGATAAAGATGATAATAACATATGGACGAATTGGGCAAGTACTCACCTCATCAAAAGATCCTGCAACATTTGGAACTGCTTGCCTAAGCAAAACCATAGTCGCTTTTGGAAGACACTCCTTAAGATTAGGGACGAGATCACCATCCCTCACTCGGCCCTGACCAACACCAACGGTACCTTCTCCCACAATAATGTTTATGCAATGTTCAAACCACATACCCTCTGTAACCACCCAACCCCTTTCAAGGCCATTTGGCTTAGATCCAACATAACAAAGTGTGCATACATATCCTGGATCGCAGCTCACAAGAGACTCCCCACCCTGGCCCGTATCAAATCCTGGAACCCATCTATCAATGACCGATGCAAGCTGTGCACAAACTCCATCGAGGATGACGATCATCTCTGGACCTACTACAGCTATGGGTCTCTTGTCTTGGACATTGTGTCTCGCTGGACCATCTTGCCCTACCCTCCTCCCTACCACAATAACCTTTGGGGTTGGCTCAGCACCTGCACCAACCACAACCCGACGCTAATCGAGAGTATCCGGATCGCTTCCATCACTTCCTTCATCTACAACGTCTGGATGGTTAGAAACCACTTGGTCTTCAACAACACATTTACTCGTGCTGTGGAGTGTGCTAGCCTAATCATCAAGTCCGTCAAAACTCACTTTGAGTCCAATTGGAAGGATCGTTCCCCTACTACTCTTCACATGGCTAGATTATTGCACCTCAATTTTACTTAGTCCCTTCTTTATGTAGATCTGTTGATCGACGTACTTTGCTTTGTCTCTCTCTCATGTATCCCTCTTGTAAATCCTTCTCA
This sequence comes from Fagopyrum esculentum, assembly GCA_033239045.1. NCBI lineage: Eukaryota > Viridiplantae > Streptophyta > Magnoliopsida > Caryophyllales > Polygonaceae > Fagopyrum > Fagopyrum esculentum. The sequence continues at coordinate 146,678,738 of BSUD01000001.1, forward strand.
TTCAATACAATTAACCTTTCAAAAAAAAAAATATTTACTAGTAGTAGATGTGTTTACTGGTTTGATGCTTGAGCCATCTAAGAAGCCTTCATACCAGAAACTCAACCAGAAACCATTCCAGAAACTCATACCAGAAAACATACCAAAAATTCATACAAAAACTCAACCAAAAACCATACCGAAAATCAACCAGAACCCATACCAGAAATTCATACCAGAAACCATACTAGAAACTCAACCAGTAACCATACCAGAAACTCAACCACAAACTGTAACACCCCAAATTTTCAAAACTCGGGGAGTCACGGGTTAGGACCTCACAATGGGTCTCAACCCTAGTTTGATAACGCTTTCACGAGATCTTACAACAAGACACAAATAAGGAAACCGAAATTCATAAAATGATGTTTTAATGTTATGAATGCAAAAACATGATACTATCAGCAAACAACGTACTTAAGATCAACATATCTAAAGTCAACATGATAAGAAGGAAAAACAATATATTAATATCCAAAGCATCTATCCTTTATTCTCGAGAACATCGTTTTACCCTTCTAATCATAAGAGTATCACTCAAAGGTCATGAAAAGGTATTACATTAAAGGCTAATCACATTAACCGTTAGCTAACAATACCAATTTTTCCATACATGTCTCCAGGAGGATTCGAACTCGAATCTCCACGCTAACACTTAAGAAGTCTAGCACAACAACCACTAGACCAATTGAGTATTAACAATACAAGTTTTCTTTACCATAAAAAGTTTTACAAGTTTCTTTAGCCATCAATATCGGACTCTTCCGTTTTCAAGATCAGTGTTATATGTTGACATGACAAGGGGTCGATACATCCTAAGAACCGCACAATTTGGAGTGAGGAAAAACAGAGTCCGTGATACAAGTACCTCCTTCACATTCTTCCGTGTACATCTCTTTAATAGAATCTCGTAAGTATGAATTAACAAGATTTGAGTTTTTGTATGTCATGTTCAAATCAAATACTTTGTGCTATACATCCATTGTAGAGGGATAAACTAATATATGACAATCGAAAATAAAATGCTACTTTTCTCATAGTATATATATATGCGTAGTTGATGAATTGTACTTACTGTTATTGGAACACAAGAATGTGAACGGAGAGTTGTATTATCAAATTTTGTAGTTGAGACAATATTTAATAGAATATCATATCAATAACACTTTTGTTGGAAAGAAATGCAAACAAGAATAGGGAATTGTTCCTTGGATCAACAAATTGACTCAATGATAGAAGAAAATTAAGAAAAATCAATTTGAAACTCCAATTGGTGAAACACTTCAATAGACGTATTCAGGCTTCTTGTAGACGGGTGATGGAGTGTAAGTTGGAGCCTTGTAGACTGGTGATGGAGAGTAAACGGGGGCCTTGTAGTACACTGGAGATGGGGTGTAGACTGGAGCCTTGTAGACCGGTGATGGGGTGTAAACGGGGGCCTTGTAGTACACTGGAGATGGGGTGTAGACTGGAGCCTTGTAGACTGGTGATGGGGTGTAAACGGGGGTCTTGTAGTACACTGGTGATGGGGACTTGTAGTACACAGGAGATGGGGTGTACACTGGCTTCTTGTAGTACACTGGAGATGGGGTGTACACTGGCTTCTTGTAGTAGACGGGAGATGGGGTGTACACTGGCTTCTTGTAGTACACTGGAGATGGGGTGTACACGGGGGCCTTGTAGTACACGGGAGATGGGGTGTACGCTGGCTTCTTGTAGTACACCGGGGAAGGGGTGTACACAGGTGAAGCCTTGTATTCGGGAGATGGAGTGTAGATGGGCTTCTTGTAGTACACCGGGGAAGGGGTGTACACGGGTGAAGACTTATATTCAGGAGAGGGGGTGTAGACGGGCTTCTTGTAGTATGGAGAAGGGGTGTAGATGGGTGAAGGCTTGTACTCGGGGGTGGGAGTGTAGACGGGCTTCTTGTAGTATGGAGATGGGGTGTAGACGGGTGAAGCTTTGTATTCAGGGGATGGGGTGTAGACGGGTGAAGCTTTGTAAACCGGAGAAGGGGAGCTGTAGCCATAGTAATCTGCAGAGGCAATGGCAGCCAAAGCCAAGAAAAGCAAAGAGGTCAAGAGGGAAGAGCTTTTGAAAGCCATGTTGAAGGATGGGTAAGCTAAGAAACCGAAAGGAGAAGAATAAGATGAGATACAGAAGTCCCTATACGTTGGGCTTTATATATAGGGTTGTCTTTAGAATAGTAGTATATATAATTGGACGCACGTTAGAACATGTCTAGTGTAGTTGGGATGCACTTCTTCTCTACATAAGAAGGTTTCTTTGTATTGACCGTGCCCAAGGCTTATTATTGCTCGTGCATGTTCCAACACATTCGTTTACAGCTTCAGCAGTGACTGAAGACTAGTGTTTAATTACATGCTTAGAGATTGCCAGCTTCTCATTGATTTCGATCAGTAACTCAAAACTCGTTTACTGCATTCTCAAGTACTGTACAGCCATGACTCACTCTTTCAATAACAAACACTCATTTGTACTTCTTCTTTCATTATTTATACTTCTTTAGATAATTTTAAGCTTGGATAAATATTGGTTCTTCAGCTCCCGGCCGTTTTAGTTCAAGCAAAATCTTCATAAACCATAGATAACTTACATGAACAATCTCCCATCATCCAATAATTCTTTTGTAAATCTGCAAAAAGTGCCTGAAAGTGTAAACAAGTAGGTGTAGGCAACCCACGTCTTTGCTGAATTCTACAATTCACAAAAGCGAGATGCTAATCAAATTCATCTAAATTCCCTTTTTCAAATTATAAGCAAAAATCTGCTGCTGCGTAAAATAAATTGAAACCCCTCAAAAAGTTATTGATTAAATCCAGTTGGAGTCTTTTAGCCTAAAATCTGCTGTTGAAGATGCATGTAGATGGGCTTTGCATTAAGGGAATTGGATTTGCAGCAAAAGTTTGCACAGTTTAGCCACGATCTATTATTTAATAGTATAGAGGAAACGTGCGTCCCAAATACATTAGACATGCCTGACGTGCATCCGATCATATATATACTTTGAATTTACTAATCTTCTCAATCAATTGCTAAGCCTCCAAACTATATATAAACCCCAACCATTAAAGACTTCTTCATCTCGATCATCTGGTTCGTCTTCTTCTCTTTGAGTTCCTTAGCCTAAACTTCATTCAACATGGCTTTCAAGAGCTCTTCCCTCTTGACCTCTTTGCTTTTCTTGGCTTTGGCTGCCCTTGCCTCTGCAGATTCCTATGGCTACGCCTCTCCTTCTCCGGTTTACAAAGCTTCACCTGTCTACACCCCATCTCCAGAATACAATGCTTCACCCGTCTACACCCCATCTCCATACTACAAGAAGCCCGTCTACACTCCATCTCCTCAATACAAGGCTTCACCCGTCTACACCCCTTCCCCGGTGTACTACAAGAAGCCAGTGTACACCCCCACCCCCGAGTACAAACCTTCACCCGTCTACACCCCTTCCCCAGTGTACTACAAGAATCCCGTCTACACTCCATCTCCTGAATACAAGGCTTCACCCGTGTACTACAAGAAGCCAGTGTACACCCCCACCCCCGAATACAAACCTTCACCCGTCTACACCCCTTCCCCAGTGTACTACAAGAAGCCCGTCTACACTCCATCTCCCGAATACAAGGCTTCACCTGTCTACACCCCTTCCCCAGTCTACTACAAGAAGCCAGTTTACACCCCATCTCCCGTGTACTACAAGAAGCCAGTGTACACCCCATCTCCCGTGTACTACAAGGCCCCCGTGTACACCCCATCTCCAGTGTACTACAAGGCCCCAGTGTACACCCCATCTCCAGTGTACTACAAGAAGCCGGTGTACACCCCATCCCCCGTCTACTACAAGGCCCCAGTTTACACCCCATCTCCAGTGTACTACAAGGCCCCAGTTTACACTCCGTCACCGGTTTACAAGGCTCCAGTGTACACCCCATCTCCAGTCTACAAGGCTCCAACTTACACTCCATCACCCGTCTACAAGAAGCCCGAATACGTCTACTGAAGTGTTTCAGAAATTGGGGTTTCATATTGAGTTATCTTAATTTTTTCTAAACATTGAGTCAATTTGCTGATCCGAGAAAGAATATGATATTCTTATTTGTATTTCTTTCCAACAAGAATATATGTTATTGATATGATATTATACTAATTGTTGTCCCCACTACAGAATTGAATTATCCAAGTGTTCAATCAACCTCATTCCTCTTTTGCGATCTTTGAGAGTGAGGATGGTGTGTCTGTTTTACAAACTGATAACCTGTCGGAAAGCATGAAATAATGAATTTAAGATGAGTTTACGTAAAAGCTATAAATTATTGACAGTGCTTATGAAAATCAGCTTGTTCATGGAAGAAAACCAGCTTATGAAAGTGATCAGCTTTTTTCTCATCATCCTCACGCATGATGAATATAATCTATTGATAATAACTTGTGAAAGTCAAGCTGTCTGCAACTTATAATCTACTTGCTAACGGAGGAAGAAGATTTGAGTTTGTCATTACAAACTGATGACCTGTCATTAACGGATAAAGCTTTCCTAAAAAAAAGGATATGGCAAACATGAAATGACGAATTTAACCTGTTTCCAATCTATATCAAACGAGCATATGATCAAGTTCTAAACAGTAATCAAGTTTAGTCATAAAGGTGACACAAAGATTATTACGTTCGGAAGCTGTAAACGTACTTTTTGCCTGCTAGTTGGAACATTATGCACATTCAATTAGAAACATTCATATGTAGAGAAAACGTGCATTCTAACTGCATTAAACATGCCTGACATGCATCCTTTTATACTTTCAAAATAATCATCTTGTGAAAAACAAAACTATATAAAGCCCAACAAATAAGGACTTCTCATATCATCTTCTTTTTCTTCTCTTCCGAGTTTCTAAGCCTAAAAATCATTCAACATGATAAACTAAAAGAACGTTTTTCAAACAATCTTAGGTTAGTTTCAGGTGATATGACAATTAAAACTCAAGGACAGTTTGAACACAAAAGAGTTGGTGATGCAGTTCGGACTATTCTGTTGGATCTCAAGAGGGGAGAATCAATCCAATTCACTAAACAGAAGTATCGATTTGAACAAAGATTACCAAGCAAAAAAAGGAAATAACAAATATTTAACAAGAATATATTTGATATAATATTATATATAATTAAATATTGTCTCAGCTATAAGACTGGGTTTTTTGTGCGGAATATGAGAAATAACAAATATTCAACAAGCAAAAAAAGGAAAAATAATAACGGTTCACCCAATATTGACTTAGAAAGATTTTATTAAATTTCGGATCTCAAATGAACAAATAATTTGGAGGTTGAGATCACGATACAGTAATAAAACCCTAATTATAATATTTTGTCTCCTTTGTGAACGTAATGAAGAGGATTTCTCATATTTGACTTAACAGACACACACGAGTATATATGCTCACTGTGGTTCTGTTATAGTTGTTATAACTTTGCATTATTTACATATATTCCCCTTTTATTTATTATATCTACACATATAGTCTATACCCCCCTCAAGGTGGATTAGGGATGACAAGGCCTAGCTTGCGAGACAAAAACATGTGTTGATATTCTCCCAAGGCTTTGGTGAAAATATCTACCAGCTGAAGCGTGGAAGGAACATGAGCAGTCTTGATGACTCCTTCTGGACTTCATCTCGTACAAAATGACAATCAATGCGAAGATGTTTGGTTCGTTCATGAAAAACTGGGTTTGCAACTAAGTGTTGTGCTGCTTTGTTGTCACAATAGAGCACAAAGAGGCGAGATATGTTGAGGTGAAGATCATGCAGCAATCTATCAAGCCAAATGATTTCACTAGCTATCATTGACATGGCTCTATACTCGCTTTCAACAGACGATTTACTAACTGTACGCTGCTTCTTTGTCTTCCATGAGACAAGAGATTTTCCCAAGAAGATGCAATAACCTGTGATAGAACGACAACTAAAAGGACAGGAGCCCCAGTCAGCATCACTATAAGTTGTGAGAGATTGATTCGATTGTGGATAATAGGCTAGAGCAAAGTCCATTGTTCCTTTGAGATATCGTAAGAGATAGGTAGCTACATGGCAATGTGGAATGAGGGGGGATGCTAGGAATTGACTGAGCTATTGGACGGTGTATGCAATGTTGGGCCTGGAAAGAGTGAGATAGAGTAACCGTTCAATCAACCGTCTATATGCCTCAGGATCAGTATAGAGATCCCCAGATTCAGATGATAGATGTGTGTTGCGCTGCATGGGAAAGCTAGTAGATTTGCAGTTTAGCATCCGTGTATCATGCAGAATATCATAGATATACTTGCGCTGGTTAAGAAGCAAACCAGTGGAACTGAGAGCAATCTCCATACCCAGGAAAAATCTAGCTAATCCCAAGTCATTGATAGTAAATGCTTGATCGAGGGCAGCTTTAAGTTACTGGATTTCAGTTGGGATATCACCAGTAATCAAAACATCATCAACGTATACCAAGACAATGGTGATACCGAGGGAAGATTGTTTAACAAACAAGGAATAGTCCTGGTGAGATTGATCAAACCCCAACTGAAGAAGTTGTTTGGTGAACTCAATGTTCCATTGCCGACTGGCCTACTTGAGACCATACAAGGAACGCTTCAATCGACATACATGACCTGAAGGAACCTTAGTATAACCTTGAGGTCACAAAAGATATACTTCCTCATCAAGATAACCATGTAAGAAGTTATTATTAATGTCTAATTGATGCAAAGGCCACGAATGAGAAGCATCCAATGCCAACATTGTTCGAATGGTAGCAAACTTTGCCGCTGGAGTAAAAGTATGCTTGTAATCCTTGTCTTTTATCTGATTGTAGCCCTTAGCAACTAGTCGGGCCTTATGTCGTTCAATTGTGCCATCAACTCGATACTTGAGCTTATAGATCCATTTGGACCCAATGGCAACTTTTCCAGAGGGAAGGGGAACAATTTCCCAAGTGTCATTCATCTCCAAGGCATGTATTTCTTTGGTCATGGCTTCAACCCAAAGAGGGGATTGTTTGGCCTGGTGATAAGTAGATGGTTTGACTGACTGAATGACATTACAAAGAGCATGAATGAAATCCTGAGAATGAGGAGCTAGATCAAAAAGAGCAAGAGAAGAGACGGTATTGCAATTGTAATCTTGCAGGTAAGCAGGCCTTGTAGTAGTACGGGTAGGTCGAGTAGATGAAATAATTAGAGGAGGTTGAGGTGTAGGAATAATTAGAGGAGGTTGAGATTGAGTTAAAGATGGACTGGTTGATGTGGTAGAGATTGGATGGAATGGTACTTGAATGGGATTAGCAAATGAATCATCAGATGAAGGAGGTGAAATAGGATCAAGTGATGAAATAGGCTGAGGTGATGAATACGATAGGAGAGCAGGTGATGAATGTGAGGTGGATGAATGAGGATGGTCTATGTCAGGGGCTGGAGTAACCAATGGTAGAGGAAAAGAGGAGAATGAAGTAGTTGGTAAAGAAGAACTTGTTTTGAAGGGAAATATATGTTCCTGAAAAACAACATGACGGCTAATGGTGATTTTTTTGGTGGTAAGGTTATATAGTTTGTAGGCTTTCTGACCTGGATATCCAAGTAGGATACAAAGTGTTTTGTGCGGAATATGAGAAATAACAAAAATTCAACAAGCAAAAAAAGGAAAAATATTAATGGTTCACCTAATATTGACTTAGAAAGATTTTATTAAGTTTCGGATCGCAAATGAACAAATAATTTGGAGTTTGAGATCACGATACAGTAACAAAACCCTAAATATAATATTTTGTCTCCTTGGCCCAAAAGTAGATCTATGAAGTGTGGCTTTTAAGAGGTATTAACAAGTTTTGTGAGTGTTCATACACATTCCCTTTTGCACTATAATTCGGTTTGTCAACTAATATATTTACTAGGAGAAGAGGCCTGACGGAGATTAAAAATCCAATATCTTGAGACTGGGAAGATTAATGATGTGGGTGTGTATTATAAAGTAAGAAGCTATCAAAAGCTGATCAGAAAAGCAGGTAAAGATAAATTTAAGTTGAGTTTACCAGTTATAAAATTATTGATATCACCAATGAAAGTTATCTTATGTGCTACATATCATCTACATACTTGAGATGAGCTTCTAAACAAATGAGTAGTGGTACGCATAAAAATTCAATTATTGAAGACGAGTAAATGATAATTTCAAGTAATAAGTTTATTCATGAAGGAGAGTCTCTAATAAAGAGTTAGAGATGAGATGTTTCACCCTTTCCAAAGCAAGTAAATGATAAGTTTAAAAGGGTGTTCGAGGGGAAGTATTTACACCCATGGCCATCTTTTCCAAGGCCATGAAGCTGAGTAACGATTACTATAGAGTATATGTGTAGATATAGTGAATAAAAGGGAAACATATGTAAATAATGAGAAGTTGTAGCAACCATAACAGAACCACTATGAGTATATATACTCTGGTGTATCTTTCATAGCAATACACAAACAATTCTTCTTCCTATGTTCATATGGTATAAGAGCCATGGACATAGATGTCACTTTTCAGATCTGATTTTTTTTTTCAAATCTAGCTTTCCTTCGTTTTTCTGCTCTCGCCCTACAAACACAATCTCTTTTCTTCTTTCTATCCATGGCTACTGGCAGTAATGCTTCCCTCAATTCTAATCTGGATCGAAATACTTCTGTTGATATCAACGATCCATTACACCTCTCTAATTCTAATCTGGATCGAAATAGTTCTGGAAGCGCAGCATTCGAATGGCATTTGGTGCCAAGCAGAAGCTTGGTATTATTGATGGAACATGTGCCAAACAAGCGGTTGGAGAACCTGATCAATTAGCTCGTTGGATTCGCGCCGATTACATGATTCGTTATTGGATCTTACACTCAATGCAGTCGCATATCGCTGAATTGTTTACTTACGCTGATTCGGCCTTGGCACTGTGAAAGGACATAGTGGAACGCTTTGAGGTATCCACCATCCTCATTCTTATCGAATTGCTAACAATCTTGGAGTTACAGTTGTAGAAACTCCCTTAGATCTTGCAGATAATCCATCATCCTCATTTGCCATGGATTCTTCCATGATCAATGTAGTGTGTCAAGAAGTTATCAAACTCATGATGGATAAACAAGCCAATTCTCCTAGCAACTTTGCAGGTATTGTTGCTCGTTTTGTAAACACTACTGTTAATATGAACACTTGGATCTTGGATTCTGGTGCTACTGATCATATCACCTTTTGCAAAGATCTTTTTTCTGTAATGACAAAGCTAGATAGACCACTATTGATTGGCCTTCCTGATGGATCAGTGAAGGAAGTATATTACAAAGGGATTGTTATCATCTCTCCAATTATTACTCTCCAGGATGTTCTATATCTTCCTCACTTCAAGCATAATCTCGTGTCTATCTCTCGTTTAATCAGTGATTTACCTATGGAGATCATGTTTACTCACACATCCTGTTTATTTCAGGACCTTACCAGTAAGTCTATAATTGCTTCTGGTTACAAGGAGGGGAACCTGTACAAGTTAGCATCATCTGGCTCTCTGGATTTTACTCATGCAGTGTCCAATGTCGTTAATAAACCTTGTGATGTATCCTTATTTCATGTCAGATTAGGCCACATGTCTTTGTCCAAAATACATCACATAGATACCTTGTTACTTCTAAATTACATCATTTGGATTGCCATACTTGTATTACAACAAAACAACACAAACTTCCTTTTGAGTCTAGTCATTCTCGTGCTGAAAAGGCCTTTAGTTTGATTCATGTGGATATTTGGGGGCCGTTCCATACTTTAGCTATGTGTGGGTCTTGTTATTTTATAACTGTGGTGGATGATTTTACTCGATGTACTTGGACGTTTCTCATGTCTAATAAGTAACAGGTACTCAAGATCATTACCAACTTCCTGGCTTATGTGAAGGCCTAGTTTAACACTAGGATTTAAACTTTTAGGTCAGATAATGGGCTCGAGTTCATGTAGAAACCTCTCCAAAAATTATTTCTGGCTTATGACATTATTCACCAATGGTCTACACCATATGTTCCACAACAAAATGCAAGGGTCGAACGAAAGCACAAACAACTGCTTGAGACTGCACGTGCTATTCAACTCCATGCCCAATTACCACTTCATTTCTAGGCTGAATGTATTCTTACTGTAACATATCTTATCAACCTCATGCCCTCATCTATCCTTGCATGGAAGTCTTCTTTTGAAACTCTCCACTACATTAAACCATCTTACAATCATCTACGAGTAATTGGATGATTGTGCTTCAGTTTACTTCCCAAACGAGACAAGTTGGAGCTTGTCTCAACCCCTTGTATTTTATTGGGATATCCTCCAGGTCATAAAGCTTACAAACTATATAACCTCACCACCAAAAAAATCACCTTTAGTCGTCATGCCATTTTTCAGGAGCATATGTTCCCTTTTAAAATAGTTCCTTCCCCACCAACTACATCACCCACATCTTCCTCTCTCCCATTTGTTACTCCAGCTCCTCACACAGACCCTCCAATTCTCATCTCTCCTCATCCAACTAGCTTCAATTTATCACCTACCTACCTACCTACCTACCTACCTACCTACCACCTTCTACTTCTCCTCTTGATCCTAGTTCATCACCTTCATTTGATGATTCACTTGCCCATCCTATTCAAGTACCATTCGATCCCATTCCTACCACCTCTGCCAGTCCATCATTACCTACTACTTCTTCTCACTCCCAATTAATTATTTCTCCTTCTCAAACTGCTTTAATTATCCCATCTACCCGACCTACTCGCACCATTACACGACATGCTTATCTGCAAGATTACAATTGCAATACCGTTTTATCTCTTACTCTTTTTGACCTTGCTCCTCATTCTCCTGAGTACATTCATGTCCTTTGTAATGTCATTCGGTCATTTGAACCATCTACTTATCACCAGGCCAAACGATCCCCTCTTTGATTGAAGCCATGACCAAAGAAATACAGGCCATGGAGATGAATGACACTTGGGATATTGTCCCACTTCCCTCTTGAAAAGTTGTAATTGGGTCCAAATGGATATATAAGCTCAAGTATTGAGATGATGGTACAGTTGAAAGACATAAGGCCCGGTTAGTTGCTAAGGTACATTCAGATCAAAGACAAACACTACAAGCATACTTTTAGTCCGGTCGCAAAATTTGCTACCATTCGTACAGTGTTGGCATTGGCTGCTTCCCATTCATGGCCTTTGCACCAACTAGACATCAATTACGCCTTCTTACACGGCTATCTTGATTAGGAAGTTTATCTTCTACCTCCTCGAGGATACACTAAGGTTCCTTCAGGTCATGTATGTCGATTTGAAGCATTCCTTATATGGTCTCAAACAGGCCAGTAGACAATGGAATGTTGAATTCACCAAACAACTACTTCAGTTGGGGTTCGTCCAATCTCACCAGGACTATTCCTTATTTGTAAAGAAATCTCATCTCGGTATAACCATTGTATTGGTGTATGTTGATGATGTGTTGCTTACTGGAGATATTCCTTCTGAGATTGAGTCCCTCAAAACTGCACTAGATCGGGCGTTCACCATCAAGGACTTGGGATTAGCCAGATTTTTCATGGGTATGGAGATTGCTCATAGCTCCACTGACTTGCTTCTTAACTAGTGTAAATACATCTATGACATTCTGCATGATACTCAGATGCTAACCTATAAAGCTACCAGCTTTCCTATGCAACACAAGACACAACTCTCATCTGAATTTAGTGATCTATACAGTGACCCTGAGGCATATAGACGCTTGATCAGACGTCTCCTTTACCTCACTCTTACCAGGCCATATATTGCATACACCGTCCAATAACTCAGTCAATTCTTAGCATCCCCACGCATTCCACATCGGCATGCTGCTACCTATCTCTTACGATATATCAAAGGCACAATGGACTTTGCCCTAGCTTACTATCCGCAATCTACTTTATCCCTCACAACCTACAGTGATGTTGACTAGGGTTCTTGTCCGTTTACATGTCGCTCCATCACAGGATATTGCGTTTTCCTGGGCAAATCACTTGTCTCCTGGAAAACCAAGAAGCAGCGTACAATTACTAAGTTCTCTGTTGAAAGCAAATATAGAGTCATGTCAATGACAATTAGTGAGATCATATGGATTGATGGTCTTCTTCATGACCTTCACGTCACCATATCTCGCCCCTTTGTGCTCTATTGTGACAACAAAGCAGCTCAACACTTAGCTGCAAACCCCATATTTCATGAGCGCACCAAACACCTCCGCATCGATTGTCACTTCGTATGTGATAAAGTCCAGAAAGGAGTCATCAATACTGCTCATGTTCCATCTACACTTCAACTTGCAGACATTTTCACCAAATCTTTGGGTGAACAACATCACATGTTTTTGTCTTGCAAGCTTGGACTCGTTATCCCTAGCTAGATCCAACTTGAAGGGGGGGTATAGAGTATATGTGTAGATATAGTGAATAAAAGGGAAACATATGTAAATAATGACAAGTTGTAACAACCATAACAGAACCACTATGAGTATATATACTCTGGTGTATCTGTCATAGCAATACACGAACTATTCTTCTTCCTATCTTCACAATTACCAAAATGTTACATCGGTCTTTAGTGCTCCAAGTACGACCACATGCGATAAAGATGTTTCACCCTTTTACATATACATGTAATACATGGTGAGTCCCATATCAGGAGATTGTATTCATTATCAATATCTCGTCTAACATGGTATCAAAGCATTTATGAACGACCATACGTTTTTTATAACTACGATCCACCATTACTTTCCGCCACAATAACCCTAATCCACCCACTCCATGTCCGATGATGAGAACACCCGTGATCACTCCGGATCTTAGTTCGATGATAGTGTTGCTATCGCTACCCCACCGCATGTTGCAACCCTTTCCACTCCGCATAACCCATCTCCAACATCCGTAATCCCGTTCCCCTTACCCTTGACCTTGTGAAGGTTCAATACCCGTGATCACTCCGGATCTTTTCCGTCACTACTCACGCTCACAATGTTGCCAATCATATCGATGAAACTCCTCCGGATTCTTCCACTCCTCAATGGATAAAATTGGATGTTATTATATGTTTGCTGTAAAATGTGCGTGCAATCAAGTCTTAAATTTATAAAACTAGAATAAAGGCAAGCGAACCATAGTGTACGGATCGGCGTAGATTAGCAAATATTCTAGAGTATCGATCATAGGGATTTGGTGAAACAAAATCCAATTTCAAGTTGTCAAGCAAATAAGGTGTAAAGCTTTGCAAATATTGGGGAAAACAACAACCCTAAAGATCCAGGTATCAAATTGTGGCAATCGATTCAAGATATACCAAAGAACTAAGGACAGAGTCAAGAGATGCAAAGGTACGCTAAGGTAAAGTAATGTACGGTGAAGTTCCAAGACTTTATATGACTTATCTAAAGACACTCTCTATAAAGGTTGTTGAGGCTAGAGTATAGAAAGGATCTAAGAACAAGAATTAAACTCAAATACCCAAACTTGTAACCCAAGGATCAAGATAAAATCAAACGATTAAGGTTGTGACACTCGAAACCGAAATAGAGGATGATGAGTCTCACTACTACCTAGAAAAGGGCAAGCCAAGACTAGATTAAAGCTAATCTTTAACCTTGGATCAAAGTAAAAGCAAAGTTCGTAAACTAGGGTGAATCACGGTCAGATCTTGAGAACCACGGCCGTGGAAACCTAAGAACAAGCCGTGATTTAGGGTATCGATGAGATCTCTCTAACTCTCAGGGTCCAATCAAATTACGATCGATATATCATCATCTAAGCCACAACTATCAACCCTTCACCTTAGAATTGCTAAAGGGTTTTAGCCAATAACCATTGTCATAATATCAATATTCAATTTATAGAGAATGAAAGATGAAAACCCTCGAATACTCAATAAACTTCAAAACCAATTCTCAATCCGACACACAAGAAGCGATATTCAATGGATTCAGAATGTAGAACACAAAACCTCACAATGATCTAAGGTAAATATGAAGAACATGTTGTCAGTCTGTATTCAATATCAAAACCTAAGAAAGAGGCTAAACCTTCGGCGATCTTCAAACAACCCTAGGTAAGAATGCTCCAAGCAAGGTAAGCGGCCGTCAGCGTCCGTAGGCGTCTAAGCGGGATCAAACGTGAGTATTGCTAGATCAAGTGAGGATTCCCGAAACTCTCTTTTCCGACCTTTTTATAAGACGGGAAAGAATAACCGTCCAGGCCCATTACGTAAATAATGTGGCAAATAAAGACTCGTCAAAAGATTGCCTAAATCACGGTCTCAAGGGTTTCCACGACCATGGTTTAGGGCGTGGAAAGGGGTTACGGTCTCTTGTGACTTCCATGACCGTAATTTAGGCCATGTAACTTACTAGAATGCTCCACGCTCATGATACCAAGATCCACGGCCGTGGTTTAGAGCGTGGACTCTTCTACGGCCGTAATTCAGGGCGTGGAAGTGTAAAACTCTTGTGGTTTCCTTTGTGTCATGACATTGTTCATCCTAGCTCCTTCCTTAGCTTCCTTGATGTGTTCTTAATCCTTGATTACGATCGATTACTCTCTTTTCTCTCCCAATAGCTCCTATTTAGCTCCTTTTCACCTACAATAAACACAAAGCTAGTGTAGACTTCCATATCGACAATATAGATGATCAAGCCAACATTTGCTTCTAAACTTCATCTAAGTACACAATAATGAGGGATAAACAACCAAAATAAGTGCCTAGAATATTGCAATATTTCATGCTAACAAAATACCTCATACTTGTCACTTGCTTGTCCCCAAGCAAGGTTTTCAAAAGCACTAGAATATAAGTTAGAATGAAATGTGTATGCAATCTCAAAACAAAAACATCCTTTAGGTAAATGTTCTTCTAGTCAATAAATCATCCTCAAACCTTGCTTCATTCATCCTTGAAACGCTTATATACATAAACCAAAGAATGTAAAGCAAAGAAACATCATGAATCGCTTAACCTTTAGGACAAACATCATAACCTTCAAGTATTGTCAAAATCAAGCATAAGAAACTTAAATTTAGATCACCAAGTCAAATAACATTCTTTTGATCTTAAGGACTTTCAAGTAAGGTCTAGAATGCGGAAGGGAGGGAAACTTATAAGGGATGTGGTGCATGAATCCGGGAAAATGAATAACCCAACTCTATCTTTTTACTTTGAATTGCAACACCATCAACTTTGAGCTTTGCTCTCTTCTTTTTCACATTATTTTTCGACTTTACTTTTTGAAAGATGGACAGAGGTGCACAAAAACCGAAGCCCAGGAGATCGGCGTTTCTCAATTTAGAGATGCCTCAAACCCTTGATGCACATAACATAATTCGTTAGAATATCGCTCAATCCGACTTTGGCAAGACACAAACACCCGGCTATGTGAATGGTGCCGAGTTACTCATCGTCATGATTGACTTCCCCAAACCTATTAATTCTATTCTTTGAATGCAAAATGTTTTTGCTTTGATGGCCCTCCTACATCAAACATGCCAAATATCAACTCCTCCAAATTCCCGGATAGGTAAGGGAGGCTGTGACCCCTCCTATTTCATTTCTAGTTGATTACCAATTAATTAACCCTGTTTAAAACAATAAGCGGAAAAGCGGAAAACGTAAATTTTTAAAACTTTATCTTACAACCATATTCACAACATATACACATACTAACATACGTCATAAACTTTGTTTAACAAAACACAACTGTTTAAAACCATGCAAAACATCCTAGGCGGTAGCATTCCATAACAGCCCACCTGATATGATCTCATCAAACAAACAACCCATAATCACCAGAATAATGTAACGAGCATAATGGAATTTCTAATTATCCATTTTGGCAAGCCTAAGGTCAATTTAGGCAAAATCGCAATACGGAAAACGAATAAATTCATAACTTATTCGTTACTAACCCGATTGACGATCCGAAAGAAGATTCGGAATCACAACGACGCATGCTACGCTCGGACACCATCAAATTCACCGGAATCTGAGCGACGGAACCTCCCTAGTATCATATATGCTCGACCAGACCTCCCCTTGCTCGGAAATGTAGAAACTCGGTACCAAAATGAAGAGAATGAAGAGAGGAATCCAAAAACTCAAACGGATTTGAAATCAGATTAGAAACGAAGAGTAGATCTGAGTTTGAAGGTTGAGAGAAATCAGAGCTTTTACGAGGAAACGTGAAAGAAAATGAATTAATAAACGATATTTCAGCTATTTATAGCGAAGACGATAATTATCCTTTAGCGGAGTCGATAATTATCCTTTTACCGATCCGAAAGCGGTTTAAGCCCCCTTCTCCAAACTTCTCGAAATTGGAATAATAAATCTGGAATATTGTATGGATAATTATTCCGCAATTGTTTCGAAAAACGTGTATTCCTAAGCCGTCTTTCTTAGGCGCTAAGAAACGAAATAGCGACTCTTTTGGCCGTTTTGCCTTTCCATGTTTTTTCATATCTAGGACATGCCCGATGTCCTGATCATTTTTCTCAACTGCATTTTTATTAATTGAAGCTCCCAAATGCTCCAAATAACACCGGGTTGTAATATCATCTAGGAGCAAGTTACCTCGAGAGGTATCTCGTATTAAAACGGATATAATTCCTTAAAATTCTCGATTAGGCCATCTTTGATTTTTGACTGTTACAAATATCTCCCACTTTAAGAAATTTCGTCCCGAAATTTAAGAAAGGACGTAGAACCAAACTCGTAGATATATCAAAAGGATGCACAACCGGATCACAATTTCTCGAGGTTCTTACTAAAAAAGATAGGGGTATTTCGCTCTCATATCTCGCTCGGTCTCCCATGTAGCCTCTCGAGCTGAATGATGTCCCCATCTGACCTTCACCATCGGAATCTCCTTGTTTCTCAATCTTCGAACTTGCCTGCCTAAAACCTCAACTGGTTCTTCTGGGTAGGACAAGTTCTCAGATACTCTTATCTCAGGTTCGGGAATGATATGACTAGGATCTGACCTATACCTCCGTAGCACCGATACGTGGAAGACGTCATGTAATCTTGATAACTCAGGTGGTAACGCCAATCTATACGTAAGTGGTCCGATCTTCTCTAAGATCTCATATGGACCAATGTATCTCGGTGCTAACTTCCCATGCCTAACAAA
This sequence comes from Fagopyrum esculentum, assembly GCA_033239045.1. Classification (NCBI taxonomy): domain Eukaryota; kingdom Viridiplantae; phylum Streptophyta; class Magnoliopsida; order Caryophyllales; family Polygonaceae; genus Fagopyrum; species Fagopyrum esculentum. Next base: position 146,696,031 of record BSUD01000001.1, read on the forward strand.
TCTCATAACTCCCCTCCAAGGAGATACCTTCAAAAACACTCTCTCACCTATCTCATATGTCATCTCTCGTCTATGGCGATCAAAGTAGCTCTTCTGACGATCTTGTGCTGCCTTCAAGCAGTGCTTTGCTACTTGTACTTTCTATATTGTCTGTTGTACAAGTTCGGGACCCTCTATCTGTCGCATGCCCTCAAAATCCCAACATACAGGTGTGCGACACTTCCTTCCATACAAGGCCTCGTAAGGGGCCATACCAATACTTGAATGGAAACTGTTATTATACGCAAATTCGAGCAATGGCAGGTTAGAATCCCAATTACCTTTAAGCTCCAAAACACAAGATCTCAACATCTCCTCCAAGGTCTGAATCGTTCTCTCTGATTGTCCGTCTGTCTGAGGATGAAATGCCGTACTGAAATGCAATCTTGTACCTAAGGCAGTTTGTAGACTTCCCCA
>BSUD01000001.1:146696496-146745258 GCA_033239045.1 Fagopyrum esculentum
AAATCGCAATACGGAAAACGAATAAATTCATAACTTATTCGTTACTAACCCGATTGACGATCCGAAAGAAGATTCGGAATCACAACGACGCATGCTACGCTCGGACACCATCAAATTCACCGGAATCTGAGCGACGGAACCTCCCTAGTATCATATATGCTCGACCAGACCTCCCCTTGCTCGGAAATGTAGAAACTCGGTACCAAAATGAAGAGAATGAAGAGAGGAATCCAAAAACTCAAACGGATTTGAAATCAGATTAGAAACGAAGAGTAGATCTGAGTTTGAAGGTTGAGAGAAATCAGAGCTTTTACGAGGAAACGTGAAAGAAAATGAATTAATAAACGATATTTCAGCTATTTATAGCGAAGACGATAATTATCCTTTAGCGGAGTCGATAATTATCCTTTTACCGATCCGAAAGCGGTTTAAGCCCCCTTCTCCAAACTTCTCGAAATTGGAATAATAGATCTGGAATATTGTATGGATAATTATTCCGCAATTGTTTCGAAAAACGCGTATTCCTAAGCCGTCTTTCTTAGCCGCTAAGAAACGAAATAGCGACTCTTTTGGCCGTTTTGCCTTTTCATGTTTTTTCATATCTAGGACATGTCCGATGTCCTGATCATTTCTCTCAACTGCATTTTTATTAATTGAAGCTCCCAAATGCTCCCAAATGCTCCAAATAATACCGGGGTGTAATATCATCTAGGAGCTGGTTACCTCGAGAGGTATCTCGTGTTAAAACGGATTTAATTTCCTAAATTACTCGATTAGGCCATCTTTGATTTTTGACTGTTACAAATATCTCCCACTTTAAGAAATTTCGTCCCGAAATTTAAGAAAGGACGTAGAACCAAACTCGTAGATGTATCAAAAGGATGCACAACCGGATCACAATTTCTCGAGGTTTTTACTTAAAAAGGTAGGGGTATTTCGCTTTCATATCTCGTTCGGTCTCCCATGTAGCCTCTCGAGCTGAATGATGTCCCCATCTGACCTTCACCATCGGAATCTCCTTGTTTCTCAATCTTCGAACTTGTCTGCCTAAAACCTCAACTGGTTCTTCTGGGTAGGACAAGTTCTCAGATACTCTTATCTCAGGTTCGGGAATGATATGACTAGGATCTGACCTATACCTCCGTAGCACCGATACGTGGAAGACGTCATGCAATCTTGATAACTCTGGTGGTAACGCCAATCTATACGCAAGTGGTCCGATCTTCTCTAAGATCTCATATGGACCAATGTATCTCGGTGCTAACTTCCCATGCCTAACAAATCTCATAACTCCCCTCCAAGGAGATACCTTCAAAAACACTCTCTCACCTATCTCATATGTCATCTCTCGTCTATGGCGATCAAAGTAGCTCTTCTGACGATCTTGTGCTGCCTTCAAGCAGTGCTTTGCTACTTGTACTTTCTATATTGTCTGTTGTACAAGTTCGGGACCCTCTATCTGTCGCATGCCCTCAAAATCCCAACATACAGGTGTGCGACACTTCCTTCCATACAAGGCCTCGTAAGGGGCCATACCAATACTTGAATGGAAACTGTTATTATACGCAAATTCGAGCAATGGCAGGTTAGAATCCCAATTACCTTTAAGCTCCAAAACACAAGATCTCAACATCTCCTCCAAGGTCTGAATCGTTCTCTCTGATTGTCCGTCTGTCTGAGGATGAAATGCCGTACTGAAATGCAATCTTGTACCTAAGGCAGTTTGTAGACTTCCCCAGAAATGCGAGGTAAACCTCGTATCTCTATCGGATACAATCGATACAGGGACTCCGTGCAATCGAACAATTTCTCTTACATACAACTCTGACAGCTCATCCAAGGAGTTGTCTTGTCTCATTGGTAAGAAGTGGGTAGATTTCGTCAATCTGTCTATAATCACCCATACCGTGTCATTTTTTCTGAAAGTCCTAGGAAGTCCAACCACAAAATCCATTGTAATCCGCTCCCACTTCCACTCAGGAACTGATAAAGATTGTAATTTTCCTGCTGGTGCTTGGTGTTCAGCTTTCACTTGCTGGCACACTAGACATCGAGCTACAAAATCAGCTACCTCTCGTCTCATCCTGGACCACCAATAGATCTTCCTCAGGTCATTAAACATCTTCGTACTCCCAGGATGCATGGAATACCTCGAGGAGTGTGCCTCTTCAAGTAGCTTCTTCTTTAACTCCTCAATGTTGGGCACGCATATCCGTGTACCTCTGTATAACACTCCCTGATCAGACAATTGGAAGTGTGTAGTGGTAGCATCTCCCACTTTAGCTTTCAACTTCTTCAGTGTAGCATCCTCATCTTGTCTAGTTGAAATCTCATCGAGAATCAACGGTCTAACCTGAATGTTCGCTATCAACTCGGATCCTCTTACATCCATCTCTACTCTCATAACTCTGAGAGCTAATAGATGCTCAACTTTGTAGTTGACCTTACCACCTTGGTCACTGCTCTTTTTGCTGAGAGCGTCATCTACCACATTCGCCTTTCTTGGATGTTACTCTATAGTGTAATCATAATCCTTGAGTAACTCCATCCATCTTCTCTACCTCAGATTCAGATCCCTCTGAGTGGGAATATACTTCAGGCTTTTATGGTCGGTAAACACCGGAAATGTATCACCATAAAGATAGTGCCTCCAGGTCTTAAGAGCATGAACTATAGCAGCAAGCTCTAGGTCGTGTGTAGGGTAGTTCTGCTCATGAGGTCTCAACTGTCTAGATGTATATGCTATTACCTTTCCTTCCTGCATTATAACTCTTCCTAAACCACTCCCAAATGTGTCGGTGTAAACCACAAAGTTACCCTTATCTGAGGGTACAGCCAGAATAGGGAACGTAGTCAATCTTTTCTTAAGTTCTTCAAAGCTCTCTTGACAACTGTTATCCCATATAAATTGCTGATTCTTCTTTAGCAAGTTAGTCAATGGGCGCGCGATAATCGAGAAGTTCTTTACAAACCTCCTGTAATAACCCGCCAGTCCTAAGAAGCTGCGAATCTCCGTAATGCTCTTCGGAATTTCCCATTCTGTAATAGCCTTGATCTTGGATGGATCAGGTTGTATACCATCTCGTGATATCACATGCCCTAGAAAGGCAATCTGATCCGTCCAAAACTCGCACTTGCTGAACTTCGCATACAACTGTCTCTCCCTCATAATCCCTAAGATACGTCTCAAATGTTCTCTATGAGTATCTGCATCTCGGGAATATATCAAGATATCATCAATGAAGACCACGACAAACCGATCTAGATAAGGTTGGAAGATCGAATTCATCAACGCCATGAATGCTGTAGGTGCATTCGTCAACCCAAAAGGCATAACTGTAATCCATACCGAGTACGAAAACTTGTCTTCGGTATAAACTTCTCTGCTCTCCTCAACTGCCAGTATCCCGACCGAAGGTCAATCTTTGAAAATATTGTAGCACCCCTTAACTGATCAAGCAAGTCCTCTATCCTTGGTAAGGGATGCTTGTTCTTGATTGTAATTTTGTTCACGTGACGGTAGTCTATGCACAATCGTAAACTACCGCCCTTCTTCTTCTTCACAAAAAGCACTGGTGCACCCCAAGGAGAAATACTCGAGCGTATAAAACCTTTCTCGAGCAACTCCTCTATCTATTTTTTTTAACTCCTCCAGCTCTAGCGGAGCCATCCTGTAAGGAGTAATTGATATAGGTGATGCACCTGGTAATGTCTCAATCTCGAAGTCTACCTCTCTACTCGGAGGTAAACCAGGTAAATCATCAAGGAAAACGTCAGAAAGTTCTCTAACAACGTCCACCTCAGATACTCCGGGGCAAACAATAGCAGAATCTGACACACTAGCCAGATAAGCCTGATACCCTTCCCGAAGTAATCTCAAAGTTGTTATTGTAAATATGAGGCTAGTAGGAATAACATTCCTCTCACCGGTGAAAATCACCTCTCTCATCCCATCTATTACCATGGTGACTTCCTTTGTATAACAATCAATCAATGCTCTACGAGTGGATAACAATCCATACCTAATATCACATCAAACTCTCTGAAGAAATCATCTCATGTCAGCACAGGTGGTATACTCTTGCCATTAGGGGCCGTGTCCCACCAGATCCAATCTTTAGGAACCAAAAGAAAAGGAAGATCACATCTCCATTTGCTCCCTCAAGCAAGGATATATCATATTGTACCCATCACTCATTAGCGCAGATAACTCCATCTAGAATCGACTCAGTGTTCCTCAATCACTAATCCATTACTAATGGATCAGTAGTCCCCTCAAACGACTTTGCCCCTTGGCGGTGAATCTTCTCGAGATTCTTGTCCGTCTCAACTAGAATAATACCCGCCTGAGACACTGTTGTGCCTATGGTGGTATACTTCTCTCAAATATATCACTAAATCAGATATACCAGCCATATCCGATGGTGGTAGTGATATTGGCTAAACTGGCACCTTAAGGTGCTCCTGATCATTTCTACCCTGAGCATGTACACACTCAGTCGACGCTTTGGCTGTGCTCCGCCATCTAAAAGAAAAAGAAACTTTCAAAAGCTTTTCAGAAAACTCCCCACAACCCAAGCCAAGGAATCATATCCCTGCTCTGATACCAACCAAATGTGACCCCTCCTATTTCATTTCTAGTTGATTACCAATTAATTAACCCTGTTTAAAACAATAAGCGGAAAAGCGGAAAACGTAAATTTTTAAAACTTTATCTTACAACCATATTCACAACATATACACATACTAACATACGTCATAAACTCTGTTTAACAAAACACAACTGTTTAAAACCATGCAAAACATCCTAGGCGGTAGCATTCCATAACAGCCCACCTGATATGATCTCATCAAACAAACAACCCATAATCACCAGAATAATGTAACGAGCATAATGGAATTTCCAATTATCCATTTTGGCAAGCCTAAGGTCAATTTAGGCAAAATCGCAATACGGAAAACGAATAAATTCATAACTTATTCGTTACTAACCCGATTGACGATCCGAAAGAAGATTCGGAATCACAACGACGCATGCTACGCTCGGACACCATCAAATTCACCGGAATCTGAGCGACGGAACCTCCCTAGTATCATATATGCTCGACCAGACCTCCCCTTGCTCGGAAATGTAGAAACTCGGTACCAAAATGAAGAGAATGAAGAGAGGAATCCAGAAACTCAAACGGATTTGAAATCAGATTAGAAACGAAGAGTAGATCTGAGTTTGAAGGTTGAGAGAAATCAGAGCTTTTACGAGGAAACGTGAAAGAAAATGAATTAATAAACGATATTTCAGCTATTTATAGCGAAGACGATAATTATCCTTTAGCGGAGTCGATAATTATCCTTTTACCGATCCGAAAGCGGTTTAAGCCCCCTTCTCCAAACTTCTCGAAACTGGAATAATAAATCTGGAATATTGTATGGATAATTATTCCGCAATTGTTTCGAAAAACGTGTATTCCTAAGCCGTCTTTCTTAGGCGCTAAGAAACGAAATAGCGACTCTTTTGGCCGTTTTGCCTTTCCATGTTTTTTCATATCTAGGACATGCCCGATGTCCTGATCATTTTTCTCAACTGCATTTTTATTAATTGAAGCTCCCAAATGCTCCAAATAACACCGGGTTGTAATATCATCTAGGAGCAAGTTACCTCGAGAGGTATCTCGTATTAAAACGGATATAATTCCTTAAAATTCTCGATTAGGCCATCTTTGATTTTTGACTGTTACAGAGGCAATTACTTTTATTGTGGGGCTAAGTGATCAAAGAAAGAAGAAAGAAAATCGAATTGCCTTAATCATTTCATAAAGAAGTATAAGAACTCATCATGTGATTTCAACCTCAATTTCTCAATATGATTTAGATAGAACTTTCACATTATGAAACTTGCAAGAAAGGATAAATAACACATTCAATTCCTTTTTAATTCATTATTCCGTTTAAGCATACAATTGTCATCAAAAACTCATTCCGCAAGTAAGAGCTATCATAGAAGTCATCTCTAATCTTAGAAGCACAAGAACTCTTTCAAAATTTTCCAAAATTTACAAATTTTTATGGGTTTTTCAAACTTTTTCATGCAATGCAATAATGAAACGTGTGACTATGAATTTGAAACATGCAAAGTGTTATGGATAGAAGCAAGCAAATGTAGTAGAGTTATTACAACACATAGTCACACCCCACCCCATACTTAGAACATACATTGTCTTCAATGTTCGAAAAAGAAATAAAGAAAAGAAGAAAAGAAAAATGACTCACTAGAACGGTGGTGGGGTGGCTGAAACTGTCAATCCTCATGGCTGATCACTGTGGAGGTGGTGGTGGTGGAAATGAGCGGAGCTCATGGCTGTAGTACCGCCCAAACTGCTGGCGGTAGATATCACTCATCATCTCGTCATGCTCCCGGCTCCTAGTCTCCTGCGCCTCTCTATGGATCTCCAAGTCACCAACTCGCCTAGAAAGGTCGGTAGCCCACTCCGGTAGCTGCTCATACCAAGCCGGTGGCTGGCCGTACCATGCCGGTGCGTCCTATGGAGTCGGTGCTGCTAGTGCTGCTGGCACCTGGCTATACCAAGATGGTGGAGCTCCCATCCACTCCGGCTGTGCTCCGTACCAAGCGGGCGGAGCATCCATCCCTGTCGGCCTCTCACTCTAGCTAGCACGGCAAGAGGGAGAGGCTCCTAAAGGTCCAACGGGTCGTGGTGAACGCCTAGGAGGGTCAGGGAAGTGTGTCGGCTGATCCGGGAAAGTGCCAAAGTCCTGCTCATCATCTCCTCCCTCAAAACCATCACCTCCTCCTACCTCCTCCTCAACATCTGCAGCCGGAACCTCATCGGGGACATAGGGAGGTGCCACTAACCTATTCGCATGCATAGCAGCGAAAGTCTGCTTCCAATTATGGCATCCGGCCATAATGGAATACTCAGGGAGCCACAGGATGCCTCTACCTCCTCTCTCTTCCCAAGGCATACCAGCGGTAGGTGGACCACGGTGCTTAGGAAAGATGATACCTCTCGTCATCAAGCTATTGAGACCCAAAGGTCTCGCTGCAATCCTAGTACAATCAGAAAACTCTATCCCTAGCTGCCTAGCAATGTGGGTAACCATACCACCATATCCAATGTTACTGGCCCTCTTGTTCTTGAGCTTACTCATGGTGGAGGCTAAGAGGGTAGCATAGTCAGTAGGTCTACCGTGAAGCATAAAGTAAAGAAGGAACAACTCACCAGTCTTAATCTTCTGAGGGGTCTCAATCCTAGGGAAAAGGCACTCAGAAAGGACTCTATGAGCTATCTTCAAGGCTAAGTGGTAGATGAGCATAACCATGGTGTCAGTTGGTTGCCAGCGGTCCTCACTGGCATAGATCATGGATATGTCCTCCCAAAAGTCCTTAGCGTATACACCGCTAGGAAAACGACCATTGAAGGTCTCTTGGAACCCAAAGAAGGCTGCAAACTGCAAGATTGAGACCTCGTAGTTCTCCTCCATCAGCCTAAAAGAAACTGTCCTATCCATAGCATTGTGCTCAAAGGAAATCACAAACTCCCTAGTAATCTCCTCATATGCATCTTCCCTAATAGCGGAGAAGATGATCAAACTGGCTCTATCTAGAAGCCACGTCAAGTCATTAACTACATTCAGCGGCTCTAGCTCCTCAAGCACTAAGTAGCGCGGTCCTATGACCGCTCTCTTCTCGATCCTTTTCAAGGCATCGATGTAATTCTCATGGATGGTTGGAATTCTAGGAGGTGGGGGTGATGGTGGTTCACTAGGGGGTACTTGGGAGGAAGAGGAAGTGTCCCCTTTCCTCTTCTTGTTCCCATTTGACTTTCTCCTAAACAAATCCATCACAGAAGGAAAATCACGGTCTGTTCTACTAATTCCACGGCCGTGGTTCGTCCAGAGACCGTGGTTCGGCTCTGTTTTGCTCAAATCTGAATCAATTCACACCAAATTCAGCAGGCATAGTCCTAGACTAATTCCAATCCAATTCCAATCAGTTATCCTAAGAAATCTTGCAAGAATTTAGCCGAATCGACAAAGTAGAGAAAGAGAAGAAAACCTAGGTTTTTGGATTCTCAAAATCCAAATTCCGTCTTCTGGGATGATGGTTCACTCCGATTGTTGATTGGATCCTGTATAGGGTCGAAAATGCTTCACTTTAGGACCAAGAATCATTCGAAACGAGTTCCGAACGAAGATTTGAGAGATTGTGAGAGGTTTTGGCTGTCGGTCGTGGAATAAGGGCGTGTAAATGGGTTTATGTGTTGTTTTTGTGAAGAAGGTGGTTTATATAGTGACCGTAAATTTTTTTGAAAATCACGGTCACTCGGGGTGTTCCACGGCCGTGGTTTTGTACGGAACCGTGGTTTTGGTGAATTTTCTCAGATTTTTGCAAATTACGGTCTTTGTAATTTCCACGACCGTAGTTTAGGGCGTGGAACTCTTTGTAATGTGCCAAAATCCAAGTTTCGTCAATTCCTTCTAACGTTTTCTCTTCCCATTGCCTATTCTATTGTTCCTATATCCAAAAACACGACATACCGGAAGGTATCGAGGGCAAAACAAAGCAAAAACGACTAAACTAATCTAATCTAAGAATGATAAACAAAAGCATAAGTGCATTAACTTGGGTTGCCTCCCAAGAAGCGCTTGTTTTAGGTCCGTAGCTAGACCGTTCTTGCACTTGTTCGAGTGTGGTAGGTGCAAACTCCTCAGTTTGGAGCTCCGGTGTATACTTCTTGAGTCGTTGACCGTTCACCTTAAAACTTCCGCTCTTTTCACCCCATACTTCAACTGCACCATGAGACAAAAATTGTTTGATTAGATAAGGTCCAGTCCAACGAGATTTAAGCTTACCTGGAAAGAGCTAAAGTCTCGAATTGAAGAGGAGAACTTGATCTCCTTCTTTGAGGTCCTTTGGAATGATATGCTTATCATGCCAACGCTTCGCTCTCTCCTTATAGATCTTGGCATTTTCATAAGCATTTAAGCGAAGTTCTTCAAGCTCATTAAGGTCCAAAAGGCGCTTCTTGCCCGCTTCCTTTATGCTGAAGTTCAACCACTTAACCGCCCAATACGCTTTATGTTCCAGCTCCACCGGTAAGTGACAAGACTTCCCATACACAAGGTTGTATGGTGTTGTTCCTATGGGAGTCTTGTATGCAGTCCTATACGCCCATAATGCATCATCTAGTTTCAAAGACTAATCCTTCCTTGTCTTCGAAACTGTTCTCTCTAGGATTCCTTTAATCTCCCTATTCGAAATCTCTACTTGTCCACTCGTTTGTGGATGATAAGGGGTGGCGATCTTGTGAGTCACCCCATACTTAGCTAGTAGAGCTTCGAATCGTCGGGCAATAAAGTGAGAGCCTCCATCACTAATGATAGTCCGTGGTGTCCCAAACCTTGGGAATATAGTTCTATTAAAGAACTTAACCACAGTCATGGCATCATTAGTTGGAGAGGCAATTAATTCAACCCATCTCAAAATATAATCTACAGCTAGAAGTATGTATTGGTTTCCAGTTTCCACAAGATGATGGGAAAGGTCCCATGAAGTCTACTCCCCAAACGTCAAAGATCTCTACCTCCTGAATGTTGTTAAGAGGCATTTCGTTTCTCCTAGATATGTTCCCTGTTCTTTGACAAGCATCGCAGCAGGAAACAAAGGTTTGCACATCTTTAAATAAAGTAGGCAAAAAAAATCCAGATTGCAATACCTTAGGGCTAGTCTTGTTCAAGCTAGCGTGTCCTCCACAAGGTAGTGAATGACAATGACGGATGACGCTTTGCATCTCGTCTTCTGGCACACATCTTCAAATGATGCCATCAGGACCTCTCTTGAAGAGTAGAGGTTCATTCCAAAAGTATTCCCGGACATCCTTAAAGAACTTCTTCCTTTGTGCATAGGATAGTCCGGGTGGTATTTCAGACAAACCGAATAGTTAACAAAATCAGCAAACCATGGTTCGTTACCTTTAGTTATCTTGTCGATGCACTCCTCTATGATGTGTAAATGCTCGTCTGGAAAGGAGTCATCTATAGGTAGATTGTCGTCTTCTAGATGTGGTAGACGACTCAAATGATCCGCAACAGAATTTTCCGAACCCTTCTTGTCACGGATCTCTAGATCGAATTCTTGTAGGAGAAGAATCCATCTAATCAGCTTTGGTTTCACATCCTTCTTTGCAAGTAGATACCGGATCGCAGCATGATCCGCGTATACAATCACCTTTGCACCTACAAGATAAGAACGAAACTTTTCAAAGGCGTAAACAATAGCTAGAAATTCTTTTTCAGTAGTGGCGTAGTTAAGCTGCGCTTCATCTAGCATCTTGCTAGCGTAATAGATAGCATGGGTTCGGCCTTCCTTCTTTTGCCCAAGCATAGCTCCTATAGCTACGTCACTTGCATCACACATAACCTCGGATGGAAGATTCCAGTCCGGAGATTGGATGATCGGGGCTGAGATTAGAGCTTCCCGAATCTTATGAAACGCATCTAAACAATCCTGCGAGAAATCAAAAACTGCATCCTTCATCAATGGATTAGTAAGCGGTTTTGATATCTTAGAAAAATCCTTTATAAAACGTCTATAAAATCCAGCATGTCCTAGAAAGCTTCTTATCCCCTTCACCGAAGATGGAGGAGGAAGCTTTTCTATGGTCTCTATCTTAGCTTTATCTACCTCAATCCCTCTACTAAGATCAAGTGTCCGAGTACAATGCCTTCTTTCACCATAAATTGACACTTCTCCCAATTAAGAACTAGGTTAGTGTCTTCACACCTTTGTAGCACAAGAGAAAGGTTAGAGAGACAATTATCGAAAGAGGAACCATAAACAGAAAAGTCATCCATGAAAACCTCCATGATCTCCTCTATGTACTCCGAGAAGATAGCCATCATGCATCTTTGGAAGGTGGCTGGGGCGTTGCAAAGCCCGAACGGCATTCTCCTATAAGCGAACGTACCCCACGGGCACGTGAATGTGGTCTTCTCTTGATCGTCTAGATGGATCGGAAGGACGGTTCATAAATTGTCGGCTTGATTCCCACAAGTTTGTAGCAAACTATTGTCAAACCCTAAAAAACATCGTAGATCAACGCGCTAATGTTGATCATCTTGTAAGCGACTCGAGATTAGTCTTACAACTTATCAATGGTATGCCTAACAAATATGCCATCGTCGGGAGCATCATTAGCCAGACGGATCCGCTAACCCCCTTTATGAAGCCTCGTAACATTCTTAGCTAGGAGGAAGCTCGTGTCTACCGATCTTCTGAAGATACAACGGCACTGAGGACTAATGTCATTGCGAAAGACGACACTCTATATGTAAATCTAAGAAAAATGAATAAATAGTCCTATCCAACCAGTGGCATCCGCATGATTTTTAAGAGAGGGCAGAAATAATTTATCGATAAATATGAAAACAAAATAGCAATAAAAACAAAGTCAATATATCATCTACTTACGAAATTTTGACTACAAGTTTATCAAAAATAAATAGTCAATGTTACAAATAAACTCTCAATCTGACAACAAAGGGTGCGAGTTGACATATTTTGATATTAGTGAAGAATATCTTCATCACAAAGAATGTTCTTTCATCATCGTAACCGCCGGTTACGATGATGAAATGGCTTCCATTATAGATAGTAGACAAGCTTCTGGCATGGCTGGTATAGTGAACATTGAGAAAATTGGATTGAAGAGGCCATTAAAGGGACCATTGGAGGCAAAGAACACACAGGGTAAAACCCTTGTTCTTGACATATGAGCTCTTTCTAGGATCCGATATGGGGATATCCGGGTTGTACCCGGTATCCGAAAGTTCACTAGAAACTCAACTGAGCTTGAAGATGACAAAAATCTGGATATAGATTCAGTCTGTTGGAAAAAACTCCGCACGTTCCCAACTCACACCGAGTATTTATAAACGGGTATTTTGTTGCGCACTCACACTCATAAACTTCACTTTTGTGTATAGCCTTTTTGGATCCAACTCCTTCTTCACATTACATTATATTCCATTTGCAACCTGATAACGTGATTTATGACGTTAGTTTAGGCATTCAATTAGATAGTTTTTCCCGTTATTCGTGCACAGTTTGACATTAGTTCATGACGTTTACGCTTAATTCATGCATATTTCTAGAAAAGACGTCTATACGAGCTTTTGTCGGTTTTGTAGGTATTTCGGGGATCTTTTAGACATTAATCGATACATTCGAGAGTCAAGCCTCATGGTGGTACACATCCAAGGCTTTGAAGGAACATAATTGGAGCAATGAAGGACACAAGGACCCTTATTGGTGCAAGTAATGGAGCAACTCATGGCTAGAAGATCATAACAAGTCTCTGTTGAAGAAAATCGGACCAACACTTAGGAAAATCGGCCGATTTTCTTGACTGGGTCGATTTTTGGCCTTTGACAACTTAAGCCACGTGTCCCACGATCTCTTTGTCCGGCCTTGCTCTCGGTAGAGAATATAAGTGGGCCTGCAAGCTATTGCTGAGCATCTCTCCCTCTCCCACATTCTCTCATTCACAACTCATTCCATTGGAGATAGACTTGGAGAAGAAGAAAAACTCTCCCAATTTAGAGGAAGAAGAAGAACACCAAACTTAGAGTGATAGTGAGTTTTTGAGTGATTTTGAGTCATTTTTGGAGTCTTTGATTGAAGAACTATTGGAAGGATTGTTAGGAATGTTTTGGAACTTCATTTGAAGGGTTGTAAGTCTTGCTAAAACTTAGATTCAGCTGAGATTTATTGTTTTTACTTGCCTATCTTTCATCATTCATCTATGCAAACCATGTATGCTTGTGTGATGATTTTGGATCTTGATATGCATACTATTGGCTAGTTATTTGTGATTCTGGAGTGATGGATTGATGGTTATGGCTTGGGTGATGATAGAATGGACTTATATGTTAGTTTAGGATGATTTGTATTCACGAAACCTAACCTAGGAAGAAAAATCGGCCTGTTCTTCAGCCACATCGGCCGATTTAGGTATGATCCACCCGATTTTTCTCTCTGTTGCTCTTTAATTGATGAATCTGCATGTTAGGATGTTAGGTTGTTTAAATCCTAGTGTTTATTAAGCATAATATAGCTTAGGGTCACCTAATGCTAGCAACCTAAGTGAGGGAAGAGACCTATGATAACATGAATTATAGTCTATATTTTGGGGTTTGTTTGGACGTTTTATCTTCAATAATCTGCATGTTTGTATGTATTATATGTGATTATATTACCATTACATCTACCTTTGCGGGAATCGAGGTCTACACCTAGTTTTGTTGTAATCGTAGGTAAAATGGCACGTTTTGCATCAAAAAGGAGCAAAAGGAGCTATGAAGTCATTGGAGCTACATTGAGGAACATAAGGAACCATCCAGGAAGCATAGCCATGGATTAGAGATTCACTTTGGACCAGTTTTGAGAGATTTCACATTCAGTTGTGACTCACCTCGGTTGACCACAAATTCATCTCGACCGAGGTGATCTAGGGAAGTCGACTCGACCGAGGCGAATACCTAGGACGCGGCGAGAATATTTTATTCTTGGCTGAGATCTATTATATTTGGAAAGTGATCTTATATTTTTGGGCTTGGCTCCTGGAAGGAAGAAGATATACTAGATCTTATATTTTACCTATTTTTATGGGAAGAAATCTTTCTAAGATATCTTATCTTTGGAGGGTTATTTTCCTATAAAAAGGGTTGGATTTCCACAAATCAAAACCCCGCTTAGCACATTATACACCATTGAAGGCTGCGAGATCCAGCATACATCGCTGCAACCATACTCCAGTTGGAGATTTGAAGAACCTTTTTGAAGGTTGAAGGAAGATCGAAGATTGTAGCTTATATAGCTTTTGAAGGTTTTCTTGTAAGATTACCTTAGATTCTCTTCCTTGTTGTCTTGCTTGTTGGATTTATATCCAAGGAACACTTTTGTTGTGATATTTGATTCAGTTATTGAAGTGTTTTCATTAAATTCTTCTTGTTCAAATATTCACCTTCTTCCCATATATTTGATTATTGCTTTCATGATGATGAGTGGCTAATTTCTTTGTGTGATTCTAGGGTGATTAGCTGATGGTTGTGGGAAAAACAATGATAAAATAATCTTAAATTCCAGTAGGACCCTGAAAGTTCGAGTCTTTGACCTTAACCCTAAGCATCTCGTTCAGTCGATGAACATCTCGGCCGGGGTGGAATTTGGCTGACCGAGGTGACTTATCTGATCCTAAACTGAGAGTTAAGTGTTAGAGTTTGCCAAATCCTATTCTTATTACACCTTTCCTGGTTCAATGCATGCTTAGGATGAGACTTACCCGGTAATTCCTTAGTTTGTGTACCTAAGATCATAAGTGTAGGTAATAAAGGTTTGTCCTTTATTGGGGTTTGAGTGTGCTTTCATCCCATCTTTGTGAGTTAGCCTGAGACTTACCCGGTGAAGGTTGATTCTATTCCCTTAGATGGTGTGTTAGTTTGAGGTTATAGTTCTTTATCTTAATTCCTTGAGACTTACCCGGTAATAGGAGTTATGGTTTAGGATTAGTGAGTAGTGAGACTTACCCGGTGATCTATTCCACTTTAGTAACACCTTCCCCATGCAAAAACCTCAGCTTTGTCCGCTTATCTTTAGATCTTGAGTTGGAACCACAACTAGATGCTTTAATTCCTAGAATTGCATGTTACCTTTATTGACTTCTTATTCATCTTTGATTGTGTTAATTGCTCTTGTGGTTAGTATTTACATAAGCATACCGTGATTGGACTTTGTTTCACTAAGTCCCTGTGATCGACCCTTGGAATTCCTTGCTTTTTACTACGATTGACCCGTACACTGCGGGTTCGCATCCTTGTTTTAAGCTTACATCTAGGGTTATAAATTTAAAGCTTGCACACACCATTTGGAGCGAACAAGTTTTTGGCGCCGTTGCCGGGGACTTGGTCTAGACCGAGCCGGTTACGGTTTGCTCTTGGGGCACTTGCCCCCGTGTCTACTAATCACTCTACTTGAGTGATTTTTGCAGGTTCTTTCTTAGGTATATGCGAAGAACCCGCACTAGGAAGGAAGTCGTTCCTTACGATCCCGAACTAGAAAAGACATACAAGCGACGCTTAAGAGAAGCAAAGATGGCCCAACAAGACAACCGCGTCTTGAGGCCGAATTGAAGGAGGCGTTAGAGCTGCTACGCCTCAGTAGGGAAGAACTAAGGCGAGAGAAGGAAGAAACTCGCACCAAAACTGAAGCAATCGAAGCAGAGATGGCCGTCATACAAGACCAGATTCTCCTTCGACCGAGGGAAGACCCAGTTCCCGATGCTGGACCGAGGAAGGTCCCAGTTGCTGACCCTCGACCGAGGCAAGTCCCAGTACCTGACGCCCCGGCCGAGGTACTTCCACCTCGTATGCCAGTCCGAGATGTTCTTCTTGCAGGAATCCCACGAACACTAGGTCAAAGGATGGACCCTAATCAACAACTGAGGCGTTCAGGAGTTAACCTAGGAGATCCAGCGGACCATGACTATGAACTTCGACCGCAAGTTCTATCCATGATTCGCCAATGCCAGTTCGGAGGGATGGAGAAGGAATCACCACATCAACATCTTCAAAACTATGAGATCTTGATGGAAACCTTGAGACCTTCAAGGATTGAAAACAACAACTACAAGCTAAGACCTTTTTACTTTTCTTTAAAAGATAGAGCTCTTACTTGGTATCAATCTCTTCCTCCAGGAAAAATTAGCACATGGGAGGAGATGACAACGGAATTCTTGACCAAATTCTTCCCCCCCTCAAAGACAGCTGAAATGAGATGGAAGATCAACGCTTTCATTATGAAGGACAAGGAGAGCTTGTCCAAGTCATGGGAGCAGTTCAAGGACATCCTTTTGGATTGCCCACATCATGGGATTCCAAAGATAGAGTTATTGGAGATATACTTCAAGGGACTGGACGGAAGCACCCAGTTTAACCTCCAACTACTCTCCGCCGGTACGTTTATGGACATGGCGATTGATGAGGCTTGGGATTTCATCGAGAAGCAAGCCTTGCATATGGAGAAGTACACCCACCAAGGAGCTGAAGGAAGAGTTAAAAGAGTTAACTTCCAAGAAACTCAGCCCAACAACAATCAACTCACGTCTTTGAAAAATGACGTGAAGCAATTGAAGGAACTCTTGGTTGCTCAAACCAAGAAGGAAGAGCAAGGACAAAGGAAAAACAACAACGGATACCGTAACAACAACAATGGTTCCCGGAACAACAATTACAACAACAACAATAGAGGATCCAATAGCAACAATTGGAGGGCGAACAACCAAAATTCGGGTAATCATTCAAACTCCAACTCTAACGATTCCTCTAACCCTTTCCTCTCTTATCCTTCTTCTTCTTCTACTCCGTTGAAAAGCCAGGGGCAAGGATCAAGTTCGCGCCAGCCGGAAAAGAAAGACGCAGTTTTGGAGGCTATCTTGATCAAGCTCAATGCTATGGAGAATTCTATGACTTCATTTTCGAAAGCCCAAAAAGCCTTTGAACAACAACTTGCAAGTAGGGCGAATGAAGCGCCAAGAGATCCAGGGAAGCTTCCAGCAAGGACGGAAAGCAACCCTAAGGGCCAGATCATGGCCATAACTACGAGGAGTGGACTGAAAACTGCAGATCCAGTGCCTCGGTCGGTGCCAGTACCAACGAAGACCACCTCGGTCCAGGTGTAGTCGAAGAACACTTCGACCGAGATGCCAACCGAGGTGGAGCCACAGAAAGCGGAGGGGAAAACTGAAGTTTATGTTCCACCTCCTGCATACAAACCACCACTTCCATTCCCCCAGTCAAGGGCCAGAGCACATCTAGACAAGCACTTTGGTAAGTTCCTTGACTTGATGAATAAGCTGCATATTAACATTCCTTTCCTTGATGCTATTCTAGGAATGCCCGCCTATGGGAAGTTCTTGAAGGAGATCCTATCAAGGAAGAGGAAACTGGAAGACTTTGGTGAAGTTAGGATGACATCTAAATCCTCGGAGCTCATACAAATCATGAAGGAGAAGATGCCACCTAAATTGAGAGATCCCGGCTCATTTTGCATTCCCATTCAAGTTGGGGATGTCACTTGTGAAGCCCTTTGTGATCTAGGAGCCAGCGTGAGCATCATCCCGTTGGAGCTATGTGTGAAGATCGGACTTGGAGAGCCCAAGCCGGTCAAGATTCGACTTTATATGGCGGATCGCTCCATTACCCATCCCGTGGGCATCTTGGAGGATGTTCCGGTCAAGTTAGGTAACTTCTATCTACCTATAGATTTTGTTGTACTTGACATTCCCGCAGATTATCCTGTTCCTATTATTCTCGGGAGGCCATTTCTAGCAACTTCGGGTTGCAACGTGGATTGCAAGAACGCCAAGTTGAAATTCAACATTGGTGGCGATGAGGTGGAGTTCGCACTACTTGCAGCCATGAAAGGGGAGTAGCTGAGCGATGATATCTTCAACATCTACGATGAAGAAGAATCAAGAGAATTGGTGAGCTCTATCCTTATTAACGATCCACTCGAAAGAGTTATTAGCTTCAATTTAATGGAGGAAGGTATAGATACTTCTTGTGATGCAGATATACGGAGCTTAAAAGCACTGGAAGAGAATCCAGGAGCTAAAACTGAGAAGCTAACCCAGGAGACGAAGATCTCCAGTTTTGGTTCCACTTGCAGTACCTCGACCGAGGCACTCTCTGGACTAAGCGAGGCGACTGAAGAACATCTCGGTCAACGCCTCTGCGCCTCGACCGAGGTCGAAGGCGAGATGATGTCAATTGAGACTGCTGAGAATAACAAACTTCTTACTCCCTTCTCTGACATTCATCCTCAGTTGGTGGAACATTCTATCCACCAACTTTCTGATAATAAAGGACCTTGGTATGCTGATATTATAAATTATCTTGTTTGCCAGGAAATACCGCCTGGATTGACGTACTCTCAAAAGAAGAGATTCTTTAAAGAAGTACGACATTACTACTGGGACGAGCCGCTGCTATTCAAGCGCGGACCGGATGGGATGCTTCGAAGATGCATTCCGGAAGATGAAGTTAATAGCGTTATACGGCATTGCCATTCACTTCCTTGTGGAGGACATGCTAGCACCGATAAAACATGCGCTAAGGTATTGCGTTCCAGTTTCTTTTGGCCTACACTATTTAAGGATGTACAATCGTTTGTTGTCTCTTGTGATGCATGCCAAAGAACAGGAAATTTATCAAGGAGGAACGAGATGCCACTTAACAACATTCAAGAGGTGGAAATCTTTGATGTATGGGGGATTGACTTCATGGGACCTTTCCTATCCTCCGGAGGAAACCTCTATATTCTTCTTGCAGTTGATTACGTCTCTAGATGGGTTGAAGCCATTGCTTCTGCCACTAACGACGCCAAGGTGGTTGTGAAGTTCTTAAACAGGACTATCTTTCCACGATTTGGAACTCCACGCATCATCATTAGCGATGGAGGGACGCAAGGTATCAACCCCTTATCACCCTCAAACTAGTGGACAGGTCGAGATCTCGAATAGAGAAATCAAAGCAATTTTGGAGAAGACCGTCTCTAGGACGAGGAAGGATTGGTCCATGAAATTGGACGATGCTCTTTGGGCGTACAAGACAACATTTAAGACTCCCATAGGTACCACCCCTTATAATTTTGTATATGGGAAGTCATGCCATTTGCCCGTTGAATTGGAACACAAAGCATATTGGGCGATCAAATGGTTGAACTTAGACATTAAGGAGGCCGGCGAGAAGCGACTATTGGAACTCAACGAGCTAGAGGAGCTTCGTTTGAACTCTTATGAGAATGCCAAAATCTATAAGGAAAGGACGAAGAGATGGCATGACAAGCGTATCGTCCCAAAGGAGCTTAACGAAGGAGACTTAGTTCTACTCTTCAACTCCCGCCTCCGCCTTTTTCCAGGTAAGTTAAAATCTAGATGGACCGGACCTTATGTTGTGAAACATGTTTTTCCTCATGGTGCAGTTGAGATATGGGGCGAAACTAGCGGAAGCTTCAAGGTCAACGGTCATAGACTTAAGAAGTACCAACCGGAAACTCCGGTTGAGGAGGTTGCACCGATATACCTCGTTTGAGACGCATTATGGTCCAGCTAGCGACCTTAAACCAAGCGCTTCTTGGGAGGAAACCCAAGGTATTGCTTTCTTTTTCCTTTCTCTAGTCTAGCTTAGATAGTTTTTGCTTTTGCTTTGCTTTGTTTTGTTTTTGGCGTTCTAGACAGATAACAGGAGACATCTAAGGAAGGAGCATAACTGGAAGTACAGAAGATAGAGAATTTGAGAAGACGAAGTTCGACTGAGGCATCTCGGTTACTATCAGAGCATCTCGACTGAGATGATTCTTGAGCAATCGAGGCGACTAGGGTTTTCTGAAGAACCACCTCGGTCCGTACCACCTCGGTCCAGTCGAGACCATCTCGACCGAGGTGACAGTTCACCTCGCTTCTCCGATTTCTTGCTCGTTTTCAACGATTTCTGTCTCCAAACTGCGATTGAAACTTAGAAGATCCCAGTGCAACATCGATCTGCAAGAGAATCGAACCGATTCGGCCGAACGAGGTAAAAATAGAACCGAAACTCTACCTCACTTTTCGCTTCGATTTGGGGTTTGGTTGCCCCTGCATTTGTTGAGGAAAGGCTTAAGTACCCCATAGGAAGCAATTGTAGTGATTTTTGGGGGAAAAGAACTGAATTTTCAGAAGGAATTAGAATCCAGTTTTCCGCCTCGGTCCAGTCGAGCTGTGCCTCGGCCGAGGTGATTCTTGAGTATTGTCAGTTGACCGAGGTGACCTGATAGTTTGATTTTCTGAAAATGAGTTCTGACCGACGCCTTGTCCTTAGGGATAGATCCTCTCACCTACCCCTTCTTCCTCTTCTTCCCGACCCTATCGACCGGTGATCCATGAGCGACACTGTTCGCCCCTAAAGGTGTGTGCAAATAAGCTTTAAATCTATAAAACTAGAATCAAGCAGCGAACCCGCAGTGTACGGATCGACGTAGCTAAGCAAGAATTCTAGAGTATCGAACACAGGGATTTGGGTGGGAACGAATTCAATTGTAGATTATCAAGCGAGTAAATATGAGAGTTTTGCAAATATTGGGAAAACAACAATCCTAAAGATCCAAGTATCCAGTTATGGCAACCGATTCAAGATATACTAACGATATAAAGACAGAGTTGAGATATGCAAAGGTATACTAATGTAAGGTAATCGTACGGTGAAGTTCCAAAAACCTTATGTAACTCACCTACAAGGCACTCTCTATACAGGTTGTTGAGGCTCAATATAGAAAGATTCTAAAGATGAGAATTTATGTCAAATACCCAAACTTATAACCCCAAGATCAAGACTAACTTAACCGATTGAGGTTGTGACACTCACAATCGAGGTAGAGGTTGTTGAGGCTTCACTACCACCTAGAAAAGACAAGTCTAAACTAAGTTAAAGCAAATCTTTAACTTTGGATTAAAGTAAAAGCAGGCTCGTAAACTTAAGGGAAATTACGGTTGGATCTTGAGATTCCACGGTCATGGAACTCAAGAACAACCCGTAATTTAGGGTTCGTCGACAATTCTCTCTAACTCTCAGGGTCTAATCTGTTTGCGATCGATCTATCATCATCTAAGCCACAACTATCAACCCTTTACCTTAGAATTGTTAAGAGTTTTTAGCCAATAACAGTCATATTGATATCAATTCAAGAATTAAAAGATAAAAAGATGAAAACTTTCAAGAACTTTCAATAATATTCAAACCAATCTCAAAGTCACAATCAAGAACGAGTGTTTGCAAAGGATTCAAAATAAAGTAAACAATCACAACCTTAGGAAAGAAGGGAAAACGGGATGTCAATCCGTTTTCCAAATCAAACCTAAACAAGAAGAGAGATCTTCTTGCAAAATCTTCCAAAAGCTTCGATCTTCCGCCAATCCAGAGATCTCAACAGCAATCTCCACCAAAAGTGCGAGATTAGGGCAATTCCCCGATGCGAACTTCGATCTCCAATAAGATGATCAATGCTTCCCAGCGACGGTGTAAAGTGAGGTAGCGGGTGTAAACGATCCTAAGCATCGATTGCGGAATCTCCTTTCGTCCGTCTTTTTATAGTTGTAGGGCAAAATGTCGGCCCGACCCAATCTTCAAAAGATTGTGGCTTCAAAGTGTGGCGAAAAAGATTCGCCAAGGTCACGGTCGTGGAAGTTTCCACGACCGTAATTCTAGGTGTGGAAAGTGTCACGGTTTGCATCATATGTTCCACGACCGTAATAGTTACTGGAATGCATCACGCCTCACTTCACAAGGTTCCACGGCCGTGGAACTGAACGTGGTTTGTAATACGGCCGTACTTTAGGGCGTGGTTTAGGGCAAGAACGTGATTCTTCCCTAGCCTCGTGCATTCCTCAAGCTAAACTTCAATTTGCTTCCTAAGAATGTCCTCAATCTATGGACAAACTCAATCAACTCCTCTTTTGCTCGATTCCGTTCGGAAATAGCTCCAAATCACCTATAATCAACATAGAACTAGTGTAAACATCCATATCGACAATATAGGTAATACTAGCTCACATATGCAGCAAAGTTCAATCAAAGACTATCAATATGAATCAAATACGTTTAGAAAACGTGCCTAAAATATCACAATATTTCATGCTAACAGACACCAGGTCGATTACGACCGTATTTCTGGCCGTCTAGTGATTGCACCACGCTTCCTGGACGTGTCTGCTTTTGATTGCCTCCAGGTAGACGGAGACCTTAGGAAGATGATTTCTACAGTTGGGCTGGATCAGTTTACTGAGATCTGAGCCCCAGCCTACTTGGAGCCGGCCCTAGAGTTCGTTAGCTCCTTCACCTACCTTCCCACAGAGCAGTCTGTGAAGTACCGGTTGATGAACCGGAATTTCTTAGTGCCACTTGAGTACTGGAGAGATATTTTTGGCTTTCCGAAGCCCACCACTGTTGACTTCCCATCCCGATCAGTAGCTAGGGAGTTTTGGGGGCAGATTGCCCATATTGTTGAGCACGCAGATAGATGGCGCCTGGAGATTCCTGGGAGAAGGTCATCTTCCATCTAGCCTTTAGGTTAGCCCACCGGATATTCAGCGAGACACTTCTGGCGCGTACTGAGACGCCCTAAAAGATCCGACAGGGAGAGCTTTTCAGTTTATACTGCATGGTTACTGGGGGGGTATCCCGGACTTTGGCTTGATGTTGGCAGAGGATCTGCACAAGATCAAGGCCAAGGCGAAGGGAGACATCTACTGCGGAGGGCTTGTCACCCACATAGCTAGCTATCAAGACATGGATCTCAGCGCTTGCACGATGGTGGCGGCTGCCAAGCTGCTTGGATTGCAGGAGATGATCACTCGGCGGATTCTAGTTCCCCGAGGTCTGACTACTCCGTACGTGGCTATGCCGTGGGAGCTGACTGCGCCACAGGGGATCAGGTGGTCTGCCCAGTTTTCTATTTATGACCCTCACTATTGGCAGACCGCTTGGGCCCCACTGATGGAGGATTACAGAGAGGCAGCATCTGCCCCAACCGAGGAGGAAGCTGATGATGAGGAGACAGTTGATGAGAGAGAGGGTGGAGTCCCGATGGATACAGGGACATATACTGTACGGACGAGCGCACCACCAGTTATAGATCTGGATGAGGAGGACACTGAGCCTGCACCTGCTACTTCTCTAGTGAGACCTGCTAGGCGTAGGACACGCCGACACAAGGATCCAGAGGCTCACAGACGGATCGATGACCTGACGGATCAGGTTATTGATTCATATGCTGCTTTGTCACTGGATATCCGCGAGATGCAGGAGCGACAACATTACCAGCACATGATGGCCCAGATTCAGTTCGAGCATATCATGGGCTATCCGTTCGACCCGACTCATTATCCGTACTTGCCACCACCACCACCACCGGATCGTGACTACTGAGAGCTGCAGGATTTTCTTTATTATTTTTTTATGCAGTTCAGCTTATTATCCGGTAAGTATTTTTATCCTTTAGACTTATTTTGACCCACTGGGACAGTGTGTCCCAAGTATGGGGTGTTTATGTGATATTTTACACTTATGTATGACTCTACTTGATCAGATATTGATATTTTATGCGTCAGTTGCTTCTATATGTTTATCTGAGATTGCATGCATACTTACAGGTTATTTGATTGAAAAAAACGTCGAAACTGAAAAAAAAAAATGTTTTTTAAAAAAATTTTTGGACCTCGACCGGGGAAGTTCTGTCCGAACGAGGCGTTTCACCTCGGTTGACCTAAGAACACCTCGACCGAGGTGGGTTAACTGAGAGTTTTCGAAAACGATTTTTGTGTTACTTATCCAGATATGACCTCAGTGAAAATCTTGCTTACTGACTGGTTTTAAATTCTTTATGTGTTTGAAAGGTTTTATAATATGTTTAAGTTGCTAAATGCTTTGTTTGAAATTATTGGCATGTTTAATACTTTGTTTTTGTCTAAATTATGATGAATTTGAAGGTTGACACCACATTATGAGTTCTCTCACTTTTTTCTTGGAAAGACCAAGGCAATTCATTCTTCTCTCTTCTTCTTCTTGATCATGTTTAGCCCCTCATATACATTTTGCCTCCCTTTACCTATCCGGAAATTTGGAAGCAAGAAAGTGGTGAAAGCAAGTGAAGTAAAGTTGAGAAGTTGGCTGGAAGTGAAAGTGTTAGAAAGTAATCTTAGGTTTGGGGAAGTCAATCATGAAGATGAGTAACTCGGCACCATTCACATAGCCGGGTGTTTGTGTCTTGCCAAAGTCAGATTGAGCGATATTCCTAACGGGTCATGGTATGTGCATCAAGGGTTTGATGCATCTCAAGAAATTGATGATTACTGATTTCCTAGGCTTCGGTTATTGTGCACCTCTGTTCATGCATCCCAAAAAGTAAAGTAAAAAGAAAAAGTGTGAAATAAGCAAAGCTTATTGGTGGAAGATGTTGCAAGTCAAAGTGAAAGTGAAGTTCATCCTTTTCCCGGATTCTAGCACCACATTACCTTACATACATCCCTACCCTACACGTTTCTTGACCTTTCTTTTGGGAAGCCCTTGAGATCTTGAGCTTGTCGATTGACTTAGTGGTTTAAATTGGATTATACATGATTAATTTTGATAATTATGACTTATTATGCATTATATGATTTTATGCAAAGATGAACAACTTTTCTATATTTATAAAATGTTTTGATCATATTTTGATTTTAAATTCCATGAAGTATTCTCTTAGAGTGATCTATGATTGTAGCACACCATAAAAATGTTTTTGAAAGACTTTTCATTGATTTTATTGACTTATAATTCATTCTATCTTGTCTTTTATATGCGGAACTTGCTTGGGGACAAGCAAGGGCTAAGTATGGGGTATTTTGATAGCATGAATTATAGTCTATATTTTGGGGTTTGTTTGGACGTTTTATCTTCAATAATCTGCATGTTTGTATGTATTATATGTGATTATATTTCCATTTCATCTACCTTTGCGGAAATCGAGGTTTACACCTAGTTTTGTTGTAATCGTAGGTAAAATGGCACGTTTTGCATCAAAAAGGAGCAAAAGGAGCTATGGAGTCATTGGAGCTACATTGAGGAACATAAGGAACCATCCAGGAAGCATAGCCATGGATTAGAGATTCACTTTGGACCAGTTTTGAGAGATTTCACATTCAGTTGTGACTCACCTCGGTTGACCACATATTCATCTCGATCGAGGTGATCCAGGGAAGTCGACTCGACCGAGGCGAATACCTAGGACGCGGCGAGAATATTTTATTCTTGGCTGAGATCTTTTATATTTGGAAAGTGATCTTATATTTTTGGGCTTGGTTCCTGGAAGGAAGAAGATATACTAGATCTTATATTTTACCTATTTTTATGGGAAAAAATCTTTCTAAGATATCTTATCTTTGGAGGGTTATTTTTCTATAAAAAGGGTTGGATTTCCACAAATCAAAACCCCGCTTAGCACGTTATACACCATTGAAGGCTGCGAGATCCAACATACATCGCTGCAACCATACTCCAGTTGGAGATTTGAAGAACCTTTTTGAAGGTTGAAGGAAGATCGAAGATTGTAGCTTTTATAGCTTTTGAAGGTTTTCTTGTAAGATTACCTTAGATTCTCTTCCTTGTTGTCTTGCTTGTTGGATTTATATCCAAGGAACGCTTTTGTTGTGATATTTGATTCAGTTATTGAAGTCTTTTCATTAAATTCTTCTTGTTCAAATATTCACCTTCTTCCCATATATTTGATTATTGCTTTTATGATGATGAGTGGCTAATTTCTTTGTGTGATTCTAGGGTGATTAGCTGATGGTTGTGGGAAAAACAATGATAGAATAATCTTAAATTCCAGTAGGACCCTGAAAGTTCGAGTCTTTAACCTTAACCCTAAGCATCTCGTTCAGTCGATGAACATCTCGGCCGGGGTGGAATTTGGCTGACCGAGGTGACTTATCTGATCCTAACTTGAGAGTTAAGTGTTAGAGTTTGCCAAATCCTATTCTTATTACACCTTTCCTGGTTCAATTCATGCTTAGGATGAGACTTACCCGGTAATTCCTTAGTTTGTGTACCTAAGATCATAAGTGTAGGTAATAAAGGTTTATCCTTTATTGGGGTTTGAGTGTGCTTTCATCCCATCTTTGTGAGTTAGCCTGAGACTTACCCGGTGAAGGTTGATTCTATTCCCTTAGATGGTGTGTTAGTTTGAGGTTATAGTTCTTTATTTTAATTCCTTGAGACTTACCCGGTAATAGGAGTTATGGTTTAGGACTAGTGAGTAGTGAGACTTACCCGGTAATCTATTCCACTTTAGTAACACCTTCCCCATGCAAAAACCTCAGCTTTGTCCGCTTATCTTTAAATCTTGAGTTGGAACCACAACTAGATGCTTTAATTCCTAGAATTGCATGTTACCTTTATTGACTTCTTATTCATCTTTGATTGTGTTAATTGCTCTTGTGGTTAGTATTTACATAAGCATACCGTGATTGGACTTTGTTTCACTAAGTCCCTGTGATCGACCTCTGGAATTCCTTACTTTTTACTACGATTGACCCGTACACTGCGGGTTCGCATCCTTGTTTTAAGCTTACATCTAGGGTTATAAATTTAAAGCTTGCACACACCGTTTGGAGCGAACAACATACCCGGTGATTTATGATCTTAGATACCTAAGATGATGAACTCTAGGTAGTAGTGAGCCTCACAAGCCGCTATTGGATTGAGTGTGCTAGGATTATTGCTTGAGACTTCCCTTTTCCGAGACTTACCCGGTAAGGAGAGGGTTGCTCCTTAAGTAGAGTCCGGTTTGTTTAGAATTCCCTACTTTACCTCCTTGAGACTTACCCGGTAATAGGAGTTTGGTGCGGGATTAGTGAAGCATGAGACTTACCCGGTAATTGCTTCCATTAGAGAAACACCCTTTCCCAACACCGCAGCGTTATCCTTAGAATCTTTAGAAGCCTGAGTCCAGTGCCATAACCGGAAATCTTTACCTCTAGAATCCACTTGATTTGTGATCTTTGTTTGATCACACAAAAACCCAACCAAAAATATCATGATTTTCATTTCTTTGTTCCTTTCTCTTTTCTTAGACTAGATTCACACTATCTATGATCACTTGTTGATTCAATTTCACCTTAGTCTTCGTGTTCGACCTCGGAATACTATCCTTGCTACAAAACGACCCATACACTGTGGGTTCGCTAGGAGTTAGGGAAATTATATCGAGTTTATAAATTGTAAGACTTTTGTGCTACACAATCTTAGCGTAACAAAGTTTTTGGCGCCGTTGCCGGGACTAGGTCTAGATTGAGTCATTTTTGTGATTGTTTATAGTGTAGATCTTTCTTGTTGCTTTTGATCTCTTTTGGTTTGTGTCTTTGCTTTTCAGGACATCTCTCACTCTTTAGGTGTATGCGAAGATCTCGTGGCAAGGATTTAGCTCCATTCGATCCCGAACCGGAGAAAACCCTTAGATCTAGATCCAAGAGCATTAGAAAGGGGAAAGAGATGGCCGGAAGAGATCTCCAAGCTGAGTTGGATGAGGCTTTAGAGAAAATTAGGCTAAGAGATGAGCTCTTGGAGGAAGAAAGGAGACTTGCCAATGAGAGGCAAGAAGCAACTAGGAGGGAGATTGAAGAGATTAGGCAAGCTCTTGTGTAAGGAGAGCTTAATCGTCAACAACCTCCACCTCCTCCTCCACCACAACTGCAGCCGGCGGCGAATATTTGGGTTATGCCCATTGCTATTGAGGAGCCACAAACATTAGGGAGACGTATGGATCCGGCTCAAAGAGCACACCGTCCGGGTGTGAACTTAGGAGATCCCGCAACCCATAACTACGAGCTCCGCCCTCAAGTTCTACAAATGATCCGGCATAATCAATTTGGAGGGATGTAAGGAGAGTCTCCTCATCAACACTTGATGAACTATGAGATCTTGATGGAGACTCTTAGACCGCCTAGATTGGAGAGCAACAACCATAAGCTTAGGGCTTTCTCCTTCTCACTTAAGGATAAAGCCTTGGCTTGGTATCAATCTATTCCACAAGGGCGAGTGAGTACTTGGGAGGAGATGACAACCGAGTTTTTGACTAAGTTCTTCCCACCTTCCAAGACTACCGAGTTAAGAGGGAAGATCAATGCCTTCGTGATGAAGGATAGAGAAAGCTTGTTCAAGTTTTGGGAGAGGTTCAAAGACCTTCTCCTAGATTGCCCACACCATGGTATACCGAAAATTGAGCTATTGGAGATCTACTTCAAAGGACTTGATGAGGATAGCCAATTCAAGCTCCAATCTCTTTCCGGTGGGACTTTCGTGGAGAAGAATGTGGATGAAGCTTGGGAGTTTGTAAAGAAACAAGCTTTAGTGATTGAGAAGTACTCCCATAGGAAGAGTGATGGGAGGAAAGCGGGAGCATGTGAGGTGAGTGAAGTCACCATGAGTAACTTCAAGCTTGATGCAATCAACAATGAATTGAAATCTTTGAGGGAGTTGTGTGCTACAACTTTGAAAAGTCAAGCAATCCCTCAAGTGCAAGTGCAAGCAAACTTGTCTTCCAAGGAGAAAGATGTGAACTACATGGGAAGGGGCAACTACAACAACTACCAAGGCCCAAGGAACTTCAACAACAACCGGCAATTCAACAATTACCGGCCTAACCATAACCATCCTGGGTTTTCCTATTCTAACCCGGATGGGGCGTTGAACCCTCCCACTTCCACAAGCGCAACTCCACCACCAAAGGCTTCACAAGAACCTCCACCCGGATTTACTCAACCTCCAAAGGATAGAACCGAGATGATGTTTGAGCAATTGCTTGGAAGGTTGAGTGGCCTTGAGAGCACGGTGACTTCAATTTCTAAAGCTCAAAAAGTTTTGGAAGCACAAGTGTTCCAAAAGGCGGGTGAAGCTCATAGAGATCCGGGAAAGCTTCCCGGAAGAACCGAAGATAACCCAAGAGGCCAAGTGTTGGCCATCACCACAAGGAGTGGGCTAAGCATGAAGGATCCCTTGCCTAAGGGAAATGACAAGGGGAAGCAAGTGGTGATAGAAGAAGAGCCATTGCAAGAAGATGGAGGGAAGAGCAAGGAAGATGAGCCATCATATGTGGCACCACCTCCATACAAGCCACCACTACCATTCCCACAATCACGAGCAAGAGCGCGCTTGGACAAACACTTTGGTAAATTCCTTGAACTTATGTCTAAATTGCATATTAACATTCCGTTCATGGATGTTATTCTAGGTATGCCGGCATATGGCAAATTCTTGAAGGAAATACTCTCCAACAAGAGGAAGTTGGAGGAGTATGGGGAAGTAAGGATGACAAAGAGGTCCTCGGAGTTGATTCAAACGATGAAGGAGGAGATGCCTCCTAAGCTAAGAGATCTGGGATCCTTTTGTGTGCCAATCGGAGTGGGAGAGGTGAAGTATGACGCCCTATGTGATCTTGGGGCAAGTGTAAGCATCATCCCGCTTGCACTTTGCAACAAGGTTGGGCTAGGAGAGCCAAAGCCGGTCAAGATGACCCTTTACATGGCGGACCGTTCAATCACTCACCCGGTTGGAATCTTGGAAGACATTCCGGTGCAACTAGGAAAGTTCTATGTGCCCATAGACTTCATTGTTTTGGATATCCCGACGGACTATCCGGTTCCTATCATCTTGGGGAGACCTTTCCTAGCTACTTCCGGATGTTTGGTGGATTAAAAGAATGAAATTCTCTCTTTCAAAATTGGAGAAGAGAACATCAAGTTTAATTTGTCCACAATGGTGAAGGGGCCAACCCTAGGTGAAGATGTCTTTAACATTGTTGAAGAAGAGGAGTCTAGAGAGGTTGTGAGCTCAATCTTGTTCAAGGATTCGCTTGAGAAGGTTCTTAGCTCAAGTTTGATGGAGGAAGGAGTTGAGGAGAGTAGCAATGAAGTAATTAAGGCCTTGAATGCATTAGATGAGCTACCAAGTGTTGGATTCGAAGTACTAGAGGAAGAGAGAAGCACCCAGGAAAATCGGACAGAGGGGCCAGATCGGCCGATTTTTGCACTTATCCTGAGTTTCCATCCAATTATGCAAATGCAGAAACTGAGATCGACCCCCAGATCAGCCGATTTTTCTCACAGAGGGTCGATTTTCCTGAGTCTTTTGAGCATCATCCAAGTGTTTGTGAGCAATCATCAAGGGACTTAGGGGAGGCTTCCATGGCTTTGCAATCATCTCAACCTACATTGTATGGATCATCTCCAACCGAAAAAGGTCCTCCTAAACTTGATCTAAAACCTCTTCCTTCTCATTTAAAGTATGCTTTACTTGGTTCAAATTCTACTTATCCAGTGATTGTGAATGCATCTTTGAATGATGATGAGCTTAATAGATTGTTGAATGAATTGAAACTGCATAGAAAGGCAATAGGATACACCATTGATGACCTTGTTGGCATTAAGCCCTCTTTGTGCATGCATAAGATATTGATGGAAGATGACCATAAACCCTCTATTGAAAATCAAAGAAGATTGAATCCTATAATGAAAGAGGTAGTCAAGAAAGAGATCATTAAGTTGCTAGATGCGGGAATCATCTACCCTATTTCGGATAGTAAATGGGTTAGTCCAGTACATGTGGTTCCTAAGAAGGGTGGGATGACCGTAGTAACTAATGAGAACAATGAACTAATCCCAACTAGGACGGTTACGGGATGGAGGATGTGTATTGACTATAGGAAACTAAATGTGGCCTCTAGGAAAGATCACTTCCCTCTTCCTTTCATTGACCAAATGCTAGAGAGATTAGCTCAACACTCTCATTTTTGTTACCTAGATGGCTATAGTGGATTCTTCCAAATCCCTATCCACCCCGATGACCAAGGGAAAACCAAATTCACATGTCCTTGGGGTACATTTGCATATAGGAGAATGCCATTTGGGTTGTGTAATGCACCCGCCACCTTTCAAAGGTGTATGATGGCCATATTTTCTGAATATATTGAGAACATCATGGAAGTATTTATGGATGATTTTTCCGTTTATGGATCTTCTTTTGATGATTGCCTAGCTAACTTGTCTTTGGTGCTTAAGAGATGTGAGGAGACAAATCTTGTCTTAAATTGGGAAAAATGCCACTTCATGGTAAGTGAAGGTATTGTGTTGGGACACTTGGTGTCCAACCGTGGCATTGAGGTTGATAGGGCCAAGATTGAAATGATAGAGAAGTTGCCACCACCTACCTCGGTGAAAGGGGTAAGGAGCTTTCTAGGGCATGCCGGTTTTTACCGGAAATTCATTAAAGATTTTTCTAAGATCTCTAAGCCTCTTACTAACCTACTAATGAAAGATGTTGAGTTTGTTTTCTCCAAGGATTGCCTTGAGGCTTTTTGTAGGTTGAAGGATGCTTTGATCACCGCTCCCATCATGCAACCTCCGGTTTGGAGCTTACCATTTGAAGTGATGTGTGATGCAAGTGACGTGGCCGTTGGGGCTGTTTTAGGACAAAAGAAAGATGGGCGTACACATGCCATCTATTATGCTAGTAAGACGCTAGATGATGTCCAACTTAACTATGCCACAACCGAGAAGGAGTTGCTAGCGGTTGTGTATGCATTTGAGAAGTTCCGCTCGTATCTTGTTGGAGCGAAGGTCATTGTTTATACGGATCATGCTGCGATCCGTTATCTCCTTACAAAGAAGGATGCCAAGCCTAGGTTGATTCGGTGGATCCTTCTTCTTCAAGAGTTTGATTTGGAAATCTGGGATAAGAAAGGATCCGAAAATTCCGTGGCGGATCACCTTAGTAGACTTCCACCATTGGAACTTGAGAGAGATGACATCCCGATTGATGACTCATTCCGGGATGAGCAATTGAAAATGGTAAAGTGTCTATTTCAAGTGTCTAGAGGAAGTGAGCCATGGTATGCCGACATTGTGAACTACCTTGTGTGTGAGGAGGTGCCACCCGGTTTGTCATATGCCCAAAGGAAGAAATTCTTCAAGGATGTGAGGCATTACTATTGGAGTGAACCGCTTTTGTTCAAGAGAGGGCCGGATGGAGTCTTTAGGAGATGCATACCGGAGGATGAGGTGGAGAGTGTGATCCGGCATTGTCACTCTTTGCTATGTGGAGGCCATGCTAGCTCACACAAGAAATGTGCAAAGGTATTGCAATCCGGTTTTTATTAGCCTAACTTATTTAGAGATGTGCAGAATTTTGTAGTGGCATGTGATGCTTGCCAAAGGACGGGCAACATCTCAAGGATGAATGAGATGCCCTTGAGCAACATACAAGAGGTGGAGATATTTGATGTTTGGGGTGTGGACTTCATGGGACCATTCCCTTCTTCATGTGGCAACCTCTACATCCTATTGGCGGTGGACTATGTGTCGAGATGGGTGGAAGCAATCGCCTCTCCCACAAATGATGCTAAGGTTGTGGTGCGGTTCTTCAACCGAGTGATCTTTCCTAGGTTTGGGACACCAAGGGTGATCATAAGTGATGGAGGAAAGCACTTCACTAATAGGAACTTTGGAGCACTTTTGGCTAAGTATGGGGTGACTCATAAGGTGGCAACACCTTACCATCCCCAAACTAGTGGCCAAGTGGAGTTCTCCAACCGGGAGATAAAAGGAATCCTTGAGAAGACGGTTTCTAGAACAAGAAAGGATTGGGCTATGAAGCTCGATGATGCTTTGTGGGCTTATAGAACCGCTTTCAAGACACCGATTGGCACCACTCCCTACAAGCTAGTTTATGGCAAGTCTTGCCACCTTCCGGTGGAGATGGAGCATAGAGCATATTGGGCCATAAGGTGGCTGAATTTTGACCTCAAGGAGGCCGGTGAGAAGCGGTTGCTAGACAAGAACGCCCTTGAGGAGATCCGGTTGGATGCTTATGAAAATGCCCGGATCTACAAGGAGAGGACCAAGCGTTGGCATGACAAGCGTCTCATCTCAAAAGAGTTGAGTGAGGGTGACTTAGTGCTTCTCTTCAACTCGAGGATGCGGCTCTTCCCCGGAAAGCTCAAGTCAAGATGGATGGGTCCTTATGTTGTGAAGAAGGTCTTTCCTCATGGAGCGGTGGAGATAGGAGGAGATCATTGTGGTAACTTTAAGGTGAATGGGCACCGTTTAAAGAAGTACATCCCGGAAGCCCCGGTGGAAGTGATTGCCCCACTTCACCTTGAGTGAAACGCTCATGAATTTGGTCAAGCTAATGACCTTAAAGAAGCGCTTAATGGGAGGCAACCCATTGGTACATCTTTTTCCCTTTTGTTTTTCTTGTTTTTGTTTGATCTTGCTCTTGGTGTGCTTTGTTTTTCTTTTTGTGTTTTTGGGTGCTAGATCTTGTTGATTGTCATGTGTGATGAGATGTTGGAGGGCATGTGAAAACCTCATGGAATGGTTGAAGGTACAAGATCGAAGCACATGGACGAGGAAGAAAACACCCAGGAAAATCGGACTGTTCTTCACAGAAATCGGCCGATTTCCTGGGCAGATGGTCCGATTTTTCCTTCTGTCAAGGAAAGTGATGATCTCCAATCAAGCATGGGTGGAGCGGACGTGGAACTTGGACGGCTTGCGGTGCCAAGCGCGGTTTCTGACATCATAATGAATATCGAGAGCTCTCTACCATCCTTGATCGATCATCCACCATCATCATTCGATGTGAACAGAAATACCAAAGCATCACCAATTTTACATTGTGAGGACTCTCTTTCACTTCTTTATTTAGTTTGCACATTGGGGACAATGTGTTTCTAAGTATAGGGTGGGGTTTTCATGATCACTTGCATGATTAGCATCTAGGATAGTTAAATTTAGTCACATGTTTCATTATGTCTTGCATTGTACATACATATTCCGAAAAAATTAAAAAAAAAAATCATAAAATTTTAAAAATTTTTTAGTGCTTCTAAAGCTTGGGAATGACCCTTATGATGAAATTGTCTTGTGAATTGGCTATGGATGGCCTTATGTGTTGAATAGATGAATGCATATGTGGACTTGAAGTACTTATCTTGAATCCCATGAATGATTTGTGATCATGAATGTTTGCCTTGATTGAATTGAGATTGAAAGTCGAAATTACATGATAGTTCTTGCACATCATTTAGAGTAATTAAGGCAATTCATCTTTCTCTACTTCTCCTCTTGATCATGTTTTTTGAAGCACCTCAATTGATGACAAATTTTACCTCTTTTGACCCATCCGGGACTAGGAGCATGCTAATGTGTTGATGTGTGTGAAAAGCAAGTGTGGGGTGAAGTCGTTGATGAAAGAATGTTGTGAATAAAGTGCTGAAATTGTTGTGAAGTGTAGACAAAAATATAGGTTTGGGGACGTTGGTTTAAATGACGAGTAACTCAGCACCATTCACATAATCGGGTGTTTGTGCCTTGCCAAAGTCAAATAAACCGATAGTCCTAACGAGCTTTGGTATGTGTGCCCGGTGTGGATGCACCTCGAAAAATAAAAAAACCCGAGGACGGCTAATCACCAAGGTTTCGGCTTTTGTACACCAATGCCATTGTCTCAAAAATAAGTGAAAAAGAAAAGAAAACAAAGAAAAGATGGAGAAAATTATACACTTGTTGGGAAGTTGAGCAAAAACGAAATTGTGGAGTTAGTTCCTTTCCCGGATTAGCATCACATGACCTAAAAATTCCCACCTAATCACAACGTTTCTTAGCCTCTTCTTTTCTAAGTCCTTGTGACCTAAATGCATGTGTGTAAGACTTAGTGATCTAGATTGGACATACTCATGATCATCTTGACTTCTTCATTTTCACCTCTCATGCATGCTTTCTAGTAAAGTATAATTGTCTTTCCATGCCTTCATTCATTTTATGCATGATTGCTTGTCCATTGCTATGAAACATGACTATGAAGGTGATCCAATGTTAGAAGCACAATTCCAAAAAGATTTTGTTATTTTTCTGCATGCATAAATCATGTCATCTCTTAGTCTATAGTTGGATCTTGCTTGGGGACGAGCAAATATTAAGTATGGGGTATTTTGATAACGTGATTTATGCCGTTAGTTTAGGCATTCAATTAGATAGTTTTTGCCGTTATTCGTGCACGGTTTGACATTAGTTCATGACGTTTACGCTTAATTCATGCATATTTCTAGAAAAGACGTCTACACGAGCTTTTGTCGGTTTTGTAGGTATTTCGGGGATCTTTTGGACATTAATCGATACATTCTAGAGTCAAGCCTCATGGTGGTACACATCCAAGGCTTTGAAGGAACATAATTGGAGCAATGAAGGACACAAGGACCCTTATTGGTGCAAGCAATGGAGCAACTCATGGTTAGAAGATCATAACAAGTCTCTGTTGAAGAAAATCGGACCAACACTCAGGAAAATCGGCTGATTTTCTTGACTGCTTGCACCAATAAGGGTCCTTGTGTCCTTCATTGCTCCAATTATGTTCCTTCAAAGCCTTGGATGTGTACCACCATGAGGCTTGACTCTCGAATGTATCGATTAATGTCCAAAAGATCCCCGAAATACCTACAAAACCGACAAAAGCTCGTGTAGACGTCTTTTCTAGAAATATGCATGAATTAAGCGTAAACGTCATGAACTAATGTCAAACCGTGCACGAATAACGGGAAAAACTATCTAATTGAATGCCTAAACTAACGTCATAAATCACGTTATCAAAATAACGATTTACACAAAAACCTAAGTAGAGATTAAGAGAGATAATTCTAGCTTAAAACTATTCTAAACTAATCTAAACTAACCTACCATAATTCAAATGATTAGTTTACCACTAATCTACAAATGTCTTTACTTTTCACATTCAAACACAACAATTGTAGATGCTTCTCTACAACTTGTATCAAGTTGGGACCAAAATTCATTACCACATACTTAATAGCCTAATTAGATATAGATTAACCCAACACAGTCATCTTAGCTACTAGGTACAAAAGCAACGTTCCTTACTAGCTTAAGGTGAAAAACAGAGCCTTATAGTTTTCTTCTTGATTTTCAATTTTTGAATGAAAATGCAAAGGCTAATGATTTTTTAATCATTGTTTTGAACAAGAAAATGATTTTTGATAGAATGTGCAATTATGTGTAAATAGAGGATGCCCTACGTAAATATTGTAAATACGTTTGTTATAAATATATCCATCAGCCAATGGAAGCCCCACGAGGAATTTATTCATATTCTCACATGGTATCAGTCTTCTTTCCTCCTCTTCCGCACGCTCTTTTCCCCGACGGCTAACCCTAACCCTTAATTCCGTTTCTCTGTTGAGGCTTCCTTTGTGTGCCCACCCACCACCTTTGCCTCCAGTACCACAGATCACACGGCCCCTCTCATGGCTGCCGACAAAAAGCAATCTTTTCATTTCGCCCTCGGAATATCCAACATCAAGAACAACATCGGTCTCGTCCTTGACCGTGACACTCCTTACGCTTCATGGGTCACCTTATTTCGCGTCACTACGAAGGATCATAACGTTTTGGATCACATTGATGCCACGGTTCCCAAGCCGGTTCACATTGATGACACCCTCTGACAACAAGTTGACGCGACCGTTCTTCAATGGATATATAGCGCGGTTTCACGGGACATCCTTCTCCAAATCTTGGATCCGGATGATACCACTCTTCAAGCATGGATTCGAGTTCAGAACATCTTTCACGATAACAAGAACACCAGCGCAGTATATCTTGAACACAAGTTCTCCAACTGTAAGCTGTCAGGGTTTGCTTTTATTTCTGCTTATTGTCTACAACTTAAATCTCTTGCTGATCAACTGAAGGGTGTCGGATCTCCCATTTCGGACAACCGTCTCGTTCTTCAACTCATCTTAGGCTTAACTGCTGAGTACAATGTTGCGGCAGCTTTAATCAACAATCGGACCCCCTTCCAAATTTCACCAAAGTCCGGTCGCAATTGCCTCTTGAAGAATTGAGATTGGCCGCTCAAACCGCCTCCGGTCAAACGACCACCTCAATACATCCGCTGCCGGCAACAAATCCGCTCCCTCCAGACCATAGTCTAGCCACACCTCTTTTGTACCAGACCAGACCACCCGGAGTTGTGGCCGTATTCGGAAAGGCAAGGGCCGACAACCTACCGCCGCCGGCGTGAAGTTCGCTTTCCATCCGCAGCTAGGTTGGCAGCCTATTGTTGCAGCTTCTGGTGGGCCGTCTGCTCCGCCCCAGGCTGCTTGGTTTTAGGCCCAGTCTTCCAGCCCGTTTTAGCAGCAACATATGGGCCGCCAATTTCCTCCCTATCCTTATCCAGCAACTCGGCAGGGGATTCTTGGGCCTAGTCCTCAACCCACACCGCAACAGGCTAATTTGGGCCTTATTTCGGACGCCGACCAGCAGTCCACTACCCTTGATCAAGATTTTGCGACTATGTCTCTCAAACCCGCGGAAAATCTTTGGTATATGGACACGGGCGCGACATCACACATGGCGAATGACTCTGGTAACCTCTCGTCTTTTTCACATAATTCATGGTTTTTTAAATTCGATAATTGTTGGTAATGGTATGTGAATTCCTTCTACAGGTCTTGGCGATGCTACGTTACCCACAAATAACCGACCCCTTAAATGGAGCACTATCGTTGTTGCTCCCAAACTTGTCAATAACTTGGTTTCCGTTAGACGTTTTACCACTAATAGCCGTGCTTCTGTAGAATTTGACCCTTTTGGTTTCACTATGAAGGATCTACAAACGGTGACCGTTCACATGAGATGTAATAGCTCCGGGGAGCTCTATCCGGTTACCAACAACCCCATTCCTCCATATCACGCTCTCTTTGTTGAGTCTTCCACAGTTTGGCACGCTCATCTCAGACATCCCGGCATGCCCGTGCTGAACCTTCAGCATTCTTCTTCTTTTCTTCATTGCAAAAAGGAGTCATCTACACCTCTTTGTCATGCTTGTCAGTTAAGAAAGCATCATAGATTGTCGTTTGATCGCTCTACTTCTACTATAATTGCACCTTTTGACATTATTTATAGTGATATTTGGACTTCTCCCATTCCTAGTCGGGAAGATTTTAAATATTATCTCTTCTCATTTTTGTATGGATTTATCCTATCAAATTTAAGTTTCAAGTTTTTGAGAGTGAGGATGGTGTGTCTGTTTTACAAATTGATAAGCTGTCAAAAGTTGGGAAAGCATGAAATAATGCATTTAAGATGAGTTTACGTAAAAGCTGTAATCTATAGATATATTTCACGAAAATCAGCTTGTCGATGGAAAAAAATGAGCATATGAAACAATCATTTTGCATAAACTGATCATATTTTTTCTCATCAAGCTCACGCATGATGAATATAATTAATCTATTAATAATAACTTGTGAAAGTCAAGTTGTCTGCAACTTGCTAACTGAGGAAGAAGATTTGGCTTTGTCTTTACTATTGGTAAAACCTCCCACTGTCATGTAGGTAGAATGAAAATATGGACTAATTAAGTCAATGCCTTAATTGATACAAACGCACTTATATTTTGTGGAGAAGGAATTCTATAAGATTTTGTGTGGGCACTCTCACAAATTATGCTTAGCTTGCTTGAGCTCTCAATTTGTGGATGATGCAAATGTACAACTTCTCCACCTATTTATAATGGGACGAGATCACCATCCTACACAATGATCTAGGAAGATATTTGAGAAGAGAATTCTAGAATTACACAAAATCCTAGAAGATATTTTAGAGGAGAATTCTAGATTAATTCTAGACTAATCTTATCTAGATCTTTCTTATCTTATCTTTTCTTCTCTAGATCTTTTCTCATAATGGACTCCTCCTTGTTGGATCTTATCCCATTGGTCTTAAATCCAATTTTTTGGATAACCCATTTATTAATTGGGCTTGATTAAGGAGGGACCAACAATTCTCCCCTGCACGATTTAATCATGTTATACGAGGCCGGTGCCTTGACAACAATCTTCAAACTTCTTGGTCGGTATTACCTTGGCCATAATGTCTGACCAATTCTCATCTGTGTGCACCTTGCCAAGCTACGGAAGCTTTTCTTCAAGAATATCTCGCATCCTGTGTTGTCGTATATCGATGTGCTTCGAGCGGGAGTGAAGAGTTGAATTATTTGCCAAGTGAATTGTGCTTTGATTATCACATTGCAAGATATAACGATCTTGCTCTACTCTCATCTCCATCAAGAAGTTCTTCATCCATAACATCTCCTTGTATGCCTCAGTAGCTACAATATATTCTGCTTCAGTGGTGGACAAGGCAACACTCTTTTGTAACTTTGATTGCCAGGAAACAGCTGCCCCTGCAAATGTAATCACATACCCTGACGTTGATTTCCTGGAATCATTATCACCGGCCCAGTCGGCATCTGTGTATCCTTGTAGTATAGGCTTCTCTTTTCCGAAGCATAAGCACCTATTAGTAGTGCCTCGTAGATATCGGAGGATCCATTTCACTACATCCCAATGTTCCTTTCCTGGATTCTCTAGGAAGCGACTCACTACTCCAACTGCATATGCAATGTCGGGCCTAGTGCACACCATGGCATACATAAGGTTGCCTATTGCCGAAGCATAAGGGATCTTCTATATCTTACTTCTCTTGTTCACTAGTTGGGCATTGCTTTGAACTTAACTTAAAGTGCCCAACAAGCGGTGTCCTTACCTGCTTAGCTTGGTGCATATTGAATCTCTTTAGCACCTTCTCGATGTATCTTTCTTGGGATAGCCACAACATCTTCTTTGATCGATCATGAATGATCTTCATCCCAAGAATTTGCCTTGCCGGTCCTAAGTCTTTCATGGCAAAGCTCTTGCTTAAATCTTTCTTTAGAGTATCTATCTTGTTACGATCATGGCCTACTATAAAGTAAGAGTATAAGAAATTTGCCACTAACGTAGCTCTTCATGAAGTCACATGGGTCACATGGATTCCTCTTGAAGTCATGATCGGCCATGAAAGAGTCGAACTTTTTGTACCATTGCCTTGGTGCTTGTTTTAGCCCATAGAGACTCTTCGTTTGTCGGCAGACTAGATTCTCCTTGTCTGCTTCTTTAAGTCCTTCAGGCAGCTCCATGTATATCTCCTCT
Source organism: Fagopyrum esculentum (assembly GCA_033239045.1). Lineage (NCBI taxonomy): Eukaryota > Viridiplantae > Streptophyta > Magnoliopsida > Caryophyllales > Polygonaceae > Fagopyrum > Fagopyrum esculentum. The sequence continues at coordinate 146,736,182 of BSUD01000001.1, forward strand.
TCAAGATCTCCGTGGAAAAAGGCAGTCTTGATATCGAGTTTTTTGATCTCCAAGTCTAGAGCAAATACTATACCAAGAACAACTCAGATTGATGACATCTTCACTACCGGAGATAATATCTCTTCAAAGTCGATACCTTTCTTCTGTTGGAATCCTTGTACGACCAATCGAGCCTTGTACCGAGGCTTTGAGTTTTCATTCTCTGATTTTATTCGGTATACCAATTTGTTCTTCAAAGCTCACCTCCCTTTTGGTAGCTCCACCAGCTCGTATGTGTGGTTTTCATGCAAGGATTCCATTTCATCTTGCATGACTCTTACCCACTCACTCTTGTGGGTGTCATTCATAGCCTCCTTGTAGCTTTGAGGCTCCCTCTCATCCGTGAGGGTCACATATTCATCCGGAGTATATCGTGTAGATGGTCGTCTATCTTTGGATGACCTTCTTGGTTGAGAATCTAGTGGAGTGCTCGATTGTGCTTTTGGCCCTTGGTGGCTTTCTTTATCACCGAGCTCTGAAGAAGGATCACTCTCTTCATTATTGTCGCTTCGTGGTGTGACTTCTTCTGAAGTGATTTGTCGTGTAGGAGAAGGATAACGGTCTTGCGTGCTCCTTTTGACTCTTGATACATTCTTTGGTCCTGGCATCAAGCTTGGCACATTCGTCCCTGGGTATGTGAACGAATGCTCTACATCCGAACACCTTTAGATGGTCATACGAAACCTTCTTTCCTGACCAAACTTCCTCCGGGGTGTCTCCATCCAGGGGAACAGACGGCGTAACATTGACAATGTCGGTGACGGTCTTCACAACTTCTCCCTAGAACGACTTGGGAAATTTTGCGTGCGATAGCATACACCGAACTCTTTTAGTAATTGTTCGGTTCATTCTCTTTGGCAAGCCCGTTCAGATGTGGTGTCTTAGGTGGCATCTTCTCCATCCTGATTCCATGAGATCTACAGTATATGCTTCAAATGGACCTCGGTATTCTCCTCCATTGTCATATCGCTTAATCTTGAGCTTTTGTCTTGTCTCTCGTTCCACGTGAGCAACAAACTCCTTGAATGCATCAAGAACTTGGTCTTTGGTCTTTAGGAGATAAACCCATACCTTCCTTGAGTGGTCGTCTATGAAGGTGACAAAATAGGACGCACCACCAAGGGATTTTTCGGACATGGAGCAAACATCGGTGTGTACAAGATCTAGAATATTCTTTCTTCTTCTAGGTTGATAAGACGTTTGGAAGGACACTATATGTTGTTTACCAGCCAAACAATCAGCACAAGGGTCAAGAGAGTTACCTTGCACCTTTGGTAGGAGTTGTCTTCGCGCTAGTATGTGAAGACCCTTCTCTCTCATGTGCCCGAGCCTTCGGTGCCATAGTTCCATGTCTTCTCCTACAACATTGACTTCTCCTTTATAGATCTTGGCTTGTGAGACATATAATGATCCTTCCTTCTTTCGTGGAGCCATTATCGTGCTTCCTTGGATGAGCTTCCATTTGCCGCCGCCAAAGTGATTTACTAGGCCAAGATCGTCAAGATTTCCGGTTGATATGAGGTTGAGGCGCATACCAGGGACATGCCTCACATTCTTAAGGCTAATCTTGCATCTCGTATTTGATACCAGGATGATGTCTCCTATAACAACGATCTTGCTCCTATTTTGATTCCCCATCTGAACATTACCAAAGTCACCGCTTTGGTAGGTTGAGAAGAAACTCTCATGAGGAGTAACGTGGAATGATGCACTAGAATCGACTATCCAAGAGCTATCGTCAGAGGCGATATTCAGGAAGTTGTCTTCTCCGAAGAGATATAGATCATCACCTTCATCTTCCATGGCAGTCGTACCCTTATCTTCCTCTCACCTCTTTGGTTGGTTAATTTGGTCTGGCTTGACGTTGCCGGCCTTTTGATCTTTCATAAGAAATCAACATTCTTATTTCTTATGGCCTATTTTTCCACAATAATAACAAGTTGGCCTAGAGCGTGACTTATACCAACCTCGAGACTAGTCTCGACTTTGGTTCATATTGCGCCCACGTGTATCACTTCTATTCCGGTTGTCAATAATGTTCACCTCAGATTGGGTAGACGTGCCTCGTTCCATCCTTCTAACTTCTTCACCAAGAAGGCTATCAATAACGGCGTCCATGGTGAGCTTCCCTTCCGGGGTTGAGTTACTAAGAGTAACTACGAGAGCGCCCCAACTGTCTGGAAGGGAACTAAGGAGTAGAAGGGCTTGCTACTTATTCTTCGAGTTTCATTTCAGCTTTACTTAGCTGATTAACGAGCCCCTTGAAATATTCAAGTGCTCGATCATGTTTTGGCCATCCCTGTACTCCATATTCACCAACCGTTAAACTAGAACGGCTTTGTTACGAGGCGTTTTCTTTTGAATCATGGACTCAAGTTTTGTCCATAATTCAAAAGCATTTGTATATGTAGATACATGTTCAAATAGAGATTTGTCGATGTACTTCCGGATCATGGCGAATGCTTTCTTGTTTAGAAGCTCCAACTCCTTCTCGCTCTTCTCTTCGGGCTTATCCTTGGTGGTGATGGGATCGTAAAAATCCTTACAATAAAGGTGGTCTTCCATCATCGGCTTCAAATAAGAATAAATATCCGCCGCAAGTTTGAACATCTCGCCATCGTGAATGACGGTAGCCTCCATCTTGACAACCGAGCTAAGGAAAAATGACCGAACTAACCTTGCTCTGATACCAATTGTTGGGAAAACCTCCCACTTTCATGTTGGTAGAATGGGAATATGGACTAATTAAGCCAATGACTTAATTGATACAAGCTCACTTATATTTTTGTGGAGAAGGAATTCTACAAGATTTTGTGTGGGCACTCTCACAAATTATGCTTAGCTTGCTTGAGCTCTCAATTTGTGGATGATGCAGATGTATAACTTCTCCACCTATTTATAGTGGGAGGAGATCACCATCCTACACAATGATCTGGGAAGATATTTGAGAAGAGAATTCTAAAATTACACAAAATCCTAAAAGATATTTTAGAGGAGAATTCTAGATTAGTTCTAGACTAATCTTATCTAGATCTTTCTTTTCTTATCTTTTGTTCTCTAGATCTTTCCCCAAAATAGACTACTCCTTGTTGGATATTAGCCCATTGAACTTAAATCCAATTTATTGGATAATCCATTTATTAATTGGGCTTGATTAAGAAGGGACCAACAATTACAAACTGATAACTTATAAAAAAACGAATAAAGCTTTCTTACAAAAATGATAAGGTAAACATGAAATGATGCAATCCTCTTGGCCATTGATCCGAGGTTTGGGCATTTGTTTGGCTTGTGAGTGTCTATGTTTGTTGATGACTTTGTCGAAGGTGAATGAGCCTCATGAGTTGTGTCAGGTTACATGTTTCTCATGACTTTTGGTTTCAGGTAGTTAGTATGTACAGGAGGATTGCATGCATGTTTGAAATACCTTGTGTATAATTGTTTTTGGCCATAGACCCCAGGTCACGGGCTTGTACATAAAATTTGTTACTTTAGTTTAATTGGGTCGTAACAAACCTAGTTATGCTATTTTCTCCTTTCTATGAATTTACCTTTATCCAAAAAATACATGTGACACAAAGATAGTTTTGTTCTCATGACCGGTGCATGCAACATATTTGACAAAATTAAGAAACAACTGAATTTCTTCTTATTTTCAGGAAGCTGGGTAGGAAAGGGATGTTTTAGTGTGGTGCGAACAAAGACAAGCAAAACCACTCTCGCTTACTTACTAAATCAAAAGACAAGAACCTATAAAAGACTTAAGTAGCCAAAAATAAGATCAAAATCAGAATTGGGGGAGATGGCTAGGAAAGGGGCGGAGTTCACTTCCGATAATAAGGAACAACTAAATTTCTTCTTCTTTTTTGTAATCGACTTTTTTTTTTGTCGATTTCTCTTCTTTTTTTTAAATTGAAATTGAAACTTTTTATAATACAGAAAGTCGAATGCAATGAATCGAAAAGAGCAAACTACGGTGAACCAGGTTCAATTGAACCGGTTTGTTGTGGTTCGTTGAGGATGAATCAGTGACTTCTTTGATTGCTTGACTCGGATCCGTTGCTACTGTAGGGGCGATGATAGCATGAATTATAGTCTATATTTTGGGGTTTGTTTGGACGTTTTATCTTTCATAATCTGCATGTTTCTATGTATATTATGTGATTATATTACCATTTCATCTACCTTTGCGAGAATCGAGGTCTACACCTAGTTTTGCTGTAATCGTAGGTAAAATGGCACGTTTTGCATCAAAAAGGAGCAAAAGAAGCTATGGAGTCATTGGAGCTACATTGAGGAGCATAAGGAACCATCCAGGAAGCATAGCCATGGATTTAAGATTCACTTTGGACCAGTTTTGAGAGATTTCACATTCAGTTGTGACTCACCTCGGTTGATCACAGATTCATCTCGACCGAGGTGATCCAGAGAAGTCGACTCGACCGAGGCGAATACCTAGGACGCGGCGAGAATATTTTATTCTTGGCTGAGATCTTTTATCTTTGGAAAGTGATCTTATATTTTTGGGCTTGGCTCCTGGAAGGAAGAAGATATACTAGATCTTATATTTTACCTATTTTTATGGGAAAAAATCTTTCTAAGATATCTTATCTTTGGAGGGTTATTTTCCTATAAAAAGGGTTCGACTTCTCTGGATCACCTCGGTCGAGATGAATCTGTGATCAACTGTAACACCCCAAATCCGCGGGACTCGAGATGCTACGGGTTGGGGCCTCACAATGGGTCCCGACCCTTAGCCTGACAACAATTTCACCGGATCTTGCAACAAGGCACAAATAAAGGCCAAAACCGAAATACATTTTTATGCAATGTTATGAAACCCAAAAATAAAAGAAAGAAAAGACTTCAGCCGTCCTTACAACAACATCAACATAATATATAATAACAACAACACAAAGACTCCAAAACCCAAAACAACCTAAGATGTACGGAACCCCGGCTGCCCACTCCTCCGGATCACTCGGCCACATCTTGTCCTGCACATCAACTACAACAATCGGTATAAAACCGTTAGCTCACATTCTAGGCATTATAAGAATAATATGGCACAAACACACATAGGAACACAAACACACAACATGCTCATAAACATACACATCCGTTACTTATTATCTTTTTAGGTTATTCCATATCTAATCCATTCGTTCAAGTGTGACACGAGAGTCTTATAACTCTCGCCTCTGTCCCCGTGTAACCAACAGGAGTGTGGCGGCGCCCAACCCGTATACCCTGAGGGAGTGATGAAGAAGCCCGCCCGTATACCGTGTATGGTCTGGTCGCAGAGATCCCCCCGGTCTCCCTCGGGAAACTGAGCGGTGATGTCACCGCCCGATAATAATAGTAACAATGGGCCAAATAATATATATAGTCAAGTAATCCTAATCCGGTTTCATGATCAAAAGCGATAAAACACACACCACCATAATGTATCCAAATAATGCATAAAAGCGGCTAAGTAAGTCCGAGGACTTACCTCGTTTCAAAGCTAGCTAAAAACCGATCTCACTTCCCGTAGGAAATAACCAAAGCCTGTTCAAGACAAGGCACGATAATCAACAACCACTCACGCGAGTTAGTACTATATACTCTTACAAGATCATACACTCCCATAAACTAGGATACTCTCATTTTAACTCCGCAATCTCAACCAACATATAAATATCACCTCAAGTCTCACAAAATCAACCACGAGGCTCACAACTATATAACAACTCAAGATCAACACCTACATGACATAGAACATCAATAACCTCCAACACTCACGTAAAGGTTCCAAGCCACTACTTGGCATTTGCCCTAAGTTATGCTAGGTCCAACCTAGCATGATTCTACCACTAAACATAACTAGATCGAGAAAGAAGGCACTCACACACGATCCGAGGTTGAAGATGATCTAGGGACGTCGAGATTGGATTCGTTGGTCTATAACGGCCGCTTCCGAACCTAAAACCAAAGCTAAGGAAATTTAGCTCATATGCTAAATTTGAACGGAGGATTTAACGTATAATATTCTAAGAAAAAAATCTCGCTTTGAAAACAAGGTTAAAAACCCACAAAACATTTTTCCGGGGTGATTTATACCATTTTATAAACATGGATAAAAATCTGAAATCGACTTTTCCGGGCAACTATATGAAACTCAAGAAGCTCGGTCATTTTCCAAAATAAGCTTTAGGCCAAACTACGATTTATTCATAAGGGCAGAAACTGCACATTTCAAAAGCATATGGTCAAAACTACACTTATACAAATCAGCAGGGGCGTAAATTGCAAATCAAAACGAGTGGGCCAAATCTGTAAATTCAAAATACTGGCCATAAATTGTAATTAATGATAAAGTTGGGGGCCCCGAATAGAATTTAATAAATAGGGTTTTCTTCTCTAACTGATTGAAGGCACGCTGGGAAGAAAGGCGGCAGAAGCGGCTGCAGCATCCCCGACAGGCGAGCAAGCGAGGGCTATATAGGGCTCGACGGCGACGAAGCCTTTTTCCGGCGGTTTCGATGGCTCCGACTTCGAGGCGAAGGCGGCAGCAATGCTAAGGGAGAAGCGAGCGGCTGTTGCACAGAACCCGACTGGGCGGCACTACACAACAAGGCGAGGCAGCAGGGCTTCGTTCTCCGGCGATTGCAGATGAGTGGCGGTGCTGTGTCTCGACGACAACGGTCGCGAGGTTGCCAACGAGGCTCGAAGAGAAAAATTGCGGCTTGATTCGGGAGACGAGAAGCAACAGAGAACAATGTTGCAGAGGAGCTCGATAGGTCCGATAAATCAGACAGTCTGAGATAGGAACAGAGGGAGAGAGAGCTCTGGTGGGCTGAGCGTGCACAAGAAGAGGATGGAGAGGACAATGTAGGGTCGTGGCTAGGCTGGCACCGGTCCAGATTGCAGAGGGAGTGAGTCCAAGACAGGAGTTGTGGGTGAGAAAACAGAGGGGGATGGAGGGCTTGATTGTTGTGTACCTGGTCTGAATAGGAAACAAAGGGGAGGGTGTTTGTACCGGGTAGAGGCAGTTGTCACTAGGACTGAGAGATTGAGGGAGTTGGTGTAGTAGGCGAGGGGTCGAGAGGGTGAGCATCGAGAGGTCGGGGTGCAACTTTGCAGGGGAAGCGTCGGGTCAAGGCTGCTCACAGACTCACAACTGGAGGAAAAGCGGCAGAAGGAAGAGAGAAAAAGCATAAGGAAACAAAAGAAATAAAGAGGAAAAGAATAAGTAAAACAAATAAATACTTAAAAAAAAAGTATAATAAGATAAAGCAAATCCGATAAGGACTATCCGAACGGGATTTTCGGATAGGGAAATTTTCCGTACTTTTCCGTAACATAATACACGGAAAACAAATATATGGATTAAATATGTATAAGCTCGAAAATAAAATATAATTTGAAATACAAAAAAACCATTATCGCAATTTATTTTATGAGATTATATAATAATTTAAACGCGGGTGATAAAATATATTGATAAATGTAGGAGAAATAAATATCGCAAACACGCTAAAAATTTTGGGGCGTTACATCAACCGAGGTGAGTCACAACTGAATGTGAAATCTCTCAAAACTGGTCCAAAGTGAATCTTAAATCCATGGCTATGCTTCCTGGATGGTTCCTTATGCTCCTCAATGTAGCTCCAATGACTCCATAGATTCTTTTGCTCCTTTTTGATGTAAAACGTGTCATTTTACCTACGATTACAGCAAAACTAGGTGCAGACCTCGATTCTCGCAAAGGTAGATGAAATGGTAATATAATCACATAATATACATACAAACATGCAGATTATGAAAGATAAAACGTCCAAACAAACCCCAAAATATAGACTATAATTCATGCTATCAGGCGAACTGAATCAATTTTTTCAAAAATTTAAAACAGTCAAACTAGATCGAAGTGGCGGAACCAATGGCGAAGGCGCGACTATAGAGAAGCATAAACGCGACTGTGGTGGTGAAGGGGCGACCACCGATGAACATTGGCACAATTGCAAGGTGACATAACCACCGGTTGAGCTGGGTGTGGGTGTCCTGAGGGTGCTGTGACCGCAACTAAGGAAGGGCACATGTGTGTTGTGAGACAGAATAGTGGTGGGGACGCATGTCTCAATTCTTGATAATCCCGGTTAACTTTGGTGAGACTCCGAGGGTGAAAGAAGTTTTTATTTTATGGCTACAACAATCAATTTAGAAGTAATCACAATTGATAGTTAAAGAATTAAATAAACGAGAATGATAGAAATAAACTGTAATAATTGTTGGTCTGGTTGACTCTTTTTGAGGAATTTGATGAAAGACTCGACTTTTTTTTACTGAATTGAACGAACAGTTGGGGCGTCCAATAACCTGGCTTTGATACCATTTTTATATGGGGTATTCATCCGTGTAGTTTGTCCAATCTTTTGACCCCTAAACTCGATGAAAAAGAGAAACAAAAGAGAAACATAATTGACACGAATAAATAAAGGGAAAGGTAGATCAAGGTTAAACCCTAAGAAACAACCTGGAGGTAAGCTACGACGCGATGACACGTAACACACAACTAGCTAAGTCTTGTAGAACTCCTCCCGCTAATCCACACAAAAGGGTTACAAAGACCCTAGAGCACCTAGAGATTTGCTTGTAGCTAGTTGAAGCACCTTGCTTACGCCGTTGGCAAGTAGAACAAACTCAAACAAGTCCAAGTGAGGCAAGTAAGATGTCTCTTACTCAGGTTTGCTCTTCACTCCGTGAATACGACGGTAGATACCATAGGGGAATAACACACGTGTTTATCAATAACTGTATGTATATCTAGATCAAAAATAATGAGCCACAACCACTCTATATATAGAAGAGGGGTGACTACAGGTATTTCTATGGTCGTCTATACCCAATCAAAAGTAAATCCCGACTTAGCACTAAGAACAAGTATAGTAAGTAAGTAAGGGTCGAACCCAAGAGAGTTGAGGTGTTTTAGATGCAATTATTGATTATAATGACAAGTGACACAAGGGGGGGGGGGGGGTTGGTTGAATTGATGC